>CM044546.2:52050807-53250807 GCA_024416835.2 Perccottus glenii | reverse complement strand
ATGTGGACAATACGACTAAATTAAGCAGTCTTATCATAAAACATTCAGATTTTTTTTACACTGACTTGGATAAATTAAACATATTTTAAAACATTTTCTTTTAAAGGTGTACATTGGAAAGTCTGGATTGATGTAACATGCACATGGACACATTAAAGACATATTTCAGAGTCACTGTAACTTATGTGCAGAAAATACAGCTACACAATATACAAGAAACTGACATCAACATTGACTTTGCAAAATATATACAAACATTTTCACTGCCAAATTAAATCATATTTTGGTAATGCAGTACAGCCCTAAAACTTAAATTTTTCCCAAGCCTCTCCCATGGAACCTCTAAAATGGCACGGCCATTCGGTGATTTTACAGCGAAATACAGCGATATACCTCCGTCCACCAGAGGGCAGGCTCCAAAATCGTAAATATAAGGAGAAACCCAATGGCGATGTAACGGCCATTTTATTGCCCATTCGTAATGACAATATTGGTGAATAGGGGACCAATGGGCGGATATCATCCATATTTATACAATCTATGTTTTTTCCTATAATTTCTGGTGGTTTAAGTTAATGACAGACGCATCAACATGGACAGCATGGATTCCAACTAGAATTTAATTACTTTTTTTTTTTTCAGTAATTGTATGTTTAAGATGTCTGTGGAGGTTCTCAGTCATTCAAGACATATTCAAGAAGAGGTTTCAACAAAGGCATCTGGACGTAGGTTTGAAAGTGAAGACATTTTGTCCCTCATCACTGGGACTTTGTCAATTTTGTCAACTTTTATGAATGCAAAAGTACTTTTATTTCTACAAGAAAAGACTAAAACATTTTCATTAATTTAATTGAAATTTTGAAAATATACATTAGGCAATTCATAATTAAACAATGAAAGTGACAAAGCAGGATCATTAAAATTTTCATTAAAACAAGAAATTGTCTGGAAGATATCAGCTGTGAGACTGTCCTTGCGACATTACAGTTAGTAAAAATGAATTAACGTGTGGCAGCAGATGCCAATTGTCTGTTGCTACATCAAAATTCACTGCATCCTCTTCGTGTCTTATCTTCAGCAACACGTGAGACAATGGCGGCAAAAACAACAACACCCTGAACTCTTCCTCCTCTAATGCATCCGACACAAGGAAGGGTTGGAAGTGTTTGTCCACTAGATGGACCAGCGCACCTTTTTCAATTTGGTAGCAAAACAGGCTCGTAGCATATTCTGCCACCTCTTCACATTCCGTACAGATTTCTTCCCATAAAGCCTCAAATATCCTGAGTTTAGAGAGTCTACCCCAGGTTGGTGGTGCGGGCAGTGGGCTAAAAGTCTGCTGGAAAGAGATGTGGATATCCGGAAGGACCGAGACCCAAGTGAATCCGTCTTGCGTGCTAAAGATGCTACTAATGCTAAGTGTGGTGGGGTACGGTTGCCGAGGCTTTAACTTAAGCGTCACCACAGGAGGGGGCCTTTCCCTGAAGAGACAAGGAACGCTGATGTCGCTCAGCTCCTCGTAATGGTCATCTGTGAGGCTCAGGTGCAACTGGATACTGAACAGTCGGTCAAATCGAGAGTCTTTGTCATCACTGTGAATCAGCAGGTAGTTAGGAGTCACTTCTGCGGCGAAGTCATGGCTGTCAAACTGAGCTCTATATGCTGCTAGCGCTTCCCTGGAATCACATGGAGCCTCCTCGTCATTTTCCAAAAGCTGGTGCAGCACAGTAGTATTATCCTTTTCTACCAATTTAATAACCTCTTTTTCAGTATTTTGAATCGTCAGAATGGTAGCTAGCCCTTCACTTTCTGCTACAATGCACGACAGGGTTCTCTTCTTGACTTGATGTCCTTCGTTGGTCGTGCCTTGCGCTAACACTCTGGCTAGCTTTTCTTTTGAAACCGTAGTGAGAAGTGTGTAGTAGAGGCGGCTGTGGTCTCGGATATCTGTGTCTCTGTAGCTTGTAGCCATGTGTTGTAAGACGTCGGCTAACGGTACGAGCATAGTGTCCAAGCTTGGGTGCGTTAGCAAACGGCGGCACACTGCCAAAATGCTGTTCCCCATACGCCAACTTCCAAGCAGTGACGAGGACGGTGCTACAACCACGGCACACAGGAAGTTTAGCGTACTTTGCTGCGGGATGCCCCCCTCTTCGGCCAATCGGACCAGAACTTTCAAATGGCAGCTGAGGTCTTGTGAAGTGAGCGTTGAGAGCGGCACCTTTGTGATTATCTTTTGAAGGCCTTTAAGGAGTCCGGTGGTCCAACTGGAGTCCGGCAGCTTGTCTAGGGTCTTGTCGGCCAAATTGATGAGATGGGGTGCCAGATGGGTGTGGCTAAGGTACAACTCACACAGCTGATTAGTCAGGCAATTTGAGTAGATTTCTATGTGACTAAAGTAAGACAGAAAAAGGAAAGTAGCTCTGAAAAAAGTGGCAACAATTTCCCGGCTGCCTCCGTTTCCCACAATGCCGAGCAGTGTAGTCAGGTGTTCATAGAGGTAGGCCAGACCGCTTCCCCCTTCCTCCTCCCCATCACTGTTCTCGAGATACACCAGGGACAGGAGATTAAATCGGGCTAACATGGTCGAGCTGTCGTTGAACACGGTAGGCACTAATGCTGCGGCTAACTGTGGAGTCATCAGTACGGGCAGCGCCTCGTCACTGTCGCCGCAGCCAATCGGACGGTTCTCTGGGAAGTGCAGCAGACAGTCCGTGTAGAAGAGTTTGTCCAGCGTGCTCAGCAAAGGATGTTGGGAAAGAGCCACTAGGCGTTTAAGGATAAATGCTTCGTCCTCAGCGCTGAACAGGCTGTCTGTGAACGCACTCTTCATCTGCAGCGTTGTGTGTAGGAGGCACACCTGCAAAGATCATTGAAAGACCATTGTTTGTTTTGACAGCTCATTAATTATGTAATTATTTTACTGTTTATAAACCATAGTAGACAATAGTTTAAGAAGTATTTTAAAAGGTCAGCCAGTCCTGTGATATTGTTTTGTATTTCTGTTTTGCTTCTATGAGCCGTGATTGACTAAGAACTCTAAAAATGTCACGCCAATGTAAACAAAGTCCAAAATGGTGAAATGGAGGCAGAGGGTACGTTAATTTAGCTTCATGTTGTTCTAGACTGCCATCAGTGTGAAATAAAGGAATTTTCATTGTGAGAAGATTTATTTCATATGATGAATAAAAAATGATTTATGATAATTCAGTACAAACCTGGCTCGTGCCCAGAAGCCGCAGCAGCTGAGCTCTGAAAATGGCTGGAGGCACTCCAGGAACCATAGCCACCAGCTCGATGAGTCTGTGGAGCAGTGCAGCCTGACCCAGAGGAGTGAGCAAGTAGGAGTCCTCCAGCAGCGAGGACAGGACTAGGCGCAGCTCTTTGCAGTCAGGCCCAGTGTGGAGGGTAGGCACATTACCCATAGGACCCAGGATAAGAGATGACAGTGCACCCGGGTCTTTATTATTCATCAGATCTGAGTCCTTCACAGCTTCATGTGCTACAGATGTGTCTCCCTCCAGAAGGGCTTTCAGATGCTCTGCTCCAGCCCCTGTTTCCTGAGCTAACTGGTACACAGCATTTCTGAGCACCAGAGTGTACAGCTCGCTGTAAGCCTGATGCAGCCTGGACATTTCCCGCTGTCGAAGTCCACCCAGGAGCTCCAGGTGCTGGGACAAAAGGCCCGGGCAGCAGGCCTCCAGCTCCCTCAGGCAGTCACAAGCTGTGGCCCGAAGTGAGCGGGCAGTACTGTCAATGTGGAGCTCACTGGTGTCCTGGGCTATCTGAAGGAGCAGCTCCAGGAAATCTTTATATGCAGAGGAGCGGCGGCTCACACAGGACGTGCACACAAGTACAGAGGAGAGGGCCACGAGGAGGTGACAGCGCAGATGGACCACAGTTGGAGAACATTGGGAAAACACCGACATGAGCTCCAGGGCTGTCTCCTCACCCTCAGAGTGTGAGGGGCACAGTACAAGAGGGTGCTCACAGAATGGGGCCAACAGGAGAATCTGTATGATCATACAAGACACACTCGTCAAGAATTCAATTACACAGTTAAGTAAAAGTTACCTGAGCAAATAAAATGAGTAAAATTCTCGTATGTTAACGGGTCTTTTTTTTACATTTGTGCAGTGGATGGCTGTCACGTGTCTCTGACTAATCAAATGTAGCAGTGGTGAGTGGTTTTACACAAAAAAAAATAACCCTACTCTGAAACTGCTGACTGTAAAGAAATTGTTCGGGCACAGTGTAGGGTCGATTTTTTTATTAATGAATGCATGTTTTCAGATAATTGATTGGACGTATTTCGATTCAGCAATAAAGACGACCCTCTGTTAGTTCAAAGTGCACAGTTTGATAACAATGCTTTATCATTGTATGGCTTTACCTTAACATTTGGAGCGGCTTTGTCGTCACGCAGTTCCCGCAGAAGCTGTGTCAAAAACACCTCGGCGGTGGTCCCGGTCCTGGACAAGAACTGGGCCGGACTTCTGGAGAAAAGCGCTATCCTCTCGTCCCAGCGGTCTGCCATAACTACTCTGTTATCAAGCCTCGTCACGCTTTCATATCCAATTCACTCTAACACAAACTACAAACAGTTTACATTACTAGTCCCAGCTCCACTGAACGAGCTTTCCTTTTGCAGTGACTTCCGTGTTGTGTCACGTGCCCGTTTGATGCACTAAAGGGGATGGCGCCCTCTACAGAAAAGATTATATTACTTCGGTTCAGTCTTTGAGCACAGCACAATACTTCGCTCAGCTGTGTATAGTACAAGCCTCTCTCATGGAACCTCTTAAACGGGTTTTTATTAATATGTTTGTTTATGCTATCTGAAAACGACTGTTTTACAGGGTGCAGTGGCTCAGTTGTAGAGCAGTTGTCCTTCCTAGGTTACCAATGGGCGGATTACATCCATTTTTTACAATTTATGGTATAGCAGAAAATAATTTTACACTTAGAACACACTCCTTAGAAGCAAGTAAACTAAATATTACCAATTACCATTGGTACTTTTAAATACATAATGCACAAATATGTAATCGGGCCAATGTTTGAAGTTGTGAAAAATAACAATACTTACAAACAATAATAAAACAATACTGCTCATGTCACTGAGCAGTGTAGGTATTGGGCCAGCCACATTATTTGTTTAAACAAGGTGAGATAATTAGCAATAGAGTGAATTATTAGAAATAAAAAAATGTAAAATTAAACTTGACTTACTCCAAACGCAGTTACCTGTAATGAAATTAATTTGTTTTAACAAAAATTGCACTCAAGCAAATTTATGAACACATACTCACACCATAGGGGGCGCCAGCGTGTTATGTATGCCAAAGATTGCCGTAACAGAAGAACAAATTGACCAATTGGTTGGGTGCTTTGTTTTGTAATGAATCAGGAAGTTAATATAAGGCGCCAATTTTGGATTTTGTCATCGAAGAAGAGATCTTTGGTTGTACACTGCTGGATTTGTTTTAAGCTTGGCAAGATTGTGAAAATGACGGAAAACACGTTTCCTGTGTATACTGCGGACGCGATAGTTAACTTTTATCGAACAGAAGTTCTTACAGGACAAGAAGCCAAGCATTTCAGCAAGAACGACCTCACCCCTGTTCCGAAGGTACCGCTTAACGGCTGTGTTTCTTTTTTAACGGCTATTGTTACAAGTGTAACTTTAGTTCTGTGCCACCCGTCACGCTATAAACACAGGGGGTAAGGTTAGGTTGCACAAAGAAATAAACCTAACCCACTTTTAGTAAATGTTATTGTTATTTCTTCCACCACTGACTGTAAAAAGCCATTAGGTAGACGTAAGAATAAAAAAATGCAATCTACTAAAAATTATCAACGTAAGGTTAACGTTACACTTAAGTAAAACTAAAGTATTTGAATGTTCTATAAGTAATGGCCTAATTAGTCATGCCAATGATCAGATTATTGCTGATTTATTGGCCAAAATTATTAATAATGATAGATCTATAAGATACTCAAAGGTAACATATTTCCTACAGTAGTTAGTAGTCAGTACACTGAACGTCTGGAGAAGAAGGCAAGAGCAATGATTCTGGTGGTGTTGTGTTACAGTTGTCCTCATAAGTGTACATACCCTGGCACTATTTTATTTTATTTTATTTTTTTGTCTAATAACATGCACACAAGTTGACAAAAACATGTTTGAATGGCTACTAAAGGTAACATCCTCACCTGTGATCTGTTTGCTTGTAATCAGTGTGTGTGTTTAAAAGGTCTGACGTTTCTGTATTCTGAGTCATGGTGAAAGCAAAGAATTGTCAAAAGATTTGTGGGAAAAGGTAATTAAACTATAAAACAGTAAAGGGATATAAAAATAATATCCAAGGAATTGAGAATGCCAGTCAGCAGTGTTCAAACTCTAATAAAGAACTGGAAATTGAGGGATTCTGTTCAAACCAAAACAAGGTCAGGTAGACCAACATGAATATCAGTCACAACTTCCAGGAAAATTGTTCGGCATGCAAAGAAAAACCCGCAAATAACTTCAACTTAAATACAAGACTCTGGGGAGTCAACAAGGCCTATGATGAAAGGTACACCATTCCTACTGTAAAACATGGATTGTTGATGTTTTAGGGATGTGTGAGCTACAAAGACACAGAAAACTTGGTAAAAATTGATGGCAAGATGAATGCAGCATGTTCTCAAAAAATACTGAAGGAAAATTTGCGCTCATCAGCCTGGGGAGATCTTAAATGTGCAGTTCAAGTCCAAGAATTTACAGGAACTGGAGGCTTTTTGCCAAGAAGAATGGGCAGCTTTACCATCTGAGAAAATCAAGAGCCTCATCCACAACTACCACAAAAGACCGTAAGTTGTCATTGATGTTAAAGGTAGCAATACACGATATTAAGACCAGGGGTATGTCAAATTTTGATTAGGGTTATTTGGGTAGTTTTTGTTTTGATTTCGCCCAACCCCTAACTATGAGCTATTGTGTTATCGTTAATATAATCTGAAAAATGTCCCAAAAAAATTCACATTCTGCCAGGGTATGTCAACTTATGAGCACAACTGTAATAGGCAGCAAAAGGAGCAAACAAAAATGCACTTTTTTAACACTAGGCTTTTAAAACTACTACTAAACCCCCTGTAGTGCCAGTGTTTTTTTTAATTTTTATTTATTTGTGACTTTACAGTAAATGTATCATTTGCAAAGGTAGCCCCCCAAAAAGGAGCCTGTTTATATATGTTGTCATTGTTTCCTTATCCCACATAACCTATACTGAACAAAAATTTAAACGCAACACTTTTCTTTTTGCCCTCATTTTTAATGAGCTGAATTCAAAGAGACTTTTTCTATGTACAAAAAAGGCCCTTGTTCTCTCAAATATTGTTCACAAATCTGTGTTAGTGTGCACTTCTCCTTTGGTGAGATAATCCATTAGCCTCACAGGTGTGGCATATCAAGATGCTGATTAGAGAGAAGGATCATTACAGGTGTACCTTAGGCTGACCACAATAAAAGGCCACTCTAAAATGTGCAGTTTTATCACACAGCACATTGCCACAGATGTTTCAACTTTTGAGGGACCGTGCAATTGGCATGCTGACTGCAGGAATGTCCACCAGAGGTGTTGCCCGTGAATTGAATGTTCATTTCTCTACCATTAGCCGTCTGCAATTTGTCAGAATTTGGCAGTACATCCAAACAGCCTCACAACCGCAGACCACGTGTAACCACACCAGAACAGGACCGCTCCTTTTTATAAAATATTGTTTACACCGTAGTTTCTGTATGCTTGTAAAAAAAAATTCCTTTCCTTTTGAAAATGACCAAAATAAACTTACTAACATAACATGATTTCTGTGGTGTTATCCAGCCCGAGGCAGTCCAGACATTATACATGAGGGTGCTCTACCTCCTGTATCGTTTCAGACCAGAGTGTCACTCCATGGTGAGCACTGTCTTTATTTCTCTGTACTTCTCCAGTCTTTTCTGTTTGGTGTCTTTCAGCTCTGTGCCTCTTGTTTTCACAGATTCCACTTTTGGAGAACATTCAGTATCCTCAGTACTGTGAAGGGTCCACCTCCATCCTGAGCGTATACATCCGTATGTAAGTTTCTCTTTTAGGGTTTCTTGCAGACTTGTTTAATGTACCCAAAGAGATCAAATTAAACATGAAGCCATTAAAAATACAGTTTGCAAGGCATATGATTACGCAAGTGTGTGGATTATTATGGCAATGTTATCTCAAAACTAATGGCTCAGTGGTAGAGTGGTTGTCCTTCAACCGGAAGGTTGGTGGTTCAATTCACGCTCTCCCCACAGTTCATACTGTCGTTGTGTCCTTGGGCAAGACACTTAACCCACCTTGCCTCCAGTGGTGTTCCAGCTGTAACACTGGTGAATGGAACCTTAATGTAAGTCGCTTTGGATAAAAGCATCAGCTAAATGACTAAATGTAAGGACATTGAAAGATGCACATTATTTTGCACTGGCAAAAACACATTTTTGAATGCAGTTAAAATCAGTGTATTAGTGAAGATAAATGGAGCCAAAACAGACCCATGTGGAACTTTTATGTATTTACAAATATGGGATGGTAACATTGCATAACATTTGTTTTTGTAGGCGTCAGTTTCTGCCCAGCTGCCTGGTGTATGATTTTTCACTTAATGACCTCCTAGCTCCCAGTAAGTAGACTTTTTCTTATTTGAAACAGTCAATTAATTTATTTAAGTTTTTTTATTTTTTTGGGCAGAAAAACAGAAGACATTGACAGTGTTAAGTGGCATCATGAACTTCCTCCACTTCAGGAAGCAGAGGATGGACGTGGTCTTGGAGAAACAAGCCAAATTTGTATGTTCAGTGTTTACACACAACCGAAGAATGCTCTGTCTTAGTACCGTTCATTGTCTCAGCTGAATTCTAACTGCCGTTTTGTATTGTCAGCGAGCCGACATGGACAGACTACAGACTTGCACCAGGTTTAATCAAGAAGCAGAGAAGAAGATTGAGAGTCTGACGTAAGTGCCACATTACACAAGCTGAGACAAAGTGCCGTTACATCCTCAAGGTTCTTCTGTGCCATCCAGTTGTTGGTTTAACTTGGTTTCGAGTATAAATAAAGATCCTGGCCATTGCTGATTGAGATCCCCTGTATATTCTCTCTCGGTTCAGGACCATTCCTCCAGAGCAGCAGGCTGAGGCCGACGAACTGGCAGCAGCTCTGTCTGAGCTGCAGACCACCACGGTTCACGAGTTACAGGAAGTGGTAGGTGCTGTTCACACACAGCTCTCCACTGATTTTTCCTGACGTTGACACAATCCGGTCTCTTCACAGAACATGAAGAAGGCCAGCATCGCCGAGTGGAAGACGAAGTTAGCAGAGATATCTCAGAAACTGGTAAGTGGTTTGGCAGTAAAGGTTATCACAAAAATATTACAAATACAAATTCTCTAGACTCATGTATTTTGTTTAAGTAGATATTTCTGCCCACCATGTTTTAAAACGACTAAAAAAGAAAATGTTTTTCAACGTGAAAGTTTTTAGAATAGATTTTAGGTTTGTTACTTTAGTTTTTAGTATTTTTAGGACAAGAAGAGTGTACAGAAGTGACTGCACAATGGTTAATACCGATGACTAAAATTATGCTACAGAACCTGTTTGAAAAACAAAATGCTCAGAAAGTGTGTGTTTAAATGTGTGCAACAGGCCGAGTTCAAAGTGGAGGTCAACAACCAGAAGGAAGACATTGGCAAACTTAAGTCTCAGATTGTGGAGTCTCCAGAGGAATTGAAGAGCCAGATGGAGAAGATGAGGGACAATGTCAAGACCATCAAGAACTCCATTGTAAGATTCTTGTTTAGTTTGAACAGCAGTTGATGTTCGTTACTATCAGATATTGTTTTTGATGAAGCTGTGATGTCTGACCCAGGAACAAGCCGACGAGCGCATGGTGGAGCTGCAGAGCATGGTACAGAATGTGAGCCACTTTGAGGCGGAGATCCAGCAGATGTACAGCCTGCTGCTGGATCTGGAGGGCAGCATGAACGACACCAAGCAGCTGCAGGAAGAGGTACTGGGATGAATGACATGCAAACATCACTGAATACTTTTCCATTTTACCTCAGAAATAGGAGAAAATGTGTTTAGTAAATCTAAATCTTCTTAAAAATAAACAAATGTGTCTGTAGCACCAAGAGCTGACGGCTCAGTATGAAAAGAAGCAGAAGGAACTGAAGAACCTATGCAGTGAGGAAGGTCAGTTAAAGCGCGCTCTGGGCATGAAGCTGGACAAGGAGTCCAAACAGAACATCCGCCGACAGAAGGGGAGGGAGATGAAGGATCAGCATGTGCAAGAAGCGTTGGGGTAACCATTTTCTTTTCCATTTCTTTTTTTTTTTTTTTTTTTCACTCCTTTTTAAAAGTTGCTTATCTTTTGGTATCAAACTTCCAGACAGTGCAACCAAATCCATCAGAAACGTGAGGATATGGCTAACAAAATCCAGGAGATCACCAACGAGAAGCAGCAGCTGAAGTCAAAAATCCAGAGTCTGAGAGATGTGTGCAGCAAAGAGACACAGAGGGCCCAGGTCTGTCCAGCACAGAGCGCTTTCTGGAGAAACTTTGATTTGAGACTAATTGGGATTCTTCTTATCCATGTCTTTAGGTTCTCTTTGACACAGTCACTGCTGCCATCGACAACCTGCATAGAAACTACAAGACGGACATTGAAGACGTAAAACAAAAACTAACCAAGATGTCTGCCAACTTTTAAACTGACTTTAGTTTGTCACGTGTATGCTTTTGTGGAATTTTTTTACACACACACAAATAGTTTACAATTTCTCACTATAATAAAGATTAGAATTTGAATTATCAGTCATGTCTATGCTTTTGTGGAATTTTTTTTACACACACACACACGAATAGTTTACAATTTGTCAGTATAATAAAGATTATAATTTGAATAATCAGTATCAGCATAATAAACTGAACAAAATATTAGTACATTTTTTCAAAGACACTAATTTCACAATATTAAATTAAAAACGTTTATTAAAACAAGTAAATACACAAAAGTAGCATCTAAATGAAACAGTCAAATGTAAGATGTTCTCCTAAACAAACGTCCTGGTATTTGACTGGTTAATACAGTCAGGTCTGTAAATATTGGGACAACTTAATTCTAATCTTTTTGGCTCTAGACACCACCACCTGTAACTGACTGAAAAGGATTTGCAACCAAGTATTAAAAAGTGACAGTTTGATTTATAATTATTAATCTGTCGCATTACCTTTGGTCCCTTTTTAAAAAGTGGGAGTTACATATACAAACTAATTCCTACAGCTTTCATCTGACCTCAAATTAAAGCTAAAAGTCTGCAGTTAAAGCACATCTTGTTCGTTTCAGTTCAAATCCATTGTGGTGGTGTACAGAGCCAAAAAGATTAGAATTGTGTTGATGTCCCAATATTTATGGACCTGACTGTACATAACAAGTGAGACTGCAGTGTAAAATGTTAAAATGAAGTGTTGGAGTCAAGTCTATTTTAGTTCTTCACACGATGGTGGGTCCTTCTTCTGAACTTGGACGTGATCTGCTGGACTTCTTGCCTGCTGTCCTCTGGTTTTTGTCCTTAGCCTGGGATTTGGCAAGACTCAGCTCTTTGCGTAGTTCATTGATTTCACCGATCAGAGACACATTCTCCTGCGGAATGCATAAACATGATTTCAGTCAGGACCACTGGACGTAGTTTTACTGGAATCGAGTATTGAACGTACAGTATAATCAGACATCCTCGCCCACTTTGATTTGAGATAAGGTTGGCTATAAAGTATGTGAAATGATCTGATGGTGATTTACTTTCATGATTTTGGTGTAGATTGTCTCATGGTCCTCAGCTGACTTGGCCAGTCGTAACTTCAGACTAGCCACAGTCCTCTCCAGGTGACCTCGATGTAGACTGAACACCTTCTGGATTTCTTCCTCCGCACTGCTCTTCTCCATCTTTAGGACGGACAAAAGCGTAGTACATGTTTTACAGCTGCTTGTTTTCTTTTTAACTAACGTTTTGAGTTAATTGTACCTTAATTACAAACTTTAGAAAAGTTATTTAACTATGTGTACCATAAGAATAAAAAGATAATACCCATATAAATATTGCCCTAATGTTTTTTTTATTTTAAGTATTTCCTTAGGTTTCAAATTGGTGTAAAGTCTGAAAACTATTACTATGTCATACCTTGTCAGTAGGCTGTATAAAACGAGCATAGATCATCTGAACACTGTCCTTTAGTTTCCTTGGATCCTGGATGAAGCCAGCGCAGTGATGGAGCTCTGACTTGAGCCGCTGTACATGTGTCTCTAAATCCTTCATCTGTCCAGCAAAGTATTCAGAAACAAAAGTTGAATTCATGTACCATCAGTCCAGATATGATTTAGTTTTAACATTACTGCGGTTGTCATAGAAAACAAGGGTTGCGTATACTACTGACTTTCTGCATCTCTTTGTGCATCTCCTTGTCTCTGGTCCTCAGTTTGAGCCTCAGTTCAGAGACTGTGAGCTTCAGCTGAGTGTTGTGTTTGCTGATATGCACCAGCTCATCCTCCAACTGTCAAACACCGGAAAGATTTGACAATTATTACAGTTAGTACATGAAATAAGGTTATGTATTTTCTACTTATTTGTAAAGGTTAAAAAAACTGAGCAGCCATACTTGTTGGATCCGTTCCTTCTTTGCAATAATTTCATCTTGTTGAGGCTCAGTGAGCTTCTTTAATTCATTTAACTGAAAGTCCAGAACAAACTTCAGCTTCTCCAGCTCCTGGTTCTTCTTCTTCAAACTGGATATGGTCTTATCCTGCACAGGCAGAAGTGGGTGAAATATTAGATCAGGAAACCAGTTCCTATCAGTGTTCCAACTCTTATTTTTATCATTTCATATTTTTGGAGATGTGTAGGAACCTTGATAATGCAGTACAGTCTCAATGTCTTGTACCTTATCCTGATTGGTCTTTTCGAGGCCAGAGATCTTCCTCTTGAGGTCCTGGATGTCTCCTTCCTGAGAGCGGATGAGTCCTAGCAGACTCTGCCGCTCCTGCTTCAGTGTGTTTATGTTGTTGTTCCGGTCATCTATCTCTCGTTGCAAGCTGAAGAACTGCTCTCACACCAGCATCCACCAGGAAACGGACAAAACAGGTTTACATTCGGGACTATACCACTAAATGACAAACAAAATGACAGAGTTGTGTTCACCTTTTGTGTCATGATTCCTGTTTCTCCCTTCAGACTCTTGTTAGTCTCCTTCTCGGTGTGCAGTTTCTTTTCATACTGGATTTGGATCTCATGGATCATCCGTTCCTCGTCCTCCTCTATTTGTTTGACCATCTCTTTAAACTCTTTGCTTTGCTCTTTGGCCTCCTCTTGAGTCTGGCAAAATATATTCAGAACAGAGTTAGGTTGAGACGCATGTTATTCTAGTGCATTAATGTTTTAAACCTGGTTAGACAGCAAGACTTGAAATGCGGTCCTTATTGAATCTACTAATCTAATTTTACATTTGTATCCAAAATACGTGAAAACAAAAAGGGTGGGGTTGTATGTGCGTTTCTTAGAGATAATATTCTTATCCAGAAGCTATCACTTGGAGTTTATCATTTGAGTATGTATCGATAAAAATGGAGTCTAGGTTTTCTCCATCTGTATTATATGTACACTGTACAAACCACTCCAACAATGTCAGGATTTTATTGATGAGTTACTGAAATGCTTTCGGTTATTTGCACAGAATTTGAACAAATAGCCATCACAGGTGATTTTAATGTGCATGTGGATAATGTTTGTGACAGAAATGCCTAAGAACTTTCTATTATTCTTGATACTTTTGGTCTTTGTCAGCATGTTAATGAGCCGACCCATAACAGAGGTCACACTCTGGACCTGGTCATTACTAAAGGTGTTCATATTTCAGATGTCACTGTGATTGATGTTGCTCTATCTGATCATTCTTGTGTCTTTTTCCATATGTCCATAATTCCAAAAGTTGCTGTTGGACCTACTGTTGTAAAAAAGAGATACATTAACGATAACACCAGGACACAGTTTATGGAGGCACTCAGGTTTGAAAATGCCTCATCAGGTCAAGTTGATGATTTGTTGAATTGTTATAATTCAGGTGTTTTAAATGTTATGGACACCATTGCTCCTGTTAAGGTTAAAGCGATCAGGAAGAGTGCTCATTCTGTCAGGGCACTGAAAAGAGAATGCTGAGAAGCATAAAAAAAATAAATTAATATGAAATATGCAAATCAAATTTACATTTTTTCAATCAAAAATAGCAAAAAAAGATAAATACCTTTCTCAGAGATCATCAACAACAGCAGTAACAACTCATGTGTCCTGTTTGCTACAGTGAACAGATTAACAAACCCCCCAGCTCCATTTCCTCCAGAATTAGGTTCCACTAAATACAATGAGTTTGCATTGTTTTTCAACGACAAGGTTCAAGGCATTAAACATGCCACAAAAAACTGCAGCCATCTAGGAGACACTTGGTTGGGTTAACACATTTTACACAAATTAATGACAGAACAATTGAAAAAACTGTCTCCAGCCTGAGTTCATCTATCTGCTGCCTCGATGTTTTACCCACTAGATTTCTAAAATCAGTACTAAGCAGTTTGTTACCACAACTCACTGATATAGTAAATAATTCCTTACAGTCTGGAACATTTCCAAGGGCCTTAAAAACTGCTGTCATTAAGCCTCTCCTAAAGAAGAGCAGTCTTGATGCTACAGTGCTCAACAACTATCGGCCCATATCAAACCTGCCATTTTTAGATGAAGTCTTTGAAAAAGTCGTATATCAGCAACTTACTGACGTTCTATTACTTAACAACTGCTTTGATCCTTTTCAGTCAGGATTCAGGCCCATCACAAGACTGAACCAATTATCTTTGGGCCACAGAAAAAAAGGGAAAGTGTCAACAGTCACCTCGAGTCTCTTTAAAATCAGGTTAGAAATCATGAACTCAGACTTGATTTTCCACAGTCACATTAAGTCAATGACATCATCAGCATTTTATCAACTTAAAAACATTTCCAAAGTCAAATGGATAATGTCTAAACCAGACAGAGAGACTTATCCATGCTTTTATCTCCAGCAGGTTAGATTACTGTAATGGCCTGCTCACTGGTCTCTCAAAACGAGGGTTAAAACAGCTGCAGCTTATTCAGAACGCGGCTGCTCGGGTTCTAACCAAAACCAGGAGGTGCAACATCAGTCCAGTTTTTAATATCTCTGCACTGGCTTCCTGTTGCACAGAGAATAGACTTTAAAACAGCACTGCTGGTTTACAAGTCTCTTAATGGTTTAGCACCAGAATATATTTCTGACATGCTAGTTCCCTATGAACCTCCTCGGACTCTGAGAACATCTGGGACAGGCCTTCTGCTCGTGCCCAGAGTTAGAACTAAACAAGGTGAAGCAGTGTTTAAGTTTCATGCAGCAAAAATCTGGAACAGGGTGTCATTTAAAATAAATGTTACGTTGAGGTATACTGTAGTCTCAATATCTAAAGTCAGTGTTAAATTATGTGACTGAAAAAGAGTGTGATTGTAAGACTGATCTCAGGAAAAAGACCAGACAAAAGCAGAACCACAACACTGCTTCCTGTTGATGTGGACCAGACCTTGTTCAGGAGCTGGCTCTTCTCCTGCAGCTTAGACTCATACTGTTGCCTCTGCTCCTCCAAAGCTCGACTGCTGTTCTCTGCTGCTATCCTCAGCCGCTCCTCAAAGTCCTGCTGCATCCTCTCATATTCACACTGCAGGTCCTTGAAGCGTTCATGTTCTACTATCAGCTTTTGACTGTAGGACACATCTGCAATAAAATAAGCAGAGGACAGATAAATGGATATGTGAGAATGTGCATTTTCATATTTTATAAGCTTTTTCAAGTAAGTCATTTTATGGTTCTCTGACAAAAAATTTTTAATAAAAATATATATATTATTATTTCTGAATGAGGAGGTGCCTTACCAACTTGTAGCCTTTGTGACAATGATAGAATTTGTTATTCCATCATTGTCACAATCAAAAGATACTGTACTTGTCTATTTTGGATAAAACATGGCATAAAAGAGGGAGACCTCTGATTTAACTATAGTCTCATAGCTTTATTTCAGTTGAGTATGTGGTAAATATACTGTATATGCAAGTATACATCATCTATAACTGATGTAAGTGCACAACTGTTCCTTCACTTACCCAAGTCCTTCACTTCTTTTGAGTGTTTCTCTATGACTTGGGCAGAATTCTCCAGATTCTCACGTTCCTGCTTTTCCATCTCTGCCTTTAAAACCTAAAAGGCCAGTATATGTTAAGATAAAATAAAAAAGATAAAAATAGGTTGCATACGCAGATTTAATACTTGTTTTTCGGGGGGATATACAATGTTAAGTTGAAATACTATACTATTAAAATATGTTTGGTGCATTTTGATTCAGGACACCCTCATCAGCAAGTTACAGAGAGGTATTTTACAGCCATGGCACTTAAGTCTGCTAAATAACAGCATGTAGTGGATAATCCATGTTGTATCACTATAACGTCCATCCCAAAACAACTTTTTCCAGTATTTAAGATAGGCTTTTGTGTCTTTCAGTAGGTTTTACTGATTACCTTTATATAGACTACACTTAACAGTCTGCGACAAAGTTAAATATTGTTGTATTTATGACTTATCCAGATGGACTCAACATTTCTATCATGAACAGCAATTCCAATTCTGCTCCACTAATAGTTTTAC
This sequence comes from Perccottus glenii, assembly GCA_024416835.2. Taxonomy (NCBI): domain Eukaryota; kingdom Metazoa; phylum Chordata; class Actinopteri; order Gobiiformes; family Odontobutidae; genus Perccottus; species Perccottus glenii. The sequence goes on along the minus strand of CM044546.2, from coordinate 53,234,002 downwards.
TTTCATATTATTTATTTCTACCTATATTCCTTTATTTGTCCATCTTTAATAAGCCACATCAGTGTTCATACATGTAGTGATGCATGTATTTCAGTGAAGTGCCAGGTAATTACATCACATTAAAATACCTGCAGTGACAGTATCCAAACTAATACTGACCATGTCTGTACTACACTTTGTCCAATATCATCCCATAATTTCGGGCTAAATTGATGATTTAGCTAGCGCCATGTCAGAGACCTGTTGTGTTTTCTGCAGAGACTCTATTTGCTGGTTAAATTTGTCCGAGAGCTCCTTGATCTTCTCATTGTAGTTGATGTCTTTGAGGCGAAGCTGGTACTCATTCTCCATCTGCATCTCCTCCAGTCGCATCCTCAACTCCAGCATGTTCTGATTCTGTAACACAGGCACAAACATAAGCCTCAGGAGCTCATCATATACAACACTGGAGCTTTTATAGGCCCAAAACGTGGCACACCTTCTCCTCTAGGTCCGACTTAGTGACGAGGACCTCGTCAGTGTGGCTCAAGTGTTGGTTACTCTTCAGTCTACGACCTTCTTTGTCGATGATCTTTGAGATTAACAGGCAGCCGTCTTCAGATGCAGTCAGAAGGAACTGCTCATCCAGAGTGATAAGCATCTAAAACACAAGAGACATTCAATTCTGAGCATTTTGTTAAAGTCACATTAGAATCCAAACTCACCTTGGTAACCGGAGCACAGTGAGCTTGGTACATGAGCCATTCCTTCTGCGTTGGTAGTGGGTATTTAACAGCCCTGACGGTCCCACTGGTGGTCCCAGTGAAGACCACTCTGCCAGTACGGGACACCGCTACAGCACTGTGAGCCACTTCATCTGCAGGAACCTCCCTAAGAATCTGTAAAAGATCTCTATGTTAACTCTAGCCTCAATAAACCTCCTTCCATTTACATCGCAGACTGTAAATAAAAGGAAATTTAAGACATTCAGAGAGAAAATTGATTTACTCCAGGACACACATTGTTGCAAATTAACACTGAAAAGATATACATCTTTAACCCTAGAACAAGAGAAGAATGGTTTTGTTCCACCTTCTCAACCTAAAATCACTTGGACTTTGAGAAGCCAGAACTTCAGGCAGCATTTCACCAATGCCCAGCCCATAGAAGAAGAAACAGGCAATGTTCAGAACCTCTGGTTCAATAATTCTTGAACCAAAGCAAGCAGGTGGTTCACCTGAGCCAAAACCCCAAAGGAACTGCCAACGTTATAAAAAGTCTGGGAAGAGATGATCGCCTCCCCAATCAAAGAGGAAAGGATGTTGAGCGTAAACCAAATTGGGACAAGTTCGCAAAACATCAACAGCAACAAATCTTACATTCAAAACATGCCAGAAACTGAGTAATCTGAGACTGCAAAAGAAGAAAAGTCAAAAACAGTTTCTGGCCTGGCTTTTATCCAGCGGGGAATCAGCTGTATCATTTAAGAAGGCTCAAACAACAACATTTTTCTCCTCTTCCAATAATTGCTAGTTGTTGTTAGGGTACTTTTGCAACAAGTCTTCATTAGATGAGGGCCAGTCACGTTTTGGAATGTCAGAAGAAGGTTGGATCAAAGCATCAGGTTAACCGTTTTTTTCACATGCAATATTTATCTGATGCTCTAGTACAAGGGTGTGCAAACTAAGGCCACATGCGGCCCGTTGGGCTTTTCAATGTTCAGGCAAAATGGCGTGGTCCAAAACTTTTTCTTTTACTTTTCTATTGTTACAAAATAAAGGGCAGTATGCAATAGCAGCTATAGCTCCATGGTTTCTCCAGCAGCAGAACAATCAAACAAAGAAGAACCTACAATGATTGAACGGGGCGCCTTAAATACCTTCTTCCCTAATTTTCATTCCACTACAAACTCACATGGAATAACCTAACAACATTAGCCTTCTTAAAACTAAGTTAAAATCCTCCATCCACCTAAACCATAACCCTAAACTATAAACAAACCCAAATATGTATTTAAAACCTTACACAATACACCCATGTAATCTAAAACCAATAAAACCCTTAAAACACCTAACCCTGTTACCCCTACACCTTCCCTTGACTTGGTCCAGGCTGGAACCTTTAAATGAACTTGTTTCCCCAGGGACTCTTTTAACACCTGGACACAAGACAAGGTAAAGTTAGGTTAGAACACACACACTGAAACACTAAAAATACCTTCACACACCCACATAACACATATTGCACATAAATAGTTTTGGTTCTAATGTCTCTCTTTTTTCCAGGACTGAGCACAAACCAATCAAAGTGCTCCATGTCAACTGGATCCTCAACAGAAAGACAATTCAATAAATACATTTAAAACCACATTGTGTGCAATCCTTTCCTTACTGGCATGTGCAAATTACTGTGTTTAAAGTGCTGTGTGCTTTTACAGTGTAAACATTCTAAAGTGCAAGAGTGCCGTGTTAAAGTGTTTTTTCCCCAGGTAACAAACTGGCTGTTTGTTACACCTACCATGCTTCATTCCATTCACCTTCCTTCACCATTCTGATGCTTGGAATGTGATAAGACCTTGAGATAGTTGCGTTTATAAGCAGTTGAAACGAGCCTACCTAATGAATTGGCTGGTGAAACCCCAAACAAAAAATTGTTCAAATAGTCTTTTTGTATTTTTCCATATCACCCCTTAATGCAATATTAATTGAAGATAAAACTTGTAATGTAACCTGTAAATGTTGTGTGATAGGCGTCTAGATGGACCATATACCACCTGCTAATAGAGCTAACGCTGCGCCCACAAACCTGACAGTCCTGGATCTCTTTCAGTGTCTGGTCTGTTCCCACGGCGATGATGGTTTTAAAGTCTGAAGAGAAGCTGACGCCAGTGTAGCTGCACGTTTTGAGGACACTCTCTGACTCCCTCGTACCGGTTTGGGTGTTCCACTCATACACCGCTCCGTCCATCCCACAGGACACCAGCTGCCTGTCGTCCGGACTCCACTCAATACCTCGCACCTACAATCAAACACAGGCTTTCATGAGACATTGCTATGATTGCTTTTGACTTATTAATTTTAGGGAGATTAATGGGAACGCTGCATTGTTAAAATCTGCTTTAGGGTGTAGTTTTACCTTCCCATTGTGGCCCTTCAAATTAATGATGTTCTCAAAAGATGTGACAGAATAAATAGAGATGACATTTCCGCTGACGGCTGCAAACATGTGCCCCCCGTGGCTGAAGGCACACTGGAGAAAAATGGGGGAAAAAAAGTGTTATTTACTAAACGCATTTTTGGATTTAATCAACACATGTTTAGACACGTCACCTCTCTGCAGCCTCGCATTGTGAACTCTTTGAACGTACGGATATCATCGATTAACAGGTTCATGAGCCTGAGTTTGTCTGAAAAGCCCACCAGAATGAAATGACCGGTGGGATGGAGAGACACGCTGTAGGCCTCCTCCTGGAACTCCTTGTACAGCTCCAAGGATCTAGAATAAACAAAGGATATAAAAAAATGAAAAGTCTGAAGAATTTTTTGATCTACAAAAGGGGTGAGGTACAATAAACAAAAGTAAATTATACATATACGTATATTATACATATAATTGTTAAAAAAGCATTACTGAGGGCTTTATAGAGAAAATTATGAAAAAAACTATGTGATGGCCCCTTTAAATTGAATAATAATAAATGTCACTACACATCCCAAATAGTGCGTTACTTTGTTTCGTAGTTCCAGATGCGGACAGAGCGGTCCAGAGAGCAGGTGGCAACTATTGGTTTGCGAAGACAGATGGACAAACCAGTGATGGACTTGGAGTGGACCGACTGGGACAGGAACTCAAAATTAAGTTGTCCCTCCTGTTGGACAGAGCATTAGTGCAAACATTTTTCCAACAGTATTTTTTGGGGAAGTACTTGTTAGACTTGACCTGATGGTTTTTTTTTTTTAACCATTATTACACAAATTACTTTCGTTTTACATCTGTTATGATACATCTGTTTTTTTTATATATCATTGATGTTGAATCTGCAGGCTGCAAATAAAATAAACCTCATTTCTTACTGTAAATTCACCAAATGATGTATGTTATGCCTTTAATTGGTTGGCATTTACTGGCTGTAAATATCATGTACAGTATGTGAATATTTGTCTCCAGTGTCTCATTGTTTGATTAAATGTATTTGATTTGTGAATTAAAAGCCCTGTGGTCTTTTCCCATTGTTTATTTATTTGTTCAGTCTCATCAGATACTTGCTGGAAAAAATGCCACTTAAGATATAGAGGTCTGCAAAGGTCATCTATCAAACATGATTCACGTGGTGTCATAGGGTTACAATCTAGAGAAAGGTCTTTTTTAATGGTGTTACCTTGTACAAACCAACGCTGTACAGCTGCCCTTGGTCTGTGCTGATGACCAGCGTCTCCTCTGCAGGACTCAGGCACATGGTGTGGATCTGCTGGGACTCTGCAGGGACCAGCTCACTGCCGCATGGGTCAGAAGGAATCTGACACCAAATACAAATGAGTTATTCTGTAAAACCCGTCCATTTTGTGTCTGCAACATTTGAGGACAAGCATAAGGCAATACAATGAGACTATATACAAGTGCCTCAGCCTCCAACTCATCTAGTAAGTGTGGTGAAAGTTATCTGACATAAAGTTGGAGTGGGGGAAAGATTTTTGCATTGAATGAACCAGTGAAAAGAGTTGGAGTAAAGGTTTGTATACATTATTTATCACCATTTACCAGTATGTCACGGCTCTTCCTGTATCCATCGTCTCCCGTCTTCTCAAACAGACTTACAGTGCCTGGTCCTGCTGAGCAAGCAAAGCCTTTGGACAGTGACACAACAGCTGTAATGGGCGACACAGAGGAGCTCTCATCCACATCGCCATCTTTGACCTTCTTCATCTCCACTGGCCTGGGCAAAGTTTTAGTTTCAGTTCAATTCTTTCTTTTTGTGACCTAAATGCGTTCCATATTCTTACCTGTCCGCTCTCTCTTTGTTGGCTGCATTGCTCAGGTTGATTTCTCTCCGCAGGTCTCCAGATTCAAACAGCAACAGTCGCCCTGTGTCCGTCCCAGCCACCACTCGCTCCTCGGTCAACCAGGCATGGCACAGGAAGTTGATGGACTCCACTTTTGGAAAACTGGTCTGCTTCAGGGCTCCCTCGGTGTAGCGGAAAATCTTCAACACACCGCTGCCACTGACGCAAATCTGTGTGTTGTTGCAAGGGTTGAAGCTGACCTGGTGTGAAAGAATTTCCAATTTATAAATTTCATTATACATGTACAATACAAGAGGGAATTATTATGTATTATCCCATCCCTAAATTAAGCATAGCATACAATTTATTGCAGTTTTTAGCAGCATGTGCATCATGTGTATAATGTAGAAATGTTTGGTGTAAATAATAATAATTTGGCTCTTAATCTACTCATAAATGTGCAATTTATTTAAAAAAAACAAACAAAAAAAACCCAAAAAAGGACCCACCTGTGTAATCGCATGAGTCGAGCTTCCTGTGGTCACTTTAGCCAGAACTTTCTGTTTCTCCCAAAGCCAGAAGATGAGCACCCACTCAGGACCACCTGTCTGGCCGATGAGGTACTTGGAGTCAGGGGAGAAAGCCACGGAGAGAAATTCTTCGACTTGCAGGTCCCCCGGCGTCAGGACCTTCCTTTTTCTGCCCTGCTCATGCTGCAGATCGAACACTGTGATGGTTGCTCTCTCGCCACACTCGGACGCTGCTAGGTAACGACGGTTGGCGCTGATGGCCAGAGCTTTTAGGCTGGGGCTTTTGTCTGAGCCTGTGTGCAAAATGAGAAAAGAATAGAGATATTGAACAGGTGAAAGTTATTAGCACTCAAAAAAACCACAGTAATGTTGCAGTAATGGTGCATCTATGCTCAACAATCTGATTGGAGAGATTGGAAACAGAAGAGGAAGAGACATCAAGCTGACCACGATTTCAACAACCTTTCTGATGCCATCATGCTAATGCTAATTTTCATTGTATAAGATTCTAGCTCTCAAAAATACACTGAAGCCCAATGTTTCTCTGTAAATCTCTTTTCTGTGCTCAGCCCACATTCAGGCCTCTGGCCTGAATAGATTTTGCCCCAATAGTTGGTAATACAAGGGGCGGGATATCTCACTTGTCAATCACCAAATTAGGAAGATGACATTCAGGCTGTAAAAAACAAGCTCCTTAGTCCATTTTGTGGCAATTTGGAGATATTAGTGCTATCAAAATTATAAACACCAAGTTCTAATACATCCCACAAAGATATAAACTGGATTGTATTAAACATATATAGTACAACAATACATTGAATAGGCTATATGACAGGAGAGACTTGGCCCACCTACTAACTAGACCATTGATATCAGCCGCCCCAGTTCAAAGTTATAGAACCACTAATCACACAAATATACAACTTTAACAAACAGGTTTAAGTCATTAGGATACTCTAGAAAACAAGGAGGTAGACTACTTAAAATGAGGACTAATTTCATGTAGCCTACCTGGGAGTGACGGTCCCACACCTCCCACAACGTTAGCTAAAATAATTTATAACTGATGTAATTGTATTATTGGTATTATTATTATAGCTACTATGTCTAATGAAAAGTTTAGTAAAGATAGTACCTGGAATGAACCTCTGACAGCGCTCGACAGTGTTGTAACACACACAGTTGTTTCCACTGGGAAACACGACGGTCTGCTCATCGAAGAAACACACATTGTTGTTCACTGCCGTCCTCAGACCGAAGATGAAGTGAGGCTGAGCCACTACTGTCGCCATTGTAAAATATTAGTCCAGCCAGCAAACTTTGAAACACATCTGCCTCACAAATGGAATGTTTGGAACAAAGGTTAAAATATTACTTAATAAAAGTTAGAGTCTGACACATGCGACACGTGGAATTAAAAACCTACGCTAAATAAAAATCAGTGAACCATACATTACCACTGAGACCTTTATTGTTAGAGTCACGTCACTAGGCAACCGAGCGAGTTCTCGCGTGAACTTAACAAGTTCCAATGTAGTAAAATTTACAATTGTACAACCGAAGCCAAGTGTCGTATGGTAAAGAGCATAGACATAATATACGTAGACGCCTCATGACGTGCTGGAGAGTGATCCACGTCGCCGCCATATTGGGTGAGTCTCTCCACTCAACGCTAGCACCAGAGTCAATCGGAGTCAACGGAGAGTGAGCAATTATGCCCGTATTTTGTGCAGCTTACGGTTGCAATAACCGACGCAGTATTGAAACTAGATCGCATGGGATTACATTTCACAAGTAAGATTGAACAATAATTTAGGTTATTTTACCATTTACCGTTTACTTACGTGTAACGTTCAGCAGGAACTGGTAACGCATCTTAGGCTACTCTCTCTCATAATCTCTTGCTGATTTTTTTTTTCTCTTCACACTTTGAAGGTTTCCCAGTGATACAGGCTTGAGGAGGCAATGGGAAGTTGCTATTAGACGGGAGGGTTTTGTTGTGACTGAGTCCTCAAAGCTCTGCAGTGAACACTTCAAGCCTGATGATTTTGACAGGACGGGTCAGATTGTCAGGCTTAGAGATGGTGCGACCCCATCTGTCTTCAACTTCCCATGTCATCTCCAAAGAGTAGGTGTATTTTACTCTACATGCTAACAGAGATGTCTATGATTCATATGTAAAACAAAAACAGTAAAACCGTTAGATATTTCTGCATGTATTAGTGATGTATTGTGTATTAAAATACACTGTGGGATACTAAAACCTTTTCAAGTGTTTTTAATGAAGTTGTTTTTAAGTATTATGTTTATTATATTTTAGCCTGTAGTGACAAGGAATACACAAACTTCAAGGAAAGCTGAAGAGAGCCTACCAGTGGCCCTTTCTCAGCATTTTCCTGAAAGTGAACCTCAGCCCAATGATGTGAGTATTTGATATGTACCATACAGTTGTGAGCATCATGACTGTGGTCATATTAAAATATCTCCCTTGCTTTCTGCAACTCTTTTCAGAAATACTCATACACTTATATGTGAATGAGTATATGTTATAAATAAATAAATACACACGTGAACAAATACACACCTTCTTTCACTCACATTCTCTCATACACGCACCCTTTCTCTCTTTCCCATACTCATGATGCTGGCAGTGATATTACAGATAAGAAATGTGTGCCTGCACATATGCACCAAACAACTGTGAGTGGTATGATATGAACATCACTGAAAATATTTTCATCCTTCTTTCTACTAGGACCAATTGCCCAATTCTCCTACTCGTCTAAAGGCCAGACTCAGTGAAGCTTTGGCTAGAGTGGAGAGTCTAGAGCGGGAGAAGCAAAATGCAAAGACCGAGAATGGAGAGCAAAGAAAACTGTAAAGAGTCTTCTGGAAGATCTGAAGGAAAAAAACCTTATAAATGAGGAGTTGAATGAAAGGCTTGACTTCCATTCTGGTAAAAATAAATTGATAATACCACCTTGAATTGTATATTGTTTACACTCTTTGTCCGACTTTACAAAAGGTATTATTTCAAGGGAACTTTCTAACTAGTCTGTCTAACTAGTTTAACTGAATTTCAGATCTTCAGGTAGACCTCTTTTCAAAGCGGGGCCATGAATACACCAAAGACCAGAGAGAGTTTGCCCTCACACTGCACCTCCATGGTCCGAAAGCCTACAGTTACCTGAGGATTCTCTGCATCTTCCCCTGCCACATACATTGCAACGGTGTAGTACATGTTTTTATTACACTTTTTGTGTGTGTGTGTGTGTGTGTGTGTGTGTGTGTGTGTGTGTGTGTGTGTGTGTGTGTGTGTGAGAAATAAATTCAAATGAACAATCAAACTTGTTTCTTTATTAAAATATAAAATTCATTCATTTATACATTTATCAATATGCCATTGTGTGTGTGTGAGAGAGAGAAATACATTCAAATGAACAATCAAACTTGTTTCTTTATTAAAATATAAAATTCATTCATTTATACATTTATCAATATGCCATAGTCTACCATATGTCTTAGTTAAACCTCGTAATACAAAGTATTTCTACATGAAAGCAGAATTTTTTAATGTGTGACAGCGTCCTGTATCATAGCTAAGTCTCTGCCATTTGTAACAAACCAAACCGTGTGAAAATCCGGTAAAAACTCGGGGAGTTATGATCATTGTAGTTGAGGAATACACCTTCCTCAGTAGAAATAAATATGGGGGGCGGAGCATTGGAGACTCATCCAAGATGGCGCCGCGCTGATACGTCCGCTCCAATAGGCAGCGTCAGTCTATGAGGCGTCTACGTATATTATGTCTATGGTAAAGAGTATGTCCCCATCTTTTTTATTGTTTATTTCAAACAAAATGGTCTCGCGAGAATTGTGTGGTTGTCGTTTCACTGTAGTCTATTTTCTGCCTGAAAGTTTTCATCGTAGATAGTTCAACGATATGTTAGAAGATCATTGAACCCTTCACTGATGTGTATGTATTTCATTAATTTTATTCATTCACAAAATTGTTTAATGTGAAATTGGATTCTGGCTTGTGTCATATAAAAATAAAGGCACAACATTTTTTTTACACCGTGTGCACAATTATTAGGCAAGTGATTATTTTGCACATATCATCATTTATCCATAGTTTACAACTTCAAGCTGTATAAACTTGAATCCTTATTGGATTTAATGCATATCAGGTTATGTGTATTGGTGTAACAAGGGAGGGTGTGGCAAAAGGAGATCAACACCTTATATCAAGCTGTGCATAATTATTAGGCAGATTCTTGTCCTCATGAAAAATGGTCAAAAAAAGAGATTTAACTGACTCTGAAAAGTCAAAAATTGTAAAAAGTCTTTCACAGGGATGCAGCACTCTTGAAATATCTAAGATACTGGGGCGTGATCAAAGAACCATCAAAGGTTTTGTGACTAATGAGATGAGAGTGACTCTTGACGGACCAGATGGATGGGCCTGTGTTTGGATCAGTAACAGACACAGAGCTCCACTTCGACTCAGACGCCAGTAAGGTGGAGGTGGGGCACTGGTGTGGACAGGTATTATTAACAGGGTTTCTGCAGGGTTTAATCAGTCAAATTTAAGACTTTTTATGACCTTTTTATGACCATTATGATTTGAATTTATGACCTACACAAATTATGATAAATAACTTCAGTCATTAAAATTCCTTTCAAAAGTCTTTATTATTGACTTTCATTGAAAGTAACAAGTTTTATTACGTAAAGAGTAATTCTATTATTTCTTACTTAAGATTAAGAAACTGAAGCCTTCTTTTTCTTGAGTATCAAGAACACAGAAACACTTAAAAATTGTAAAATCAAATGTAAAGTTGGTGAAATATTAAAGAAAATATATTGATTTTCAGAAGGCTTTTATTTTGAAATGCCACATCAGATTCTTCTGAAATTTCCTGGAGAGCATCAGGAGGTCCTCTGCTACACACCAGAAGTGGAATGACCCTTTGGCAATTAGTAGTTTTCTATAAAATCCAGTCTAAAATTTGGTACATCTTTAAAGAAAATTATGAATTTTCAGGGGGCTTTTATTTTGGAATGCCACATCAGATTCTTCTGAAATTTCTTGGAGAGCATCATGGGGTCCTCTGGTACTCACCAGACGTGGAATGACTCTTTGGCAGCTGCAACTTTTTTTAATCAATTAAATAAATTTGGTGTAAAAATTCTGAATTATCAGGGGGCTTTTATTTTGTAATTCTGCATCAGACTGTTCCTAAATTACATGCTTTAATATTATTTTTACGTTTATTTGAAATTTAACAAAAACATTGTTGTATCATTGCAACATCAAAGATACATTTTTAAAACTGAATTGATTATTGAGTTTTTGAATAATATATATTTATGATAAAAAACTGAATATTAACTGTCAAAACAGACGCAGCTGCCGAGAGTGGAAAATGTAAAAAACGAACATTCATCAGTTCGGGAGGACGTCTAGGCGCTGTTTCCTTGCATTACCGTAAAACAGCTAATACGGGAGCACTCCGAAATAAAGACGGGGCTGGCTTGACTGCTGTTTTGCGAAACGGGGATGGCTTGACCGCAGTATCCGAAACCACTGTGTGTGGCACTGGATGAGACAGAAACAGAATCCCGCGCTGTACTTGGACCGGGTAACGTTTGTGACGGAGCCGAACAAAACTGACTGATCGCACGCAGTCGCTGCAGGCTTTTCCGACTTTGCATGATGCGACTTCAAGGCTTTTATGCCTAAACTAGACATCTCCAACGCCTTCTTACACAGAGTAGGCTACAATAGGCTTGATACCGATTATTTGCGACGGGCTTAAGCCAGCTACTAAACGCACCGTCTTCGAGCCACAGATCATTAAACGTACATTTACCCATTGTGATCAATTAAACTAAGCAGTGACAGTATGATATATTCGGAGTATGATATTCGGAGTTCGCACGGGTTTCTGGGAAGTCCTTCTGACAAGTCTGTATGCTGCCGCATGGACCTTGTAGTTCTGGAGCGCTGTGATACCAGTGTGATACCACCCAGATTCCTCACAGAACTACAACAGGCAAAACAAATTAATGCCATTGCCGCCGCGAGCGCATTTTGATGGAAGAACAAATTAATGGACGAGCATATCAATTTAAGACGTGACTAAATGTTTTTTATGACTTTGTATGGAAAAACCGGACGTTTTTATGACTTTTTATGGCCTTAAATTCTTATTGTTAAATTTATGACTTTTTATGACTTTTTATGACCCCGCGGAAACCCTGTATTTATGATGAGCTAGTTTGACCTTTTTAGGTTGAAAATGGACTCAAAATCAACTCTCAGACCTACTGCCAATTTTTAGAAGACACTTTCTTCAAGCAGTGGTACAGGAAAAAGTCTTTCAAGAAGACTTTGATTTTTATGCAAGACAGCGCTCCATCACATGCATCAAAGTTTTCCTCTGTGTGGCTGGCCACTAAAGGCCTTAAAGATAAAAAACTAATGACATGGCCCCCTTCTTCACCTGACTTAAACCCTATTGAGAACCTTTGAGCCCTTCTTAAGCAGGACATTTACAGTGAAGGTAACCAGTACACCTCTCTGAACAGTGTCTGGGAGGCTGTGGTTGCTGCTGCACAAAAAGTTGATTCTGACCAGATCAAGAAACTGACTGACTCCGTGAATGGAAGGCTTGTGACTCTTATCGAAAAGAAGGGTGGCTGTATTGGTCATTTTTTTTTTTTTTTTGTAAATTTCATAAATGTTTATTTGTAAATTTTGAGTTTGTTTATTGTTCTTACTTTTACAGGTGAAAATAAACAAGTGAGATGGGAAAATCTTTGTTTTTCATTTAGTTGCATAATAATTCTGCACACTAATAGTTGCCTAATAATGGTGTACATGTAGATATTCTCTTAAGAAAGCCAAAACTTCACTTTTACTACTTAAATGTTTAGGTTTGAGGGTTTGTTAACATTTTGGATTGAGCAAGAGCACTGAAATTGTACAAAAACAAAATCAATTCTCAAAAATACAACTTGCCTAATAATTGGGCACACAGTGTATATTTCGCAGTGATTTTTAAAGCAATTATTTGAGACCAATATTTCATGTTGAAAAATGAAACATTAATATATAGGAGACAAAAAAGCTGAGGTTACAGAATGAATGTTTATTGATTGATTTTTGTATTGCAGTTGTTGAGTAAAGTTAATTTTATTATGCATTGAGTTGATTAGCTTATTTAAACATGTTCACATTTAGACTGTAAGAAACTGGAAACGGACACTAGCAAAGATTTGTATAATACAAAATGGAATTAAAAAGTAATCTCAAAGTCCCAAAACAGAGATTCTACAAAATTATCTTAATGAGTATAGTCATATAAAAACATCATTATATTACACTATGTACAACACCATTAAGGCTGTTAAAGGCTGCCACTTAAGCAGAGTGTTGTGTCCCAAAAAAAAAAAAAATGCTCAGTATCATTGATACAGATGTGTGGTGGAGCATCCCTGGCCCAGCAGGAGGCAGTCTTGTTCAGCAAGAGATGAGGGCCTCCAAGGATTGCTGGCTTTGTGTTCTGGTTAATGGCCCCCCTGTGGACAGAATCTCACAAGCGGCCAGTTCATGGTAGAGAGCATTGAGCACCTCCAGAATGTGGGCCTTTCCTGTGCAGAAACATATGTGACTGCTGTAGTAATATTTAATCTTACGCAAACCTAATTGAAGTCTGTGCATTAAATGAAGGCAAACGCTTATTTTATCTTGTTTAATGAGAACTTCCTTGATTTTATTGGGTGTGAGCGCTTTACTTACCATGTTGCGGGTTGCTACAAGACTCCAAAGTGCTGAGTAGGATTTTCCCAAGAGAGCGCCGAGACACATTCTGAAACAAAAGAGCGCTATTCTCAGATGTCAAGAAATTTATAGACTGTGTAAGCAACCACCAAGGCTCCTCCATATGTTCAACAGGAGAAATGACTTAGCTTTAAATAAAAAACACAGGCCTGGGGTTAGCTTGTAAAACATTCTTCCCTTTAAGACACTATAACTTATTGCTATACACGTGTGGGTATATGGTGTGATTTTGAACTTTGTGTTAAATGTGAGTGTATCTGAAATATTAGCAGACTCACCAGGTCTCTAAGCTGCTGAAGGAGCTGCAGAATATTGACCAGTTTGTCCTCGACCAGCGACAGACGGACCCTCTCTGTTTCCAGCATCTGTAACTCCATCTGAAGGAGCTCAGTCTCCTCTGCCTTCTGCTGCAGCTCCTGAACCAACGATTCCTGCAACTGAAAGGCAAAACACAGGAGGTTCACAGGTTTGTTTTGGTAGACGACATAAGAATTTGAAGATGACAATAAGGCCAGGGTGAAGGGGTTATTATTATTTCAGTTTCATTTTCTTTCTGAACATAAAATAAAACAACAATTCTACTCTTACTATTTAAGGGGAGGTCCTCCACTTGAGCTTCACACATGAATCTGTGACCAAACCATTTTTAGATTCCCTTCATTTCATGTATGTTGTTTATCAAGTTAAAAAAATAACACTAAAGAGCAATAAAGCTCTATTTTTGCACAGATGTCATCAAGTATGCCACTTGTGTAGATCATAAATTGTGCATTATCAAAATCTACTTTCATAGATTACCTAACTAACAAACTATAGTTTTTTTGACCTAGTTCTGTCCCAATACCCGCACTTGCTTAATTCTCTAACTTCTCCCAGAAATTGTACGACTTAAATACGTAAAAAATGAAATCTGTCCCAGCTTTATAGGTAAATTGCTAGTTTACATGGTTGACGTTTATCAAATGTAGATTATGTTCAGCTCTTAACAGAAAGTTCATGTCTGAGCCGATCCTTGTGGAAATCCCTGCAGTGCGCCTTTACGTCATGGTATGCTGAGAGACAAAGGTCTCACCCCACACATCCTGCACATAAACAAATCCTCACAGTCCTAACTTTGTTTAGTTTGAACTTTCCTCTGAGTGCTGAGACATTTTGGAAACACATGACGTCACAGTTCCTTTCTCTCTGCCTGTCTTCCCTTGTTGTGAAAACGCTACTCGGCTGTAACAGAGCTTTAATCTTTGCTATTCCTAAGTGTCTTGTGGGACGAGTGGGTGTATTTTTGTGGTTGGCCCCAGTGAGAAACATCTGCGAACACACCCATCCATAGACTCTTGCTGGTGTTGAGGCGATCCAAGCTTCAGGGTTATATTAAATGGCTGTGGTTCGCCATGGAGGCCGTCTAGTTTCATAACAACACTCACCAGTCCCCTCTAATCTAGTTGAACACCATACACTCAGCCACAGAGCGCTTGTGATGTAAAGTGAGGCAGAATATTGTCCACAGTGGACTGTTTCAAGTGGAGCGGGGGCAGCCCACCCTGGTGTAAAAGAGCAGGGTTCCTACTCTGTAGATGGTTTCCAGGAAAGGCTCAAAAACTAAATGCTTTTTAGGACAGGATACTACAAATGTCAGTACAATGGAACCAAACAGCTGAAAATAGATTGGGGAAAACAAAAACATAGTACAAACTTTCTGTTGTCATGGTGCCACAGGTTTGGCTGCATTATGTATATGTATGTATGTATATATATATATACATATATATATATATATATATATATATATATATATATATATATATATACATATATGGCTGATAATACAGGAAATGTGAAATATCTATTTTCTCCGTAGCTAACATTGCTAACAGAGCTATTATGGCTAATCCAAGAGGTTAATATCTTAGACTGTCTACATCTGGTATGGCCAATAGAACAAGACAGGCCCATTCTACCTTCAATTGATAAAATGGATGAGTTTCCTGCAGCAAGAGTATAGCAAATGTAGAATCCTGCTGTTGACGTGTGGCTAACTTTGCTAACCAAAGATGGGTTTTGATTCTGTATGTTATCATTATTCTATTTGCTGTTGACATCTAGATGTTTTTTTAATTAATATCCAATCCAAAATTGACCAAATTAGAATGTGTGCAATGTAGTAAAATTATTTTCAATTACAACAAAAATATTTAGAACATGTCACCCCCATCTTCAATGACGTTTCTAAAACTATTTACAAGTTTTTTTCTGTACATATAGTAAGTGAAGGTCAGTGGGGGTTTGTACCTGGTCCATGTGCATTTGGGCGTGGCTTTCCTTCAACTCCAGCTGTTTGTGTAACTTGGTCACTCTCTCCAGGAGCTCCACCACAGCACTGCAGCTCTCCTCGCTCCTCTGGCTCCCGAAGTTCGACATAAGCCTCTGGAAAGCCTTGTCGTCACACCTGAACATGCAGACATGGAACAAATTTAGAGATCATGCATTAATTAGTGCTTGTGTATCTGCTGTTTTTGTCCTCAATGGATGACAACATTTTTCCACAAGTGTGTAATACCGGTTGTGATCTCAAACACATTTTCCATTGACTGTATGTTAAAACTAAGAATGACCCTGCTGACCGTCCTTTCATGATCTTAGCCTCTCCCGGCTCATTGTTTTGGTTTCACAGCAGACACAATTGTTCTTTGAGCTATTATGTTGCCTACTAAAAGCAAAACAAAAAGGATCACTATTATATATTGAGGCCATTCTTTGGAGCAGATAACATTTGTCACTTTAATCCATATCTAAAGAACACTAAAAAACTATTAAAAAAGGGAAAGTAAAGTACAGTGCCCGTCCAGCTCCAACTCCAGATAAAACACTAGGCATGTCACTAAAGGTAAAGACTACAATGACAAAACTTACTATACTAATGGGTAATTCCAAACATTAGCATTAAAGCTTAACCCACGGGTCAAAACTTGAATACCTTTCTTCACAGCAGGACAGTCTGGTCAGGATTCTTTTGACCTCATCCACCTGTCTCTGCTGGTCTCCGGTCCACTTGTCCTCTTCCTCATCAGAAGCTGCCTGGCCTTCCACTGAACGAAACAGCTGCTCCTCCACTGGACAACAAACACTATGGTTATTATCAATATTACGTTTACCTGACTGAATTAATTATTTGTTAATTTAGTTGGGTTAATTTGGAACTCTGAGGAACAGTGAAGAGCTCATAGTACAGCTAACTCTAGCTGAATCTACTTAGAACCACTTAAATGCTCAAGCTAATTAGTCAGAGCTTTTGTATGTCACAGTCCAAAACTTCTGACAAACAAGTTGTCTAACAGCAGAGCAGCAACTATCTCTGTCAGTTTTGAAATGTGTCTACCTCTGGTCGCCTTCATCTTTTTCTCTCTGCTAGAATAGTGTATAACGTCTCGGGTTACTTGACTGTAACCCTGTTCCCTTAAAAAGCGGGAACGAGATGCTGCGTAGCATTACGCTATGGGGAACATTCTTTGTGTGACCGGTTGTGAAGCACGTGTGTCAAGCACGTGTGTCAAACACGTGTGTCAAACACGCCAAGAATTGGCTTATAATACCTCTGTTGGTGACGCCGCTCATCAGCGGCAGCTGTGTGATTGCGCGCACCTGAACAGAGGGTATAATAACACATGACGCGGGAGCGTCCTCAGGTCAACTTTGTCTGAAGAGCGCCCGGACACGCCCAGTGCGGCATTGCAGCGCAGCATCTCGTTCCGCTTTTTAGGGAACAGGGTTACAGTCAAGTAACCCGAGGCGTTCCCTGTCAAGCTACACTCGATGCTGCGTAGCATTACGCTATGGGGAACGAATACCAACGCCACGCACTGTAAGTGTCTGGACCCTCGGGTTGTGAAGTGTGCACAAACACAAAGAGGTCTCAAACACAATTTTGGGATGATGACTCAAGGACATGCAAGCCCTGAGTAGCATGAACATCCAAGCTATAGAATCTGATGAATGTGTGCGGGGAGGACCAGCCTGCCGCATCACAAACTTGCTGCAGAGGGGCACCTTTGCTAGAGCTGTTGAAGCTGCAACCCTCTAGTAGAATGAGCCCTCATACCAATGGGCTAAGTTTGACCAGCACGTCATTGGCCAGGGCAATGGCATCCTTCACCCAACGTGATATAGTTTGTCTGGTAGCTGCAACCCCAGCTTGCAGCCCCGTAGCATATAAACAGCTGTTCGGACTTATGCCACTGGCTAGTGCGGTGGACATAAGTCTGGAGGGCGTACTGGACACAGTAAGTGAAGTCTCTCCTGCTCCGGTGTTATAAATGGCGGAGGACAGAAGGCTTCAAGAATGACCGGATTTAAGGTCGAGAATGGAACTTTTGGAAGATAGTTAGGGTGAGGATGCAAAATGGCTTTGACCAGCCCAGGAGCAAAGTCTAGGCAGGAGGGCGAAACTGACCGAGCCTGCAATCTCCAACCCTCTTGAGAGTGGTAATGGCCGCCAGAAGAACCATCTTTAGAGTCAGAAACTTGACAGACGCTGACTCAGTGGTTCAAAAGGAGTGCTTACTAAGCCCTCCAGCACTATAGCTAGGTCCCAGGAAGGAACTCTAGCTCTAGTTTGGGGTCTCAACCCCGCAATCAGGGCGTGGCAAGCCGAAATGGCGGCCACGAAACCCTGAGTGTGCTAGGATTAGTGCCCGAGGACAGTTTGTCCTGCAGAAACTCCAGCACTGAAACAATCTGGCAGTGGACTGGGTCTGCATGATGTGTAGCACACCAGGCATCAAAGACACGCCATCTGCAGGCATAGGCTCTCCTTGTAGAGGAGACCTAGCGCTCAGAATAGTCTCTACAACAGGGGCCGGGAGCCCGACATCTCTTAAGTGGTCCCCTCCCAGGCCGTAAAGGTTCCAGAGCTCGGGCCGGGATGAAACACTGTCCCCTGTGCCTGAGAAAGGAGATCCCTCCTGGTCGGAATCGCCCAGGCGAGCCGTCGAGGAGAGATATTAGGTCTGAGAACCACACTCTGGTTGGCCAACGGGCGCTACTAGTAAGAGGCGCAACCCGCGTTGACGGACCTTCGCCAGGACTCCCGGGAGCCGAGCCACCGGGGAAATGCATAAAGGCGCAGTCTGGGCCACACATGGGCCATTGCGCCCAGACCCAGGAGCTGGAGGAGTCAGAGAGAAGTAGAGGGGACATTGTGCTGTCTGCTGTGAAGCAAAGAGGTCCACCTCTGCTTCAGAAATCTTTCCCAGATTTGGCTCACTACCTCGGGTGGAGTTTCCACTCCCCATGTGTCACAGCCTGTCTGGACAATAAATCTGCTCCCACATTCATGCGCCCGGGATATAAATCGCCCTGAGGGACAGGAACTTGTCCTGAGCCCAAAGCAGCACCTGCTGCGCTAGCTTGTTCAAGCGGCACGAACGCAGTCCGCCCTGACGATTTATGTAAGAGACCACCGCTGTGCTGTCTACTTGTACTAGGACATGGTAGCCCCTTAGCTGCTGGAGGAAGTATTTCAGGGCCAGAAATACAGCCTTCATCTCGAGGCAATTGATGTGCCATGCGAGAAGATGGCCTCTCCATATCCCTTGGGCTGGACGGCCATCTAAGACCGCGCCCAGCCCGTGAGGATGCATCTGTCGTTAGCATCATGCGACGACAACATGGACCTAGGGTGGGACCCAAAGTGAGAAACTGGGGTCTGAACCACATAGATAGGGTACGAAGCCCTCGGCGCGTGAACCCTTATTTGCTTCAGGGGTTGGCCCTTGGATGAAACCCCTGGCTCTGAGCCACAGCTGAAACGGTCTCATGTGCAGAAGGCCCAAAGGAATTACCGTGGATGCAGATGCCATGAGACCCAATATTCTTTGAAAGAAGTGCACAGTCACTTCCTGGCCTAGCCTGATAGCTTTTAGGGTAGTTAGAATGGACCCGACACGTGCAGGAGACAGATGTGCCTGCATCTCGGTTGAGTCCCAAACAACCCCTAGATATGTTGTCCTCTGAGCGGCCGAGAACGCTCTTCTCGGCGTTGAGTCTCAAGCCTAGAGAGTCGAGATGAGCTAGGACGACGTCCCGATGTCGAAGCACTAGCTCCTGAGACTGAGCTAATATCAGCCAGTCGTCTATGTAATTCAAAATGCGGATGCCCTGGAGTCGCAAAGGAGCCAAGGATGCATTCATGCATTTTGTATATGTACGGGGTGACAAGGCCAGGCCGAACGGAAGAACCCGATACTGGTACGCTTCGCTCCCGAAAGCGAACCTCAGGAACTTTCTGTGCTGTGGCAGGATTTCTATGTGAAAATACGCGTCCTTTAGATCGATGGTGACAAACCAGTCGCTTAATCGGATCTGGGACACAATCATTTTTATTGTGAGCATTTAGAATTTTAATGCTTTGAGGTAGCGGTTTAACCCGCGAAGGTCTAAAATCGGGCGCAGCCCCCCATCTTTTTTCAGAACTAGAAAATACCGGCTGTAAAACCCGGATTGTCTGTCTGGTGGGGAACACGTTCTATGGCCCCTTGTCCAGCAGAACCTGCAGTTCCTGTGTCAATACATGGGCTCGTTCGGTTTCACGGAAGTGGAGACCACGCCGTTGAAACGCGGAGGACGATTGGCGAACTGAAGTCTGTAGCCTTTGGCCACAGTCCTTATTACCCACGGGGAGATATTTGGCAGGAGCATCCATGCTGCCAGTTTCTCCGAAAGGGGCAGTAGTTTTGGCACGTCGGTTTTTGGGGGGGGATGTAAGACACCCGCCGTCCTGAACCAAGGCAGGAGACGGCCGGACACTTACAATTGCGCTGGAGACTGCTGCTCCCCGAAACGCCAGTGGCGGCGGAGAAAAAAACAGCAGACTCCTGAGGGTGTCGACATGGAGTCTTTAGACTCTCTTGGATTTTGTTGCGCCCCACCCGGTGGGAGCACGCCCCCGCGGCCATGGGCGCGCCAATTTCAGGGCCTCTGCTTCTTGGCGGAGATAACATTCCGCAGGTCCGTTCTCTTTTGAGCAGCGCGAGAATCCGCTCCCCAGTCCTTACGAGGGGGCACGATTCGCCACACTCTCCTTCTGGGCAGCCCGCTTTTCTCTGGAAGGGGCTGGACCTGGCCGACAGGGTGGCCGACGGTCCCGGCTGCTGAGCACGGCGAGGAAGGAACCTCACAAACACCTCCTCGTAGCGTTAGCCTCGGAACTTAGTGGCGACGGAGTCCACCACGTTGCCAAAAAGACCGGAAGGCGAGATGGGTGCATCCAGGAGGAAGGCGCGGTCCTTCTCTTTGATGCCCGTGAGGTTAAGCCACAGATGTCTTTCCGTCGACAAAGCAGACATGGAGCGCCCAATAGCGCGGGCCGTCTGCTTAGTTGCACTGAGAGAGAGTCTGTGGCACGGCGTAGCTCAGAAAACGCGTCCTCGTCCACAGAACCCCCTGTGCTCAAATCTTTGAGCAGCTCAGCCTGGTATGCCTGCAAAACCGCCATGGTGTGCAGTGCTGCACCAGCCTGACCCGCCACCTGGAAAGCCTTCCCCACCAGTGATGACGTGAACCGGCATGGCTTGTTGGGGAGTGTAGGCTTTCTTAGGGAGGACGATGACCCGGGGGACAGATAGCCCGCAGGCGTCTCTTCCACCTGGGGCATCGACCCATAGCCCCGCACCTGTGCGCCCACGATAGTCGAATATATCGACGTCGAAGGCACAAAAACACGGGACGAATAGGGCTTATTCCATGAGCGTGCCAGCTCCTCATGGAGGTCCCCGAAGAAGGGGAGAGACCACCGCTGTGATCCCTCCCCCTGGCCACCTGACAGAAACCTGTCATCCAGTTCAGAGTATTAAATACTCTAAACTGAATACTGAGTGGCCTCAGGAGCAGGGCAACCCAAAATAATTTAGGGGTGCCCTGCCCCCGAGGCCACCCAACACCCAGCCTCGCCACTGCTCCTGTAACCACCCTGAGCAGCTCCTCAAACGCGCGCCAGAGCGGGAAGAGCACTCCGAGGCTGCGGCGCCCCAGAAGCCAGGGATGAG
Source organism: Perccottus glenii (assembly GCA_024416835.2). Lineage (NCBI taxonomy): Eukaryota > Metazoa > Chordata > Actinopteri > Gobiiformes > Odontobutidae > Perccottus > Perccottus glenii. The sequence continues at coordinate 53,212,605 of CM044546.2, read as the reverse complement.
GCTTCATCGACGTGCTCATGGGAAGCGCCGGGAGCGCCCGCCCGAGCACAGAGCCGGTGTCTGCCTCATCTGGTGAGAGCGCGAGGACATAGGATCTGATCCCTGCGCCTCAGCCAGATCAACACTCAAAACAAAATTCATGCTGATCATCGTCAGCAATGTGCCTCTGTTACGGAGGAACACATTTCTTACTGAACCCAGCCATGATACTTTTGTATTTATTATTTTATATATTTTCGTACTGGCACAGAGAGTAGGTTTGCTCACACTTCACACAATGCGATCTGAAGACAAAGAAACCTGAGGACGCTCCCGCGTCATGTGTTATTATACCCTCTGTTCAGGTGCGCGCAATCACACAGCTGCCGCTGATGAGCGGCGTCACCAACAGAGGTATTATAAGCCAATTCTTGGCGTGTTTGACACACGTGCTTCACAACCGGTCACACAAAGAATGTTCCCCATAGCGTAATGCTACGCAGCATCGAGTGTAGCTTTTGACAGGGAACTGTGGAGCGTAAGAAGGCCCTAGTCCATCTCCAGTCTGACTACGCTCTATACATGCAGTATTAGTTTGTTTAACACTCTTGATACTTTGCTTGACTGAAGAAATTAAATGTTTTACCCAATAAATTAGACTAAGACATTCACATGTGTAAAAGTCCAGGTTTAGTCAAACTAAGGCAGTAATTCACAGTGTCATGTCAATATAGTGACTGACTATTTTAAAACACATTCCTGAATAATGCATATAAAATACTATTTCTGTAAAACTAACAATAAGTCTCTGACCAAATTTGAGTAAGTTATGCCAGAAGTTGCTTAAATATTTATATGTACTAGCCTCATTAAAACAACATCTTGTTTAACCAAGTGCATTTATTAATTAATGCACTTAAATGCTCACCCTACAACCTGGAATAAACAGCAGAAAGCAATGTACAGTATATCCAAAAGGAGGTCAGTGTTATTTTGCTGTGTCACTTTTAAGTTGTAAATTCTTATAGCAGACTGTACACTGTTTGAGGCTAATAAATAAAGATAGAGTTTATGGTTCGAAGAGTTGACTATGATTGAACATTGGAGTAGTTTTTACTGTATTTAATCAAGGGCAAGCTGATATATGACTGGTGTCAGGCATTGTTGTTTGAGCTGGGTCGATTTGAGTTTTTTGGCCAGAGGGAAAGAGGCTTTACAAAAGAGTCACAATTAATCTTTAATCCCAAACATCGACAAACAGAAAACCACTATGTTCATAATAAAGTCACTTGTAATTCTTTAAACTACTTCAAGGTTTGTGAAACTCATAAATGCCCAGGGTTTTCAGTGACACACAAAATTACATCTCACTTTTATCTGGAGTGGTCACAGCTCGTCCTGTTGGCGAACAGCGGTCATGTTGAGGGTCCAAACAGCATCTTCGCTCTGGCCTGGTGTCACCAACACTCAACTGCGACTCTGCCCTGGTGCTGCTAGGGAGTTGTAGTTTCGGCAATTCTGACCTACAAGACATAAATTTGGATGTAATGCATTGACTTTTCAAATCCTATTTTGTGGCATTTTCTGCAATTAACTGATTTGTACAAAAAAAAGGTTCCTCAAAATTGCACTGATAAAAAATGTTTGGTCCAAACCATTTGGCGACATCAAAGAGAAGATATCGAATAACACCAGCCAGTGTACATTGTGCCACATCTACAACCGCCATGATAATTTTATAGAGGCCTGTGATGTTGTATGCCAGATCTGGGTGGGGTAATTGAAGCCAGATTGTATCTCTAAGGCATTTTGTACAGTAAAGTGGGTCAGTGGTAGAATGGGCTGTGCATGTGCAGCTTACAACAAGAGTTTTGCACACTGTACACACACACACACACACACACACACACACACACACACACACACACACACACACACACACACACACACACACACACATACATATACATATACATTGTGCCCTTTTCAATCATACTATATATATATATATAGTATGTTTGATTGAAAAGGGCCCAATTGAATGTCTAATAGCACAACACAAAATATGTGAAATGTTTTCTGTTTGCTGGAGGTCACAAGTTCACAAGAGACTTGATGTTTTATAAATAAGTACCCCTTCTTATACATTGGAACGGCATTGAAAATGCATCATAAATATGTGTATTGTGCATTTATTTGCAGTTTGCTATAGCTAGCCACAAAAGGATTTGAATGGTTAGGCTCTACTATGTTGTTTGTAGATTTTATTTGCAGTTTCTACTTTGCAATACTATTGTGTCTCACACAGGGGTATTTAATTGATGTTAAGAAGTACATGGTTTAGTTTCTGTGATGTTGCTCCTGTCTGCTTCTCCAAACTGGGAGTGTGCTGACTACCACCTACTGTAGATAAAACGTTCATCATCCAAAAGAAAGTCCCTTGAACATTTTGTCTAAGGGGTCCACAGTGCAGTTCGAGAATAAATCTCTGGCTATGGCTGAATTTTCTAAGTTTGCTGTTCGCTCTCAGTGTTGGGGGAAATCCGATAGAGGCCTTCATAAATCACTGAATAAGTGTTTCCAGATGATGACGTCTTGAAGAAAAGAAAATTTCAAAAAAGGCAACGTTAAAAAAAAAAAAAGAAGAAAAAAAACAACTCCCAGCTCACTCATGCTTGTATCCTGTTGGCACAAGACGAACCACGGCGTAAGACATTATTATGCTTTGTGTTCAACTATGGCTTTCTTTGTCCAAAACTAAAGGAAAACACTGACTTCACAGAAAGTCAATAATTGCAGCATGATTTGAGAAAATCAATCAAAGAGCAGAGCCATGTTTGAGAAAGAGGGGCTGTGCTGGAGGTCTGCTGCACTGTGGTGAACACACACAACGCAGTGGCTGGTTACCGTGGTGGTCACGCTCCGTGTCAGGAATGAAGCAATGCAGTGAGTTTTCAAACATAAGCTCTGGTGTGACTAATTGTATTTTAATTTACAGTGGTTGAATGGAGGCCGCAGACTGTGTCCATTCAATACTGTAGCACTGTAGGGGTGTATAAAGTGATTGACTGCTAAATTGCTGATGCACTTGAAATACATTTCAACATTTGTTTACAAAAGTCACTGACAAAATTTAAGCACTTTTTGTTGAAAATTGTACTTATTTACACCAACACAAAAAAATTGACATCTTGTTCATTCACGTTCAAATTAATCCACTTGATTAGTTGCTTGTACATCTGGGAATAAGCAATAGGAAGGAAATGTACGTAAGTGAAGTGAGATTGACGTCAGCCTTATTTCGTTGACCTACTTTTAGATTATAAATCCTCAGAGCAGATTGAACACTGAGGCTGATAAACAAACTAAGATGGATACAGAAGACTCCTTTTCAACTCTTATGTTAAGCATACTGATTGCATTTCATTTGTTTTCTAGCCCCCAAAATGCTACCTTTTGAAAATTCTGTAACAGACCACAGCTTAGACAATATCTCTGTACAGATAGTACACTCCACCATAGACATATTATAACTATTTAGGTAAAATTAAATTTATCTAAAAAACCCAGAACATACCCAGCCTCAGGAAGGATGGCCGTCTGATGAAACAAGCTGGGATAGGAAAAACAGACAGCTATAACTATCCAACTTTACAGAGGATGCTTTTCATTTTTATTTCAATTAATCTGCTGCTCTAGGTTTTAAACGGTGCCTGTACACTTTACACTTTACACACACACGCGCACACACACACACACACACACGCGCGCACACACACACACCGCGCACCGCGCGCACACACACGCACACACGCACGCACACGCACGCATGCATACGCTGCGCCTACAGACGCGACGCATATACGACGCACGCGACGCGCACGCACGCACGCACGCACGCACACACACACACACACACACACACACACACACACACACACACACACAAACACACACACACACACAGGCCTTTACTAGTTTAATAATGCCAATCATAAACATGCGCCATTGAGACGAATAACTGTGAGAACCATTGCTGCTCCTTGGGTAGATTTAGAACTTAAGGAGCACATAAAGCAGAGAAATTAATTAAAGGCTGAAGCAATCACATCAGGCAACAGTATCCTGTGGAATAAGTATAGGGAATTAAGAAATTATGTTGCTAAATTAAACAGAACAAAAAAAAGAAATTATTATGAAAATAAGATTAAAGATGCAAAATCTGATAGTAATAAAATTTGGAGTATGCTTAATACAATTATGGGGAGAAATGTTGAAATAGTGCCATCTTTTATTGAAGTTGAAGGATCCTTTTTGACTAAACCCAGTGATATTGCAAATTATTTAAGTTCGTATTTCAAGAATAAAGTTTTAACTTTAAGACAAGGTACGAATTTGAAACAAAAAAGTTATTTAAATAATAGGACAATATGAAATAAAATAATGGGAAATAAAGCATGCAAATTTGACTTTGAAAGAGTAAGTACTACTACAGTTGAGAATTTATTAAAAGAAATGAAAGAGAAACGATCAGGTGCTGATAACCTTGATGCAAAATTATTAAAATTAGTAGCTGATGTGATTGCTATGCCTATAAGTTAAATAATAAATCTAAGTTTAGAGAAAGGCATTTGTCCTACTAGTTGGAAAGTCGCTAAAATTATGCCACTTATAAAGAATAATAGGGAACCACTGTCGGGGAAAAATAGTAGACCTATTAGTATTTTACCCATTCTGAGTAAGATTACGGAAAGAATTGTTTATGAACAAATCAGTATGTACTTTAGTATAAATGATTTAAATTCTGTTTATCAGCATGCATATATGAAGGAACATTCTACAACAACAGCTTTGGCTCGGATAACTGACGACTGGATAAAAGATATTGAAAATAAAAGATTGTTGGAACAGTATTGTTAGATCTGAGTGCTGCTTTTGATGTACTTGATCATGAAATTTTGTTGGAAAAGTTAATATGTTATGGTTTTGAAAAATCTGCTATTGAATGGATTCAAAGTTATCTTGCCATTAGGGAATTTACGGTAACGTTTAATTGGTGTAATTCTGCTATACAGACTCTTGATTGTGGTGTGCCACAAGGGAGTTGCCTTGGGCCACTTTTATTTTCTATCTTTACAAATGATCTGCCTTTTGTTTTAGAGAATTCTACTATGGCTCTATATGCAGATGATTCTACAATCTATACGTCCGCATAAACCCTTGTTAAACTTAATACAATTTTACAAGTTGAACTGAAACTAATTGAAAAGTGGATTAGGGACAATAAAATGGTGATTAATGCAGTGAAAAGTAAATGTATGGTGTTGGGATCCAAGTATTTGTTAAAAAATATCAGCCTGTGTTGAGTCTGTCTGTGGGGGGTATTGTAATAGAACAGGTTACTGAGGTAAAGCTACTCGGTGTGACTGTTGACAGTTTGTTAAATTGTAATAGTCATATAAATCAAATATTATTGAAAATGGGCAGGAGTCTGGCAGTTGTTAAGCATTGTAGAAAGTTTATTCCAAATCGAGTGATAAAAAAAATAGTAGAATCATTAATTTTATCACATTTGGATTATTGTTCAGTTATTTGGTCAAGTACAACTGAAATGAATTTAAGAAAATTGCAAGTTGCTCAAAATAAAGCAGCTCGGGTAGATATAAGTTGCCCTTTCAGGACTAGTGTTAGAGAATTAAATACTAGGTTAGTTTGGCTAAGTGTGAAAAGTAGGATTAAATATTGTATTGTTAACTTTGTTAGAAAAATTATTGTTACAAAAATACCAGAAATACTATACAGCAGACTGTCTTTTTTTAGTGCTGTGCATCAATATTCCACTCGTCAGTCAACAGAGAGTCGCTTTTAGTTACCTCCGTGTCGAACTAACCTTATGCAAAGGACAGTGCTGTATAGAGCAATGGTGGTATGGAATTCTCTTCTGCAGTTTTTGATTTTGGGAATGAATGCAATGACTTTTTGTAAAAAATTAAGACTTTATTTATTTACATTAGAATAATTGTTACTATTTATATTTGTTGCTTTTTTCTTATGAATGGTTGAAGAGATAGAAAACATGGTGAAAATTATGAACCCTATAGTAGTATAGCTGTAACTGTGCACTGTGATAATGAATAATGTAGAGCTGTTGTTTTATTGTTTTATTTTTAGTACGTTGTTGTTTTATGTTATATAAAAAAAAAAAAGTTAATGGGGATCTTAATAAACTAAACACACACACACACACACACACACACACACACACACACACACACACACACACACACACACACACACACACACACACACACACACACACACACACACACACACACACACACACACACACACACAGTCGTCCTTCAACCAGAAGGTAGGTGGTTCGATTCCCGCTCTCCCCACAGTTCATACTTTTGTTGTGTCCTTGGGCAAGACACTTAACCCCCCTTGCCTCCACTGGTGTTCCAGCTGTAACACTGGTGAATGGAGCCTTAATGTAAGTCGCTTTAAATGCAAGTGTCAACTAAAATGTAACACTGTTGAATGTAAGTCGCTAAATGACTAAATGTAAATGTACACACACACGCAACATTATGTGGCAGAAACGCCTATAAGTCAGACTGCTTGAAAATGGTCAGTGTGTGGCTCTCAGCAGACATACACAAAGCTACACCAGTCTTTCATTAGACAGACATCAGTGCTGACCAAACTTGTCATTAAGAAGAATCAGACCTCACAACCTCACTGAGAGAATAACATAAACTTATACATACTGTATCTACATATTATTCGTACTTGAGCACTCATTTCTATATTCTGTTTTAATTGTAAGTACCTGTACTCATGGTATTAAAACCTTCCTAAATATTATAAACTGCATACCGCTATCAACATTGCCGACTGTCTATTTGCTTCACCCCGTTTCCAAGCCTCATACTTTAGATACTAAATGCATGCACAAAAGTGTAGCCTATATAAACGTTTTGCATGTGCTCTCTCAGGACTTTTCACATGAACAGGATCCTATAAATGCGTCCTATTAGTGAAAGTCTGCTGCTTCAGGCTGTGGGAGGTAGTCCAGCTGCTTGTTGTTAGGGCCCGCCTTCTCTTCTCTGTTTATTATGAGTGGTGCTGAAGTCAACCTTTCATCAACACCCCTTTTCCGAACTCCCCTAAGAGCAGTTTCCTCTTTCCTCAGGTGTCATCGCTCACCAACGCTATGTCTTTTTCTGCTGAGGGTAAAAAGTGAGGGCGGCCAGTAAACCTGAGCTTGAACTTTGGAGCAAACTGCCTCTTTGTGCCCTGCAGCGTGACGAGAGGTCATGGGTCATGTTTATATAGCTGCGGTTATTAATCAAGAGCTCCCGGGTCACATGAGGGGCTTGGGGGATAACACAGCGGCTTCAGACGTGGTTATTGTGTGTAATGAAAGAAGCAAGCCTGGACAGCATAGCTGTATACTAGTAGTATCCTTTTTAGGTTCTGGGGGGCTGGAGTCTAGCTGCTTTGGGCTGGAGTCGGGGTACATCCTGAACAATCAAAGTTAATTACACGGCTTCAACTTGGACATAAGGCTGGCAATCATTTGCACACACATTCATTCAAACTGCCAACAGCTTTCTAAACTACAAAAACAGACAAATCTAAAGAGTTAGGGAGTCACTCTATTACCTCACATGTTCTACTCATGTTTAATGCAATGTAGACAATAAATGCAGAGCTGTAATTCATTTGGCATGAGCAAGAACCAAAATGCCTACGCTGGTGTTATGTTTATATACTAAAGCATTGTGCCCTCAAAAAACCCACATTTAGCGCAAAACCTTGCGTTTCATATTTAATAAAACCTACTTTCCCCTGGAGCGGTGTGGCTCTGGCACATTTCTATTACCAAAAGGGCTCCACTCCTCACCACTTTGGGGAATCCTTGGCTTCCTATCTGTGTGATAGGTCTCATTTTGTCTCTTTTAATAAATCCTTCTCCTCCACGGCACCAGTGAAATTCGGTGTGCCACAAGGGTCTGTGCTTGGTCCCATACTTTTTTCACTATATGTTACACCATTGGGACAAATCATCAGAAGTTATGGAGTAAACTTTCACTGTTATGCCGATGATACACAGCTGTATCTACCAATAAAGGCGAATAATACTACTGACATCAAGCATCTAGAGGCCTGCCCTGTTTCAATTAAAACATGGAGGTCTCAAAACTTCCTCCATTTGAACTCAGATAAAACAGAGCTGTTGTTAATTGGTCCTGCCAGTCATCGACACAAGTTCAACAATCTTACTGTCTCGATCAACAACTGTGTGTTGGAGCACGGCAACACTGTGACGAACCTTGGTGTCATTTTTGACCCCACATTATCACTGCAGCAGTACATTAGTGAGGTCACTAAACTAGGCTTTTTTCACTTGAGGAATATCTCAAAAATTCGCTCCTGCCTCTATTTAGCTGATGCTGAAATTCTCATTCATGCATTTGTCTCATCCAGGCTGGACTACTGCAATGCGTTATTCTCTGGACTGCCGAGGAAAAGTACTCACAGACTACAAATGGTCCAAAACACAGCCGCCAGACTTTTAACAAAGACCAGGAAGTTTGATCACATTACTCCTGTCCTGGCGTCATTACACTGGCTTCTTATTCATGTTAGAGCTGATTTCAAAGTTCTCCTGTTAACATATAAAATCCTTTGTGGACGCGCACCCTCTTACCTATCCTTTCCTCATCACCCGGTATACTCCAGCTCGTACCCTTCGCTCTCAGGACGCTGGCCTCCTTTAACTTCCTCGAGTAAAGAAGAAGTCTGCTGGCTACAGAGCCTTTTCTTATAGAGCCCCACTTTTATGGAATGGGCTCCCGGTGGAAGTGCAGCGAGCTGACTCTGTTGAAGTTTACAAAAGCAAACTCAAAACACACTTATTTCACCAAACGTATGGAGACTAATTGATCATGGGTATACATTTTTACTGGTTATAGCTGTACGTACACGTTTACACTGGTTGTAGCTGTAGGTACACGTTTACCCTGGTTGTAGCTGTAGATATACTCTAAACCACTCATATTATTATCACATCTACCTATTACAGTTTTCTTTCTTTTCTCCCTCCTCCTAGGGTGGCTGCAAACCTCTGACCTGCTGGGTCCCCCCCTACCCTGTGCTCCAGTGTGAGGGCCCCTACCCCATCTGTCATCTACCTTGATGTTGGCTGCGGTCCCATCCACTATTGCACACTCAGAGTGGACACTGGACACTGCCAATTTAAATGTTTTTATTTGTGAATATGTTTGTGTATTTCTATGTATTTTTCAACTGTCCTGGACACATTCCTGCACGGCCTGTCCGTCCTGGGAGTGGATCCCTCCTTCTGTGGTTCTCCCTGAGGTTTCTCTTTTTTCCCGGCTGGGTTTTTTTTGGAGTTTTTCCTTACCCTGATGGAGGGTCTAAGGACAGGGGATGTTGTCTAGTGCAGTCTGTTAAGCCCTCTGAGGCGACTGTTGTTGTGATATTGGGCTATACAAAAATGAATGTCTTGTCTTGTCTTGGGATCCTGAGTGAACTTTTGAAAAGGTAAAGCTAAATACTGCATTTAGCTGATTGGATAATTAATTACACCCTGTTTTTGTGATAAACATCATATTTCAACAGAAAACATGATTAATGTACTTTTTCCAGATGACAAAGCTACCAGTTATTAGCTACAGCTGTTTCCGGTTTTTAAACATCAGTGTTGTACGGCTCTCACTTCATGAACATTGTATTTATCATCTACACACATCTTGCACATGCGGAACAAAAAACGTGTTAACCATTTGCATCTGGCTTGTTGATGATGTATTGGACTTGGCCCACAGCAGAATACATATTGCCACTTGGTAGACCTGGCCCCTGGTGTTCTATCTTCTTACCCTACAGTTTATCACAAGAACAAAACAAGCTTTGTGTATAAATTATGTGTTTTCCCTTTCAATTGGGTTTTTGCCTAATGGTGCCTAAATTGGCATGGTACGGTATGCTTATTTGACATCCTTCATGTCTCCTAAAAACAGCAAAAGACGCAACTTTGTTTGTTAACTTATACCACACTGAACAATGTAAAGAAGGTGTTACAGAACATGCTATATATTGTAGATAGATTTCCTCTGTTTCTTAGCACCATTTTGCCCACTATCCTCTTCTCTGCCACAGGCAGACTGTCCAGTTCCAGTCCAACAACACATCTTGCCTCCCTAATTCGCTTTTTTATTCTGCTAGACGCACAAGTCTTGGTGCCACCTTCTCACCGTTTTGTCATTGTTTCTTTTAATTTTCATAGCCTTATTACCGTTGTCATAAATCTCAGCTAGTATTAGGCAAACAAATTACCAACCAAATTGCCTGCTTCGGCTATTGTCTTTGGCCTGTGTAAACTTGAGTGTTAAAAGTAAAGGGAAATCCACAGGCAGTAAGGTCTGATGAGGGTGGGTGGCATTTTTTAAGACTTAGTGTTCAAACAATTGTGCAACATATTTCTGCTTATGTCAGCACACTGTAGCTTGAAACCAGAGAGGGGGCAGCAGCTCGGTGTGGAAAGCAGCTCACTTGGCAGAAGGCTAGAGCAGACCGCCACAGCCAACACATCCCTCAAGATTCCCTTTCACTTGATTTTTATAGAAGAAATGCCCCGCAGCACCTGCTCCACACAATGCTGCAGGCAGATAAATGGTACTATCCTCTACAGAGGATAAGAATGACATAATGGCAGTGATCCAGGGCGAGGTAAGTCTCTTTCTTGATGAGACAGATGAGTTGTGTCTGAGTGTTTACAGCTGATGCAATGGACTAGAGGCAAAGACAGGCCTGCTCTACTGAACATCATTATATGTACACAGTAAAAGTACCTGAGACCTCATTTTGGTGAGGTGTGATGTGAGTGTCTGTTGTATAATGTGTGGCTAACATCGCTAACCACAAATGCTAATGTTCCACCTGAATCAGTGGATGTGAGACACTGATGCTCCCTCTCTCAAGAAACCCCTTAAAAGGGCCTCATTGTAAGGGCACCACCATACAGCAATATACCTCTGTCCAACAAAGGGCAGGTTCCAAAAGCGTAAATATAAGGAGAAATGCAATGCCGACTTTACAAGTGTAAAAAACCTGTTTACAGCCATGTTTTTACTACAACAACTAACAACTCTGGGGGATAATTTTTGATTAATACGTCCATTTATGCTATCTGAAAACTATTGTTTTCAGGCAGCACAGTGGCACAGTTGTTAGCATGCCTGGGTTCGATTCCCATCCAAGGCAGGGCCTTTCTGTGTGGAGTTTGCATGTTCTCCCTGTGTCTGCGTAGGTTTCCACCGGATTAAGTAAATTGTTTTACTATGCAGTAACAACAGAAAAGGCCGGATGTAACCGCCATTTTATTGTAAGGCCAATATCAGTGAATGGGGGAGCATTGGGCACAGAACATTTACAATCTCTGGTTTAAAATAACACTTTACAACCAAACACTGATTATGAGATGAACTTGGGACAAGAAAACTAAAATGCCTACATAAAGTGAAGATATATGCATTCATTTGTTAAATCACAAGAATGCAAGCTAAATGAACACATCCCTGTCTTTTGTACACTGCAAAACATGCCCTTCTATTTATGAACAAACAGTCATGAGTTTGCTCCTTCCTCCAGATGGTAGACCTTCCTCCCCCTCTTCTCTTTTTGTTCCTTCCTGTCCCTCATTGTTGAACCCCTCAGACACATTAGGCTCTGTGGTCTGATTTAAAATACCTGACCTTTGGTACACACAAGTAAAAGTTACACTTCCACAGTTCGAGTTTTACGGCGAAGCCCTCACACATCTGTGCCGCTCCCTTCTTTCTCTCATACAATCCAAAGAAATCACAGACATGTTATGCAACGACACCCACACATCTTAGATTTCATACATCTGCTGGGAATGTGGATGGAAAATAAAAGGGGAGGAGGGAGGGCTGTTTTGAGAAAGACAAAACACCGCTTCATCTGAATTTTTAAAATGACACATGTTCACAGTAAATGCTAAGTGGTCACTGGTGGTCATCACTTTTTATGTGGGAAATTTATCCAACTACAGGCAACATGCAGAGTCTTCTTTGAGGTTAGTCTGTTATAAGTATACTAATGTATGTCTGATTTTATTATAGCCCTTATAACACACTGGCTGGTGCATTAACCCATCACTGTAACTAAAACTGTAATGAAGCTACACCAACCAAAAAACAGACAATTAAAGAAATATCTAAGTTGTATTTTGTAGTATTACATGAACTGTAATATTACTAAGTCTTAAAAAATCATTTTCCACAATATCACGCAAGGGGGTACTGTGTACCACTAGATGGAGTAGTGAGCTAATTATTGCTCTGCCTCTGTCACAATCAGATTGACAGATGGACAAATAAACCTGTTGTGTTTTTTTCTTTTTTGTTACTCTGAATTTTGGGCTCTGTGTCTTAAACAAGCAAATTTAAAATAATTTTTTGTCTGAAGCAACACAGGTTTTTCTCTTGTGTTTTCTTTTTGGTGTGAAAATCTACCCATTGAATATACAACCAAACAGTAAAGTAATTCAGAGTTCTGTATTAGGCTGGTTAATATACATTCTCCAAAATACTATTATCTGATGTTGACACACAGAATAAAATTATTCCTACAAGTGATGGCTAAACTTTGGGGCGCAGAGGCTCAGTGGTAGAGCAGTCGTCCTATAACCGGAAGGGTGGGTGTTTCAAATGCCGCTCCCTCCTGTTAATACTGTCTGTATACTGTTCACACTTAACCCTTCTTGCCTCCAGTAGTTACACTGGTGTATAAATGTGTGAGAATGTTTGGTAGTGGTCGCAAAATGGCTACCACGTCTCTGTCAGTTTTCCCCAGGGCAGACAGCCTCAAAAAATATTTCAGACACATGTACATAATGCCACAATGACAAAGGAACACGTAGTCACTGCCTATGGGACCGTCCAAAGATAAAGAAATTCTGAAATGTTTGTCATGTGTTTAATATTAAGATCCCGCTTTGTACCAAACGTTGTGTGCTGGGAATATACCTAGAAGGTTTCTCACAAAGAAAAAAAAAATGTTGGATTTTGGTCTGTTACACACAAGGAGTTCAACCAGCAACTGGTTGAACTGGAAGAGTATGGACGCTCCATCTATACAACAGTGGATAAGGGAACTTTCGGAATGTATCAGACTGGAAAAACTAACATGTATTGTCAAAGTACAGCAAAAAGACTTTATGCATCTCTGGGAGCCCAATATGAATATTATGGCATCTGGAAATTAGTTTTTTTTTATGTATCCAAAATGTTCTTCCTATTCTTATTTCTTCAATTTATCATTATTGCCATTACCTTTTATTGGTATGCTTACCTTGTGTGAATAGGTGAGTATGTGTGTGTGAATACACCATTTTGACGCTGTTTTGATCGGAAATCTGGGGTTAATTGTTGATGTATGTTTGTATACTACAATTAAAAATTAAAAATTTTAAATATTGCAATAACAATAACTTCCAATTGCTCTGGTCAAACTCTTCTACTACTTTAGTCAAGCCACAGTGCAATTTGAAGCTGTGATTGCGCATTTGTTTTGACATACATAGTTTCAAATGTCTATTACGAGGAATACCATAACATTATTGCGATACAAGCAGTTCTTTGCAACATGGAAATTGCAATTGTTCATATTGCAACAATGATACATTTGCAATATATTGTGCAGCCCTACCTTAGACCATCATATACTTGCATCCTAGAATACTATTATAGTCAATAGGCATGCACAGGATTTATTTTTTCAACACAGCACCCCAAAAAGACTCAAGCAGGCAGGCGCTGAGGCATTTTGTGTGTCTATTCATGGTTGCTAAGATCTATAGGATGGGGGTTCCTATGTGCTATTGTCCATTTGGGGGCAGACTGAAAGCAGTGGGATTGATGGGAGCAGCCAGTCTGTTGAGCTTCATAGTCAATGGAGCTCTTCTAGACCAGTCACTTCTTTTGTGGAGGTGAATTATTTGCCGCTGGGGCGTCAATGGGGGTTAACAAAAAGATTGTGGAATCCAGTCTGCACAGACTAGCAGAGTTTTGGGTTAAGAGACGAGCATAGTGGCGGTGAATCTAAAGGCAGGTAGCGGCAAAGCATGTAATCATATGGTGGAGTTCTGGTTTAGCAGTCCATAATAACAGCATTATGAAGCTGTTACAAGACATTAGAGACATTTGAAGAAAGCCAGAGCTGCAGACATTGATTATATGTTTGAAGCAAAGACAACAGACACAGAGATAAACTTTCAAACCCTCAGCTTTGTACTTACACTCTTACTTCCACCAAACTTTGTGGTTCCCAAACAGTAGCGGGCCAACCTGCCACACACGATGCCTGTCTGGTAAATAAACTTCAACACAACAAGGCTGACAACTGGAATAGCAAACCACATTAAAGAGCCCTCAAAATGTGATGGAGGAGTTTTCAGACGGCCAGGAGTAAACATTTGATTCAAGAAGCTTGGATAATTCATTATGGTGTGTTCTAGTAGCCACAAAAAACTCCCTTATTCAATGACCTGCCAAAACAAGCACTTGGCTCTTTCTTAAGGGACTTGTTTTGCACAAGCTTTTGACAGGTGACTGAAGAAATGTGAATGGGCTAAATAGAACTGGTAGCACTGTTTTGTTCTGGTATTCCATGTGACACGTTCCAAACTTGGTTCAAATTTATCGTTCCAAGGATTTGTTATAACTTTATTGTATATTTAATGTATATTCAGGGTGCACTAAAATGATCATACAGGGTTGCACAATAATAGAAAACCAAGCAAAATGCAACAGTATTTTAAATATTGCAATAATGATATGAGATTTGCAGCACATTACAGATCATTTTTGATGCAGAGGCGCTTGTGTTTACCTGTAGTACAGCAGCTCTGCCTCCAGCTGGACAATGTGCCTCTGCAGCGCTGGCATGTGGCTGGCTTTAGACTCCAGTTCTTTGACCTTACTGAGGCCACTGATTAGTGCCTGCCGGGCCTCCTCTACCTTCCTCCTCATGGACGCTTGCTCCTTCTTCAGTGCCCGGTTACAGTTTTCCAGAGCATCTGCCGTCTCCCTGCAGCTCCACAGCTCCTGCTCCAGCCTCTGGGAGCACAGTCGAGCCTCCTCTACTTGCCGCTCTCTGGAGCTGCGCAGCGCCTCCAGCTCATGCACAATGCTCTGGAGGCTCACCAGGCTGCTGTAGGCGCTGGTCTTCAAGTTGCCATTTGTGAAACTTTTTTGCAGAGCTTGTTTTTGTTGGGCAACAAAGCAGCCTTCATCCAGCTTATGGCTGGAGTGACTTTTCCATAACCCCACCTGAAAACAAGAAACACAAGAAACGTCTGAAACATGCTACAATCTGGACTTTTCTAAATTAATACAATCATTGCATGTTTAAACCAACTTTGTGAAACAAGAGTTAATTTACCGTTTCTGCTTAATTTTCATTATTGCTGCACTGTAACTAAACCTTAACTCATAACTTCCCTTTTAAAAAAGCTTGGAGGTTATATTGGAGACTAAATTGGAATACAAATTTTTAAATTTCTAATCCTAATTTTAAATCCTAATGTTTTACCCACTAGATTTCTAAAATCAGTACTAAGCAGTTTGTTACCACAACTCACTGATATAGTCAATAATTCCTTACAGTCTGGAACATTCCCAAGGGCCTCAAAAACTGCTGTCATTAAGCCTCTCCTAAAGAAGAGCAGTCTTGATGCTACAGTGCTCAACAACTATCAAACCTGCCATTTTTAGGTAAAGTCATCGAAAAGATTGTATATCAGCAACTTAATGACTTTCTATTACTTAACAACTGCTTTGATCCCTTTCAGTCAGGATTCAGGCCCCATCACAGCACTGACACTGCACTTATCAAAGTCACAAATGACATCCGTATGAACACTGACGCAGGCAAAGTCTCTGTCTTAGTTCTGCTGGACTTGAGTGCTGCGTTTGATACAGTGGACCATGGAATCCTGTCACAAAGATTATAGGAATGGATAGGTATCACTGGAACTGCCCTTAAATGGTTTCAGTCCTATCTTGAAGACAGGAAGTACTTTGTTTCGGTTGGTAACTGTGTGTCAGACCAAATGGCCCTGACATGTGGGGTTCCACAGGGGTCTATCTTGGGACCCCTATTATTCAATCTCTACATGCTTCCTTTAGGCCAGTTAATACACAGCTGTGGCGTATCCTACCATAATTATGCAGATGACACTCAGATTTACATTTCACTCACAGCAGGTGAAAATGGACCAATCCATTCACTGTGTCACTGCATTGAACAGATAGACATGTGGATGCAAAATAATTTCCTCCAACTGAACAGAAACAAAGAGAAAGTGTCAGCAGTCACCTCGTGTCTCTTTCTCTAAACTCTAAAAATCAGGTTAGAAATCTAGGGGTCATAATGGACTAGACTTGAAGTCAATTACATCATCTGCATTTTATCACCTTAAAAACATTTCCAGAGTCAAAGGGATGATGTCTCAACCAGACTTAGAGAAACTTATCCATGCTTTTATCTCCAGCAGGTTAGATTACTGTAACGGCCTGCTCACTGGTCTCTCAAAACGAGGGTTAAGACAGCTGCAGCTTATTCAGAACGTGGCTGCTCGGGTTCTAACCAAAACCAGGAAGTACAACCACATTACGCCAGTTGTTAAATCTCTGCACTGGCTTCCTGTTGCTCAGAGAATAGACTTTAAAACAGCACTGCTGGTTTACAAGTCTATTAATGGTTTAGCACCAGAATATATCTCTGACATGCTAGTTACTTATGAACCTCCTCGGACTCTGAGAACATCTGGGACAGGCCTTCTGCTCGTGCCCAGAGTTAGAACTAAACAGGGTGAAGCAGCGTTTAAGTTTCATGCAGCAAAAATCTGGAACAGTCTCCCAGATGAAGTAAAACAAGCCTCAACTTTAACAATGTTCAAGGGGAGGTTAAAAACCTTCCTCTTTAACTCCGCCTACACTACAACTTAAAGTGTTTTTTAATCTGCACTCTTCTTTTAAAATGTTTTTAATTTTTCTTATGTTTCTAAATCTAAATCTTGTAAATTGTCTTCTATTCCTGTAAAGCACTTTTTGTTACCCAGTAACAAGTTGCCTTGCCTTGCCTAATGTACTGCAACATGCTGTGAGAGCAGAGAAGTCACTTCTACTACTGGCTCAAAAGAACTATAGAAGTGTGTACAATGGCACCAGAGTCTAGTCAGTCACCTGACAGGCCACACTGAGTGTCATGTTTGACAGTGTGGAAGTTAACCAGACAATACAGACTGAAAAAGTGTGTCAATCATATCAATAAAAAAAGTACTTTAACCTCAAAAAGAACAATTCATGTTCAAATGTTGTTCTGGACAAAGTCTATTCTGTATAGCTCATATTAATAAAGAAATTCATATATTCAGATATTATATAATTTTTAGTGTGGCAGTTTGCAAATTAACTGTTGAAAAGAAAAGGTTTTCTGATTAAATCTTGCAACTTTACTGGCATGTTAATATTAGGTTACTACTACAGTGCCAAAAAAGGATGTTTATGTCAAAGTCATAAGAACATCCTTTGGAATTTAAAATAATCTAATTTTGACACTGTTTGACTGACTTTAGAGGATAGGACCATAAATTTACTGACTACAGTGCCAGTTAATAATACATCTGTCTTACAGGATATATGTAATTTGAAACAAGTCACACTGTCTATTTCACACTAATGGTCCCGTCACCGTGGCACTGACCTGTAGAGCCAGGCAGCGGGCGTCACTGCTCTGCAGCGCGGCTCTCATGTCTTCTATGAGCTCCCTCAGACTGGCGTTCTCATCCTCCAGCTTGGCGATGCGGTCCTCGGCCTCCTCCAGGGCCACTATCTCCTCGTAGCACTCCCGGGTGCATGAACCCAGACTGCAGCCGGAGGCGTGGCGCTCCGTGGAGTCAGACGCGCTTGATCCCACGGACAGCAGCTTCTCTCTGCGCTTCAGTGGGCTTCTAAGGCGGATCTGAGTCTCGATGTGCTCGCTGTCCTTGCCCACCAGCAGCCGACCGTTCTCATACTGGCAGCCCGCTTTGGTGCTGAAGTAACCGCAAAGTTTGGCGTGGAAGTGCCTGAAGGTGAGCTCGCTGGGCAAACTGTCCAAAACTCCTACCAATTCCGAGTCGTCCGAGTCTTTGCTCAGCCCAAGAATGTCACACAGGATGTTAAAGTCATCAATTGAGATTTTACCTCCTCCTTGGTAGTCCATGTGGTGGAAAATCTCCTGCAGGTACTGGTCCAGTCCCGTGGCCAAAACAATGATCTCGTTCTCCACTCCCCGGTCCAGTCCATAGTGGTACGCCAAAGTGCTTACTATCCATTGTGTCCTGCGAGCTGGGCGGCTGTACGGGTCAATGCAGTCCGTTATATCCATCATATCTGACGAGCATCATCATATTCACTCCTCAAACCATCACTGCGGCTCAGTTCCCCTCTCCTGTCCCGTCTGCACAGTCTGCATGCTCCTGTAGTGCGGAGAAGTCCGCCTATGGGACAGACTGCTGGAGCTCAAACGAGGCGTGTGTTCCACAGAACATTTGAATTTAGCACTGCCCCCAAAAGGAGCAGGGGTCCCAAACCAGCACTATAACATCCACAGAGGCGGTTATAACGGGCTCTAGGGTAGTCTATAATTACTACCAGTTGTGTAAACTTTTGTCATGCATTCGACTTCGACCTTGTGCATATACCAATGGCATATACTCAAGAGGCGAGCGGACTGAACACTACACACTACAACTCTCCTTTACACGAAAAGCTATAGCTCCCTCTTGCTATAGCATGTTCTTAAGTTTGCTCATAACGGGAAACACACAGCACAGCACAAAACATCGCCAAGCGCAAAAAACGTATCACAAAAAATAAAAAAAAATACTTTGGGGCTTTTAGAAAAGGTTTGCCTCAATATTACAAAGCCTCAGAACAGCAGACTAACTTTTTTGTAGGCCTTAACCTACATAAAACTTTCTTTTAGGTTTTATGTAGGTTAAGGCCTATAACAGATAAAATCAACATATAGACAATTACTAATTTCTTTTTCAGTACATCTGATTCTTCCTTATCACTACCAGAGCATCTGAGTTTTAATTAAAACAGACGGTGTGTTAATTCCGTTTTTACAATAAAATGAGCTCTTGATAGCCTACACTCTATTTAACCTAGCTAGGAAACTAGCTAAGCTACATCTTAAGTGCGGTAAGTTGATGAACGGTAAGCGACATCTGATATTATTTATTAGAGCAAGACCTGAAAGCACTAGAATTAGCCGTAGTGCCTACTTGGTCTATGAAAAGAAGATAACCAGTTGAAAAAAACAAAACAAATGTCATAATACATCCATGGTGTGATCTCTTTGCCCAATTTAGCATTTCTGGTAAATGCACACCTTACTTCCGTCAGTCACACCGCTGGTTGCCACGGCGACGCGTTGCACTGAAGCTTTCTGTGACTTTGTTAAGCAGTTTAACTGGACGAGTGTGCAACTGTGAATTAAAGTAGGAAGGTCGCTTGTAACATTGTAAAAGTGACAAAGCAACTTCAACAGACTTAACTAGAGGACAGCTGGGATAAATCTAAGGAGGGCTTGGTTCTCCTCAGCTCCAGACCTAGATACAATATCTGAGGTGGGTAAAATCAACAATTTTACGTTATTAAATGAGAAGTAGGTTAATGACTCTATCATTTGGGTAGATTGTGCAGTGAGTATTGCATTTATCCATATTTTACTGCACTAACAGCAGTATGTCGTTGGTCTGCCTTATATAAGGACTTACAGCCTCCAAGGGCTCACTTCTGATTGGGTAAATGGGAACAGGATACCATGAAATGTATTCTGTGCCAAGTTACTGATTAAACGCTAAATATAGTCCTAGTTACCTCTAACACTTAACTTACTTCTGTTCACCTTTAATAATCGAGCTAGTTAAACTATACAGACAAAAGTGTAGTAACTATGGTTTTATGGACTTTTAGGCACATATTGATAAATATAGTTAGTAGTTTGGAGACCCTGGCTGAAGTAGCCGAGCAACAGACACACAATAGGACAGATGCTATACAGAACCACATGGACCATCCTCATGAAGAGAGCAGCCAGTGGATGTCTGAGATAAGTGAGCTGCAGGACGGAACAACACAAGAACTCAAGAACGAGAACAAGAACTAACAATATGCTAACAATGTCACATTACCTTCTTTTTTTGCAAAGTTTAATAAGTCTTATTTTTTGGTTCACCCAAGGGCAACAAGTTTTTTTTTAGTTTTGTTTTTCCATAATTACTTGTTTTGGTGTATTCATTTATACATTTAACATTCTATTATTCTAAATAAGGTATTATATCTACCTAGAGTAATGTCTTGATTTGATTTTTCAGAAATGGAAAGTACACTTGTGAAGTCTGAGGTTTTGGCCCCTCCCACTCAGACTGATCTGTCCGGAGATGACATTTCTGAAAGAGGTTCTCCTGAAAATATGGACCACCTTGATGATGACTGCTCTTATAACGTCACATGGACCGTATACATTGCTCTTGCTTTCCCACAAGGTGCTCTCATCATTCTGGGTAAAGTATTTATACAGTACTTTTCTTTTTAATCTTATTCTGAAACTTCTCTCCGCCATTTAGAGGAAGAGAAAGTCCTTGAAAAGGGAAAGAGATCTGTCTTGTCTAAAACCAACGCGAACCAGGGTTGCTACCATATTGAGTACAAGCTGTTGCCAGGTGACACAGAGACAGTCAAAGTGGACCTAGTGTTATTTGGGCCAGTGGCAAAGCTATACAAAGAGGATGAGACTGAGGTAAACATGACCCCAATCCTGAATCACTAAAAAATTAATTAACATCTGTAAAGAACTACAACAAAGCGGTGGCATATTGTGTTGGGTTACAGTAATGGAAAAATGAAAGTAGTATGAATTTTCACTAGTGGGTAAAGTATATTACATTATATCCCATTACATTAAAATAAAACTGAAGATTAAAAATAGATTATTAGTAAGAGCAGCAAACTATTTAGTGGTGACTTTTCTTGTTGAAAATAAAATAAATTGTTTTGAGACAGATTCTAAAAACCTGGAGCGAAGCAGGTCAAACATGGGTTGGTTGGTCCCAGAGTTTTAACGTCAAAGTCAACAGGGATTTGGTTATCAGTCTGCTGTCCCATAAGATCACAGTCTACATATGGAACCATAAAGAGAAGCTGTTCAGTGAGAGACAGAAAGTACTGACTCTGTCTGATGGCACAGAAATGCGCGGTGAGTTAACTGTATTCATAATATGTACACAAATCTTTCAATGATGTAAAATGAATTTCATTTGTACTAGGTGGTGTGAAAACCATGGTCAACAAAATGAGAATACTGTGTGGAAAGAAATATTCTCAAAGACAACCATATCATTCCACTCCGAAGATGGACATGGGAGGTACATTATTGCTGAATACCAAACAATCGTTTGTGTTAGTATATTTAATACATTTTGATGTGTTTAAACCACTTTTTCAAGACAAGAACGTGGATCTACTTTTAGAAACAGACTCAACAATGGCATTTAACCAGGCTGCTCAAGTTGGTATGGCATCAGTTGAATTCAGTCCAATTAATTTTTTGGCAGGTGAGCAGTTTGACTTTATTATGATATATTATTTTAAATGTTGCCAATTTGAGTATCCTGATGAAATGAGCTTGTCTTGTTACTTTTTTTCAATAAAACCTGAATATAGGAGCCCAATAAAGTCTAATAGATAGATGACGAGATATAAGACTGTATAAGTCTGAGTTCTTTTCAGAGTCGCAGGGACGGTAAAAGGGGTGTCAGGATTGTTTTTCTTACTTTCCCTTCCTGTGTGTGAGAACCTACTAAGACTGCATCAGAACAAATGCAGTAGTAGCATTTGCAGAACTGTTTTGCACCATTGTGGTAGTGTATAGAGCCAAAAAGATTAGAATTGTGTCGATGTCCCAATATTTATTGACCTGACTGTACATCCTCCATCTACCTGATACAGGCTACTGACTAACTAACCACAAGCAATCAATCTATTTTACTCAGCTTTTGCCAATATAAAAATATTTTAAATAAAATGATGTGATACAATATGGTATATAAGGTATTGTTAAAAATAATAGCAGTACAATGTGACTAACCAGAATAATCCAGGTTTTTTGTATATTTTATAGCACGCTCTTAAGGCTGTTGGTTAGTTGAAAGGGGTGTGTTAAAAAAATAGCAGTGTGATATTCAATCACTGAGGTCATCAATTTTGTGGAAAAAACAGGTGTGAATCAGGTGGCCCGTATTTAAGGATGAAGCCAGCAGCACTTGAAAAAGTTGAAAGCCTGAGGAAAATGGGTCGTTTAAGACATTGTTCAGAAGAACAGCGTACTTTGAATAAAGAAGGGGGAAACCTATAAAGGAGGTGCAAAAAATTATAGGCTGTTCACCTAAAATGATCTTCAATGCCTTAAAATGGAGAGCAAAACCAGAGAGATGTGGAAGAAAACGGAAGACAACCATCAAAATAGATCTAAGAATAACCAGAATGGCAAAGGCTCAGCCAATGATCAGCTCCAGGAAGATCAAAGACAGTCTGGAGTTACCTGTAAGTACTGTGACAGTTAGAAGACGTCTGTGTGAAGACAATCTATTTTCAAGAATCCCCTGCAAAGTCCCTCTGTTAAAAAAAAAGGCCTGTGCAGAAGAGGTTACAATTTGCCAAAGAACACATCAACTGGCCTAAAAATTCCCTAATTCCCTAAAATTCCCTAATTGTGGAATGTTGTTAAAGAATCATGGAGTGGAATAACAGCTGAGAGGCGCCACAAGTTGGTGCCATACAGATGTGAAGCAGTTTTAAAAAAACTGTGATCATACAACTAAATATTAGTTTAGTGATTCACAGGATTGCTAAATCCTAGAAACAAAAACATTTGTACAAAATAGTTTTGAGTTTGTACAGTCAACGGCAGACACTGCTATTTTTTTAACTCACCCCTTTCAACTAATTGCCCAATTGCACAGCTTTAAGAGCGTGCATATCATGAATGCTGGGTCTTGTTTGTTTTCTGAGAATCTACTGCACCTACTGGTAAATTGTTTGCCACGTAGCCCTAAAAACTATACTAAAAACCTGGATTACTCTGATTAGTCACATTGTACTGCTTATATTTTGAACAATACTGTATAAGGGTGATATACTGTACAGTGCATTTCACAGTGTATTGGGAAAGTGAGTGAACATTTTGAAGACCGAGTCAGCTTTAATGATTTTATGAAGTAATGCTGTAATAATCTAACCTGACCGATTACCTCTTGTTTTGTCCACCAGGTGAACTGTCTTTGACAAACTTGGCCGCGGTCTGTTCCTGCGGTGTAATTGAGTCAATGATCCACATCTCTCTGGACAGCCCTTTATTATCGGACCAACTATACGCTGAACTCAACCCATTGGCCATCACTATTCTTTCAGCGACTTCAATGCCTTCCTCCCCAGTTAAATTTCATGTCTTAGAGGTATATAATTAGATGCTTTGGTCACTTAAAGTTGTGCATTATTATATAACATCACCTTTTCCCTCAGGAGAAATGCATGCCTGTGTATTGCCAATACAAGTTCCACAATCTCAAAACACATGTGACAAACTATGAAAAGCACAATGCCAAAATCCACTTCAGAGATGTGAACGTCATCCTCACTGGCTTGTTGAACCTCCGAGACCTTCACGAGTTCCTGTCAGGACCACCAATGAAGATAGAGATCCACGACCGGGACAGGAAGTCAGATAAAAAAACTCCAGCGAGGTTTGGCAGCGGTTTTGACGATGGCATTCTGAACGAAGCATCTCTGAAGCGGAAGACATATGTTTTCAATTATCACGGAGTTGCAAGCCTTAACCTATCTGAGCTGCTACTTGGGAGGACACATTTTAAAGTGCGCTTGCCAATCAAAAACTGTTCTCCTCCACAACTGGACATGGCTATAAACCAACCAATTCCACAGGGACATTACTTCGACGCCAATTCAGAACTCAGAGTAGAGATTAAGCTAGCATGCCCACTTAACTTTAGCAATATGGGATATGAATTAGGCTCCTTTGAAGCTCCATTTGGACTCATTGTCTACATATTTGATTGTGATAACATTGCCGTGATGGACAAACTGAGGTTTGAGATCCTAAAGAGCAATGCAGAAGCTTTTGACTTTGGCTCACACGTGCTGGAAAACACAGAGAAAGCTTTATCGAATTACACAATCCATTTTAAACACAGCTCAAGCCAAGATCTGGATTTTGTTACAGGATTCCACCTTCTAGATAAGAAGACACAAATCATTGTAGTTGAAGGTCTCAGACACAAAGCAGTGAGGAGACTCTGGGAGGCTGTTCCGATGAAGTAAGAGCATGAGTGCTATCTCGGCCCTAACACGTTACAGCTGCTCTTCTGAGGAGTGTTTAGATTCCAATGAGTCTTTTCTGTTTGTGTGATGGCTTTCAGGCTAAGTGGGAGTAAGGAGGAGCAGGTGATAGTTCTCTACAATTCAAGCCTGGCTTTCTTCAACCGCATCTATGACACATTAGATCTGTCCCTGAGACCTGTTGTCCTTCCCAAGCCACTGGAGGCCATCATGAGTGAGCCACTGCTCTATGTTCAAGGCACCGTCCCCCAGGAGTGTTTCCAAGCTTTATTAAGGTACGTTTGATGTTTGCAAATGTTCTGCAGTACACAACATCATGGTACATGTATTAATACCTTACCTTTTTATGGCTCATGTCTCTGAAAGCTTTGAAAATGTCAATAACTCATATCACTGGCTAAAATAGTTTTAACATTATTTATTATTCCCAGGCTAAAACAGCTATGCCAAGTGAGGTCCCTCAAAGACGCAGTGCAGTATAATTTCTTCCCATCAGTGGACATGTTTCTCAGCCTGAGCAGACAATATAAAACATCTACAGAGCAGTGGAAGGAAAGTCTGGTAGACACCTCCCCGAAGGAGCAGCCTCCTGTCCCTATCAAAAGTCATTCAATAATTGACACAACTAACACCAGAGAATATATCGACAGTAATTTAAGCGACCAGTATGTAACATTCAGAAAGCCTAAGAACTTCATTCAGGTATGTGAGGATGTACTGTGGTAACAATGTAATTACAGAGAGCACTTACACCGTGTTTCTGTCTCTGCAGGAGAATATAAGGAAGGTGCACGAGGACAGCAAGCGTCTGCAGAAGCCAGGTGCTAAGGTGCTAAGGTTAAAAACAGCTGCAGACAGGCAAGCACACAACTACAGCATCCAGACTTTTAACTCAAGTGAACTCACCAAGGAGTGGCTTCAGAGACAGATGGCTAGTCAGGTTTTATTTTCACTCATATCCTTTGAGCATGATTCAACAAACTCAAAGTACAATGCAAGTGTAATGCAAAAAGTACATATCAAATTTACCATTTCTAATTTTCTCAGATGCCAGGCCGGAGGTTCACCTTCTGTCAGGAATACCACAGTGCTACTGTAGAACCAGGGACATACACTACCATTACCAGGAATAAAGACAGCACTACAGACCAGGCTGAGTTGATAGTGGCAGTTCAAGGAAAGGTGATGTCACTTTCAGCTAGAGCAAAAGTTGGCTTGTAGAGATTTCTATTTAAATACCATAAACAGTTACCTAAAATCTGTGTGATACATTTCATTTTGTCCCCAGGTTCCCGTCATAGAGGCAGGAGACATTCCTGTTAAACGTGGTTACAGATCTGCCGCACAATTTAGGACTTGGAATTCAGGCATAAGCAGGTCGAAAATACATCCCAAAACCCCAGATCAGGCTCGAGTTGAAGAGTTGAGGAAAGTAAGTGTCAGCTTATTCATAAACTAAGCACTGCTTACATGAAACCTATGCTATTATGTAATTTAGTTCTATGTTAATGATTATTTTTTTTAAATGTAATTTAATGCTCTTTAGCTTGGTTAAACAAACTTCTGGCTAGTAGTAAAGGTATCTATTGAGATATGGTCATACCATACATATTTACACACAGTTTTTAGAATGTAAAAATAAAGTAAAAAGTAAAATACGACTGACTACAAAAGTCTTCAATTCTTTGCATCTGAACATGTGTTCATTTTAATTGATTCCTCTGGATTAGATTCAGTGCAGAACTCTGAAATTCATACTTGCATTTACTTCATATCTCAGGGAATTTCTTTCCTTTCACACAGCAGAGCATAACATAACATACAACACAACAAAAAACAAAATGTTCTTTTATGTTTACACTAACATACTTAAATAGTGGATAACATTTTTTAATCAGAAAATTTAGTAACAAGAAGTAAACTGCCATCACTCATGTTGTGGATAAATCACATGCAACTTAAGCCAAAAAAAGAAATATATTACTACCTATAGTGGATTTATAGCATCACACAACAGAAGGTTCTATTTGTTGCTTAATGCAAATTAAATGTTTCTGTTATTGCTGTCCTGCTTCTAGCCATGGAGAGAGAACATCCTACACACCAACATCTTAAAGCCCCCTCTTTCCCGGGACCCATGGGCCTGGAACCAGCGCTCTCAGGACTTCCACCTCTACTGTAAAGCTGCTCCTTTCCTCAGCACACCCCCACCAAGCATCCACTTGGCCGGTATGAACTCTGTTAGGCCACACTACAGTACTGCTCCTTTACCTTTCACATAAAGCTTCATTTTGTTTTACTGACCAGATGTCACATTAGGAGACTTCTACACATAGACTGTAAATGTCAAAGTGTGGTGTCAGTCCCTAAAAATCAAAGAGAGCTAGTTTCTTTATTGTCACCCATTCTGTATAAGATTTCAAAAGAGATGACAGTATGTCTGTAAAAGCAGTGTTATACAGCCACAAGGTTAAGGGGTTATGGAGTACAAGAGCTGACACAGCAATCCTAGGTCTTTGGATGCAATATGAAACAAGAAACACAAGTTAGGACAAAAGGTGAAAGCGTCATAAGTTTAAAACGTTCCCCTCATGTTGCACGCAAAATTATGTCCCTTTGCTGAAAGGTTGCCGGTTTAATTTCTACTCTCCCCAGTTCATACTGCCGTTTTGTCCTTGGGCAAGACACTTCACCCACCTTGCCTCCAGTGTCTGTGGCACGCTGTGAGAATGTCGGACAACGGATGGAAAATAGCTTATGGCTACAATACAGCATGTTGACGTTAATGTGGCCGTGTCTTCTGTATGTTCATTAACTTTTTTGACTGGGACATGCACTGTCCCAGGTCAAATAAATTTAAAAGGGACAATATAGTATATAACTGTAAGCCAGCACATTGCCAGTTCTTTAAAAAGCAGATATTATACATAATGTTATTTTTCAGTTTTATAGGAGCTGTGTTAACAAGAGCATTTGCATTTACCCTTTGTGCTAGCAAAAGTGACTGTCCTTTTTTTTTTTCCATCAAAAGTAAATACATCCACCACCGTAGTTCAAAAGCCCAATGCATGGTCCAGAGTCTCCAAACTAATACAGATGTGGACAAAGGAGGAAGAGCAATTGATGTAGTCGAACTGGTTAATAGTGGAAGTGGAGGTACTGATAGAAGAGGAGCTGGTAAAATAGACGAGATGAGGTGGATGATGACATCAATGAGGGTGGAGAAGTCTAGGGTAAAAAACAAAAGAAAGATCACATAGGATGATTTTTTTGCTGCAATATTGCCAGTGGGCGCTGGTTGAACTGGTGCCAGGGCCAAAAGAGTGGTGCCATATCCAAGATTTAGATTACAACTAATCCAATAATAAAGCAAATGGATGAGATTAAAATGGGACCTTCATTTATTAATAGCCGTTACAGAGTAGTCCTCCCAGTGTTTCCTAGTGTAGATATTGTCCTTGAACTGTCAACTGATATTTTTAGCATTTGAGGGTAATATTGGTATATTTAGATTGAAGCTCCAGATGGTTTATTCTGGGGACTGTTTCCAGGTTTGCGCTTGAATAACACACACCCCAAACCCTGTACACATTCAGTCAGGAATCAACCTCACTCACTGATGGCAAAACATGTATCTACAGTATTTACCCGTTCAGACTATTTTGATCTATAAACTGTGTGCTCGTTATCTCCAGAAGACTCTCTGCAGGAGCAGACATTGGCAGCCAGGGCTCAAGACAGTCGCTGGATGAAAAAAATGCTTTCTGGACACAGCAGCACTGGCCCAGTCTCTGAGTTTAAGTGCCACATGGCAGGAACAGACACGTTTCAGGACTTACTCAAAGATAAGCCCAAAAAGTACTCGCTCAGAAAACCTGGCATGCTGCTGAAGGTACAGTATTTTAGTTAAGATTTATTACAGGATGGTCTGGCTGAAGTGTTTTCCACAAAATTAAAGCAGAGGTTGTCTGTTGTAGGAACAGTTTAAGCACCAAAAAGATTTTCTTTTTACTAGGGCTGCATAATAAATCATCAATTTGTCATTGCAGTGTCAATAAATGCTGTGTGACAAGTGGAAGTGAGCCCAGGGTCTTGTATTTCTTCAGTCATTTTTGAAAACACACTTTCTATATTCTATTCTGTTATTTTCAATGTTGCAGCCAGTGCCTCATCTGTCTGTGATCAGAAACTCTAGAGATGCCACAGATGTACAGAGGAGCCACGCTCTGGCCCCAGGGCCCTGTATGGACTGCAGTTTGAACAGCAGAAACAACGCCATCCCCAGACACAGCTCTGAGTTCCACAAGTACCATTACATGTGAGTCCAGACTTTTATTCAAAACAAACAAAATAGTTATGATAGTATACAACAGAATTTGATTAAATATACAAGATTTACACTCTAACAAAGTGTTATTTATTACAGGAGATTCAACAGGAAGCCTTCATTTGTGTACAAGCGACCGGCCCTGCCTCTGACAGACGAGGATCAGGAAGTTTTGGCTTTTCATCACAATCACATCTGCGAGGGAGAAACTTGAGCAATGTAGTCAGAAAGAGTATTAACTGCACTTAAGAGAGCAAATGTAATAGAATTAAAGCTGTATCAAGTGAGCTGTTGCAATATTTTACTGTCTCAAAAGATAAGGAACACTTTAGAGAGAACATTTGACATAGATCAGTTTAATTCTGTTTAAGTTAAATACAATAACATTTCAAATACATTTCTCTATAACAATCATTTTATTACAATTTGATAAGCTGAAATTGCAGGAAAAATCTCAGTAAGGAGTTGATAAAAACTGTTACCAGTGAGATTTTGACTTTTTCTAGTTGTGGAGTAGAGCTTGTTACCATAATATGTGGGATTTAAATAGAGTTTTTGCCTCTCTTTGATGGTTTCAGGAGATATAGGGGCTTAAAAGTCACCCTGTAATTCTGAGGCTTAAAACGTCAAAATGTTGTGGGTCACTAGCAACTATTATTGCAAAGATTCTTTTGTAAAACTGTTTGAAAAAGAAATTTGTTATGTCCTATCTGTACCTATCTTAGTCCACTCCTTTTTACTGTCAATGGTAAGCACTAGTACAAGAGTGCTATCACTAGCACTGTGCTATATTGTCCAAACAGATTCCTATGTGGTCTTGTGACGGGTCAGGAGGTCAGAATGTTCTTTCCAGAGGATGAGAGCAGATGTAAGCCCTGTTGTCTAAAACCTGCTTGGCGATCTTCTTGATGTTGGCGTCGTTGTTCTCCGGAGAGTCTGTAACGAAATGGACAAACCGCTTTTATTTAAGCACAACATGCACAACATGCCTGCATTACGTCAGCAGCCAACTCTGATTACATTACAGCAATTACGAAAACTCGCACAGTGTGAGAAATCTACCATAGTGGGGGTGAGAGTGTTGGTCTGTAGTCGGGAATCATGCAACACATGCAACTCTTTTTGTATGGAAAACCTGTTCTCAATTACCATTTCATGTTGTACTTACGCTTTTGCAACTGGGTCATCAAGTAATTGTTCTTAAAGTGAGCTTCGGTGCAGAATGTGTTTGCGAGCAGGACCTAGAAAAAAAATGAAAAAGACAATTTCAGAGGCCCGAATACAACTGTAAACCACAACTGAGGAGGAAGAATGCGAAATCTAATGCAGGTGTTGATACGAAGGGAGCAGTCGAGAAACGAGACAAACGAATCCATTTGTTCTTTTGAAGTCACGATTGCTTTTAAAATAATCCAGAACTTTAGTTGACATTATCTTTTCAGTTCATTTAAAAGACCGGAGCATTCCTTGTAAAAATGTCCGACTTGATACTGTACAAAGTGTGTTATTTATATTTGCTGACATTAATGCCCGAAGTCACATGTCACCTTCTTTTATGTCTCTCTGTTGTAGATTAGCTTTGCCCTGCATCATGGTTCTGATCATAAACAGAACCGGGCCACAAACACTGTACTGTTTACACTCAGCCATATGGCACTTGTTTGCCTTTTGATATATCATTGCAAAAAAAAGTTTTTTTCTGGTTTATATTTGTGTGGAATCTTGTCCAACTCTACGGCCAAAAATGTGTTCCGCGTGGTCACTGTGTATGATTATGTTTTCATACAGGTTTTAGTAACTCTAATGTAAAAATGTTTATTATTGACCACATTAATATAAAAATAAAAATCCATTTAATATTAAAATGGAACTAAGTAGTAACCCCTGATGATTTGTACAGATCCTTGTGGATTTGTTTGTGACTATACACAGACGCATTTATGAAAACAATAGGTTCCAAGATTTCTAGGCAAGTTAAAAGATGTGCCAACCAAAAAAATAAATAAAAAGTGGTATTGTTTAAAAACCCTTATAAATACAAGAACATATTTTTCTGTATAGAAGGAAAATCTATTCACAGAGCACTCCTGGGGTTGTCTGTGTCTTGGCTTCTGCAGAGGGATAATAGATATGCACTAGTCAATTAATGACTCAAAAGAAAACAATTAAATGAAGAACAATTAAAATTGAGAATCTGATGTTGGATGCTTAGATCTGTGTTACGCCGGGGCCTGGTTAGCAGCTGGAGGTCAGTGAGGTACCACGAGCAATAATAGGCTGGACTCAAGGAGTTGGCATAGTCCACTGTTTTTCTTTTATTTTCCTTTCTTTTTCAATAAATATACAAAAGTGCTAGGTGCAAAAGTGCAATAGAGGCAGGAGGAGCTCAGTCCTCTCCAGCAGCAGGGACGACCCAGAATAATGATTTGAGGCGCCTTAAATACGTCCCAACTTGGTAAAACCAAACCAACCCCACAGGTACATCCATTAACATAAGATTTTGCTAAAACCATGTTAATACCCTCCAAAACAATAAATCATATTTAAAACCCAACACAATTCACAAACCCTAAAACCAAACACCTAGACTTCTTTAAAACCCATAAACCATAAAACACTGTCTGGTTTCTCCTCTCTCCCTTCCCCTGCCTTGGTCTGGCCCAGAACCTTTTTAGTGTTGCTTGTTCCCTCAGGGACTCTCTTAGCCAGACACAAGGAACAGAGTGGTGAGTAAACTCCAAGCCTCTCCCATGGAACCTCTACAATGGGTGCCACCATATACGACGATTTTACAGCGATATACCGCCGTCCACAAGAGGGCAGGCTCCAAAAGCGGAAATAAAAGGAGAAACCCAATGGCGACTTTACAGGTGTAAAAATCATGTTTACAGCCTGGTACAAAAGATGGTCTCTAGAGCTAAGTTTTTACTACGTGACAACTCTGGGGGGGGGTTATGCTATCTAAAAACTATTGTTTTACTATTGAGTAAAAGCAGAAAAGCCCGGATTTAACTGCCATTTTATTGCCCATTCGTAATGACAATATTGGTGAATAGGGGACCAATGGGCGGATAACATCCATAATTATTTACAATCTATGCTAAACTCTAACACACGGCACCAAACACCTTTCAAACACGCCACCACAATACACCACAACACTTAACACCAAACACACAATTACACATATCTATTGCACAATTCTCAATTAGTTCTAATTGTTTGTTTATCGAGCTAAAGAAGAAAGTGCCATTGTTTGCTATATTTAATCTACAGTATATCACCGTTGAGAGTCAATGAGAGAAAAGACTGACTATATTGGGAAAAACTTTAGGCAATCTGGGTGATCTAAAATAGCAATATGGGTGCTATATTAAACAACATGGACCATCCTCTCCCCACAACTTGATAAAAAAAAAAGTAGTAATAAATAAGCACTTACTAACGCATTTCATGTTGGAAATTTAAAGTATCTGATGTTCTAGGCTGCTACATGCCAATAATGAATCAAAGCCTATAACTTTTGAACAAACACTATCATAAAATAACATGTTGCTGCTCTAATTGCTACCAGCAGCCATGTGCTTTTTATTAGACCACATAAAACTATTGATTTTAATTAAGATGTGAGCTGCTGGTTTGGATACGCAAGCTCAATGAGCAAGTGAAGGAAGCTCTGATTGTGTATTTAGAGACTAAACATTTGCATACATTCTGTGAAGTCCCACAGGGTTGTCATGTTGTATTGATTACTGACTGAGGGGGACTGAACAACAGCCAATTCTGACTCAGTGATGCTACATCCTGCCGGCTAGACTGATTTATAAATAAAATATGAGTTAATTGGGCAATATTTCTTAAAACAAGGACATCTGTTGTACAGTATTGTTCAAAATAATAGCAGTACAAGCAATAGCAGCATTGCACAGCCTTAAGAGCGTGCATATCATGAATGCTGGGTCTTTTTTGTTTTCTGAGAATCTACTGCACCTATTGGTAACTTGTTTGCCACTTATCAATAAAAAATATACTATAAACCTGGATTATTCTGGTTAGTCACATTGTACTGCTATTATTTTGAACAATACTGTAAATATAACAACATGTACACGACTGACTGTTTGACTGCACTAGTATTTATATTTACTTTTGATAATATTTAGGTTTTATAGATGTATATTCAAACTATTATTACTGTAAATTAATGTTGAGTTTGTAATAGAATGCATTTTCTGTTTTCACAGCTTCTTTTATCCAATCAAAACGGGAGAAGTCTGTAAACAGGCTGTCTCCTTGTTTAGAAGAATTAAACTATGGTGTGAACCTGTGAAGAGGTGATGCATGATGTTCTTTCAATGAGTACCTCGTGGTCATGGTTGCGCAGGCCGATGCTGATGGAGCGGCTGGTTCTGGACAGGACGGCGGTCATGGCGTACAGGTTGATCAGCACGTCTGCTACTCTCTTCAGGATGAGCTGTTCGTCCACTATCGTCTGCCAACACACAGATTCCACTTATTTACAGCCTTCTGCGATTTACAAGTCTGCTATTTTGCCTCAAAAATAAATAAATAAATAAACTAGAGCAATGTTTGTCCCAAGTAGCAGTTAAATTATTAATTATTAATAAGACAGACTGTCCTCACAACATTTTCTCACATCTACATGTATGCTGCAATTGTTCTCTTGAAAGTTAATTTAGCTGATGATATAATTTTTTCTGCTCCTAATACATTTGAAGTATTGTCAAAAGCACAGGTAGCTTGAAGCTTTAATATCCAGGGCTACATTTATATTCTTCAGCTCATAACCGTTCAACACAGAAATACAGAAACATTTTTCTGCTCAGAGTTGGGCTTTTTAACAGCCCAACTGAAAGGACATTCATAGCACAGAGTTGACCCACTTTGCTAACCAAGTTTTCACAGGTCTAATAGTCTCTAGTCTTTGCCGTAAAATAGAATTAACTAATGAGACATTTAGAAAGTTTTTGTTCATAAGAACAAGATTCAAAGTGTGGCATAAACACAGTAAAAAGCACGGAAACATGGAGGCTCTGTTGCCAGAATATGAAGCTGCTGGCAGTGGTAACAGTTTATATTGAACCAAGAACCGTACCAGACACTGACTGACATTATCAGGGGAACTCTTTGCAACAACAGAACAAAAGCTATACTGAACAACATGGACCATCCCCTGCATTGGGCTTTTAAAAAACAGAGAGTCGCGGGGGCAGCAGTTTAAGCAAAGACTCACAGACACTCTGTTATTCCCTCTTCCTAGACACTTCTTACAGCTAAAATTATATGACTTAACTTGTTCACACTGACAAATCTGCTTTTGACAACTTTTTAAGGTCGGTGAGAACACAATCTAGGTCAAAACTGTTAATGTCAACTAACTAATAACCATTAGACTTAAGGTATTTCCTCTGACTTGAGCAGTTTGAGCCAAGGTGTGTGCAGCTGCAGACTACACTGTATAAAAACTCTCGGAGGATCATACAGGAGGTTTGGGACGCTGATCCCTTTCCAAAAGGTTTACAGTTTCTTCAGAAAGTGTTGTGATTCCAAAAGTACAGTCACTCGGAGAGGGAATAAAAGAGGAGACGTTGGGGCAGCAGCTGTCCAACACATGCACACGAGCTCGGAAAAGCTGATTGGAACATGTGAACTGATCTTTATGTTGTAATAAAAATGAACATTCAGCTATTTGATACTGTCGGGAGTCCTGAGCAGGAAAAGTCCCCAAGCTGCTTTCCCAGACCATAAATGTTAAAGTTTACCTTGCCATATCTGTACAGCAGGCTCTCCACAGTTGACCCGAAAAGAGCAACATTCTGCTCCAACCTCTTTGCGCTCTCCTGTAACAAGATACAAAAGTTAAAACAACCTTTATAGATACATCCTGGTAATGGATCTAATACACACATGGACAAAATTGTGGGCCAAGTCTCATTGACAGTTACAGGAATCGTCTGATTGCAGTGATAGCCTCAAAAGGTTGTGCAACAAAATATTAAGTTAGGGATACCAACAATTTTGTCCAGGCCTGTTCCATGAGTTTATTTTTTAAAATAATTCTGTTGAAGCATGGTTGAAAAGCAATGTCTGACTTTCATTGGTTAACATTCATAGAATTTTTATTTATTATTACTTTTGAATAAAGTTTTTCCTGTGACCATTGTGAGTTTTTCTTTCATTGACCGAAGGGTACCAACAATTTTGTCCACGTGTGTATATAACCCTACACAGTTACTATTTCAGTTTATGTGATTTGAATTTAAAAAGTACACAGTTTGCACAGTATAGACAAGTATAACTATAAAATCTGAATATTGTGCCTTTAATTTTCACATTACACATATTTGAAGGATTGCATTTGGGCCAGGTTTTACAGCTGTGTAATATTGTGCTATACTATTGCCAAACATCAAAAATAAAAAAAGTATTATTTGTCATATTTTAACAGTATTTTGCAACACCTAATAATCTTCCAAAAATAAAATTAATTTGTGAAAAAAAAATTGTACAGGATGTTATATGCACTATTTTAGATGCCTTATTTTAAACTGTAGATCACAATTACATGAACCACTCGTTTGGTTTTCTTTTGTCTTCAGGTTTATTTTGTTGACCTCTCCAATGTTTCAGTTTGTTCAGTTCTAGCAAGTAAATCATATTCAGTCTACATGGTTTAAGAAATTTTATAGTGAATGTTCATTTGAAATCTGCCCACCATTACCAGTTAAAGCTAGTGATGTTTGTGTCAACTTACTGCTAAACTGGGATGCGCCACGCCATCTTTACCCGTCAGGCCGAGGTCCACTGAAGCACCGAGAGCGGTCCTCAGTTTCTGTCCTGCCATTCCAAACGCCAGGCCTATGTTTCCCTTCTTCATTTCTCTGAAGAAAATTATAATAAATAAATAAATAAATAAATAAGAAAAGTGATTAATTTAAGAGAAAACATTTTGTGTTTTAGAATTACTTTAAAATTATAGATTAGTAAAAAAAAAAAAAAGGAAAAACTAAAGACACTGTTTATTCTTGAAGCCAGTGACTAACTACATAAAAAAAGAGCATTTAAACACTTACTTGATTTTTCCTGTCAGAATTTTTCCAGCGTACTGCATTCCAGTGAGAGAGATGTACATCCTCAGGATCTCATTGGTCCCCTGACAACAGATGATTAGGTTATGTAACAACAGAAACTCTATGTAAGCTCAGCTGAAGGTCTGTTCTGTCAATTTATTCAGACAGGAAGTATCCCTTTACCTCACTGCACTCACTCAAACCTTTACAATGTGCCCTCTGGTGGACATAAGATATCTTAACTGGTCTACAAGTCTACACCAGTGACATTCAATGGTCTGCTGTAATTTTGCCATAATACCTCAGAATCCTGCTTATATCTTATTTTATAAGAGTACCTCAAAGATGGGCAGGATGCGGCAGTCCCTGACGTAGCGCTCGAAGGGGTAGTTTTTGGTGTAACCCAGTCCGCCGAGAACCTGCAGGGCTTCACTGACGCAAATCCAGCCTCCTTCTGAACTGAAGATCTATCCAAAAATACATTTCAGCCAATACAGTAATACAGTGTACCAATACAAAAGAATTTATGAACAGCTCTAACCTTTACAATGGCGGCCTCCACAGAACAGTCTGGAAGGCCCGGTCTGTCCATCATGCCGGCCGTGAGGTACGCCATGCTCTCCATCACAAAGGCATTTATCGCCATCAGAGCAAACTTCTCCTGCAACAACACAAAAAGGCTTTAAAGTTCTAAGATCAATCAACCAGTGGATGTCTCATCATTGGAAAAACAATCTGTACCTGGATCATCCCAAATTCACTCAGGCTCTTGTTGAATTGCTTCCTTGAGGCGGCATACTCTGATGTCAGTTCTACACAAGACACAAACAAGGTAGTCAGCATTTCATGTCAGCATGGATTTTGAAGAAAACAGGTTGGCGCACTGTCCACTGTGTAAATACTTCTGCTAGCTCTTGGATCAGTTTAAAAAATGGTCACCGTAACTCTGCAGATAAGATTTCTAATTTTAAAAGGCAGTCATTTTACCTTTTTTATACTGTAAGTTGGTTCTGTGAAGTAATAGGAAATAAAAACAAAAACAAAAAGGCTAGCTTATGGACAATAAGCCATGAACTGTCAAGTTATGCTAATTGGCTATGTGCTTAGTTTTCACAGATCCTTAAGTGGTGTGAATATTACACTAAACCGTGTCTGTGCAGATTACCATAAATATGTGACTAAAGGGTCCCAGGAGTGTGCAGGTAGATGTGGCTACAGTTTCAGCACTAAAACTAAATGTCATCTAAACTGAATTATTTTCAATATACAAGTATAAATAATGTACATGCTACTAGTGCTTCTGCCGTGCTAATGTTTTGTGTTGACATTTAACAAATTAAGAGCAATAGTTTTAGCAAAATAGAATTACTTCTAAATTGCCATTTTTGTTTAAAATTTAGTGAGACCAAAAAAAGTAATATATATTAAAACTCTGACCTATGAAAAATTTAGATTGTATTTTTTTCAGCAATATTGCCAAGCCCTAAAATCAAGTTGTAATTGACTTTACAGGTGAGTGAAACTTTTCATGCTTCAATAAAATGTCCAACCGCCAATAGAACATGGTCCTGTCGTTGTCATTGCAACAAATCCAAACAGTGCTATTAAAAGTGCGTAGTTTTACCTACCTATGAGTTTCTTGATCATTCCGGCTGATGAACTGCCCATACTGAACCTTCCAGAATTCAGGATATTCATTGCAACCTACAAAAACAAAAAAGCATTAGATTAAGGCAGACAAAACAAATACTGTACAATAAAACCATCTTTACCTTGAAGCCACTTCCTACTTCTCCAATGACATTCTCCACTGGCACTGGCACATTATCAAAGGCCACTTCACAAGCTACAATAAAAAAAAAAAAGAAAGAAAAAAAAAACAGAATTGGCCAATACAGCAAATGTGAACATGTAGTGCCCAAAGAATAAAAACAAAATTGGGAGACTTACTGTTGGAGCCACGGATTCCCAGTTTGTCCTCAGGCTTCCCGCTGGTGATGCCCCCAAAGGCCCTCTCCACAATAAAAGCGGTTATCTTATCCTTCTTGACTCCATCTTCGACCACCTCAGTCCGTGCAAACACTGTCATGAGGTCTGCCATTCCTCCGTTAGAAATCCAGATCTGATGAGACGGTAACACATACAGTTCATAGAAAACCAAATACAGTTTGGACATTAGTGATGGTGTAGAACTCACCTTTGTACCGTTGATGAGGTAGTGTTTACCGTCTTCTGACAGAGTGGCTCGTGTCTGAATGGAGGCTGCATCACTTCCACTGGAAAGTTTAGAAGCCATAAATAAAAACACTGGGTCTCAATCGATAACAATTGACTCAATTCGATTGACGATTCTGATCTAACGATTCAATTTTGTCACGATTTTCTTTTATGAAATGAGTTGAGGCAAATTAGAAGTAAACAAGTGTCCTTTTCTTATTTTACAAATCAGGGCTTCAGACTAATGTTTATAAACATTTGACATTTACTTATTAAGCATCATTTACTTCATTAATGATGCTTATTAAAAGAAGAAAAGAAAAATGAATATACCTCAATTGTGTACAAATGGCTGGTCTGTACAATACTGGCTTTGCAAAAACAAGGAACACTGCTTTAAACCCGTCAGATAATCTCCTGATAGTACTAATCTAAGCTTCAATTAAAGACATAATATGCAGGATTTTCGTGGAAAAATGGAATTATTTAAAACACATTAGAAATTTATTTTATTACACGACTTGGTCACATGGAAGTTTGAAAGAGAATAATGCAAATCCAATTGTCTGTATTTCACAATTTTGCTCATTTGTTAACATGGCATGTGCAGCTCTCAACCAATCCCAACTAACTAAAGAAATGGAAATACAAACTCGTATAGTAAAACAATATGGAAGTGACTAAAGTTCATTAAAAAGCTACCAAACTTAAATAAACTTGAATTTGACACTCCAGAGCACTGAAAGAAAGGATGGACCGTGTGATTAGGTTTATTTACAAAATCCTGCGGTGCCTTTAATCCTTGTTACTACATACAGGCCAGTGAGCTTTTACCTTCCAGGCTCAGTCAGACAGAAGGCTGCTATATGTTCTCCAGAGGCCAGTTTGGGCAAATACTTCTGCTTCTGTTCTTCGTTTCCTGCAATCAGAATCCCCTGAAAACA
The DNA here is from genome assembly GCA_024416835.2 of Perccottus glenii. Taxonomy (NCBI): domain Eukaryota; kingdom Metazoa; phylum Chordata; class Actinopteri; order Gobiiformes; family Odontobutidae; genus Perccottus; species Perccottus glenii. Next base: position 53,173,517 of record CM044546.2, on the reverse strand, counting down.
AACATGAAAACAGTGGTGATCAAGGATTAAAACTCCAACTCCACCACTTCAAGTAGTCTAGGCTTTCAAAGAGGCCTGCATCACACTGCTACTGAAGAAATCCACTCCCAACCCTACACTGTTAGAAAACTACAGGTTTCCCTCCTTCCCTTCATTGCCAAAGCTCTGGAGCGAGTTGCGTTTAACCAGCTCTCCTCCTTTTTCATACGGAACAACCTCCTGGACCGCAACCAGTCTGGGTTCAAGAGCGGCCATTCTACCAAAACTGCACTACTCTCACTCATTGAAGCCCTGAAACTGGCAAAGAAACAAACATCCAAGTCATCTGTACTCATCTTACTGGATCTGTCTGCTGCTTTTGACACTGTTAATCACCACATCTTCCTGTCTTCTCTCAGTGCGTTGGTCGTCTCTGGAATGGCGTTGCAATGGTTCAAGTCTTACCTCTCGGATAGGTCATTCAGATTATCCTGGAGAAACGAGGTCTCTGAGTCCCAACATCTCAATACAGGGGTGCCACAGGGCTCAGTGCTTGGACCGCTACTCTTTTACATATACATGACACTCCTTGGCTCTGTCATCCAGAAGCATGGCTTTTCCTATCACTGCTATGCAGATATGATGGACCATCACTTGTAGCTGAACCTTGCAAAAACAGAACCGCTTGTGATTCCGTCCAATCCAATGACCCACCACAACCTCTCCATTCAACTAGGCCCATCAACCATTACACCGTCCAGCACTGCCAGAAATCTGGGAGTGGTAATCAAGTGCTAATCAACTAAACTTCACAAGTCATGTCGCCAGGACCACCCGGTCCTGTAGATTCATCCTCTACAACATTAGGAAAATTATACCTTTCCTATCTGAGCACTCTACACAAATTCTAGTCCAGGCTCTTGTCCTGTCCAAACTGGATAATTGCAATGCTCTACTGGCTGGACTCCCCGCCTGCACAACTAAACCTCTGCAGCTGATCCGGAATGCAGCGGCAAGAGTGGTCTTTAATGAACCGAAGAGAGCGCACGTAACCCCTCTATTCATTAGGTTACACTGGCTCCCTCTTGGCGCCCTCATCAAGTTCAAAGCTATGCTCTTGGCCTACAAGACCACCACTGGTTCCGCACCCTCATATCTTCACTCACTAATACAGACCTACGTTCCTACCAGATCCCTGCAAATGAACAACATCTGGCAGTACCATCCCAAAAAGAAAAAAACAAAAAACAAAAAAAACATTCTCTTTCTCTGGATCCATTCCACATTGGTGAAATGATCTACGTGCTCCTACAAAAATCAGCAGATTCAGTAGCCATCTTTATAAAAATGCCTGAAAACACATCTCTTCTGTCAACACCTAACTGACAAACACTGAATTCTACTTTCTTTCTATCTCTTCCTTTTCTTTAAAAAAATAAAACAAATACTTCCTATCCTTTGCTAGGTTTTATCAGACTAGTTTTTGGTGCACTTATGCATGTTGTTACCTTGTGTTGTTAAAATTTCTTCCATTGTTTTCCTCACTTGTAAGTTGCTTTGGTTAAAAGCGTCTGCTAAATGACTAAATGTAAATCTTAAATACACTATTGATTCTACCTTGAGACCAATGGCTTGATGTGCAGCCAGTGTTACAGCTATGGAACCGTCTAGAGCTGTGATCTCAGCCAGGCGAGCATAAATTGTGTTTGAAAGTCCGAGACCACCTGAAAAAAAAATAAAAATAAAAATAAAAATAAAGTTTTTTTTTTTTTTTACTAATAATATTTTTGATGACCTTGAGAAACAAAGGCTCATACCATACTCCTCTGGAATCTGCATCCCAAACAGCCCTAGCTCTTTCAGTCCATTTAACGTCTCTGGAGGGATTTTAGCTTCTCGGTCAATCCTGGCTGAGTCAACTGTTATAAAAGGTAAAAAGGTTGTTCATGATTTGGTTGTTTGTAATTTTTTTCCATAATAATTACCCCTACGTAGGATTGTTTGGAAAATCACCTTTTATCAATCTAAAAAGTAACAGTTAAAATCCCACTCACCCTCCTCACTGAAGAATTTCTCCACAGGCGCGACCAGCTGATTAACCTCTTCAACTTCTTCATTTGAAATTTCTGGATAAGGGAACACTTCAGTCTGTGGCACAGCAACATAAGGTTCACATGACAATAGTTACTCACATTTTATTAATAATGTAATTATAAATCATTAGTTTACCACACTAAAGATACAGTTAATTGTCAAATTGTTAAGAAAAGGTTAAAGCAAAAGCATCTGGACCCAGTTTTCAAGGTGAAGACGTTTCGTTTTCAATTCCAAGAGACTTTATCAATTCTGAGATCAACTGATAAGAGAGATGAACTTATATCTATAAACCTGATTGGACCAGGTTGTTCTGGTCTCATAGTCGTTAGCTATGAAAGGGACGTGCGTCTCCTGATGCGAGTCATTAAAGGCTCAGGTAAGATTGTTAGTGTCACTGTTCCATTCAGGTGTTGTTGTTCTATAGTATATAGAAACTGTTTTGATTTAGGTTTCAAAACACTGTTGTAAATACTAGACAACTTGAATCTGAGGCCATCTCCTCTGTTCAGAGAGCTAAACAGAGGAGACAGAGACCTTTCATAGCTAATGACTATGAGACCAGAACAGCCTGGTCACAATAATATCTTGAAGAGTTGTTTCACAACCCTGAATATGACCCCTTTTGACCTCTGTGTGCTACTTTATTTAATGTCCAACTTTATTGACGGACACTTTTCTGTATAAAAGCGTGGTTTTCACTCAATTCCCCAAGTCTTACCTTGTTCACCTGTCCCAGAAACAGGTCCTTGGCGTAGGCGAGGTTTCTTGAATGGGTTTTGAAAAACCTCCGCTGTTGATGAAGCCGTGCCACTTCTTTCCCGCCATGTCTCACTAGAAGATTCTTACCAACTCTCTGAACAGACTGAGATAAAAGTATAATTCTGTTCACATTCATTGTTACTCTAAGCAACTGTACAAGACACTGTACACCGCAGACTGTCCACCTTTCACCTATTTGTGTCGCGCGTGGATCACGTAAGCGGAAGGTTAGTTCAACAACCCTCGGAAAGAGAAGTTTTCGATTCATAAGCATGTCTTAAAACGATAGTTTAGTGTCTTAAATTAGGTTAATAACCTATATATAGAATACATTAAACTGAATCAATATATTACACGTTATATCTTGTATTTACCAACAACATATTTTCAGGGAACCACTTGAAAAAAATATACTCTTTACATTTTGTGTTTATCTGTCCGCTTTTGAGAGTTGCTAAGGGCTTTTGCACGCAATACTTCGATCATATAACTAGAGTCGTAAATTTATCAACAGACCCCTAGTGAACAGTTTTAATATTCCCTACAGCATCCAAACTCATCACATTAAAAGAGCAATTTTAAGATTCCATCACTAGGTGGTGCTATGCAAACATTTTCTAGAAGTATCCAAAATGTGTATGAGGAATTACATCAGCAAAAGCATAAATACATTTTAGTCAAAAATAAGTTACGTTTTATAAAGCATGTAATGTGGCTAATGACCAATACAGCTAACATTTATGACATGACACATCAAATAACAGACATCTATTAAATTAAATGTCAAAATTGGCTAAAGTAAAGACAATTTCTTTTGTGTATTTTAGCTTTTGCAAACAGAGAACAGGATATATCTCTTGTTGTTAATCTCCAGCCCTTGATGACGTCTGGCTGAGGATGTGACCTCCCCTACCCATCCCTAAAGCTGCCATCTATTTTTAGCTCCAGGCTCAAGGGCCAGACAAACGCAGCTAGGGTAAACTGTCAGTCAGACCACCTGCTACAGCCGGGCAGCCAGCCAAGCACTTTTACTGCACAAGGGCTGAATTAGGAATGCACACACTGCTGTTTTGCCCTTCATTATCTCGGAAAACAACCACATGCCTAAAGCCTTTATAGTCAAATAAAAGTAAGTGAGGAAGGGAAAAAAATGATTTGGGGATTTTCTAAAGTAGCTTTTGGGTAAGGCTTTAATGGATACACACTTGGGTAGTGCTTGGGGGTGATTGACTTCCATTCTTTCATAAGGCAGGATGGGATTTTTTGGGGTAAGGCCCATTAGTACAATTGTTTGTGCAATTGTATGGCATGAGAGTGCAGACCACATACGAAAAAATGTCATGACATTTCCAATTTCCAATTTTATGTTTCTGCCCGTTCAATGTAACGCAATGTAATAATAGTGGAATTACCTTGAAATAAGCTGTCATGCAGTGGACTTATATCGGTGTAATCATCATTGTAACAGAATTGACAAACAGGGATGATTATTACATATAATAATAAAATTATACACTCAATGTCTGGTTCAGTGAATTTACCATGATCACTACTTTTAGGTGTATACACATATATTATATATATATATATATATATATATATATATATATATATATATATATATATATATATATATATATATATATATATATATATATATATTGATTGCCTTTTACTGTACACTGTAAGAAGATTTTGCCGTTAAAAAAGTAGCTATTGATTCCTATTAAAAACAGGAACTTACAAAAAACAGAAATGCATTCTGGAAAACATTAAGGGCTTTTTGGCATTTTCCCCAAAATACTGTAATGTATTGTAAATTGTGGGAGTGAATTTTAAATTACCAGTTTATAGGCTGTAAAATTACAGTAATACTGTATATAGTTCTGTGTTGTTTCACCGTCTCAAGGCATATTATTGTCAATCCAACGCATTTGATAAGTAAGTTGAAGCACATTCAATATTTTTTTGATGATGTTTGCTTAATAATGTAATATTTTATTTACTATTGTTATTTGTGCAATTTGTTACTATGCTGCACTATTTGGCAGAAATAACATTATTCAACAAGTAATACTTTTTTTTAGATTTTAAACTTTTGTTAATATTTGTGTGTTTTGTGAATGGCATAAGAGTTGTTAGTTTTTTCTTAATATGGGGATTTTAAGAGTTTGTCCACTTTATATGTAAAGTGCCTATGCAAACATTCTATGAACAGAGACATTACTCAGTATTACAATGGTTAAAAATGGTACATTTACATTTAGTCATTTAGCAGACGCTTTTATCCAAAGCGACTTACAACTGAGGAAAACAATGGAAGCAATTTTAACAACACAAGGTAAACCATGGAAGCAATTTTAACAACACAAGGTAGCAAAAAGGATAAGTGCCCAAAAACTAGTCAGTTAGAACCCAGCACAGTATGCATACAAAGGATAGGAAAGATTTTTTTTTTTTTAAAGAGAAGGAATTGATAGAAAGGAAGTGTTTGTCAGTTAGGTGTTGACAGAAGAGTTTTCAGGCGGTTTTTAAAGATGGCTACAGAATCTGCAGATCTTGTAGCAGCAGGTAGATCATGCCACCAATGTGGAACAGATCCAGAGAAAGTATGTGAGAGTGATTTTTTTTCCTTTTTGGGATGGTACTACCAGACGTTGTTTATTTGCAGAGCGCAGGGATTTGGTAGGAACGTAGGTCTGTATTAGCGAGTGAAGATAGCTAGTGACGGTGCAGAGCCAGTAGTGGTCTTGTAGGCCAAAGCTTTGAACTTATTCAAAGACCATCAAAGTGTGGCCAACTGGAGCAGACTCTTTACTTCAGGACAGGTTTCAACACACTGACTGGAGTATGTTTGCTTCTCAGGCTGCCTGTGGCTCTCACACGGACATTGATATCTACACCTCCTCTGTACTGGATCACATCAACTTCACCATTGACAGTGTTACAACAGAAAAACAGATAACAACATACCCTAATCAGAAGCCATGGATGAACAAGGAGGTGCGACTTCTGCTGAAAGCCCGCAACACTGCCTTCAGGTCAGATGACGCTGAGGCCTACAGTAAATCCAGGGCTAACCTGAAAAGGGGCATCAAAAAGGCCAAGTACAGCTACAAGCTGAAGGTGGAGGAACATCTTTCTAACTCTGACCCCCGACGCATGTGGCAGGGCATCCAGGTCATCAGTGACTACAAGTCAGGCAACTCCACTCCAACGGTCACGGACGTCTCCTTCCTGAACGAGCTAAATGACTTTTATGCTCGCTTCAATAGCGACAGCAAGGAGACGGCCACCAAAATCTCACCCTCAGCAGACCACCAACCTCTCAAGCTCACCTCCACAGATGTCCACACTGCACTGAGCCGGATCAACGCACGCAAGGCTGCAGGCCCGGATGGCATTCCTGGACGCGTGCTTAGGGCATGTGCTGAGCAGCTTGCAGGGGTCTTCACAGACATTTTCAACCTGTCCCTCACCCAAGCAACTGTCCCAACATGTTTCAAGTCCACATCCATTGTGCCAGTACCAAAAAACTCCTCCCCAATGTGCCTGAATGACTATCGCCCCGTAGCACTCACTCCCATCATTATGAAGTGCTTGAGCGACTGGTCCTAGCACACCTCAAAGACTGCCTCCCACCCACACTGGACCCACACCAATTTGCCTACTGCAGAAATAGGAGCACAGAGGATGCAGTATGCACAGTGCTGCACTCTGCACTCACACACTTGGACAATAACAACACATATGTTAGGATGTTGTTTGTTGACTTCAGTTCAGCATTTAACACCGTCATTCCCTCCAAGTTGACCACAAAACTTGGAGACCTGGACATTAACACCTCCCTCTGCAACTGGATTATGGACTTTCTGACCAACAGGCCTCAGCATGTTCGGTCAGGCAACACCCACTCCACCACCATCACACTCAACACTGGCGTACCACAGGGCTGTGTGCTGAGCCCATTCCTTTACTCCCTTTACACCTACGACTGCAAGCCTGTGCATGGATCCAACTCCATCATTAAGTTTGCAGACGACACCACAGTGATTGGCCTCATCACAGACAACGATGAGACTGCCTACAGGAAGAGGTAAAGCACCTGGCCACATGGTGCGCTGACAATAACCTGCTCCTTAACACCACTAAGACAAAGGAGCTCATTGTGGACTTCAGGAAGAAAAAAGGAGGCACGCATGACCCCATCCACATTAATGGTATGGTTGTTGAACGTGTCTCCAGCTTCAAGTTCCTGGGAATCACCATCTCGGAGGAACTGTCCTGGACCACAAACACCTCCAGCCTGGTCAAGAAGGCTCACCAGCGCCTCTTCTTCCTCAGGACACTGAAGAAGAACCAGCTGTCTTCAGCCATCCTGGTGAACTTTTACCGGTGTGCGATCGAGAGCATCCTGACCAGTTGCATCACAGTCTGGTATGGAAACTGCTCAGTGGCTGACCGCAAAGCACTGCAGAGGGTGGTGAAAACTGCCCAGCGCATCACAGGGACACCACTTCCTGCTATTGAGGATATCCGGAGGAATCGCTGTCTACGTCGAGCTCGCAGCATTCTTAAGGACTCCTCTCACCCTGACGATGGACTGTTTAACCTCTTGCCCTCCGGGAGGCGCTTCAGGAGCCTCCGGACAAAGACCACAAGACTCAGGAACAGCTTTTTCCCTACAGCTGTCTCCTTACTGAACTCTGCCCTCTGACACCACCACACACACAGACTCCTCCCCCACCACTGCGTCTGACTGATTTATTTATTATTTACAACAAGCAAACAGTAAACTTGTTATTACTTCCACTACAGCCATTTGCATACTGTAATATTTTCTATAAACTGTACTGTCCATTGCACGAGTGTAAATGATGTTCATATGTTCATAGTTCTGCATATAGTGTACATACACTTTTACATAATCCATCTGTATAGTATGTTCATAGTACACCTACCTGTATATCATGCTTATAGTATTTAAAATCTGTCAATTATGTCCATAATACTTATCTGTATAGTTATTGTACATATTATAGACCTTGTATATTCTGTACTTACTGCTTATTGCACTTCTGGTTAGATGCTAACTGCATTTCGTTGCCTTGTACCTGTACTTGTGTAATGACAATAAAGTTGAATCTAATCTAATCTAAACAAGAGCCTGAACTAGGATTTGTATAGAGTGCTCTGATAGGAAAGGTCTAATTTTCCTAATGTTGTAGAGGATGAATCTACAGGACCGGGTGGTGCTGGCGACATGACTTGTGAAGTTTAGTTGATCATCAATTACCACTCCCAGATTTCTGGCAGTGCTGGACGGTGTACTGGTTGATGGGCCTAGTTGAATGGAGAGGTTATTGCAGGTCCCTGGGTTGGCGGAATCACAAGCAGTTCTGTTTTTGCAAGGTTCAGCTGCAGGTGATGGTCCTTTATCCAAAGTGAGATGTTACAAAAGGCTTGCCGAGATGCGAGCAGAGACTGTCGGATTGTCAGGTTGAAATGACAAGTGGAGTTGAGTGTCATCTACATCAGTGTTTCCCAACCTTTTTTGAGCCGCGTCACACATTTTACATTAGAAAAGTCACAAGGCACACCACCAAACAAAATGGCACAAAAACTATATTTATTTATGAATGAATATATTTATTTAAATATAATATTAATATAATAATTATTATATTTAATTATAATAATTAAATTAAATATAATAATAATATAAAATAGAAGAGTAAGGGAGCAAAAAAAAATAGAAGAGGGAAAAACGTAGTCCTCATTTATTCAGTTGAAGAAAAGAATAGAAAGTTTAGTCCTACCAGCTCGCCATCTTATTTTCTTAGTTGAAGTCTTATTCCCAAATAAAAACCTGACCTGAAAACAAGGTCAAAAATAAATCAATATTCAGGGGTTTAAAATAAATCATCTCAGTCTTTAAGTTACATTCATTCACAATTTAAAAAAAAAGTATACTATAAAGTTCACTTCAGTTCACAATAATTTCCAATTTTCCTCCAAAAGCCATAGTTATAACATGGACAATTTAGCCTTAGCAACACGTTACCTTACCCATTGAGCTAACAAGCAGTTAGCACAAACAATTTCTCAAAACATGCCAAAAAGAACAGAAATAGCGGCATTAGAAGAGCCGAATTCAAAGTACGATGTAGCACAATCATATATTGTAAACCAATATATCATTCTTTGAATCAGAGCTTTGTATGAGAGTATAATTAAGAATTACCCATTTTCGTAACGAGGTTTCGTCCGAAAACGGTCATCAAATAAATCATAATTAAGGCCAAGACGCAGCGGTTAGCAAAAGGACCTTCAACAGAACCCATTAACAAGACTTACCGCTGAATTTAATTACTATTTTCCAAAGTTTTGGAAGTATGAAGCCATGTGAGACTCTGAGATCTCGCCATGTCAATGTTTACTACACGCCGTTTGCTGAGAGGACCAATCAGATGAAATTGAATAATTTTCCACGGCACACCTGACAATCTAGTGTGCCGCGGAACACTGGTTGAGAGAAAGTGCTCTAATGTGTACATTTACAACTAATCAAAATAATTAAAATAACATGAGTTGAACTCTCAGTTTCAGAGGCTACAGGGACATGAGGCTGGGTCTGTATACTTCAGGCTGGAGAAGAAATACTGGCCTATTTCTTAGATACAGCAGAGAGAGGGATGATTACCTATAGTTTAGATTTTCCTTTTTAAATCCAAATGCTTAAGACAAATTGATACAGTTCACAGAGTGTGTGTAGTGCAAGTTAAAATGAAAATGGATATTTATATTTTATAACCATGGTAGTGTCTAATAATAATAATTAATATAATAATTATTTTATATAGTGCTTTTCCACCTACGTTGTAGGCACTCAAAGCGCTTTACATGCATTAAGCTATTTACCAGTGTTACAGAACACCACTGGAGGCAATGTAGGTTAAGTGTCTTGCCCAAGGACACAATGACAGTATGTGTGGGAGAGCAGGATGTTATGATGTTTTGGGATGTTTCGAGCGGGGATTGAACCGCCCAATAATCGAATAGGACACCATCCAATGCACACCATTTACCATTTATACTTTACAGCAAGATAGTTATTGGATTTATATGAAAGGTGAATAGTCCATGTGAATTTTGCTGCTGCATTTTCTATTTTACTCTTTCATTGTGCTTAGAGCCTTAGTAGTGTTGCTTTATCCATCAGTGGCATGAGAGTAATTAGTAATTTGTACTCTTGAGTTGTTTTCTATTTTTACGAGTTATTTATACTTTGACTAGAGTACATTTTTAACACTAGTACTTTTAGTATTGTATTGAGTATTATTTTGGCCATTTGGGTAACAGTACTTACTACTGCCAAAGACACAGCTCTTAATCCTGAACCAAGAACACAAACCATTAACACAGGCCTTCAACTTCAGTCAAATGTTATAAACCACCAAAAATGGCCCTTTAGTTTTTGTTTGTTTGTTTATTTCAATCCCCATTAGCTACTGATACTCTCAGTAGCTGTTCTAGCTAATGTCACAAACTGTTCAACAACATTAATCCAACATACATCATTTACAACAGACGTTACAACAAAGGATGTACATGCACACTCAACAACATTACAACAACACAATAACATAATCTAAACATAAATATCTTATTCAGCCCTTGCCTCCATTTACAGCCTTTCATTGAGAGAGTGAAAGGCTTTTATTGAGGCTTGTCTTTCACAGGCCATGCACGTGGCGCTGTGCAAAGAGACACGGACAGTTAAAGCAGAGTTTAATCACAATGAGTTTGATATTGTCTCATAAAACAGTTAAGTTCAGAAGAGACAGTCATTTTACTCCCACAAGAAATTCCAAAATAACATCAAATTTCTACCCATCTTAGAATAATCGGCCCCTGGAGAAACAACCAACCAGAGAAATTAAGAAATACAACTTTAGATAAACAGTTATGATTTTCTCAAATGTAGTAACAATATACTGTACTGTTATTTTTTAAAATGAAATTGTTATGAAAAGACCCATTCCCCTCAATAAATGGGTATTGCAGGCCATGTTCACATTTTCAGGATTTTATTTGTGTATGTACAGTAAGTGACCAAGGTATTGGTTAAATACTTTAGGTTTGAATTATAGAAGCTGCATAATGTATTTTTGTTAAAAGCCTCTCTTGTAACTGTATAATAGTTGTCTGTGACTCTAATAACGAGGAACTATCGTAAAATCTAGTGGAGGAAAGCTGCTTTAAACACATTTAAACAGGAAAATGTTCGTTTTGTTGATGTTTTTGTATAGAAGTTGGAAAATATAGTACAACTATTTCTTTAGAATTACACAGCACAGCTAAAGGACACAATAACTAACTGAATAAATCATTTGTTCATTTTTAAACAGTTCAAAGTTATTGTGTAAAAAAAGGGACTTGTAGTGCTTGCCAATCATTATTGCATTATATGTTACAATAGTTTTTTTTTCTCGGATTTCTCTAAATGTATTGTAAAAATAAAAAAATAAAAATATCTAAACATTGACAAAAGATTATAAATATTAAAAGGATTTCTACTCATTTAACGTTTACTGACAATTAATGTAATAATACAATTTAAATAAATCCATATATTTTACATGGACTCTGAAGAACTGATTCCATTAGCAGTGAGTCATGTGACCTGAACATTCTGGGATTTGTTCTTGGCTTTATTACATCATCAGGTTCTGACTTTGTGAGGTAAAGGCCAGACACACTTCATTTGGAGACATTTCGTCGAAGAGTTCGCATCATGACCAGATTGTACTTATTTCATTTCAATTTTACCTGATCTCACTGGAGATTTTGAAAACAATTTAGTAGCATTGCTGTATTTGCTGCCTGTTTATGCTTCACCGTGGGAGAAAAACAACACTGTATCCTGTTTTCATTCAACAATTTAGCCATTTGAAAATCCATTTGTGATGACGTGCAGCTTTTGACAAATTTTATTGCAAGTTTTCATCAGCACTGGTGAGTATTTATCAGGTATGTTACCTTTATGTCTTGATCTAATGTGACCAAAATGCATAACAGGTTTACAGACTTGAAATAGCAGTTTGCATTATTAGCTATAGTCAGCAATAGCTCTTTATTATGCTTTATATTATGTCAGATAATGTTTCTACTTTGCAAACATGGCAAGTTACAAACCTGTTTGAGCCTCCTTTTGATTTTAAGTACAGGATCCAACCCCACCCCCCTACACGCAAAAGATGACACTACTTGCATAAACTTTTAGTTAGTGACTAACCCAAAGAAATGAGGGAGAATAATCCCCATGGGTTTTGTCTTGGGTTTACAAGGTAGTCCACCCGCAGCCCTAGAGCATGTTAGCATTAGCATGTTCAAACTCATACTTGAAAAAGGGAGCAGATGTTATGTGTTTTGGTCTAGTGAGTTACCACAAAGAAGTGACGTATACTCTCTAGCCCCGACTCCCCCTACACACAAGAAGAGACTCCCTACTTACCTGAACTTATAGTTAGTGACTAACCCAAAGTAATGGGGCAGAATAATCCCCATGGGTTTGGTCTGGGGTTTACGAGGTAGTCTACCCTCACCCCGACATTAGCATGTTAAAAGTCATACTTCAAGAAAGGGGGAGTTGTTAAGTATATTTATCCAGTGAGCCACTTTCGATAAATGGCATAAACTGTGCATCTTTCCCACCCACCCTACAGGTAAGAGCCGTCTTCCTATTTGCCTGAACTTATAGTTAGTGACTAACCCAAAGAAATAGGGCAGAATAATCCCCATGGGTTTTGCCTTGGGTTTACAAGGTAGTCTACCCTCAGCCCTAAGTTAGCGTGTTCAAACTCATACTTCGAGGAAGGGAGAAGAGGTTACGTATTATGGTCTAGTGACTCACCGTAAAGAAATGATGTATACTCTCAACCCCCATGCCCCCTACACGCAAGAGGCGACCCCCAACTCCTTGGAACTTAAAGTTAGTGACTAACCCAAAGAAATGGGGCAGAATAATCCCCATGGGTTTGGTCTGGGGTTTTTAAGGTAGTCTACCCTCAGCCCTAAGTTAGCATGTTCAAACTAATACTTCAAGAAGGGAGAAGAGGTTACGAATTATGGTCTAGTGACTCACCGTACAAAAATGATGTATACTCTCAACCCCCATGCCCCCTACACGCAAGAGGTGACCTCCTACTCCTTGGAACTTAAAGTTAGTGACTAACCCAAAGAAATGGGGCAGAATAATCCCCATGGGTTTGGTCTGGGGTTTACGAGGTAGTCCACCCTCAGCCCTAAGTTAGCATGTTCAAACTCATACTTGAAAAAGGGAGCAGATGTTATGTGTTTTGGTCTAGTGAGTCACCGCAAAGAAGTGACGTATACTCTCCAGCCCCGACTCCCCCTACACACAAGAAGAGACTCCCTACTTACCTGAACTTATAGTTAGTGACTAACCCAAAGTAATGGGGCAGAATAATCCCCATGGGTTTGGTCTGGGGTTTACGAGGTAGTCTACCCTCACCCCGACATTAGCATGTTAAAAGTCATACTTCAAGAAAGGGGGAGTTGTTAAGTATATTTATCCAGTGAGCCACTTTCGAGAAATGGCATAAACTGTGCATCTTTCCCACCCACCCTACAGGTAAGAGCCGTCTTCCTATTTGCCTGAACTTATAGTTAGTGACTAACCCAAAAAAATAGGGCAGAATAATCCCCATGGGTTTTGCCTTGGGTTTACAAGGTAGTCTACCCTCAGCCCTAAGTTAGCGTGTTCAAACTCATACTTCAAGAAAGAAAAAGTTGTTATGTATTTCTGTCCAGACACTATTGATTCCCAGCAGTATGCCTACCCGGCCCGACAGGTCCCACTCAGATGCCATCGCTGCAGCCATTCATTATTCCCTCTCTCACCTGGAAAATTAAGACTCATATCTTAGGATACTCTTCATCGACTAAAGCTCCACCTTCATCATAATCATCCCCCACAACCTCAACCAAAAACTGTCCACTTTTGGTCTGCACACCACCCTCTGTGACTGGCTCCAAGGCTTTCTGACTGGCAGGCCTCAGTCTGTAAGGATTGCTAAAAAGACTTCAGCCAGTATCATCACAAACATTGGCATTCCAGAGGGTTGTACACTCAGCCCTATCCTCTACACCCTGTTCATCTAGAATTGTGTCACCTCCCACAAGGACAACATCATCCTGATGTTCACGAAAGACACCGTAGTGATAGGACGCATTGCTGGCACGGACGAGGCAGCCTAGAAGAGAGAGTTGGCCAGTCTGGTGTCAGAGTGTGGCGACAACAACCTCACCCTCAACACGTACAAGACGAAGGAGATGATAGTAAATTGACTATAATATCCATCTTTCCCACCCACCCTACAGGCAAGAGGCGTCTTCCTATTTGCCCGAACTTATAGTTAGTGACTAACCCAAAAAAATGGGGCAGAATAATCCCCATGGGTTTGGTCTGGGATTTACGAGGTAGTCCACCCTCAGCCCTAAGTTAGCGTGTTCAAACTCATACTTCAAGAAGGGAGAAGAGGTTACGTATGGTCTAGTGACTCACTGTAAAGAAATGATGTATACTCTCAACCCCCATGCCCCCTACACGCAAGAGGCGACCTCCTACTCCTTGGAACTTAAAGTTAGTGACTAACCCAAAGAAATGGGGCAGAATAATCCCCATGGGTTAGGTCTCGGGTTTACGAGGTAGTCCACCCTCAGCCCTAAGTTAGCATGTTCAAATTCATACTTGAAAAAGGGAGCAGATGTTATGTGTTTTGGTCTAGTGAGTCACCGCAAAGAAGCGACGTATACTCTCCAGCCCCGACTCCCCCTACACACAAGAAGAGACTCCCTACTTACCTGAACTTATAGTTAGTGACTAACCCAAAGTAATGGGGCAGAATAATCCCCATGGGTTTGGTCTGGGGTTTACGAGGTAGTCCACCCTCAGCCCTAAGTTAGCGTGTTCAAACTCATACTTCAAGAAGGGAGAAGAGGTTACGTATTATGGTCTAGTGACTCACTGTAAAGAAATGATGTATACTCTCAACCCCCATGCCCCCTACACACAAGAGGCGACCTCCTACTCCTTGGAACTTAAAGTTAGTGACTAACCCAAAGAAATGGGGCAGAATAATCCCCATGGGTTTGGTCTGGGGTTTACGAGGTAGTCCACCCTCAGCCCTAAGTTAGCATGTTCATACTCATACTTGGAAAAAGGGAGCAGATGTTATGTGTTTTGGTCTAGTGAGTCACCGCAAAGAAGTGACGTATACTATCCAGCCCCGACTCCCCCCACACACAAGAAGAGACTCCCTACTTACCTGAACTTATAGTTAGTGACTAACCCAAAGTAATGGGGCAGAATAATCCCCATGGGTTTGGTCTGGGGTTTACGAGGTAGTCCACCCTCAGCCCTAAGTTAGCGTGTTCAAACTCATACTTCAAGAAGGGAGAAGAGGTTACGTATTATGGTCTAGTGACTCACTGTAAAAAAATGATGTATACTCTCAACTTCCATGCCCCCAACACGCAAGAGGCGACCCCCTACTCCTTGGAACTTAAAGTTAGTGACTAACCCAAAGAAATGGGGCAGAATAATCCCCATGGGTTTGGTCTGGGGTTTTTGAGGTAGTCTACCCTCAGCCCTAAGTTAGCATGTTCAAACTCATACTTCAAGAAGGAAAAAGTTGTTATGTATTTTTGTCCAGACACTATTGATTCCCAGCAGTATGCCTACCCGGCCCGACAGGTCCCACTCAGATGCCATCGCTGCAGCCATTCATTATTCCCTCTCTCACCTGGAAAATTAAGACTCATATCTTAGGATACTCTTCATCGACTAAAGCTCCACCTTCATCATAATCATCCCCCACAACCTCAACCAAAAACTGTCCACTTTTGGTCTGCACACCACCCTCTGTGACTGGCTCCAAGGCTTTCTGACTGGCAGGCCTCAGTCTGTAAGGATTGCTAAAAAGACTTCAGCCAGTATCATCACAAACATTGGCATTCCAGAGGGTTGTACACTCAGCCCTATCCTCTACACCCTGTTCATCTAGAATTGTGTCACCTCCCACAAGGACAACATCATCCTGATGTTCACGAAAGACACCGTAGTGATAGGACGCATTGCTGGCACGGACGAGGCAGCCTAGAAGAGAGAGTTGGCCAGTCTGGTGTCAGAGTGTGGCGACAAAAACCTCACCCTCAACACGTACAAGACGAAGGAGATGATAGTAAATTGACTATAATATCCATCTTTCCCACCCACCCTACAGGCAAGAGGCATCTTCCTATTTGCCCGAACTTATAGTTAGTGACTAACCCAAAAAAATGGGGCAGAATAATCCCCATGGGTTTGGTCTGGGATTTACGAGGTAGTCCACCCTCAGCCCTAAGTTAGCATGTTCAAACTCATACTTCAAGAAGGGAGAAGAGGTTACGTATTATGGTCTAGTGACTCACTGTAAAGAAATGATGTATACTCTCAACCCCCATGCCCCCTACACGCAAGAGGTGACCTCCTACTCCTTGGAACTTAAAGTTAGTGACTAACCCAAAGAAATGGGGCAGAATAATCCCCATGGGTTTGGTCTCGGGTTTACGAGGTAGTCCACCCTCAGCCCTAAGTTAGCATGTTCAAATTCATACTTGAAAAAGGGAGCAGATGTTATGTGTTTTGGTCTAGTGAGTCACCGCAAAGAAGCGACGTATACTCTCCAGCCCCGACTCCCCCTACACACAAGTGGAGACTCCCTACTTACCTGACCATATAGTTAGTGACTAACCCAAAGTAAAGGGGCAGAATAATCCCCATGGGTTTGGTCTGGGGTTTACGAGGTAGTCCACCCTCAGCCCTAAGTTAGCGTGTTCATACTCATACTTCAAGAAGGGAGAAGAGGTTACGAATTATGGTCTAGTGACTCACCGTAAAGAAATGATGTATACTCTCAACCCCCATGCCCCCTACACGCAAGAGGTGACCTCCTACTCCTTGGAACTTAAAGTTAGTGACTAACCCAAAGAAATGGGGCAGAATAATCCCCATGGGTTTGGTCTGGGGTTTACGAGGTAGTCCACCCTCAGCCCTAAGTTAGCATGTTCAAATTCATACTTGAAAAAGCGCGCAGATGTTATGTGTTTTGGTCTAGTGAGTCACCGCAAAGAAGTGACGTATACTCTCCAGCCCCGACTCCCCCTACATACAAGAAGAGACTCCCTACTTACCTGAACTTATAGTTAGTGACTAACCCAAAGTAATGGGGCAGAATAATCCCCATGGGTTTGGTCTGGGGTTTACGAGGTAGTCCACCCTCAGCCCTAAGTTAGCGTGTTCAAACTCATACTTCAAGAAGGGAGAAGAGGTTTCGCATTATGGTCTAGTGACTCACTGTAAAGAAATGATGTATACTCTCAACCCCCATGCCCCTAACACGCAAGAGGCGACCCCCTACTCCTTGGAACTTAAAGTTAGTGACTAACCCAAAGAAATGGGGCAGAATAATCCCCATGGGTTTGGTCTGGGGTTTACGAGGTAGTCCACCCTCAGCCCTAAGTTAGCATGTTCAAACTCATACTTGAAAAAGGGAGCAGATGTTATGTGTTTTGGTCTAGTGAGTCACCGCAAAGAAGCGACGTATACTCTCCAGCCCCGACTCCCCTACACACAAGTGGAGACTCCCTACTTACCTGACCATATAGTTAGTGACTAACCCAAAGTAAAGGGGCAGAATAATCCCCATGGGTTTGGTCTGGGGGTTTATGAGGTAGTCCACCCTCAGCCCTAAATTAGCGTGTTCAAACTCATACTTCAAGAAGGGAGAAGAGGTTACGAATTATGCTCTAGTGACTCACCATAAAGAAATGATGTATACTCTCAACCCCCATGCCCCCTACACACAAGAGGTGACCTCCTACTCCTTGGAACTTAAAGTTAGTGACTAACCCAAAGAAATGGGGCAGAATAATCCCCATGGGTTTGGTCTGGGGTTTACGAGGTAGTCCACCCTCAGCCCTAAGTTAGCATGTTCAAATTCATACTTGAAAAAGCGATCAGATGTTATGTGTTTTGGTCTAGTGTGTCACCGCAAAGAAGTGACGTATACTCTCCAGCCCCAACTCCCCCAACACACAAGAAGAGACTCCCTACTTACCTGAACTTATAGTTAGTGACTAACCCAAAGTAATGGGGCAGAATAATCCCCATGGGTTTGGTCTGGGGTTTACGAGGTAGTCCACCCTCAGCCCTAAGTTAGCGTGTTCAAACTCATACTTCAAGAAGGGAGAAGAGGTTACGTATTATGGTCTAGTGACTCACTGTAAAGAAATGATGTATACTCTCAACCCCCATGCCCCCTACACACAAGAGGCGACCTCCTACTCCTTGGAACTTAACGTTAGTGACTAACCCAAAGAAATGGGGCAGAATAATCCCCATGGGTTTGGTCTGGGGTTTACGAGGTAGTCCACCCTCAGCCCTAAGTTAGCATGTTCATACTCATACTTGGAAAAAGGGAGCAGATGTTATGTGTTTTGGTCTAGTGAGTCACCGCAAAGAAGTGACGTATACTATCCAGCCCCAACTCCCCCCACACACAAGAAGAGACTCCCTACTTACCTGAACTTATAGTTAGTGACTAACCCAAAGTAATGGGGCAGAATAATCCCCATGGGTTTGGTCTGGGGTTTACGAGGTAGTCCACCCTCAGCCCTAAGTTAGCGTGTTCAAACTCATACTTCAAGAAGGGAGAAGAGGTTACGTATTATGGTCTAGTGACTCACCGTAAAAAAATGACGTATACTCTCAACTTCCATGCCCCCAACACGCAAGAGGCGACCCCCTACTCCTTGGAACTTAAAGTTAGTGACTAACCCAAAGAAATGGGGCAGAATAATCCCCATGGGTTTGGTCTGGGGTTTACGAGGTAGTCCACCCTCAGCCCTAAATTAGCATGTTCAAACTCATACTTGAAAAAGGGAGCAGATGTTATGTGTTTTGGTCTAGTGAGTCACCGCAAAGAAGCGACGTATACTCTCCAGCCCCGACTCCCCCTACACACAAGTGGAGACTCCCTACTTACCTGACCATATAGTTAGTGACTAACCCAAAAAAATGGGGCAGAATAATCCCCATGGGTTTGGCCTTGGGTTCACCAGGTAGTCTACCCTCAGCCCTAAGTTAGCGTGTTCAAACTCATACTTCAAGAAGGGAGAAGAGGTTACGAATTATGGTCTAGTGACTCACCGTAAAGAAATGATGTATACTCTCAACCCCCATGCCCCCTACACGCAAGAGGTACCTCCTACTCCTTGGAACTTAAAGTTAGTGACTAACCCAAAGAAATGGGGCAGAATAATCCCCATGGGTTTGGTCTGGGGTTTACGAGGTAGTCCACCCTCAGCACTAAGTTAGCATGTTCAAATTCATACTTGAAAAAGCGAGCAGATGTTATGTGTTTTGGTCTAGTGTGTCACCGCAAAGATGTGACGTATACTCTCCAGCCCCGACTCCCCCTACACACAAGAACAGACTCCCTACTTTCCTGAACTTATAGTTAGTGACTAACCCAAAGTAATGGGGCAGAATAATCCCCATGGGTTTAGTCTGGGGTTTACGAGGTAGTCCACCCTCAGCCCTAAGTTAGCGTGTTCAAACTCATACTTTAAGACGGGAGAAGAGGTTACATATTATGGTCTAGTGACTCACTGTAAAGAAATGATGTATACTCTCAACCCCCATGCCCCCTACACACAAGAGGCGACCTCCTACTCCTTGGAACTTAACGTTAGTGACTAACCCAAAGAAATGGGGCAGAATAATCCCCATGGGTTTGGTCTGGGGTTTACGAGGTAGTCCACCCTCAGCCCTAAGTTAGCATGTTCATACTCATACTTGGAAAAAGGGAGCAGATGTTATGTGTTTTGGTCTAGTGAGTCACCGCAAAGAAGTGACGTATACTATCCAGCCCCAACTCCCCCCACACACAAGAAGAGACTCCCTACTTACCTGAACTTATAGTTAGTGACTAACCCAAAGTAATGGGGCAGAATAATCCCCATGGGTTTGGTCTGGGGTTTCTGAGGTAGTCCACCCTCAGCCCTAAGTTAGCGTGTTCAAACTCATACTTCAAGAAGGGAGAAGAGGTTACGTATTATGGTCTAGTGACTCACCGTAAAAAAATGACGTATACTCTCAACTTCCATGCCCCCAACACGCAAGAGGCGACCCCCTACTCCTTGGAACTTAAAGTTAGTGACTAACCCAAAGAAATGGGGCAGAATAATCCCCATGGGTTTGGTCTGGGGTTTACGAGGTAGTCCACCCTCAGCCCTAAATTAGCATGTTCAAACTCATACTTGAAAAAGGGAGCAGATGTTATGTGATTTGGTCTAGTGAGTCACCGCAAAGAAGCGACGTATACTCTCCAGCCCCGACTCCCCCTACACACAAGTGGAGACTCCCTACTTACCTGACCATATAGTTAGTGACTAACCCAAAAAAATGGGGCAGAATAATCCCCATGGGTTTGGCCTTGGGTTCACCAGGTAGTCTACCCTCAGCCCTAAGTTAGCGTGTTCAAACTCATACTTCAAGAAGGGAGAAGAGGTTACGAATTATGGTCTAGTGACTCACCGTAAAGAAATGATGTATACTCTCAACCCCCATGCCCCCTACACGCAAGAGGTACCTCCTACTCCTTGGAACTTAAAGTTAGTGACTAACCCAAAGAAATGGGGCAGAATAATCCCCATGGGTTTGGTCTGGGGTTTACGAGGTAGTCCACCCTCAGCACTAAGTTAGCATGTTCAAATTCATACTTGAAAAAGCGAGCAGATGTTATGTGTTTTGGTCTAGTGTGTCACCGCAAAGATGTGACGTATACTCTCCAGCCCCGACTCCCCCTACACACAAGAACAGACTCCCTACTTTCCTGAACTTATAGTTAGTGACTAACCCAAAGTAATGGGGCAGAATAATCCCCATGGGTTTAGTCTGGGGTTTACGAGGTAGTCCACCCTCAGCCCTAAGTTAGCGTGTTCAAACTCATACTTTAAGACGGGAGAAGAGGTTACATATTATGGTCTAGTGACTCACTGTAAAGAAATGATGTATACTCTCAACCCCCATGCCCCTAACACACAAGAGGCGACCCCCTACTCCTTGGAACTTTAAGTTAGTGACTAACCCAAAGAAATGGGGCAGAATAATCCCCATGGGTTTGGTCTTGGGTTTTTGAGGTAGTCTACCCTCAGCCCTAAGTTAGCATGTTCAAATTCATACTTGAAAAAGGGAGCAGATGTTATGTGTTTTGGTCTAGTGAGTCACCGCAAAGAAGTGACGTATACTCTCCAGCCCCGACTCCCCCTACACACAAGTGGAGATTCCCTACTTACCTGGCCTTATAGTAAGTGACTAACCCAAAGAAATGGGGCGGAATAATCCCCATGGGTTTGGTCTGGGGTTTTCGAGGTAGTCCACCCTCAGCCCTAAGTTAGCATGTTCAAACTCATACTTCAAGAAGGGAGGAGTTGTTATGTATTTCTGTCTAGCGAGCCACCGTAGCGAAATTGCATATACTCTGCATCTTCCCGACCCACCCTAGACGTGAGAGGCAACTCCCTACTTACCTGAACTTATACAGTACTTATTTACTAGCCCAAAGAAATTTGGCAGAATAATCCCCATGTTTTTGGTCTTGGGTTTTTGAGGTCTAGAGGTAGTCCACCCTCAGCCCTAAGTTAGCATGTTCAAACTCATACTTGAAAAAGGGAGCAGATGTTATGTGTTTTGGTCTAGTGAGTCACCGCAAAGAAGTGACGTATGCTCTCCAGCCCCGACTCCCCCTACACACGAGAAGAGACTCCCTATATACCTGAACTTATAGTTAGTGACTAACCCAAAGTAATGGGGCAGAATAATCCCCATGGGTTTGGTCTGGGGTTTACGAAGTAGTCTACCCTCAGCCCTAAGTTAGCGTGTTCAAACTCATACTTCAAGAAGGGAGAAGAGGTTACGTATTATGGTCTAGTGACTCACCGTAAAATAATATGCAACCCCCATGCCCCCGACACGCAAGAGGCGACCCCCTACTTGTTTGATGCAGATGATGTATGTATGTATGATGTTTTAGTGAGCCTTCGTAGCGATATAACAAATAGGCTCAAACCCCAACCCCCTTTCACGCAATCGGCAACCCCCTACTTGCCTGAACTTATGAGTTAAACAAAGTAAAGTTTAAAATATAACAGAAACAAAAGTGATGCTATTTGGAAAACATAAAGAAGATGAATGTCCCATTTCTCAAAAAGGGAGGAGAAGAAAGTTTTAAAAAGTAGCTTGTGCCTTGGGGAGGGTGTATGGAAGATACACCTCCTACAGCTGTCACTGCAGTGATATATAATCTCATGTTTTGTTTAGATTAGATTAGATTCAACTTTATTGTCATTACACAAGTACAGGTACAAGGCAACGAAATGCAGTTTAGGTCTAACCAGAAGTGCAATAGCAGCAAAGTGCAGGATATATACAATGGTTGCATACGTGCAGGATATGTAGATGTACAGGATTTACAGGTAATATGTACAATGAATATAAATATACAGATGGTTATTACTATAAGAGGTGAGTGTGTGCCATAAATATAATTACAGGTGTCTCTTCTCTATAAACAGCATTTACAGGTGAATATGTACTCTAAATGTAATGTAATACACACGCGTCGCGCCGCACACACACATACACACACTCACTCACTCACATACACACACACATACACACACAACCATACACACATACACACAGGGGAATTAAACCGGGAGAGCTATACACACACTCACTCACATACACACTCACACACAGACACTCACACATACACACACTCACATACACCCATACACACACATACACACACACTCTCACTCACATACACACATACACATACTCTCGCATACTCACACACACACAAACACACATACACACACACTCACATACACGCACTCACACACAAGCACACACAAGCACACACACTCACATACACACTCACACACAGACACTCACACATACACACACTCACATACACCCATACACACACACACACACTCACTCACTCACATACACACATACACATACTCTTGCATACTCACACACAAAACACACACACACACACATACATACACGCACTCACATACAAGCACACACAAGCACACATACACACTCACACACAGACACTCACACATACACACACTCACATACACCCATACACACACACACACTCACTCACTCACATACACACATACACATACTCTTGCATACTCACACACAAAACACACATACACACACACTCACATACACGCACTCACACACAAGCACACACAAGCACACACACTCACATACACACTCACACACAGACACTCACACATACACACACTCACATACACGCACTCACACACAAGCACACACACACACTCACATACACACTCACATACACACATACTCACACATACACACACTCACACATATACACACACACACACACGCACACACACACACACACACACACACACACACAAACAAACATACACGCACACACACACACACACACACACACACACACACACACGCACACGCACACGCACACACACACACACACACACACACACACACACACACACACACACACACACACACACACACACACACGTGATATACAGATGTCTCTAACTATAAACAGCATTTTACAGGTAGGTGTATACATTGTATGTTAGCTTAAGGTAAGCAGTAGATTTAAGGTAGTGCAAACAGTGAAATGTAAACAGTTGGTACTGTATGAACAGTTGGTAGCAAAGGTGCGGTAGTGCAAGGGATGGTGGGGGATGAGAGGAGAGTCTGTGAGGGGAGTGGGATGGTGGTGGGGGGGTAGAAGAGTCTATGAGGGTAGTGGGATGGTGGGGGGTGAGAGGAGAGTCTGTGAGGGGAGTGGCATGGTGGGGGGTGAGAGAGGAGTCTGTGAGAGGTGTGGGGTCAGCAAGGGTTAGAGTTCAGTAAAGACACAGCTCTGGGTAAGAAACTGTTCTTTAGTCTGCTGGTTCTAGTCAATGACTGTAAAAGGGCTGGACAAAGCAAGCCCGCTTCCGGGTTGGAAGCCTATTAGGAAGTAGGGGTAGGCTCCATCAATCATGACCCCCGTTGACATCCATTGAAAAATCGGCGCCAATTACGAAGTGACTATTTTTGTCACAGTCATCATTCTAACTATGCCGTCTTTGTTTGAAAACATTCTTATTATTCCCGTAATCGTTTTATTGATATTTGTCACATAACTCAAGATATTAAGATTAATAACTAACCTATCAGCTGCCTCCATTCTGCTATGTCGGGGTCACGGGGGCGTGGTTTGGTTGGCACTCACGTCTTGCTCTCGGGAGAAGAAGCCCTGGATATTTATGGAGGTACAGAACCGAGACTCCCGCAGGGCTAACCATTTTAAATCAGTGAAATTTAAGCTTTTTGCTACACCCAAAGTTTGTTTTGGGTTATTCTATGTTTTCCGAAGCTTTTTAGCCAATATGTCTTCGTTTTTGTTTTGTTAGTTGCTGCTGTTCATGAATGGAGATCGCACTGTTAGCTAAAAGCTAACGCTAGCTGTGTTTGGTTTAATTCAGCTGATTTAAATCACTTTTTCATCGTCCAACTGCACTAAATGAACCACGCTCCAGTTTCTAGGTGAGTACATTTTTGCATGTGTTAAAATACTGTTCAGAATATATACAGTTGGCTAAACTATTGAGCTTTTGTTAGCTGACCCGAAGGTGGCTGCTAAAGGCCTAACTTAACTAACGTACTGCTCCACTGGACCAAACCTGTTTAATAATATGAAGATACGATCATATCTAACCTTAAATTTTGGAAGAAAAAGGGCATAATGCTCTTATAGTTTTTTTTAATAGTAAAATAAGGATACATGTCTGACTAAATAATTAGTTTGCAAACCTAGTAAAGGCCATAATATAATAATGATAATAAAAGCAAAGATTAGAAGTGGGCTTAAAGTACTCTTAAAAAAATCTGGGTTGTGCCATTTTGGTAAATACATTTGAAACATGCCTATTTAATGAAAATAGATCTTGTTCTGTCTCCACAGATTTCCTAAAGGTGATGCTGTCAGGCTGAGGCTGATCAGAAGAGACGCTCTTGGTTGTGCTGTGAGGACTTTGAAGAGGATATTCAGACAAAGGTGGTTGTTACATTACACTACACATTACATTAAACATTACACCTGCAATGCCCACTAACCTCTGAGACTTTTTACTCAAGAAAACACTTTCCTTACTCTGCAGTCATACATCCTTTAAACATTACTGTAGCTAAAGTGCATGTGTTTTATATATTTTACATATATTTGTACATTTGTCATCAGTAAATCATGACAACAGTAGACAGGTAAATGTTCATGGCAGGTTTTCAACATGGCAGACATTACCTCTAACCCAGTACAGTTCACATTTACTAAAGTATTACATTTTGGCAAATGTAAGTTCAAATCAAAGTCTACTATTTTAAAAAAACAGTCCTTACACACACAGTAACATACAGTGAGCTGGTGAATAAAAGACCAACATTAATGTTGTAATATGTTCTGTGATTAACAGTAAATCTCATGAACAGAGGGGACCGGTCCCAACAGCAAGACTTGTCTTAAACATAAGTTTTTACTTTGTTCTCTGTCTTTGCAGAGCCCCTCTACAGTTACCTGTCTGCTGCTGCTTATGTCGGCCCTCCCCCAGTCCAGTCCAGTTATCGGTCTGCTGCTCTGTCGGTCCTCTCTGCTCCTGCACAGCTGACATAGCCCAGCCTCGTCTTCCTCAGCTTCATCTGACTTCACATCCTGGTCCATCTACAACTTCAGCTTCTTTTAAATAAACTTAAACTCAATCAAATCTCTATTCATTTATGTGCTTCTAGGTTTTGAAGGCATATATAAACTGTATTTTAAGCTCTTAAATCTGACAATTTATATACTTTCTATTTAAGTGAGTTAAACTTTTAAATAACATGAAAGTAGATGAAAGCAAACCGACATAACTTTAAATCATTTATTTATCACTCTAGTGTTATTTTAGCATGCCATAAGCAATAGGAGTTATTGTGGAAAAGAATAGGAAATCATAAAACACATTTTTTTGTTTCTTTTTAAAATGGGGAATAATAAAGTAGTGGTGCAAAGATGGAAGGGTTTCTTGAACTTTCAGGTTGTTCCTGAGGTCTTTGACCTGCAGCTGCACGGGTAAGGAAACTGAAAAACAAAAATCAAAACTGGTTTAACACATATTTACTCCATCTCAAAAATACAGCACTTGCTTCTTTGACTACAATTTCTAAATAACCAGTTTCTTAAAAAGAGTATGCAAAGTGCCTATTTTTATGTATTTATTAGAATAAGTTGAAGAAAATTATTAACCACAGATTCTAAGATTTCCTACAGAAAATATCATTCTAAAGGATCAACTTTATATATCTTTACAACATACAGTTTATAATTATGAGGATATCTATTAATAATATAGCAGTTTACTATTGTAGATGTGGTTTTGAACAGTCTTGACAAAGATGACAAACATAGTGATAAGTTAAGTAGGTGAATATATAAAAAAAACGTAGATATTGGTGTAAAAGTGAAATTTACCTGAATTAGAGCAGCAACCAGAGGGCGCCGGTAACAGGGACGGTGAAGGAGCAGCGATGCTAAGTTTAGCTCAGGTCTCTGAGCTTTACGGCTGTCTGCAGGAGCGAGCACGTGGTCAACGAACAAGCGAGCTTCTGATTAGCTCACTGGTTACCATGCAAACGGGCACTCAACTCAGTCCATATGCCCAAATTGGGACTTCTGGCTCCATAAAATCAACATGGCGACCACCCTAACGGCTAAAAATGGCGACTGAAATAGCGTCAATCTCGAGGTTCGTAACGCTATGGGTGACGTCACACTCCCTATGTCCAGCCCTTTTACAGTCATTGGTTCTAGTCCGGGGGCACCTGAAATGCCTGCCGGAGGGGAGGAGGGAGAACAGTCTGTGGGCTGGGTGAGAGGAGTCCTTAAGGATGCTGCGAGCTCGACGCAGACAGCGTTTCCTCTGGATGTTTTCGATGGCAGGAAGTGGAGTCCCTGTGATGCGTTGGGCAGTTTTCACCACCCGCTGCAATGCCTTGCGCTCCGCGACAGAGCAGCCCCCATACCACACTGTGACACAGTTCGTCAGGATGCTTTCTATCGCGCAGCGGTAGAAGTTCACCAGGATGGCCGATATAGAATTCTTATAACACACTCACTCACACTCTCTTACACTCACTCACTCACTCACTCACTCACTCACTCACTCACTCACTCACTCACTCACTCACTCACTCACTCACTCACTCACTCACTCACACTCTCACACTCACACACACAAACTCTCTTACACTCACTCACTCACACTTACTCTTACTCACACTCACTTGGAAATGTCCATTCTCAGTGATTGAAAGAGGCATGCTACATCCTTTACATTTACATTTAGCAGACTCTTTTTTCCAAAGCGACTTACATGTGGCTTCCATTTACCAGTGTTACAGTTACATTTTTAGTTGACGCTTATATTCAATGTGACTTACATTAAGGTTCCATTCACCAGTGTTACAGCTGGAACACCACTGGAGGCAAGGGGGGTTAAGTGTCTTGCCCAAGGACACAACGACAAAATGAACTGTGGGGAGAGTGGGAATTGAACCACCAGGGCGACCGCTGTAGTGTACTGTGTAATATAATGTAATAAGAAATATTAAGTTATTAATTTGAGTAAATTATCAACTAATATTTTTTATTATCAAAATTATTTCCCCGCACAGAGGCACCAAAGATATACTGTAGCGTACACGGGTATGTTTGTATAAACATATAGATGATTAATTTTAATAATTCTAATAATTAATTTTGATATTAATATTAATTTATTAAAATTAATTTCTGATTAAAAGGGGCACCACCCTGGTTTTAACAGGTCCAGAGAAACTGTTTAATATAGTCTCATTAGATAACCTAAGATGGCGCCGCGCACGGCTGCTTCAGTGCTTGGCTCTCCAGTGTTTGTACTGTTTTTGTTCGTTTTTCCTGTTTTTTGTTTAACAAACACGATCAGTTTCACCAGGGATGAACTGCTGAACATTAGCCAGAACACACCACAAGATATTTTACCGGATTTAAATTATTCAGACGTTTTACTGAACGTTGTTATCGGAGGAGCGGCGGCGCTGATCAAACGCTTCAGGACGCGCAGACGGGGGAAGCGAGCAGGAGCGCTCGTCAGACTCAGGAAGCGCGGATTTCGAACGCCGTTGCCTAGCATCCATCTCGCAAATCTCCGCTCTCTACCCAACAAAACGGACGAACTCCTTCTGCTCTCTCGGACAAATAAGGATTTCTCACACTCTGCTGCTCTGTGTTTCACGGAAACCTGGCTGAATGACACCATACCGGACAGCGCGCTCCATCTGCCGGGCTTTCAGCTGTTCAGAGCGGATCGCGAATCAGAATCTACGGGAAATCGCGGCGGGCGCGGACATGCTTTTACATCAATGAACGGTGGTGCACAGATGTAACTGTGTTAAAGAAGATGTGCAGTCCTGATCTAGAAATGCAGTTTGTCAACTGCACGCCGTTCTATTCGCCGCAGGAGTTTCACTCGTTCATTCTGGTCAGTGTTTACATCCCTCCGCAAGCGCATGTGAGCTCAGCTTTACAGAAACTCGCTGATCAGATCACAGAGACAGAACAACAACACCCGGACTCTGTTTTAATCATTCTTGGGGACTTTAATAAAGCCAATCTCTCCCGTGAACTCCCAAAATACAGACAGCATGTTACATGTCCCACCAGAGACAGTAATATATTGGATCACTGTTACACCACAATAAAGGATGCATACCACTCTGTTCCACGAGCAGCTTTGGGACGTTCTGATCACTGTCTGGTTCATCTTATACCGTCCTACAAGCAGAAACTTAAATCTGCTAAACCCGTAGTAAAGACTGTGAAGAGATGGACCAGCGAAACAGAGCAGGATTTACAATCTTGTTTTTACATCACTGATTGGAGTGTTTTTGAAGCTGCTGCCACCGATCTGGACAAACTCACAGAGACCGTAACATCCTACATTAGTTTCTGTGAGGATGTATGCATTCCTACCAGGACTTACTTAACATTCAACAATGATAAGCCATGGTTTACAGTAAAACTCAGACATCTTCGGCCAAAGAAGATGCCTACAGAAATGGGGACAGGGTCTTGTACAATCAGGCCAGGAACACACTGAACAAAGAGATCAGAGCGGCTAAAAGACCTATGCTAAAAGTTGGAAGACCAGTTTACTTCCAACGACTCAACTTCAGTGTGGAGAGGTCTAAGAGCCATCACAAACTACAAGACACCATCCCCCTGCACTGAGGCTAATCAACAACTTGCCAATGACCTGAATGAGTTTTACTGTAGATTTGAAACCCCAACACCCACTCTGACCATCTCCCTACACAACCATTAACACCTCCTGCAATTCCCTCTCCACACCTCCTGCTTTTCAAATCTGTGAAGCTGATGTGTGCCAGGTCTTCAAGAAGAACAAAAGAAGAAAAGCACCAGGCCCAGATGGCGTGACACCAGCCTGTCTGAAAACCTGTGCTGACCAGCTGGCCCCCATCTTTTCACAGATCTTCAATAGATCCCTGGAGTTGTGTGAAGTGCCTTCCTGCTTCAAACGCTCCACCATCATCCCCATCCCAAAGAAACCCAAGATAACAGGACTTAACGACTACAGACCTGTGGCTCTAACGCCTGTCGTCATGAAGTCGTTTGAAAAACTGGTTCTGGGTTATCTGAAGGACATCACTGGACCCTTACTGGACCCCTGCAGTTTGCTTACCAAGCAAACAGGTCCGTGGATGATGCAATCAACATGGGATTGCACTTCATCCTGCAACATCTGGACAAAACAGGGACTTATGTGAGGATCCTGTTTGTGGACTTTAGTTTGGCTTTCAACACCATCATCCCAACAGCCCTTCAGACCAAACTGACCCAGCTCTCTGTTCCCAGCTCTATCTGTCAGTGGATCACCAGCTTTCTGACAGATAGGCAACAGTTAGTGAGACTGGGGAAATTCATGTCAAACAGCTGCACCACCAACACTGGTGCCCCTCAGGGATGTGTTCTCTCCCCTCTGCTCTTCTCCCTGTACACCAACGACTGCACCTCTAAAGACCCCTCTGTCAAGCTCCTAAAGTTTGCAGATGACACTACAGTCATCGGCCTCATCCAGGACGGTGATGAGTCTGCTTACAGACAAGAGGTTGAGCAGCTGGCTGTCTGGTGCAGTCTTAACAACCTGGAGCTGAACACGCTCAAAACAGTGGAGATGACCGTGGACTTTAGGAGAAACCCCCCTGCACTTTCCCCACTCACCATCATAAACAGCACTGTGACCGCAGTGGAGTCATTCAGATTCCTGGGTACTACCATCTCACAGGACCTGAAGTGGGACATTCACATTGACTCCATCGTGAAAAAGGCACAGCAGAGGTTGTACTTCCTTCGCCAGCTGAGGAAGTTTAACCTGCCACAGGAGCTGCTGAAACAGTTCTACTCAGCCGTCATTGAGTCTGTACTGTGTACTTCTATAACTGTCTGGTTTGGCTCAGCAACAAAATCAGACATCAGAAGACTACAGAGAACTGTTCGGACTGCTGAAAGGATTATTGGTGCTCCCCTGCCCACCCTTCAAGAACTTTATATAACCAGAGTGAGGAAAAGGGCTCATAAAATCACTCTGGATCCCTCACACCCAAGTCACCCCATTTTTTAACTTTTGCCATCTGGCCGGCGCCTCAGAGCCGCAAATACCAGAACAGCAAGGCACAAAAACAGTTTCTTCCCCCAGGCAATCTACCTCACGAACAGTTAAATGTTCCCCACTTATGCTTATGCAAAAAAAGTGCAATATTCTTATATTCATTTGTTACCCCTCCATCCTAGTACATCCCTGCATCTTATTCAATCCTATTCAATTATCATTTATAGCACAATTGTTTATATTGTTTATACACTTATTTGTTGTCTGTTTATACACTTATTTGTTGTCTGTGTGTTGGTGTCTCTGTGTACTGGTAGCTTATGTCACTAAAACAAATTCCTTGTATGCGCAAGCATACTTGGCAATAAAACTCTTTCTGATTCTGATTCTGATTCTGATTAATCTTAAAGGAAGAGAATTCGTTTTGTTTTCGAACATTTCTTAATTATAAACAGAGAAACATTAATGTCTTTTATGGGATTTTATTAAAAATTACACAAATCTATAATTGTATAGTGACCAGAACACAGGCCCAAGCCATAAACTGTATTCCCTTTCAGATCAACGGGGGTTCACAGCTCTAAATTGTCAAAAACCCCGACAATTTAGACCGGAAAACCCCTCCAGACCTGAAGAAAGTGTTTACTTTGCCAGCAGACCAGAACTTTAACACCCAAATGTTAAGGAACAACATATGGCTTTGTTTTCCCAGGAAGTAAAACTCAGAGATAACTCTCACTTAATGGCTGTAACCTTCTCCATCTCAAAGCAGATCAAAGGCGTTAGCAGCCAGTGATCAGACTGGCTGGAGCCAGGACTGACACCTCTTTGAAATACAATTTGTGTATTGGGCCAAACCAGGCCTTGAGACTGTCTGAATGATACAATACTGCCCTCTAGTGACAGTATGGAGGAACTCTCTAAATACTTTCTCAACCAAAACTGACTTTTAACTTCTCTGTAAACGAAAAGTTTACAAAGGACTCGGACAGTTCAGAAATAAACATTTTGTTTAATAAAAAGAAATGTTTAAAGGATTGAATTAACTTGTTTCACAGGATTAGAGTCACCAACGGAAGGATTCTGTCTTCACCTCAGTTTTACAAGCTTACAGTTAATGAAATGGTTGAATGAATTTATGTGTGTTACAGCATGTTTAAAATGTACTCTATCGATACCAATTGGTTATATCGAATTTAAATTTATGCTTATGATTGTGTAAAGACTAAATATCCAATGTGACTTTTGTGGAGGAAAGTTTGTCTGTATTAGAAATTCGTTCCAGGCCTTCCCCTAGAAAAAAAAGAAACGCCCCAAAGACCCTGCAAGCAGAACAAAACTCCCGCGCACGCAGGAAATCGGTCTCTTGAGCCTTTCACAACTCTGTTGAAGCAACTTTACGCTTCTGAAGCTTTTTCTTCTTTTAGGCCCTAAGGCCTCATTTTTCCTTTGTCCCAAGCAATTTTGGTTGTGTGCGGACTCTTCTCTCTAGACGCATCTTGTCTTCAAGTTTAGACCGTTGTACCGGCCGTTTTTACGCCAGAGAAAACGACTCCTGAGAGACCCCTTTTTCCAGCGGTCCAGTCTCTGAGCTGTTCTTGCCTAATGCCAACGGCAAGTAAAGAGACTTTCACGGCTTTATACAGTTGACGCCTTCCACGACTACATTTCCCGGCAGCCGCGCAACCAGCCAGCGGCCCCGGTCAGTCAGTGACGACGACTTTGTGCCAGCGGCATCCTTACATTCCCGACGGCCCGCTTCAGGACCGAAGCAAAACTTTGGACCTGCTACGGAACCCATCGGAGCCAGCGACCCAAAGTAAGCCGCACTTGACATAAGAGAGTTTGGCGTTAAACTGTATTTAATAAGCTCAAATCAATTCACCAATCCTTTCCCCAAAGCCCCTTTTTATAATTCGTCAATTAGAAGCTTCCCAGCCGAGTTTCAACCAGTCAAAATATTATCCTCCACAAAGTTCTAGTCAATAATTTTGTTGTTTCTCACTTTGTTTAATCATTATTCCCATTATATGTCAATAATTCACCTGTGTGTCCTTTCCCATCCATCATGTTAATTTTGTATAATCTTTAATAAAAACCCCATAAAACGTTAAAGATCTTGATTTGGTTTTTATGTTATTTCAGCAATATATCCGAAAACAGGTTAGAATTCTCTTCCTTCAGATTAATTGAGACTTAATCAATATAATCAGTTTCCCAGAAATCATCTGGGTGGTGCCCCTTAACGAGACAATTTTGATAATAAAAATATTAATTAATAATTTCCTCAAATTAATAAATTAATATTTCTTATTACCTTATATTTTATAGCTCATACACTACAGTATTATTTTGACGCCCCGTAGCGAGGCCTGGAAGGTTATGTTCTGAAATTTAATCATTAAAAGACCCTTAATCATTTTAGAATTATTCATTAATACCCTTTGAAAAACCCAAATTGCTGTTCCACTGAAAAGCTGTGTTTTTGTTTATCCTGGCTATATGTCTGAAGCAATGTGTTAAATGTGTGTGCGTTGTGCTGCTTGGTTGTTATAAAGCGCTTGTGAAATTGTTCTCAGAATTTGAAAATCAGCTGGCCTGATATTTCATAAAACTCCGAGAATTGGTATTTTTGTACGTACAGTAATATGTCCTGTGAATTCCAGGTTGCTAAGTTGTTTTAGTGTAAGACAAAAACGCTTGGTTAAAGTTGAAGCCGAGCTAGAGCCGGTTTATTTGAGTTGTTGATATAAATGCATGCTTAAACGCCACAAATTGCGTTTAAATGGCCCATGACAATTGAGAATTGCCGCGTTATACCGTGATTCAGAAAAAAATTGTCCATATCACGTGAATTTAGACAGATTTTCTGGTTGTCGCGTTTGCACCGAAACCTAAGATTAATTTGTCCGTCTAGAAAATTAAATCTGTAGGCTCCAAACGGATTTAAACTACTACTAGACCATACGAGGACTTTAGCACTGCTAAACCTCCATGCTAACCAGTTGATCGCTGTGTTGAACTTTACTGCCTTTGTGCAAAACTTGCTGGCACACCGCGCTGCTCTGTGTAAACAGCCACGTGCTTGTGTTTAAAAACGTGACCCGCTGAGGTCTTTGTTAGAAACGTGTAATGCTGCTTGAGGCCTATTCTTTCTTGGACTGAAGCTAAAGGGCTAAACTTGCACGCGTCTTCCTGGGGGCGTGCCAGAAACGTCACCCCCGGAACCAGAGACTCACGAGAGCCTCTACTGCCCCCTTTGGAAAAAGGCGGCACAACCCAGACTCACCAAGAGTCTCTACCGCCCCTAGCGGAAACTAGAGGCGTAACACCCATAATTCCTTAGAGAAGCTCTGTGCCTCCCCCGGGTGGCCACCCTAAGTAATTACACCCCTGTCCTGAAATTAATGACGCTTAGAGCGTCTTACAATTGTAAATGACATTGGAACAGGGAAAAGGGATTGACACAAAAGGGAATAAACACAGGAATAAACATTTGCTTTCACAGGGTTTGTGAAACCAAAGGAATGTTCAGGCTTGTTAATCTAAATGATGAAATTTTACCAAAGGGGCTTTTAACGGAGAAGGGGATGGCGATTTTGGGCAGAGGACATTTAACGACACCAAGGCTGTTGTGTCACGTGCGGACTTACTCTGTAGTCAGCGGGGCTGGCTCGGTTAGGTGGGTCGCTATCAGCGGTCCGAGCGTCCTGAATGTTCTCCAGAAAGTTCGTCGCTTACTGATGAAGCGTTCCACACCAAAGATGCCGCTGCAGCGCTGCCTCGCCCAGAGGGTTTGCAGCCCGGGGATAGAGAGAGGTGTCCTGTTGTTGTCCAAAGCACCTGGGCCTCCGTGTACCATTAAAAGTCTGGGGTTGTGCAGGTCATTGCAGTGTCCATGAAAGAATTCTTAGCTGTTGCTGGTTAAGACTTGCTTCTGCGTGCGCTCTTTGGGAAAAGAGCAGGCGCTTTGGCAGGCACGGTCTTTGGAACAAAGAAGTTTACTCGTGCTTACACGAGGCTCGAAGCTTTGGCGATGGTGGCATTAGCGGTCCTGATGGACCGGCCCTTCTGGGGTCAGCGAAGGCGGAGAGGCGAGAGCCAAGAGAGCGATTTTTGGCTAGCAGCCAACTTTTATCAACTTTGAGCTGGGGGCGCTCTTCCGGCGGAAGAGGAAGTTGCTTGGGAACATTTAAACTAAAGTTTAACTAAAGTTTTTTAAAACATTCCTTTTGTTTCACCTTATTCTCATAACAAACACCAAAACATTCATACTTGTAGGGTTATACAAAGAAAAGTAGAGTATTATGAATATGTAGAATATTGTTGAAACATTAATTACATTTCATTTAAAACAAAGCAGAAACCATAAAGCATAAAGGGAGTTATTTGGTCACAACTCCGTGTCCTGGAGAAGAACAGTATAAACACAATATCAAAAATACATTTTCCTTTAATGTAAGAATTACGAAATTGTCTTTTGATGATTGGATAGAGTATTTCGTCCATTTGACCACCAGGGGCAGTCTTTGATCATTCTTGGATGTTAGGATCAAAAGCATTCCGGCTGTCAATCAGTATGGAGATGAAGCGCTCTCGGAAAAGAGCGGGGGTCCTTGAATCCAGCTAAAACAACAACTTTATCTTCAAAGTTTATGGTTAAAAGACCTGGCGCCAGGAGATGGTACTGGTCCCGAGTGACCTTTGACCCTGGTGCCTGGTGGACCCAAGTTCCACTGCTTGTAAAAGCAAGAAGCAAAGTCATTAATAACATTTCTTGTCCATAAATTACTTTGGCCATACTTTTATCTGAAAGAAAACAGTGTTAACTTTCAAGCTCTAGATACAGGCTTGTCTCTGAAGGCCGCTGGCAATGAAAGGAAAGACAGGACAGTTAATCCGTGGGGATTCCAGGGGTCGTTCTTCTACACCGCTCTACCACTGAGCCACTGCCACCCCGATTTTGTCGAGAAAGTAGCAGTGCTCTATTAACTTTGGAGGACTGAAAAACGGCGTGAACCCGTTCGGCGCTGTGCGGGGGTCCATCGGATGCTTCAGAGGTAGACCCAGCTCTGTGAGTTTCACAAACTCCTCCAGGAGCTGCGCCTGAAAGATGGCCGCTTTCAGCGGTACTTCCCACTGTTCAATGACCTGTTGTAATGTGTCGGAGCGAGAATTTCCCGCAGGACATTTACTACTGATACTGTATTCAAGTCTGTCCATCTGTCTCCAGTTAATATTTGGTGTGAATATGAGTAATTAATATGTGGACAACTACAGTCTTCTGAACAGTTATCAGTACAATCAATAATAATTATGCCTATAAAACGGTAAATCTTATTTACAATTGTATTTATAACATTTTGTTGTATCTCTTATTTGTGTTTATTTCTTTAAAAAATGGAGCCAGCCTCCAAAAGAAATTTCTGACTCATGGCTTGTTTCTCATTAATACCACAACACTGGTCCAGTCACAAATAAATGTTTTCCTACTGTACTATTGTAGATGTGTTTGCAATAGAATATAATAAAAGTTAACAAATGTTTACCATAAGTAATCTAGTCTTAAATACTGAACATAATAAACTTTCTTCTATTTCATTCTAAATAAATCAGTCTGAAATATTGAAATGTTTTTCTGACAAATATAAATCATGATGACTATGTGCACAAACACATCCAAAACCTTTGATCATTATTAGGGCCGGGACTTTAACGCGTTAATTAAGATTAATTAATTACTGGACTTTAACGCGTTAATTAGATTTAACGCGTTAAACGCAAAAAAATCATTTTTGCACCGCGGAACGTTTTTGAATGAATGGACCGATTATACTGGAGCACCATCTAGCGTTCTTGACTTCTGACCACAGTCAACATGACAAAGAAGCTGACGAGACCGCTTTGCTTGGCCCCGTGGATGGGAAATTTTGTTTTAAAAAAACGAAAGAATGGAAGCGTCGACAAGAGCATGGTTGTGTGCAAGCTATGCAACAAGGAATTTGCGTATCACCGCAGCACATCGAGCCTCAAATATCACCTCAATGCAAAACACATAGGAGTTAGTGTGGACGTTAGCCCGACTCCGAGTAAAGTTACAAGGACCAGGGTAACTACACTGCTACACTTAATGGCAAACATTGCACTGGTCTGCTGGACTGAAATAAATAAACAATATTTTGTTGATTAAGCTTATGTATTCAGTCATTATTCAATTGTATACTAAAAATCCAT
The DNA here is from genome assembly GCA_024416835.2 of Perccottus glenii. NCBI lineage: Eukaryota > Metazoa > Chordata > Actinopteri > Gobiiformes > Odontobutidae > Perccottus > Perccottus glenii. The sequence goes on along the minus strand of CM044546.2, from coordinate 53,136,539 downwards.
GTGAAAAATTACTTCTCACTGTTCTCAGGTCAAATATTTATATGCAATTAAAATGCAATTAATTTCGATTAATTAATTAGCCTCTAATTAATTAGATTAAATTTTTAATCGAGTCCCAGCCCTAATCATTATATAAAACATTTATTTAAAAAAAAAAAAAATGGAAATATGAAACTATACACAAAACTTAATGCACTATTACTGACCAGGAATAAAAGAATCCTAAAGTGAAGGAGAGGAGAACAGAAAGAGTCTGGTTTATTTCCTGCTGTGACAGCTGCATCATTTTAAAATCTATACTTTGGGTTCTCCAAATGAAGCAGAACTGTGCTGCTTTCATAGATGAATCTTGGACACTTGTCACTTTAATAAGACAAGATATTTTAATAAGTGATTTTTTTTTTTTTGCACTAAAAGAATCTTTTAACTGCACTGTTGTTCACTTTATTGATTTGCACAATATCTGTCACTCACCTTGCGCTGCTTTATTTAACTTTATTTTTAGCTTTATTTTTTAATTTTATTATGTCTTTTTTTTATCACTCCCTTATTGTATAGTTGTATCTACATTTTAAATTTGAGTTATTTTTTAGGCTTTAATGATAATGTTATCTGTATGCACCGGGGACTGAGAGTAACGCAATTTCGATTCTCTGTATGTATGTACTGTACATGTGGAAATTGACAATAAAGCAGACTTTGACTTTTGACTTTGAATCTATGTATTTGATATTTGACAAATTCTTTCGTCCAAGACAGTAACCTCTGCAGAGAAGGGACCAGACTCAAGAGAAGAGCTCATCTTCGTACTAGTTTTACCATGGATGTATTATAAAAGTTATAATAATACATCCATGGCTTTACCATTTTTTAAAACTCTACTCTAGTAGATAGAGTAGATTGTGTTGATGGATGTGTTGATTCGCTGGACACACACACGGTGTTGCCCCACCAGAACACCACTATTGGGACTGCCCATTGTTGAAATTGAGACTATTCTCAACTTTCTTTCTTACGAGGAAATCAGCGTGCTGCACTCGGTAAGAGACAAAACAGTGCAGCTGCAGGAAAACCAAGCTAATGCTAATTGCTAATCAAATACCATTTCCGTGGCAATGATCTTAAGTGAGATTTTCAGTTTGTGCTGTGTGCAGTCCCAGTGCACATTACCACTGCACGGGACTGCAGTGTTTGAATTATGTATGTATGTAATTTGCTCTGAAACTGGACTTCCTTTTTTAGGTTTGTAAAGGCTTGGACATTATCTGCCAGCGTGTGCTGAACCAGGGCTTCTTGAAGGTGATGCATTACCACAGCCAATGCAAGAGGCAGATCCAAGCCCAAATCCCAAGGTGAGGAGATGCCTTACGTCAGGCGAGCTACTAATGATCTACCCACTACTATATTTATTTACAAAAATATTAAGGATTCTTTATATGTACAATGTATGTTGATGTACCATGCATAACCTCATGAGCCAATATTGCACAACACAACATAATTAACTATGTACGTTTTTGTCATTACATGAGTTTACTCTGATGACTTGCAATTAAATCAGCCAGGGATGCATAGTCCGAACAGTAGCTGCTGACGGATGAGGCAAACGCATTTCAAAAACATATTTGTGGAAAAAAAAGTTCTCCTCCCATTCTGTATGAAAGCAATACGTTTTTGTCTTCTTACTTGCTCCTGCTCCCCACTCATTTTTATACCCTTTCTTAAAACCCTTTAAGCCTGAGCCTGTTTTTTGGTGTGTCTGCTCAAAAAGGACATGTCCACAGTAAATTGAATATATCTCTGCAACTACAAGGTGTATTTCAATAATTCTGGTATTAAAATGAAGGGGGAACTTGTTTGAATGTGCAATGATACAGTTTTAGAATAAAGCAAGATGCAAAACAGCAAAATAACCCCAAAAACATGTCCGCCTAAAAAAAAAAATATATATATATATATTTGGATTATGATCTCTTTAGATGAAGGCAGGTGAAGCTCAACTCACTATTTTAAATTACAGCCACACATGTCAAACCAAATATAATTGTTCTAATGTGAAACAAACCAAAACTATTAAGATTTTTTTATAAAATGGTCTTATTTTTTGTTGTTTTTTAACTTTGTTAGTTTAAGTATAGTTTGTGTCTTCTCATTTGTTTTTAGTTTGACTAAAAGTTGAGTTTCTTGAGAGCTAATGTTAATTCTGAAGCATTATTTCAATTGACTGTGCACTGTCTAGCTTTTGGCATCATCAGCTCTACCAGATGAGTCCATGATCAATGGACTTTTTAATGTCAATTTAGGATTAGTGTGTGTGTCACTTTCAATCCAGCCTACATTGAATGATCCACTGTTTTTGGATGTAGAATAATTTTAAAAGACAACTTTTTTTGCAGGCAAGAGTCAGAGAGAAAAAAACACTCACTGGCTTGTCATGTTGACATTCTGGCTACTGTAAAGCTGTCAGGATCCTGACCTGGTTTTGTAGTCTGTTTTGTTAGTGTCTGTGTGTCTCTGTTTTGTTTGTATTGTTATGTTTCTTTTAAGTATCTTGTTTCATTATTGTGTTTGATTTCCAGTTTGGTTTGTGTATCTGATTTTGTTTAAGATTGTATTTGAGTTCCTGGTTTTATTGTGAAATGTCTTCACCCTGTCTGTGTCTTTTTGATTGACTTCCTGCTTTGTGTCTTTCCCTCCTGTGTGATTGTATGCTCCACCCTGATGTGTTTCACCTGTCCCTCGTTGTGTGTCTTTATAACCTGTGTGTTTTCCCCTGCTCGGTGCCAGGTCATCTTCTCCCCTACCATGAGTGTCTCCGTGTGTCTCTGTGTGTCTCTGTGGATATTTCCTTGTGTTCCCGTGCGATGTTTTTGTGTGCTATCAGTTCTGGACTTTTTGTATGCTCGGACCTTGGCTGTGTTCCTACCTTGTTTCGTGGATTTTGATTTGTACTTATGCCGGCTAGATAAACTTTTTTTTTTTTTTATCTTTCTACTTGTGTTTGGGGTTTGCACTGGAGTCTCGCCTGTTCCGGACGGTAGGGCCATGACAAAAGCTGCGTCTCTCTCGTCTCGACCTGACCTTCATGAATTATGTTAGATTTAACCTCTGCAGTTTCATCCCTGGAAAGGTTTATCTATGGAAATCCTATCAACCACATCAAATGCTGAAGAGAGCTCCAATGCCACTCATTAATAGACTAAATTATAAAAAACAAGTCTGGAACAAAGTCCACACTTTTTCAACTTCCGTGCTAACTTGTATTTACAACAATATAACAAATAAGTGCACACAAGGTTGACACAGGTTGTACTGTTGTGTCTGATATCGAACCCCCACCCGTCAGAACACTTTTATGCATTAACTCATAAGCAGGCAATGAGTTGAGGGCCATAGAGTCTTTACTGTAACAACAACAAATGACCCAAGTAGACTATCCCCAGCTCCTCTGAAGTTCTGCACAGAGAAGACAGATTTTTTTTTATATTTCTTACATTACATGTCTTATACTAATGATATCTCCAGGGGGAGAAAGACCCCCTCTTTCTAGTGGAGACTGAGCATCCCACAGGATGATCTTTGTTCTAGTACCCCAGTGCCCTCTTGTACCAGGCACCAACATTTAGGCCCATAAATATTGGGACATCGAAACAATTCTAATCTTTTTGGCTCTATACATCACCACAATTGATTCGAAATGAAACAAATAATGTGCTTTAACTGCAGACTTTTAGCTTTAATTTGAGGGTATTTACATCCAAATCAGGTGAACGCTGTAGGAATTACAACAGTTTGTATATGTGCCTCCTACTTTTTAAGGGACCAAAAGTAATGGGACAATTGGCTGCTCAGCTGTTCCATGGCCAGGTGTGTGTTATTCCCTCATTACTCCATTTACAAGGAGCACATAAAAGGTTTGAATGTTCATTTCAAGTGTACTATTTGTATTTGGAAACTGTTGCTGTCAGCTCTCCATATGAGATCCAAAGAGCTGTCACTATCAGTGAAGCAAGCCATCATTAGGCTGAAAAAACAAAACAAACCCAGATAGCAAAAACTTTAGGTGTGGCCAAATCAACTGTTTGGAACATCCTTAAAAAGAAAGAACGCACAGGTGAGCTCAGCAACATCAAAAGACCTGGAAGATCACGGAAAATAACTGTGGTGAATGACCGAAGAATTCTTTCCCTGGTGAAGAAAACACCCTTCACAACAGTTGTCCAGATCAAGAACACTCTCCAGGAGATGGGTGCATCTGTGTCAAAGTCAACACTCAAGAGAAGACTTCACCAGAGTGAATACAGAGGGTTCATCACAAGATGTAAACCATTGGTTAGCCTCAAAAACCAGGAAGGCCAGATTAGAGTTTGCCAAACAACGTCTAAAAAAGCCTTCACAGTTCTGGAACAACATCCTAGGAAAGGAACTGCTCATGATCCAAAGCATACCACCTCATCAGTGAAGCATGGTGTTGGTATTGTCATGGCGTGGGCATGTATGACTGCCAAAGGAACTGGTTCTCTTTTATTTATTGATGATGTGACTGCTGACAGAAGCAGCAGGATGAATTTTGAAGTGTTTCAGCAATATTATCTGCTCATATTCAGCCAAATGCTTCAGAACTCAGCAAGCAACCAAAGAGTTTTTTAAGGGAAAGAAGTGTAATGTTATGCAATGTCCAAGTCAATCACCTGACCTGAATCTGATTGAGCATGTATTTCACTCCAGACTTCAGGCTGTAATTGACTGCAAAGGATTTGCAACCAAGTATTAAAAAGTGAATGTTTGATTCATGATTGTTAATCTGTCCCATTCCTTTTGGTCTCTTAAAAAGGGGAAGGCATATATACAAACTGTTGTAATTCCTACACCGTTCACCTGATTTGGATGTAAATACCCTCAACTCAACAAGATTATAATTGTGTCTAAATATTTATGGACTTGACTGCATGTATTTTATCTTGACCAGATCTTCGTATTAAATCATGTTTTATACATCAAGCAACTTATTAATAGAAAAGAGAAAACATAATTTTAAGAGTGTATGGTTTTAATATAATCATCCCATACTTGGTTATAAACCATACAAAACCATAAACCATAAAGCACATGCATTAATGAATAGCTAAATAAGTACACCGAAATGAAACATAACCAAAATATTACACAACAGTACATTGTTTTGGGATGCTCTATGTTCTGATTTTATTGTTGGCTGTGTTTTGTCAACAGGTCATAGATGAGTTATACCGCGTGCTGAGGTATGTAAACTCCACTCGTACAACACAGCAGGAGGTCCTAAAAGAGCTGCTGGATATCGCCACCATGGCCATGGAGTACTTTAATGAAAAGATTGTCCCCATCTTAACTGTTAAGGATGTGCAATACTCAAATCAATAAATTATATTGAAAATGCACATAAAGTCCATAAGTCAGACAAGAACTTTTAAGTCAAAGTCAAAGTCAAAGTCTGCTTTATTGTCAATTTCCACATGTACAGTACATACATACAGAGAATCGAAATTGCGTTACTCTCAGTCCCCGGTGCATACAGATAACATTATCATTAAAGCCTAAAAAAAAATAACTCGATTTAAAAATGTAATTACAACTATAGATACAACTATACAATAAGGGAGTGATAAAAGAAAAAAGACATAATAAAATTAAAAAATAAAGCTAAAAAATCAATTTAAATAAAGCAGCGCAAGGTGAGTGACAGATATTGTGCAAATCAATAAAGTAAAGTGAACAACAGTGCAGTTAAAAGATTTTTTTTTAGTGCAAAAAAAAATAAAAAAATCACTTATTAAAATATCTTGTCTGGTTAAAGTGACAAGTGTCCAAGAGCAGTTATTTACTGACTGATGAGGTAGTGGAATGACATCAGTTCCATGCCGGATGAGGTAGTGTGCGGTGAGTGGGCAGACCAATGCTGCACAAGTGACTAGTGCATGTCATCATATAATTAGTGGGGGTCATAGTTCAGGGTCATAGTTCAGTGGTGCCTGGGGAAGAAGAGGGAGGGGGCAGGTTCGGGAGGGAGTTCAGCTTCCTGACAGCCTGGTGGATGAAGCTGTCCTTCAGTCTGCTGGTCCTGGCCTGAGACTCCGCAGTCTCCTCCCTGATGGTAGCAGGCTGAAAAAGCTGTGTGATGGGTGAGTGGGATCACCTGTGATGCAGAGGGCTTTGCGGGTGAGACGTGTTCCATAAATGTCCTGGAGGGAGGGGAGAGAGACACCAATGATCTTCTCAGCTGTTCTCACTATGCGTTGCAGAGTCTTTCGGCAGGACGCGTTGCAGGCGCCATACCACACAGTGATGCAGCTCGACAGGATGCTCTCGATGGTGCCTCTGTAGAAGGTGTACATGATGGGGGGTGGGGCTCTGGCTCTTCTCAGTTTGCGGAGGAAGTAGAGACGCTGATTTGATTTCTTGGCCAGTGCTGTGGTGTTTTCAGTCCAGGAGAGGTCCTCTGTGATGTGCACACCCAGGAACTTGGTGCTGCTCACTCAACCTAAATTTATTTACTTCGTTTTAATAGTTTTTCTTTGTTTCCGAGAACTACATGAAGGCAGTAATGCCCTGACCAATGTTATTTTCTCAGATGTTAAAGCTGCCCACTCTTCTTGGCAAAAATCCTCCAGTTCCTGTAAATTCTTGTGCTTTCTTGCATGAGGTGTATGTGTGAGAGCTCACCAGAGTGGCTCAATAATATTGAGGTCGGGACACTGAGATAGCCAGTTCAGAACCTTTACTTTATGATGCTGTAGCCAATGACAGGTTTACTTGGCTTTGTGCTTGGGATCGGTGTCATGTTGAAACGTTGAAGTATGTCCCATGTGCAGCTTCCGGGCTGATGAGTGCAAATTTTCCACCAGTATTTTCTGATAACATGCTGTATTCATCTTGCCAAAGTTTCCTGTGTCTTTGTAGCTCACACATCCCCAAAACATCAGCGATCCACCTCCATGTTTCGGAGTAGGAATGGTGTACCTTTTATCATAGGCCATGTATCCGAATGATATTCTTCCAGAAGTTTTGAGGCTTGTCTCTGTGCTGTTTGGCGTATTGTAATCAGGAAGCTTTGTGGAATTTGCGTAGTATTGGCTTTCTTCAGGCGTGCATAGCAGCCTAAGAGCCTCCTTATTGTGCATCTTGAAACAATAGAAGAGCACCACCTTTTTTTTTCAGAGTGCTGTATTTCAGCTGAAGTTATTTGTGGGTTTTTCTTTGCATCTTTTGCACCCAACCTGTAACTATGAGTGAAAGAAAGGTTTTTGTGTTATCATTTATATTCTCTAAAAATGGCCCAAAAAAAATCAAACAACTGTAATAGTTATGTTGTAGATGATACTTTATATATAGTTTTATTGTGGATGGTACTTATCTGGTACTTAATTTAACTTATGTATGTAGGTCTTACCATCTTAATGGGTTATTGATTGGCTTTATTTATTTATGCTGTTTTTATTTATTTATTTCTTTTTTTTGCTGGGGTAATGGGGTAAGTGTATTTTTGTGATTGCACGGCCCGCATCAAACAAATCCCAAACAACTCAGGCAATAAAGTATTGAATTGAATGAATTGAGGTCATTAGGAATAGTCAGATGCTGCCCAGGTTTAACAGTATATCATTTTATTTTGCGTTTTCAACATTGTCACAGTACTAGTTTTACATCAATAGGATTTTGTCTACATTAGAAACAGAATGCATAATAAAATAACTGCACTCGTCCCTCCCCTTTGACTCTGCCTGTGCCTATGGGTGTGTCGGAAGTGTTACAGTTAAATCCTATGATAATTCGGAGGCTGAGAAAAGCAGTGATTATGTAAAATATCAGAGGGGAGCAGGAACGCACCTTCAATGTAACTCCACACACTGAGTAGTAATAATCATCATTGCCATAATAATAATTTACATACTATTTACATATATTCATCCCACCCATACATTTAAAAGCCCCTTACATTTGTCCACATGGATTACTATTTACATTGTTTGCATACTGTACAATGGAGGTGAAATGCATGCTGGAGAATGGCATTGCTTTTTAAATGAAACATAAAAATGTTAGCAGGAGGGGAGTTATCTAACTGTAAACAAGCATTGCTGAATGGGACTATAGGCAAGCCTGCTGATTGGTAGAGTATTTAAAAAAACAAAGACAAGAAAATACAATAGGCATCAATGGCATGCAACAAAGCACCTCACATGGAATCTGGGACCACTGGATAAACTGGATGGTAGAAACGTGGCTAGGAATTGTCATGTTGTTGACTACGTTACAATAATTCCAGTTAGGATACAGTTTGGATTGTTCACAGAGAGTTGGTACTTTTGTCAGTTGTAATATCTGAATGATTATTGTTTACTTATTTTAGTCAGATCCAAAATAAAATATATATTAATTTGGTTTGTTAGTGTAAAGTCACAAGCATTGGATCCAAACAATACAAACGTGCAAAAATTTAAGTTGCAACAGTCTCAATCAGTGTTTTCAAATCTTTACTGTGGTAAAGAAAAAATGCCAAATAAATGATGACCCAACAAATCCAAGCAGACCTTTCGTGTCCTTCGTGTTCTGGGGAGTTTAATGTCATTTCCACTTCTTCATATAATATGCCTCAGTACAAAGTTACTTAGTAAAACATTTTTTGTAACATTTACATAGTTTTACTGAATTATGTGGCTTTCTCTTTGATTTCTCTTGCTTTTTTTCTTGTGCCAAATCCAATCCAGCCAACCCAAACTGTATTGAGTAAATGGCTTATTATTAACAGTAACAGTATTTAGATCAAGGGAAACTTCACAAAAAAAAAAAAAAAAAAATACTTTGACATCTCCCATGATATTACTTACAACATTGTATTGTAAATAGTAATAAAGTGAGCATATTACACTAGAGAGATAGAATAGATAGCTTCACTTCACACAACTTTTTGTTCAATTTAATTTTTTCAAATATCCAAATTGCTTTATCTCATATGTTACTATGATACTATTCCTGTTGTAAAAAAAGTTAAATATTTTTTAAATATCGCTTTGCCACTGCATGGTACTGCATATTACAGATAGACATGGGAGGTGTTTTCCCTACTTTATACCAAGATTTTGTGCCTTTGCACTGACATTAGCCTCAAGGAAATGGTGGCAAAATGCCCAATTTCTTCCCTTAACCTTATGCCTTCTCTTCTCGAATGGCCTGTAAGACTACTTTGGTGTCACTAATTCTTGTGACGAAACTAGAGAATACAAAGTTGAACAATGCTAGCCCTATGGCACCGAGGATAGCAGCTATGCTTCTTCCTGGCTTAACAATAGCATCAGCTCTTCCAACGTTAGCATCAGCTCTTCCATGCACTTGCTAGCTTTTTGATATTTCATATTTTGGGGACATGTTTTCAATAGTTTTTGTTAAGGGTTATGTTATGCTTCTCTTTATAGCTTCTTTTGTTTTATTACACAGATAACAATAAAAATGTTTGAGGTAAGTTAGCATATAGGCTACCACTGTAGCTTAATAGCAGTTTGTACCCTACATTTGGATCCCTCAAACAGTTTTTATTCAATAACAGAGGGTCTATCATAATATGTCTGTAGCAACAACCTTGACCAAATATACTAGAACATTATCAAGATTGACACTAACGGCTAAAAAAACAAATACAATGGCATTGGTACCATGTAGAAGCAAAGAGCTAATACTTTGATGTGGTTATTGTCTAGCCCAAATACACAGTGGGCTCCAGTCAGTATTATTTTCATATACCAAAGCTATGCTGTCATTCACTGTTAACAGTTGTAACACTGATTTTCAGTATTACAATATTTCTTAATGAAAGAACATGCAGTCTTTGACGTATAGTTAAAAAGTCAAATCTGTCCAAATAAGTCCATGTGGAGACTTCACTGAAATGTAAGGAACAATGAAGAAAAAAAACTTCAGACAAAACTTACTGAACAAATGAAAATGTGACAACCATCATATTGCAAATTCACTTGGACAAAATAAAACATACATATTGCACATACAAAACAACTCCATCTGGTAGTCTTTGAGCAGATGTAACTAAACTCTGCTGTGGATATCGGCTAAATCAAAAAAGTGCTGTGTTTATCACTTCGCCCCGCTCCAGTATGCCAGCCCCTGTGTCCACCGCACACACAGCAGCCATCTCGTAATATGTCAAAATTGATATAAAACTGCCATTTGTGATGAACACAGTGTGAGTTGCAATCACCGTCACACAATGATAATTATTGATTTCTGAACTGTTCCTCTGAGCAAAAACAGTCCTCGCTGCTTATGAGACGCACAGTGTAACCTCATCCACACTCAGCCAGCTGAGAGTTTCCAGTCCAGACAGACATGGGACAATCGTGACACTAAATCCAATTCTCATCCTTTTGTGGACCAGGCTAGAAGAGCTATTCCAAGTTTTGCTACTACAGTCTTCTTGTAAATTGTCTGTTGTAAAAATACTTGCAAAAATAAAATAATGGCGGACGAGCAGCCAGTTCTAAAGGGGCGGGCATTCAGAGGAATCCATTTGTAGCTTGTTGTGGTTTACTTTCCTTTACCACAGCAGCACATACGTAACATTGTAACTCCATTTGCAGTAGTATTCCACTAATAACTCATACAATCTTCAACTGACAGTGAAACTGTCACATGCAGTATGTGTGAGAAAAATACCGCCATTTTGATTGATGCCATTTCAATTGATGCCATTTCTTCCGTAATAATATTATAATCATTATTATAACAGTTGATATTAGTTTACAAAATTCTATGCACAGTATACATAAAAGCAATTTTGTGTGACTAAATCAGTAAATGCTTGAATAATTGGCACATTTATTACTGCTAACAGAGATATCACAGTGCACTGCGAGCTACAGCTACATTAAATACTTGTACAGCTACAGCTAAGGTTGGTTCTCATACCATAGACTGTATATAAAGTTGGACAGTGCCATTACTACATAGTAAAGCTAAATTAGACATACTCCCCTTGGTGGCTGGTTTCAGTATAGCTAGTAAATGGCATATTATATATTATTTTGATTTTTTTCCAAATCCAACAAGAACTTTATACATTGGGTAGGTTGTTCTAACATTCTTGACCTTTCTATGGCTATAGACATATTTTCTGTGCTAATAATATTTAATGGATTTATAAAAACAAATATGTTTACGAGATTATTAAAAAAATGTTTCCCAAATTGTTGCTATGTTAAAAATTGGTTTGTGTTTATTGACATAAAACTGGGTGACAAAATTGTAGCTTCCACAGCACTGACAATTTGGCTTCAGGAAGTGGCATGACATTGTCCATCTTAAAATACAATCTATCATGTTGCGTTTGTCTTTCCGGTTTATCATTCCCCTAAATAGACAAAATCACAAAAGTCAAATTTACTAATCACGTGTTAAATACTCGTAAGTTATATATTTTGTCTTATTCCTTGAACATACTGAGGAGGAACAGTAGTTGTGGTCTTGTGCATGCTATATCTGTCTGTTGCTATTGAAGCTGCCAGACGTTACTTAGAACCTGAAATGAATTTAAAGGAGCAACTAGGAAAAAATAATTGCCCCATTAATAGGGTAACAAAAATACTGTGGGAGGCACTGGATCTCACCAGCGACGCACAGTGCAACCGTCCAATCACAGTTCAGTCAGAGGGTGTCCTGTATAAGGCACACAGGCCACCTGTCAGCAATCAGCAAAAAATACCACAGTGTGTCAGGGCTTTAGTTTAGAAACCCAGAAGTTATGGGATTTTTTAATTCAAGAAGAGTAAAGTTAGTTGTAAGTAGCTCTAAAGCTAATGTACAGAAAAATATGGCAGTTGTTTTGTAAAGCGTCAAATAGATCATTAAACTATGGACTTCTGGGCAAGTAGTGTTATTAAAACTGACATACAGTTTGTTTCTGACTTTAAATGGAATTTAGTGGGAGCCAACCTTAGGGTTGTACTGCACCCTTTTTTAAAGTCTTTCACCCTTGGCTGAATGAATGCAAAGAAAACAAAAATAGTAATTTAGAATTATTTCGAGCTTGGGTACTTAGATTGGCACCAGTCAGGGTAGATGCATTCCCTTGAGTCTAGATGCACCCGTAGTCATTTGTGCCTGCTTTGTGGATCCTTCAAACTATCCACTGCTAACTCATTGCATTCCTCTTTACTGTGGAAGGTTTCACACCACTGTGCTGATGCCGCTGTGCTTGGGCTTAGTGCTGCTAGGGGCCTGCGAGGACCCTGAGGGCGGGCCGTGGTGATGGGAGTGTGCTGGGTGCCCACCATGGCCGTGCTGTTGGTGGGGGTGTGATGGGTGGAACTGGTGCGGTGGGTGCGGCGGGTGCTGCAGGTGTGCCGGCGGGTGGAAGTGGTGGTGATGGTGGTAAGGCGGGGGGTTTTGCGTCACATGGCAGAACTGGGCGTGATGTGGGTGCACGGCGCCCTGCGTGTCTGCGTCTGCCCGGGCAGAGTGGTGAAGGTTGGTAGGGTGTGGTGTGTGTGAGATGAGGGTGGGGTGTGGGCCCTGGGGCGTAGGGCTAGGAGACTTCACACGCCTGGTCCCGAACAGAGATCCCAACAGAGACGAGGAGTTGGTTAAGGACTGGCCACTGTGACGGGACGGGCAGTCGCGGCTGGAGGGAGGCCTTCTCCGCATGTGAGGACTGCTAATGATGGACCCCTGCAGGAAAGAAAACAGTCAGAGCACAGCAGGCTAACAGTGCACTTCAGTCTGTGCACTGTGCAGCTCAAATTTGTGACCAGTTTAAATAAGGCAGAACTTAAAACTTTGGATTAACTCTGTAAGGATGGCTGATAGATCGATCGCATTGAAAAAAACTCATGTCTGTAGCTTTTTGTCAGACTTGGAATAATATGGTTCTATTGGAATTCTTTGTCAAAATTGAGTTAATGACAAATTCTTATTCTTGGATAACCTATTACTATTGTATAAGGTGAATGTGTCTATGCATATGTAGGTGTACAACAGGACAAAGACTGGCTGCAGAACTTAGTTTGAGAGTTGAATCTAAACTGGGTGTGTGCAATGCATGTTTGTTTTAAGATTGGTCATAATTTTAGAATTCTCCAGTGTGTAAGTTATAGACACAATATTGAAGTGCTGTGGTTATATATCTGGCCAATTGTTCCAACAGTCAGAATCGGGATCACCAAATAGAGCTGATTTCACATCCAATATGGCTGGTAATTTTGCTTTATGGAAAAGCAGCTCCATTTCATTTCTGGTTCAGTGCCTTTGATTGTCTCTCTATGGTATCATTACACAGCATCTGAACTGTCAAAGGAAGCAAACGGCTTCAGAATCTCAGCGTTCCCTCTCTCTGCTGACACCATTTTGTTTATCTACCTACAAAAGAATCAAAGATAATTTTAACAGCCTTGTAAATAGACTTTGGTATACAACTGTTAAACTTGAAGAAGCTGATATGTAAAATGTTTTTTTTTTTTTTTTTAGTTTTTAATGATAAGATAATGAATAGATTATTATTGCATTTTTTTTTAGACAGGGTTTTTGAAGAAAAACACACTTTTATCAACCACTACTAGTACCTACTACTTCTACAAAATTACATAAAACACAATCTGCCTTTGTACATTACTTCCATATTTTGCTAAGAGGCTAGTACTAAAAGTAGACAAACACAACGTATTTGTACAGGCTAAGTAAAACTTGCCAAACTGTGTTCATGCAAATGAAAATAAAAAAACAAACTTAAATGAAATGGCAACTATCCCACTCCACAAATGTGTGACTAAGAAGCCCATTTTACACAAATATTTGCGCTAATGTGTAATGTCCCAATTGCGCAATAATGATTTTGACAGAAAAGGGCAAGTGTACTCAACAAATCGAGTGACCAGTGTCATGTGCATGCCAGATCATCAGGTCTCTGTATAATGGGACATCCAAACTGAAGTGCAAAAGTGGGGGTGGGTGGATGGACTGTGTAAAAGGGGCTAAATAGTATACACTGCTATTAGTCAGGCCATGCCGTGTTGGGGAAACTACAGAAAATATTCGTCTGTGCATGCATTGTGACACAAAACAGAAGCGTGCATGCTAAGTTTAGAGGTCACCTCGGTATTGGACGATTACCACTTACTTCCATATTGCTGTCTAGTGATCCTGCACTGCTGCGTCTCCCACGCTTGCCTGCCCGGAACATGTAACATGACACATTAGATACCCCTTTGAACATGAGGAGGTGTAAATATTATGTGCAACTCTATGGGGGGTAGGGTGGCAAGACGGCAAGACGAACTATCAGAACTGTCAGAATAGTAAGGTACAGAGACTAAAAAGAACTTAGGATGGTGTCTAGCAAGACTCGAGTTGGGAGATATTTAGGTGTCTACTCAGCAGCTTGAAGCAGACCATTTTTCATCTATTTACATGGCTCTTATTTGGCCATTTTGTTTAAATGTTTTTGCTTGCAAGCCATTTGCAACACATTTCTATTTGTAATACAGTATACTGACATTAGGTTACTGGTCTGTTTGGTGCTCTACAGACTTGGAAGGCGCCCTACAGCACCCTATATTAATGTACAGAGTTTGGAATGTTGTATATGCATCTTTAATGGTGTGTTTTAGTGGTAAATCATATTTTGTGAAATGGCAATATTAAATGGTCTTTATGATTATGATTAGACAACACCTGATTACGTCAAAGGACAACAGGGTATGCAGAAGTTGTCTCAATAGACCCAAAACATTATAATCACTAGACCTTAATGAACTTGGGTCCGATCCAAAGCATAAAATCTGTGAGTTAAGAGTTCTATGCCAAAAATGTATCATTACTGGTTGCTTGGGCACCATTAGCTTCAGTAATATAACAATAGACACTGAGCATTGGAATATTATGTCTTAGGATGTGAATGGATTGTTCAAGTAAAAGCTGACTCATTGATTCCATATTCCCTACATGATGAATGGTTAAATGATCCTTGCGTTAGCGTGAACCTATGTCACTTTGTAATTTTATACGATCCCCCTCTGCAGAGACGAGAGCTCTGCCTTAATCATCTGCACACCGTTAATTCCTCTTACCGCTGAGTCACTCAAATTGATCGCAGTGAGCTATATTAGTGCTGCCTCCTCCCACTGCCAGTGATGAAGGATTATTAGTGATAGCCTGTAGTAAATTACCCATGGTCCAAAGCACAACATCACTATTCTGTGAGTCAGCAGATCCACAGCTCAGGGTTATACTCATCTGTTTGAACTATTGTAGACTAAACCTGGGCTGAAAATGGAATAAGGCTTGAAAATGCAAAGTTCCATGCCAGCCAGGGATACACTCTACTAGCAAAAGCACAGGACCATCACTCTATGGGTTTACCTGCATCGGAAAGGTCCCGCAGAGAACTACTCAGGGCGCTCCTCTTGAGACCTTCTCCGATGGCGTAGCTGTCGTCCAAGCTGGCTCGACTGAGGTTGCCATTTCCTGTTTCTTTTTTCAAACTCGAACACTGGGACATGCTGGGCCTCACCACGCCTTTCTGTTTTTCCAGTTCAGCTAAGAAGAAGATTGATGACAATGACATACACCAGTCAGTTTTGTTTTACTTACTTTTTACAAGAATACAAAATGCTTACATTCTATCCGGTACTTCTCCATCTCTTGGACTTCTGCAATGGACTCCCGGAGGTCATCAGTGAACTTTTTGCGGTCCTGAGGGTTGGGTGCGTTGAAGTTAATAAGGACCTTGATGTCGGCTCCAGGAATGGCTGATGTCAGACGGACTCCATTTGGATAATCTACAATAATTATAATTGGTGTTAAACATGTGCACTTTGAGAATTAAGGTGGTGAGAACTCTGGTGTGGCTGCTTTGTTAGTGTGGTTCACTTGGATATGAATAAATGCTATTTGTATATACTTGTTTTAATAGCATTCGGGTCAATTAAATATAAATGGGAAGGTTTGGCAGTAAAATAATGATGACTAATCAACGGTAGGGGTGGAAATCACATGATACCACACAAAATATATGGTAATTCTGCAGACATTAATCATGGTATCTGTAAAAATGTAGCATAGAGAATAATTTCACTAGTAAAAGAACAATTCTTTCTGATGCAGTGTCATTTTAGTATAAGTTGTCAGACATTATCTGACAAATTGTGGAAAATGTCACTTTTACCAATTATCATGATATCTTTATACTTGTGCTGTGTTTGTGTAGCCACTATACCACTGTGGGGTTTTAGAAACACACAAACTAGGACTTTTGAGAAAACCTTGAAGACACATTTTAAGTTGAAAATAGGCTAATGCTGCCTTAATTAGTTTCCATACATGCCATAACATCATGGTCCTTGGTCATTTGTAAAACATTATAGTGAACAAAAATCATTTAAATATTGTTTTTTGTTCTTACAATAGTCTTATTCATGGTTGACCCAGTAAAGCACTCGTAATTTGTTTGATTTTGCTGGATTACACGTACATGTGTGTATAAGAGGAGAAGGTCAAACCAAGAGAACGATAATGTGTACCACTTTTTATTTGTAGTGCCTTCTGTGATATAGAAAGAAAGATAGTTTTTTGCTTCAGTTCTCTTTGATCATTGTTCACATCAAAAATTCAATTTCAAACTACTTTGAGGAAATGGCATGGGACTTACACTGATTTTCAAAGAGCAGCACTTGCATGCCATAAAGCGAAAAAGACTGCCGAAAGCTGTACGTCACAGAGTTTTTCTTCTTCTGAAAGATTTTAGTGACCTTTTGAACAAAGCAGAGAACAGAAAAGCACTTTAGACTCATTTTAATGCCAAGCAACTGGTGCTTAATGTAGAAGAATGATATCATCCATACCACGAGCAAATCATTAAAGAGGAAGATCTCTCTCTGATGCAGGCCTAGTTTCTGCGGTTTGTTAGGATCAGGAACTTCAAAGAGTCTGCAGTAGCACACCAATCTCCGATGGGGCAGCGAAAGTACCTGCAACATACAAAATAATAGTCTATTATCCACCATAGAGTGCACAAATATCACCAATGACAACGAGAAGGACTGGACCCAGTTAGCAGTGGCTCGCTTGGAGTCCTATCTGAAAATGGGGACCAGTTCCAAGGAATATGGATCACATTATCATCTTTTATAACAGAGTACATTCTTATTATTTTTATTCCCATTTTGGGATTTAAAGTTGTTCCTTTATCTAAAAAAATGAAAAGAAAGAAGCAGGTAGTAACAGGGGTGACATTGGCCAGTGTCATGAGGCGGCTCGACTATTGTTAGTACAACTACTACTACTGCTACTACCATGCTATGGGGAGCACTGGCTTAGTGGTAGAGCGGTTGTCCTATAACCGTAAGGTTGGTGGTTAGATTATCTCTCCAGTCCAGTGTCATTGCGTATTTGGGGAAGACACTTAACCCACCTTGCCTCCTGTGCCGCAGCTCTGGTGTATAAATGTGTAAGAGAGGCACAGTCACACATGTGAATGAATAATGGACTCTGTAAAGCACTTTAAAAGCATTGATTGTAATTATCTGTTTGGTGTGCACATAATGGTGCAAGGACAAAAATATTAATGCCACATTTTGTGTTGTTTATTGTCCTTTCCGTATTATGTAAAGACCTTTTTTGTGACCCTTTTTATGCTCCTTTTTGTCTCCAGTCAATATCCTGTCTTGGTCAGCCTTGTGACCCATTTATTTTTTTTATTTTTAGGTAAGGCGAGATATAAGAACATTAAGACTATCCTACAATGAAAAACAGTTACTGTGTGTGGTTAACCAGATAACTTGCAATGTCACTCTGCAACAGTCCTGCTTTGCAGTTCCCACAGTCTGACCTTATTTCTTGGGGCACCACAAAATCAACAAAAATCATATTCTTAAAGTACCACCTTACGCAAACACCAAGTTTAGGTAGTGCAGTTGTACTTGTATACAGAATGTGAATGAAAGCATACTTACACAACCAAGGCCATGGTGTAAAGACCCAATCTGAAAGGGAGAATTACAAAAATGTGGAAGCAATCAAAGTATAAGAATTCAAATGATAAGGTACAAATTGAAAAAATCATGATGGACATTAAAATAAATTGATTCAGACTTCATGTGCCATTGACTGGTTCTTTGATCATTTGGATGATATTTTTATTAGATCTATTTATTAGATGAATGGTAATAAAAGGCAAAAATGTCACATAAATAATAGTGCTCAATAATGCTCAATCTATTGCTAAGTAACATATACAGTGTTAATAATTATTGTGTTCGGATCACAATTGAGACGACGGAGACCGTACATGGTAAATTTAGAAATGGAAGACCGGTTTTAATTCTTGCAAGAATGAAACAAACCAGACAACATGCAACAATGGTACATGGTGATTTGCTTTTATAGGTGTACATTAAGCCCGCCTCTCAGCTCCAGGGTCGTGAATGGATGTGTAAACAGCAATAGGTTTACGTGTATATGCCACTAAGTGTACAGGACAGAGTGTCCCTGAACAATGATTAGATGTGGTGCAAAGGAATGTCTTTGTCTTATTTGGATTAGCCTGGCGCCAATAGGAGATACAGCTAAAGACATAGGTCTTTGTGTATGTGGATAAGCATATGAACTGAAGCAGGAGTGAGAGCATAATATATAATATACAATTATTATGACATGCAGTTTTAATTGCAAGTACTGCTGCTAAGTAACATAGCATTCCACATTCAACCATCTGGTCATTTTGTACCAGAACGTAAACCATAAAGTATAATAGTAAGTGAGCAGCCACTGTTTGGGTACAAATTGCTCTTTTATTCATTTTCTTTGTTAAAGGCTGGAGTTAATATATTGTGTTTTTGCCCAGGGAGACATGGTAATTCTGTTCTGTTCCTGAGTGCATTAAAAATATATAAGCTGTCTGTGACTGAAGAAGCTTAAGGGCACATTCAAACGTACCGGCTTTTTCCCGACAATAAGTTTTTCCACTTTCTGAACCTGGGACACATGGTCCTCGTTGGTCTTTAGTTCACGTTTCCGAATACGCTCGTAGATCCCAACCAGCATCTCTCTGGGGATGTCCTCTCCATCATCCACTCCTGTCAGTGCAAAAAAAGGTTATGAACTCTTAATGCACCTACAGTAACATAAAAAAGTTATTACATCCTCTTTAAATTTGAACATGTGGGAAAAAGCAATGATGCTTCAATACAATTTAAGAAGGTATGTTTTATCCAGGTGCTGCTAATCACCATGCATTGATTAATTGAACATCAGCAGGTACACAGACCTGCATAAAAGCACATATTTGAGCAGTTTGCTGGTCTGGAGCATTTGAAAGAACAGTAACACAACAGGGAAAGACATTATGCAATGATCTGAGAGAAGACTGTGTCATTTTGCCTTCTGGTATGATGGAATAATTTATGTTGCATATGAAGTTGTACTTCTTTTATACTAATAAACTGGCCAATCATACCCAATCATTTATTTTGGCAGAAATTCTCTCATATCCTTGAAATGGACATGCTTCCTGCCTGGACACTTTCTGTTTGACATTTGGGCTGTATGGTTGTAAGCCTGTCCAGTTGCTTTGGGGGCAGTTTAATCTGTGTCCATTGGTTCTGTCACCTGAAAACCTTGCTGCACAAACTAAACCACAACAACAAACTAAAGCCTCATTTGCACTATTTAGTATTAGGCATCAGCTTCTACACTACATAACACTACATACATCTGAATTTTTGCCTCAGTCTCAAAACAAGACTTTTGCGTGTACATGTTTTACACTGAAAACACAATAATTTAAATATTTCTAGCACAAAAATATATGGTTTCTTGGTCAAAGTCAAAGTGTTGCACATGTACTGCTTAGTCAGACTGGAGCTGGACCTAGCATTCTAATCATCCTACTATGCTGCAGGCCAACTCCTTTGTCAGTTGTTCTGGTCTTGGAGCTGGTCAAAAATAAAAAAAAACCCCATCATACTAGCACCATACAAGTAGCAGTCCTATGACTATTTATCACAAGAACATGACAAAATTTCTTGTTTTCTCACAGTGAGGATTCTATATTGTCTGATCAACAGGCTACAGTGTTTGTCAACCTCTTACTAATCCACCATCTTGGTCCCAACAGAGGGGCGACCAAAGTGGTACAGTACAGTACTCTTATTATAGATCCTTTTATAACCCCTTTGAGAAATGCAAACACATCTAAAAGCTTGGCATATGAAATGCTTCAGTGTCCTTAAGAAAACTCTATAACTGTATTGCTCCGTCTCCTGCTTAATACTATACTTTAATTACGCTCAAATAGGCAGAGAAATGAGTTAACCAAAGCCTCTGCTAATACCCTCAAAATCTGCAAAGAGCAACTAAAAAGTACTTGGCTTTGGGTACTGAGCTTCTTTGACCATGACTTCCAAAAATAGTGTATTGACACGGCCATTAATCAAAGCAAAAAGCATGCACAAAACTCAATTGGAGATGAATATTTATCCCCTAAGGATGTACTGTTTTTCTTAGGAGGATACTGGTCAGAACTTAATATGGTAAACTCTACCTCGAAGGTTTTTGACAAAGTCCTCCAGCTTCATCTTCCTCTCGGGCTTGACATTGGGGCTGTACATGTCAGTGTTGAGAAGGATGATGGCAAAGGCCAGGATGAAGATGGTGTCGGGGTTCCGGAACTGTCGGACCACTCCGGGGTTGCAGATGCAGTAGCGCTGGCTGTGGACCCAAACAATAAGTCAAAATAGCTTTATGATAGTTTGGTAGACTGATTTTTACATGCATTTGTATGCATGCATGCTCTAGTTTGTGTAAATACATGTAGTATGTCTGTTGTCCATATACAGTACGTTGTTCTGCAGTGGCTCAGCACTTTGCCCAGGACAGATTTCCCCTCAGGGATAATAGAGTATATTTCAGTGGCTCAGTGTTAGAGCGGTCACCCTACAACTGGAAAGTTGGTGGTTTGATTCCTGCTCTCCCCAAAGTTCATACTGTCGTTGTGTCCTTGGGCTACTTTTCCTCCAGTGGTGTTCCAGCTGTAACACTGGAATGGAAGCTTAATGTAAAAGCCTTTTGAGTGCCTACTAGGTGGAAAAGCACTATATAAAATAAATGCCATTTGAATTGATTTGATTTCAAAGGTGGGGTCTGTAGTTTCTGGCTTTTTAGTGACATCCGGTGGTTCACACTTTTCCTTTATAGAACATGTGAACAGCTATGGTGGCCTGCATGGACATGTTATTGCCCAAAAGGAAACCTCTTTAAAAATGAATAGTGTTTAAAATAAATTATAAAACGCTCATGACTTTCTTGGATGAATGTGTGCTCAAAAAAAAACCTGTGTGTGCTAATCCTTCAGCAGTGTTCATGCTGTCAGCTCTAGGCATTTGTAGGAGCTGGAAGTGATGGAACAAAATTGAACAAAAGGTTCAATGCTCGGGTGGGTTTCCTCCCGGTACTCTGGTGGTCCCTCCCAACATCAATACATGGTGGTGGCTGCTAACCTAAAACCAAGTCATGAGTGAAACCAGAGTAGACTAACAAGACTCAAAAGCATGATACAAGAGAAGAGATGCCACGGAGCAGTCGTAGTATGAAAACAGTCCAACAGTCCTAGCTTAGAAAAAAAGTAATCTCATCTCTAATATGATACACTAGAGTTGACCAACAAAAACTAAAGCTAAAGGACACATCACAAACAAATTGAATGACTGTCACTAATGTGTGTATGGATTTTATGTTTTCCAGTGTATATTTATGGTATCCAGTTGAATAATGTTTCATAGCCTTAAGTCAAAACCACATTAAGCTAATATGAGTGAGGGCCATCAATAGTGCCTGCAGCCGTCATCAGCTCCGTGAGTCTTCATAAAGAATTTACGCTCCTTTGTGCATAGGACAGCAAACTGGCTTCTGATCATGTGGCCGATGGAATGGTCTCTGCTGTGTTTACTGAGGCTGAAACGTCCTTGCTCAATGCTGATGGAAGCACATTCTCACAGACATTTGAGCACCTTTTCTACTGAAACCAAAAATAAACGAGTCAGCCTCAGGGCTTTCATGTGGCTGTATTATTGGATCACTTTCTCCGTATTTTAAAGTATCACCTCTGTTTTAAAGGATAGTGCTATTTGTGTTATCTGCACAAATGCTCATAGAGCTCATGATGCGCAAAGGGTAAATTACATATTGATTATTTTATTATTCTATAATTACTCTATAATTTACATTCCAAGATGCTATGCTTTCAAACCATCAATTGTACAAAAAGTTTATTTTTTTCATATGGGACTGTGACCTTTCTTTATATTATTGTTATTATAATAATAATAACAATTATTATTATTATTATTATTATTATACATTTATTTAAAATATATTGGGGTAAAAAAATGCT
The DNA here is from genome assembly GCA_024416835.2 of Perccottus glenii. NCBI lineage: Eukaryota > Metazoa > Chordata > Actinopteri > Gobiiformes > Odontobutidae > Perccottus > Perccottus glenii. The sequence goes on along the minus strand of CM044546.2, from coordinate 53,114,116 downwards.
AAGTCATATGTAAACATATTGAGTCATACTGTATCTTAAAGTTTAAACTAAGAGTTTCATTGCCTCAAGAAATGTGAATCAGGCCACTTAATGGTCTGGCAAAACATATACAGTTATGCAATTTATATATGTGTATTTTGTCTTACCTGAAGGCCTCTATGAGCCGCTCCACCTTCTGAGCTTCGCCCTGGACTCGTATGTGTGCCTGAAACTTCCTGAGAGCCTCGTCCAGCTCCATCACAGAGAAGTCCATTTCATCCACCACACAGCTGGGAGACACATGCCATCAGCAGTGTTAGACAGGAATGGGATTTCCAGTACAGTTTATTTCATGCACTTTTGAAGTGTTTTATTTTTCATCAATTATATGTGCAACTGGCAAGCATCATGAATGTGCTGTATATAGCAGAGGTTTAGAAACCTTGCATATTTAGATTGTGAGAGTTGTTTTTGGGATCTATTTGCGAAGATTACTTTAAATGCTAAACAGTGTCTCCCTTGGTGAATTAAACGTGTTAAATTTATAGATGTTTTCTTCAGGAGCTCTTCAGATTTGCCCATCAGAGTGACGCTGATAGACCTTTTGTGTTCTTATCCTGCATTTCATTCCGACATGCTCTGAATGGACCGGCAGCGGGCTTAAAGAGCACTTCAGACTGGTCCAAAAGCAGAAATTAAACTTTTAATCACTTCCTGAATCACAACTGGTAAAAATAAGACTTTGCCTTCTTTGAATAAACTTAATATTAATATGAGCACTGCATCTTTTCTGTTCTGTTTATTATAAGCTGTTTTATAGTTACTCCAACTAAGACTGCAAAGTAATGATTCATGTGGTTTTTCGAGTGTATAAAATGCAACTCATTTTAGGGGATAAGATGGCGTGTCAAACCTGGGTTTCTCTTCTAGCTTATATCGTTTTAAAACTTTTTTTACTGTCTCAAAACAATCTACATAGATTTTAGAATTGAAATCTGTAAATAATTGAGGCTTTTGTGTAAAACATACAGTACAGAATATTAAGTCACATGTGAGCTCATCTGGGTTTGCAGAACTACAAATGTCCTCATTTTTAAGTTATAAAATTCCAACGTCATGTAATCAGTGTACTTTAGATGTCAATGGTTAACACATTTGCATGCTTTTTGTGACTTCTACTTATTGTAGTTTAGAAGTCAGTATAAGCAGAATATTCAATTTGATCAAATTTAATTTTCTTCAATTTTACTTTTCCTTGAATGAAAAACTACTTGGCAACATTACAGATTTTTAAAGTGTTAACTAAGGTTAAGGTTTTAAGGCTTAAACTATCCTATCCTTAAATATCATTATTGGCAACAACAGTCACATAGAGTTACCAATGTCAAAGCATAGCCATTATTTATTTATTCAAAGCATAGCCAGACATTGGACATTCAGTACAGTTAAACTACTTTCTGTGGGTTTATTGATTGTAAAAATATTTCCCTGCCTAAGACATCTAGAAAGTCCCTAGCCTATCTTTTAGTGACTCTTCACATCACAAAATTCATCACCAGGTTTTGCTGAAAGTGAGTTTTTGTGCTTTCAACTTACTCCAAGACATCCCGGTTAAACTGTTTTTGTCTGTTGCCCAGAAACTCTCCGATCATCTGCCGACTCAGGCCTTTCCTCTGGAGCAGGAAGTGGGCCACACCCACCGGTGTGTCTGGCACAAAGTTTCTCTCTATCAGATACTGGATGCCCTTTTCGGGTTTCCTGAAGGGACAAGGGAGGGGGTTACAGAGATTTAGAGACACAATCCAAATCTGTGATTATCCTGCTGCACCCTTGCCTCGGGCCAAATGTGTGTCAAATCATGCTCAGGATTTAGGAAAGCAGAAGCACGAGGGAAGAGAGGCACGAGATGTGGTCTGAGAAGAGGTCTTGGAGGGAGCTAGTTCTGGTGTTGATCACAAATGATTAAAAATATTATTTTTGGCCAGTTCTGAAAGGAATAAAATCTACAATCATCTCTGATTAAATCAAAACAGTGGCTTAGATAAAATAAAGCTCTGCATGAAGTGGGGCAGAACAGGCCACAGACTCATTTACAAGCTGAACAGAAAATTATGTTTCAATCAACATAATGCACATTTGTTGTTTATAAAATAGCCTAAAAATATTATTGTACTGCTTGGAGCTAAACATCGGAAAGTGCAATCTCTGGCAGTCTTTTATATCACTATAAAAAATAAATAGACCCATGTTTGTTCCTTAAACTGATACAAGTAAGTAACAAAACCATGGCATATGTTAGTCAATTTATCCCAAATGATTGACTTTGTCACGTTTCCTATTAGAATGTCTTCCAGTTGGTGTCCCATGACAGATATTGGAAGAGTATATGCCACTCTAAATAGTAATTTAGAGTTCTGCTATACAGCAGGTTGGGAATGAATGTTTGGACACTATACTGCCATCTGGTGCTACATTTACATTTTACATTAAGCTGACACTTTTATTCAAAGCGACTTACATTAAGCTCCATTTCACCAGTGTTACAGCTGGAACACCACTGGAGGCAAGGGGGGTTAAGTGTCTTACCCAAGGACACAACGACAGTATGAACTGTGGGGAGAGCAGAATTCGAACCACCAACCTTCCAGTTGAGGGACAACCGCTCTACCACTGAGCCACTGGTGCTAACAATGTATACAATTAGTCAATGTCCTGTTGTTATGTAATTTGAAAATGTTTTTACTAGATTGGTTCAAAATTCTGTAAAGATAAACCAGTTACTAGTTCCAGCATTTTATTCATATGGAAAAAAATCTCTACTAGCCTTATACTGTATGTTGACAGTGAGTGTACTTACTTGTTGAAAAGGTTGAGGCCGATGCGGTAGTGCCTCTTACGGATTATGTCGTTGCTGAAGGCAGGTGAGTCCCAGCTGTTGCGCGTCTCTTTGTGGTACGTCTGCTTGCTGAGGGTCTGCTCTCTGAGACTGTCCCTGGATGAGGACTCAGAGCTGCAGTTGATGGTGTCATTGGAGTTGGACGTGCTGTTAATGCTATCGTTGTCTCCGTCTGAGAAATCTGACTCGGATTTGCTCTGCCGGTTTGCCGTCCCGTTGATGGCCAGGTGTGGTTCCAGTTGCCTCGGCCGGTCTTCTCGAGAAGGACCTCTTGGAGGAAGACCATGGCTGATGTTTTTTGGGCTGCTCTGTTGGTTACTTAAGCTGCGTTCGTAGGTGTTCTGTCTCTTCAACGAACTCCGGTCTGAGCGGTCGCTGAGCTCTACTGAACTGTCGCTAGGTGGCTCGATGGTCAGTAAAGGTAAGTGGTCCACTCTCAAACGCTGCTCTTGGCACTCCAAAGATGGTGTGCTACGGCAGCTGGTGTCCGTGTCCCCTTTCTCATCTTTGTGAGCCTGAGACCAGTAGTCTTGTGAAGAGGTGAGGGACCGCTGGTGTAGATGGGACTCTGTGCTCGAAGGCCGGTCCACGGATTGAGACAGCGGCAAAGGAGGCGACAACTCATCCTCGTCAATGTATAGGGTCACGTCACTGTAAGACGCCTTCAGCTCATCTAGTTTTCTGTGTTCAGAGGTGCTTTTAGGCGGTTTGACCTGGCAGACAACCTTTCTGTCCATCTCCTGGTGCTCTCTGCCGGACTCTGGCTGGCTGTCATCCCCATGTAGACTGCGGCAGTTCAAAGCATCATCTATGGACTCTGCCAAAGATTTGACCTGTCTTGAGAAAGCATCTTCAAGTTCTGTTATAGCGTCTGTAAAGTCACTCTGTCCGGTGGGAGTTTTGGCTTGAACGCCCATGTCCGCTGCATGCTCTGATTGCATCAGTTGACCAATCTTAGTACCATCGTCTGTTAGCGACACCTGCTTTCCTTCGAAGTATGAGCTGTGGACTTTTTCAGGTCCTTCAAAGGAAAACTGCATTCTCATATTGGATAGGACGATTCTTCTGGACATACGGTTTTCAGACATAGAACTCCTGAGGCGCTCAAAGTTTTTGTTCATCTGGTATTGGCGGAAGGCAGTCTGGATGGTGCGAGCTGCATGCCGGGTTATGAAACGCCCACCATATTTGCGCTCTAGCATCTCCACCTGCAGAGAAAGAGCAAAAGATTGAATCAAAAATCTCTACACAGATATAATCCTCTGGGGCTTTACTAAATCCAAAATGTAAATGTATTGTGGAATTAAACAATGGGTAAAGTCAACTGTCTAAAAAGCAGAAGTAGCCAAGTCGGTAAGACAAACATTCAAACATATTGCAAGAAATAGTGATGGCCAGGGCTGGATAACTTTTTCTCCTTCTCTCAGCCCAGTGCACTTTGCTCCGTGACCCACTTTCCCACCGCTAGTTTGCAGTCCTGGCATAGAATGATACTAATCATGTTTCCCTGGGCCATGTAAGAGCCGAGCAGCCCAAAGCACTCCAACGTGAACCGCCGACCATGACAGTGAGTCTCACTTGGACAGGCAACCACCTCCACTGCCTAACGAGAGGGCCGTGCGCTCACAGCTGAATCCACCATTGGGCTACACTCCACTGCTGTTATATGACCTGCTTTTCACTGCTGTAAGGGGCAGCATCCTGACAGCAGCCTCAACAACTCAACTGTGGAGCTCTAAAGAAAGCTATGTGCCACTACACTAACTTCTCACACTGACACCTTTGAGCTTGTGGTTATGGTGGGTCCTATTATTATAAGCCCTTTTATATTGCCTTTTTACTGAGACAAATTTTAGAGATAAAATTCTCAGATAAATTGATGCTGCACACTTAATGGTACTAGGAATAAGACATGAATATAGTGTGTTTATTGGATTATGCAAATTAGCCACGTGCATCCAGGTTTTCCCTTTTACATAATGAATCTTTGGTTAATATATTCCTTTTGCACTGTGTACCTTTCATTTCAGCAGAAAGCAAGATGTTTAATACACACTTTGTACCACAAGACTCATTTTTGATACTATCTGTGGAACAAGAACCACCAAAGGGAGTTGTAATCAGAGTTCTGCAGTGTAATGGGTTGTTTGTACTAAGGGCATCTGGTGTTGATAAATGGAATGGCTTTTGAAAAGGAAGTGTTTATTTGCACATTGGATATAAATAGGCATGCAGCTGCTACTCTGTTTTTCATACTATCCATACACGTCCAACAAATAAGCACAAGCAAAATTTTACTTTTAAGGAGTGCCTTAGTAATAGTACCAAAACAATATGTAAACTCGTCAAATAAGCTCATCTAAATGTGAGCAATGGATTATGTTTTGAGAACAGGAATTTGATACTGGCCAAGACATTAATTGTTTTTTTTTTTTTGTTCAAAGGTAATAAAATTAGGCATAAATGTTGTGTATCAGAATTAAATACAAAGAATTAAGAAGAACTGCTAATATAAAATCATCATAATCTGTGTTTTTCACAAGGCTAATGCCATAACATTATTTTCAGTAAAAATGTTCCTAAATTAACTTTTGTTATTATACACATTTAAAGACGGTCCTAATTCATAGGACCATAGGCGTGCTGCATATACAGTATACAATATGCTTGTAGTGTTTGCCGTCTCCTGCCTCACCTGCTTGTCCTGGAGGTCTGATGAGAGCTCATAACTCTCTGACAGGGAGCGGGAGCGTTTGATGGCTTCCTCCTCGGCCTGCTTTCGGAGGATGGACTGAGAGTGCTGGAGTTTGGGCCGACGGGGCCGCTGGTGACCTGGTAGCAGGATGTGGCCGTAGATCTGACTGTCAAAGTGTTCCGGACCGAGCCCCCCGCTGTGTGTCACTGGGACACAAGTGTAGCCACCACTGGTGTCCACAGAGGCGCCCACCTCGCTGCCTGGAGCATCAGCTTCCACACTGCAACACAGCACAGAGAGCAGGTTAATGCTGAGTCACCTTCCTGAGGCACACTGCTGTTTCCTGGACAGCTCAGCAAGAGCCATGTGACAAATGGTAACGTGAACTTTGATACTACTGGCTGGGTATAAATATAAGGAAGAGAATTTATAGCAGCAGTCAGAGCTGTTGGCCTGCAGTGCATGTCAACTTCCGTGTGTAGTGTTTTTCAGCATATGTAAGCCTGCAGTTCTGTGTGTGTGTCACACACAAATATAGGACTATGAGGAAATATCAAAGAAGCACCACAAACGGAAAAAAATAAACTAAATGAGGCACATATTCTATATGTAACCTATGCAAGCTCTTGGTATATAGGCTGAGTCCTTGCTTTGTCTTGTACTTAAAATGAAATGATTCAATAGTAACACATTGAATAGTAACATATTTCCATAATTCAGCATGTGTGAAGCTAGTATTGTTATTACAGATGGAGACTTTACATTTCTTCTTCTGCTTAAATTTGTAAAAAAAATATGTTGACCTAAAAATGCGATATCATCAAAAAGAGTTATTCACAGGACTTTTCTGATTGACATTGACATGCTTATTTTAAACTGAAAGCTTTAGATTTGCATTTTATATTTTATACAAAATCCACTTGAAAAAACTGGAAAGAATGTAATATGTACAGCATTATTAGACAAAGTATTTTTACACTAGATTTAGTCTAACTACAACAAAACAGCACAGCAGGATTACCCTGCCAGCCCTGCCTTAGATCTCAGGATCCATATGGAACATTGTCTCCTCGCAGCAGTTAACACCTGAACAGCTAAAGACTGGATAAATGTGTGCAGCTAAACGAGAGCCACAGATGTGTCCACCTCCTCTGCGCCTCTGTCATTATCAGAGAGGACTAAAGTGCAGTGCGCTCTCAACCCGGAGACAGCTCAATTATACTCGCTTTAGTAACCAAAGCCAATTTACTGGAAAAAAGACTGCAAACTGACTGACTCGGGAGTGTGTCAAGGAACAAGACTTTTCTTTTGCTTCGAAAACATCTGATACGAATATATAAAAGGTATCATTACTTTAAAAGCATTTATTAAATGATAGAAATTACCAAACAAGTTAAAGATACACTGAAGAGACTTTGATGTAATGGTCCAAAAGTTATTTCTAAGAAAACACAACAAATGCACCCACATCATTAACCTAATTTATATGCATAATACAATTTTAAAACGGGCCAAAGTTTGCCGTCAACATTCAATTTAGCTTTAGAAACTACCTTGAATAACAATATAGTTAATACAACTCCTTATCTATTGTATAGTTTATTTAATGGAAACACTTGACCAAACACAATGATTACTTAAACATGAATATAAACACAAATAGCTACAATTAACATGTTATTTGAAGTGCCACCATTACATCAAGTCACATGTCTTCCAACCATTTGTGAACGATATTCCTGATAATGAATACAAATTAAATCAACACTGAAGCCAGGACAATAACATCACACCAACACAGTAATCTGAACATAGCATGCTAATCCAAAATATTATCTTCCTTTTCTCTTAGCATCAGGGCCACTGCTAGCCATCTGGGTGCCCTAAGCAGAATTTCTGTGATGTCATGTCATTCATTACAAAAGAAATAATGGGGTAATTTCTATAGGCTACGTGTTACGCACTGTACTGTAAACAAATCAATGGGAGACAAGGGAGTGGATCACAGGCAGACTCAGCAGAGAAGACAGGTGAAAGAAATAATACCCAAATAGTTTTATCAACGCTGTGGGAAAACTACACAGTGCGTGATGTGCATGGTTGAAGCAGCGGCACTGCTTAGTATTGTCATTAAAATAAATTTAAAAGTTTACTTTGACCAAATATTAGCTGATACTACACTGAAATGACACTACTTAGACACAGACGACAAGTGGATCTACTGAACTTCATATATCTCGTTTGAATTCTGGACCCATTCACAAAATATGATCAATATTGTTTCATTTTGTTTGGGAAAAGCAGATGAATGAAGTGTATCAGGCAATCTTGAATTTGGAGACATTTATCACACCATAACCTTGTCAAATGGTACAATGTCTGTGGGAGAATGTGCCAGGGATAATAAAGACCGGAGTGAAAGCTGCAATTGGAAAGGTCTCCTGTCACTAGGGTTTACAGAAGTAAATGCAGCTGAAAGAAGTGGTGATAAATCATAGCTGCCACAACACTGTCAGAAAATCTGTAGCATACAAGCACAGTGAAGTATATTATATGACAAAATAAATGATACATCTCATCCAATCAAACAGCCTTCCTGCATTGATTTAGCTTGTTTTCATATAATTGTATAATAAAAACTTAGAGTCATAAAACTTTGTGGAAGCAACCCTCACTTTCACATCAGCAAGTATGTTTCACAAATCTTTTACCATGTATGCTTTTGACATTGTCACAGAAACAACATGGATGCCTTTCACTATTTATTTTTTTACTTCATATTTCCATATCAACACAAAGCAAGACCATATCCAACTTTATACACAGCCTATGATTATAATTTATTTAGGTGTGAATGGGAGCCATGGAACTATATAGAGCCAACCCTCACTTTCACACCAGCAACTAATCCAAGCCATCAATAATAACATCAATAACTTTCTATTTTGATTATAAACCAAGTCCATTTGTGCTGCACAGAACATTTTTATGATGGTGATTTGCATGCATTTTACAAAGCCAATGACGAAGAAGAATGTTGTCCTTGGTGAATAAGATAAGGAATCGCTTCATTTGGATAATTCTGCGGTTTGGCTGTTTATTCTGGAGGACTTGTTGACATTGAGCCCGGCCTCGGTGGGGAAGCTGGGGGTCTTCTGTCATGGGATAACATCTCATTAGAGGAAATGTGCCCTCTTTTATTGCCACAGCCTCTCTGCATCTGCTCTGTCCATCTCCAACACAGACTATGGCTAATTGCAAAAATCTATTTGTTTAGAGGGAGAAGAGGCTTGGCACGTCTGAAAAATATCTTGAAGTAGGACTAGATACCCCCAGGTTTTGAATCTAAAAAAATAACAGCGCTGCAGGCTTAGCTGGGTCTCACAGCTGCTTATGTTGCATTTGAGTTACTTGACAAGACACAATCACAAAAGCAATCCCAGACTTTAACACTCCAAGACAGGCAAACGAGGTACAAATAGGTTCACAAGCACAAAAAGGCAAATATTATAAGACAATTCAATGCTAGAATCCAGGTCAAGGATGTCCAGGCGGCCTTTCTTTGCCCTATTGTGCTCCTTTACAGCTCTCACATTTCCCTTGCACTTTTTAAAAACAGCTCTTGAACAAATGGGCTGAATGTGATTCTCAAAGTACTACTTTGCTCTGAGCAAGTTTATGTACCGCCACATAAAAAGTAATCACCTCCACATCCCTCTTCACTTTGATTACAGCCATCTATTCAATTCAAGCCACCGAGCACCGCACCGGCCCATGACAGCGCATAAATAGTTGACTGATAGAATTTTAATCATGTATTTGTAGGGGATGTTGGTGGCGCGTTGGCTCCGGGAGGTGATGTGAGGACTTCTCTCTATAGAGTCCTGTATATGTGGGATAATGTGTCTGACAAACACTCTGTCTGCGAGTGTCCCATTTACACACAAGGGAATAAGGCATGTTTATCTAATGTAACCTATAGCCTTCAGCCAATAGGTACAAAGAAAGAGTACTTTATACGATGGATAATATACAAAAACAAAAATAGAAAAAAATGAATGCATTGCACATTGAGAAATGGAAATCTAACTGCACATGGCTAATTCGCATAAAACAATTTAAATATAAATACGAACACATTTTAAATACATACTGTTTTCTGTTTTACTTGTATATCATACACCTGGATTCCAAATGAACATTGCTGAACATTGTTGGCGGTAAACAAAAACTTTTTGGTAATTTACACTCTGTCTTCCCTATAATGTAGAAAGTATGTTTTGTGTTTGGCGTTTAGAAACCTGGGTTGAAGAAACTACTCTAGTACAATGGAAATGCACCACAATATCCTCGCTTGTATGAACTTCAGTGGGGTAATTTACATGTAGATGATTTTATTCAGCTAAAAAAGCCGTGGAAACAAGCCATTTTGGGTATCGAAAGGTAATTTTTACCCCTGCCACATCAAAGTCAGTACATAATTACCTCCAGTTTGTGTTGAGCTGTGGTTCCCAGACACAGGGTCAGGACACAAAAGTGGATCACACAAGATGTATTTGGGTCACCATTGCAATAATAATAAAGAAAAATGTTTGTTTATGGCCCTGCATGTAATAAAATAGAGCTATACTTTGAGAAATTGGCACGGGTCAGGAATGCTAAAAAGACCAATAGCATTAGCTCATAGTCTGTCTATTGATAACACAGATTGCTTGTTGCTTTAGGCAACTATTAAAAGGACCAGTCATATAGTTTATTCCAATACAGATAAAATAATCTGGAGAGTCAATCAAGCCGTTAAAAAGCCATGATGTGGGTGATGTCACAGAGGTCACAGAAGGTAAAGTGAAAATGATTTTATTCACACATAACAAAGAGTGGGAAACAGTATAGTGTGGATAAACGTCTCACACTCCCAAAGAAATGTATCCTTCTATAAATTTTACAAAGCACTGCATGAATTTCATCACTTCAATGCCTTAACATTCTCTGCATTAAGTAAAACCATCAACAAATCACAGACAGTCATTTAAATGGCCATTAAAAAGGCTTTCTCAGTCAGTCTGAGCAAAGTCTGGCTAAAATCCAGAGCGCACCACTGACTATTAGTCAAGTGCTCACCATGTCATAATACATCCAACCAATAAGCTCATGTTTTAAAATACACCCTTCTTTTTCTTACCAGCTGCTTGTTTCCAGCTCCAGTAGGGACTGCGATCTATCCGAGGTGCACTGCAGACACCACATGATCCCACCACCCAACCAGACCATCAGACCACCTGTTCCTCCATCCTTCAGCTAAATCTCACTGTCTTTTCAGAGCAAATCTAACTGCTCTGCCCCAGGACGCCGTTCCCATCCTATCATTCCAAGGAGGGGTTTGGGAAGCTCAGGAAGAGGTGGGGAATTCCTCAGAGGGAACTGGGTCATGAAGGAGAACTGTCTGTTTCAAAGAGGACGGGCGGGAGAGTGAGTGGTAGGTGTGGTGGAGAGGATTATTAATAGCAAAAGAATCATGAAGGATGAAGGGGAAGTCTAGGATACGTTTATATATATGGGCTAAGACTGGATGGATGCAGTAATGTGAGCTGTATGTCAACACAAATGTCCACTGGAGGAGCTGGAATAACAGACTAACCCAAGATACAAATAAACCAATTTTACTACATTTGCACTGCAGAAAAGTAAGATTATTCAAAATGCCTGCTATTGTTTCGTTTCACCAACATAACTGTCACTGCACTCTTCACTGAACAGCATAAACCACATTACTCTGTGCGAGGGGACCTTGTCTTTAGGATGGACCTAGCTAATGACTATGAGACCAGAACAGCCTGGTCCAATCAGAGTTTAGTTTCAGGTTAAACTCCTCCCTCTAGAGATATAAGCTCAGCTCTTTCACCAGTTGATCTCAAAATTGTTTAAGTCTCTTGAAATTAGACACTTGAAAACTGAGTCCAGATGCTTTTGCTTTAACCTTTTCGTCTGTGATCAAGATATTTATAAAAAGGCAAAGGCCCTAAATGAAACACTGCAACACTGCATAAATTTCAAATGAAACAAAGAATGTGCAAATATTTTTATTTCTCTGTTTAAAAGAATATAAACTTAGCTCACTGGCTAACTGTGACTTCACACTGTTACATCAACAACTAGTTTAGGGCCCACTTCCCAGTCTCTACCTTTTTTACAAACATGGTATTTTTCAAATCAACATGACTATATAAAGTCTCAAACATGGGCTTAGTCCACTCTCAGACAAAACAGTTCTCCTCACAGCTGCTTCAAATGGCCTTCAGTTTTCTTCTAAAAACAAATAAGGACAACAAGTTAATGAGCAGGCTGACTCAGACCTCCACCCTGCTGATGTTTAGACTGACTCTCTCCATCCGATATGAACAAATTCCTGCTCTATGACATCACCAACCAAACATCAGACCAAGATGATATCTAACCCATTGACAACATAAACTTTCACTGCAATAAAACTGCTCTAAGGACAAGAAAAATCCTGCTAATGACTGTGAAGTATCAGCCCTTATTACAGTATATTATATGAAGGACAGAGCAGGGACAGTGTTGCTCTTATGGGCCATTACCTTGCTTTAAAAAAAAATCTGAAAAATGCCTCCCATCTGGAGAAGGTTTGTGTAAAGTGCTCCATAAAGATTTAGTGAGGAGTTCAGTTTCATAAGTGCTAATTACAGAGGGAGTTATAAGATCATCTCTAGGAGGAAAAATGAGTATATATCATCTAAAGCACAAGCCCATCCCATCAAACATTAATACTGAAAGCATAGAGCGTCCTGTGTTAATGTGAGGTCACCACAGGCCTTGATGTTTTCATAATATCAAGCATGTTTAAAGCCAAAACTTTAATTGCAGCAAAGACAAAAAAACACTGTTGTTACTGTCATTAAAGGCTGAAGGTTTTACTGTCTCTATATATAGTTGCTTTTCAGGAGTTTGGTGTATGTAACTAGTTCTAGATTCTTTTTAATTTGTATTATTTTTTTTACATTGCCGTGAAAATGAATGAAATGTAGACAACAATATGTTTTGGCTTAAATGCAGGTGGTGTAAGTCATGCTCAGCAGTAAGACCCATACATTTTGGCACAACTCATATAAAGCACATTTAGCTGTTATTTTTCACCAAAAATTCTGTTCACAGATTTCATTCTCACAAATAGGAAGTTTGGGAGTTTTCTTAAAATACTCTATAGCTACTAATGGCTACGGTGGCCCTGAGGTGCATCATCAAAAAGTTTTTTGTCCACTAGACATAAGAGCAGAAGGTTTAAAAAAAAAGGTTGCTTAAAAAAGTAAGCAGAAGTATGTCACTGCGTTGATGTTGCTTCCTTAGCATTAGCCACATAAGCTGAAGGCTTTTAAAATTGAGGCAGGTTTACTTTTGAGACAACCTTAGTTTATAAGCTGGCAAACTGGTTTGAGATTTTAATTTGAGAAGTGTTTTATTTAAATTTTATTCAAATTCCCGAATGTTTTTCTTTTTCAGGTGTCTTATATTTAATTGGAATGTTTTATTACTATTTTATTTTAAGACAAGGTTTTGTTATTTTGAGGAATACATTTATTTTTCTTGGAATTTTTATTTAAAGTTTTATTTAGAAAGATGGGTTTCTTTTTTTTTTAGACAACATCTCTCTCTGCTTTAATTTTTCTGGTGGACACAAACTATTATGGTAATGGACCTCAGGGCCACCTTAAATGGCTGACTAGTTCATTGAAAACAAAAAAAAAAAATATTTATTGTGGGTTTATAATTTCTGAACTTAGATGATGTGTAGATGTGCAGAAAGTAAACCAGTGCAGAGTACATGGATTCCCACTATACAACTTCTAAGACTTAAAACAGTGGCCACCAATTTTCTTCTTTGGTTAATGCTGGTATCTTATTCAAATTATTGGCAGAATTTTATGTCAGACTTTACTTTATGTAAAAAAAAAAAAAAAAAAACAGGGGTTAGCAAATGACAATGGCACATTATAAAAAAATATTGGTTGGTGACCTAAAGGATACAGTGACAATACTGGGAACCCATTACTTCTGCCACCTCTTTTGAGGACACATTTGTTTGTGTTTTTGATTTTGTGTTGTTGTGGGCCGTCTGGTGCACCGTCTGAGGATCTGCAGCAGACACCTTGGTGCCAAATCAAAAACACTCTATTAGTGTGTAACTTAAAGAGTTAAATGTCTTGTTTGCTCTGTGAATCTAACCTTGTGCAAGTATATTGTCTAAGTGTCAGCATGCTTCAAATATATTTAATTACTTAAAAGTGTGAAGAGATTCTAATGGCAGTCGTGGAATGCCCATTTGTTGATAGAAAAGCATCTATAATTCAGTTACTATGTTTAGTCACATAACCTCAGTTGTGCACACAGAATCACAACTGCATTAGACGCAGAATCCAAGATGGACGCCATGTTTACCTGTCAATACGACCTCAGAGGATCCATAAGAGATAAAGAGCCAACCAATAAAACACATTCAGTTTTATGCTTTTGAGTCATAAATTAATCATCGGCATACGGCCTGTTACTAAAGATAGTCCCTTCTGTCTGTGTCCTCCACATCAGACGCAAAAAGTCACAAAGGCATTGATCCGACAGCTGGGCCGTCTTGAGTAGCAGAATAATTCCACCAGAGTGCTCAGCAAGTGACTTTGCAGGGACACAACTCAATGGCGGGCAGCTCTTTACTAAGGCTCGTGTTACAGAGCAGCTGTCTCACTCCGTCTAGACACCAGAGCGGAACCAGCAGGAAGTGTCGACCTTGTATAAATGCCTCCATCAGCCTTTCCCCAGCTGCAAACAGGGCCTGGATCTTTTTTGTATGAACAAAAGGGACAAGACTTACAATGTAAAAACGTCTGTAATATATAGTAAAATCCTGTAACAGTAAATACTCATAAAAGCCACAAAACAATGTTAGTGTCAAAGTTTACACTAAAATACTATGAAATGTGAGTTGCCATATGTATTTGTTGTAGCGCTTAAGTAAATATAACACTGAAAACGTATAACAGGTTACGTATAAATGCTAAATGTAGATATGTATTGTGTAGCTGCCGTTAGAGGCATCTCTTATATAATTCAGTTTTTAATATGCAGTTTACACTTAAAAGGTCAAAAAATAGTTAAAATGTTCAGAAGAATCATTAGAATAAGTAATATATGTTTTTTGATATGTAAATTAATTTCACATTATTCAGCTAAAACCATAAAAAAGCAACCTATTTTTGTTTCCACTTGGTTTTGAATGTTGCTATCAGGATAGTTTTTACCGGTGCAGTAGAAGTTGAAGAGCCACACGAGGTGCTGGGTCAGTAATGTGTCTTTTAGAGTTACGTCTGTAAGAAGTTATATTATTTTTTTCTTTTAAGAAGAAGAAGCTATAAACCTCCAAGTTTATTCCTCATGAGGGAGAGAGGCCAATGAGGTATGTGTTTTTTATTATGTTAATTGCTTTGCTGTATGTGAACATGTGTAAGTTACGTGAAGGTGTGTTAATGTGTAATTAGCCCTTTAAGTGTATTTCCTTATATGTTGAATGTGCACTTTATTTATTCGTTTTGTATGTATTTTCTGTTTATTATGTGTAAAACTCTGCTTCTAGATAGTTAATTTAAGTTTTATGTATTTCTTTTGTTAGTTCTGACGGCATTATTGGGGCATTAAAGAACAACAAGATTAGCATGTACAAGACATGTCGAAGACCAAAATAAATGTCTGTTGAAATCAAGAACTTTCAACCTATAATTGAACTCGAGGGGAGTAACATATTGTATGCAGTGCATGTCATTGTATTTCATGAAAAGTGCCAGAATGTGTATAACATTTATATGCAGATACCATATCATATGCTATTGCTTTAGCACTTTATTGTGTGTCATGAATTTTTTCAGCAGGTTAAGGTTGTCCAAAGACACAGTTCATTGTGGAATATAGAAAATGTCTGCATGAAATGCTTAATAGTGTACAGTATTTATTTTACCAAAAGAAAACATAATCACAATCTACTCACTTATTAGTAATAAAAAGTGATAATTAAACCACATCTTCATAAGTGTTTAAATGTCAGCTTATGTGCAATCTGCTGGTTGAGTTAAATTATACTTGTGTTATTCTGCTAGAGAAAGAAGCTGCAAGAATCAACCATAGACAACATTGCATTGGTGAAGATCCAGTTTTAGTGTTTTTACCATCGGGTAGGTTAGAATAGTGTATGGTTCACTTTAGCCAACATGGCGATTACCTTTCAAGCTTCTCAGGCTAATATTATGGTAATGACACACTCTCTTTTTACACATCCCGCTGTGACGTCGACCACTCCATCCAGATTGGAGGTGACAGTGTGCCTCTCCTATCACGGTGACAAATTTGACAGATTGCATGAGAGCGCTTCTCATTCAGCGGTGGGGATAAAAATAGACAGTCATTGACAGGCTGTATTTTCTGCTCTGCCTGCTAAACAAATTGACCAGACTTTAGTTGGAGACAAATGGGTCTACGCGTCCACCTCCCCACATGCTTCCGTCTGGAGCGGGAAAGAACATAACAACAAAAAAGTTCATAACCAAGTTTTATAATGTTTTCTCACGACAGATTATGGCATATGAAATAGTGATACAATTTTAAACATTCTGTCACGTCCTTAATCATCATCAAAGGCCTATTTGTAGGCCTTTTTGAAAGCCGCTGGTGGTGAAAGTGCAGGTTCAAATTCCACAACTCGCACTCATCCTCTTTAGAGCATGTGAACAGCTATGGTACCCTGCAGGGACATGCTGTTGTTGTCTATAAACAAACCCAGGAGAAGTGAATAAAATCAAATGAAGAGAGGCTTCTTATATACATCCCTCTCACACAGTGGTTCTCAAAGGGTCTCACCTCTGAACCCAATCTTTCCCCCAATCATTTAGTCATGACCAAATTTTATATCAAACTAATAAACCTGTTTCCTAGTAGCCTTTAGGCAATGTAAACCTATTTGATATTCTATGCAAGTATTTCAATATGTATATTACATGTTTAGACTTCACAATTTAGTAATTTAATGACTTGCCATTACAAGAGCACAAGCAAACTGTACGTAATCATAATAAAAGACCTAAAATATAGCTTATAGCCAAACATCTCACCCACTTTTGCCTCCTGACCCACCAGTTGAGAATACTCACCACACAGTCCAGTTTTCTACAGTATAAACACACCACAAATACTTACTAAACATATAAACAATACATGCATTTAATCAATTACAGAACCATTGACCTAATTCAACATTGCTGCAATTATGAACCACAAATGGGCAGCTGTTTAACAAAGTATTTACTGTGGTGATAAATGTTTTCCATTACAGCACGCACATCAGCAGCAATGACTACAACATGTTTTCTCCAGAACTGCGTTCCCACAACATACTGTACCTAACCATTTATTCATTCACTAAATAAATAATCATCAATTGTGGTGGGAAAAATACCTTATTTTAACTAAATGGTATGGGGTTTTCTAATGTATTCATCTATGAAGCACAAAACACAAGTAGTACTAAAGCACTGGACACTCAGTTGACATTTTCTTTGAGAACCATATTGCGCTGGTTGTGCGCTGAATGCTCTCACAGGGTGCTGCTCCTCTGACCACGGTGCAGTTATTCATCTTATCTCTAATCCCCCTACAGTAACTCTTCCTGCGTCCCATTCCTGAGCCGCCTGTAAGCTCCGGGCTACGACAACACTATAGCACAAAACAAACATGCCCGACTTTTGTTAGTCATGACGGGCATTGCTAATGTCACACAACATACTGACGAATGACTTGGAACCAGCTAAAAATTATGGTCTAGAAAAGTGAAATTGAAAAGGAACATTTTACTGTAGGAGTGCCTCTGATATTGTTGTAACATTTAATTAATGTACAGCTGCAGACCACATCATAAGACCTGCCCAAGACTTGTTTTTCTCTATAAAGCACTATAGTTGCAAAGTTTAACATTTACAATTACCATGTGCAGACAATACAATCAAAACAACCCCACTATGCATACCACAGGATTATAATAAGATTATCTTGGCCGACAGAGTGGCTCCTCTCTTATGTTTTTGTGATGCAGCAGCAGTGTAGTAGTACCGGCATTAACACTTTTTGAGCGACTAACTTTTTGGCACTGACATTATATGATCAGGTTATTAGTCTGTGACTCTCCAGCTCACGTTTTGTCAAGTTGCAGTGATTGCATCAATTCCATCGACCTGCCCCTCTACAGTTACGTTTTTGTTCCGATAATCTTAGGTAAATCTAACCAGGGTAAGACTGAATCTGCTCACACAAGAGTTGTTGCAGATAATCACTTTAGATGGGCCACATCATTGCGATGGCTGGAAGCGCTGAAACTCAAATCAACTTGTTTATCCTGACGCGTAATGTACCAAAGTAAAAAAAATACAGTAATAATCGACGGATGTATTTGTCCATTCTTATAGCGTTAGAATGGAAAACATACTGTATATCTTCACAAGTAACCAAAAGAAATAGGCCATTTTGTGCTGGATTATTTTGTATATTTGTTTTCAATTGGTCAGAAACTCATATACAGTATTTTGATATTGGTTACTCTATGATTAAAAAGTACACTGAATACTAAAATGTAAGCCTTGCTCAGTTAACCTTTCCTTGTACTATTGTGTATCCCTCTGTAACAATAAGGAACTGTTGCCGGAGCTCAATTTTTATGTCATGAGTTGTGTTTGTTGTTGTTCAGGTCTGAAGCACACTGCATCTCCTCTGATGATTCACAATAAGAAAGTGATGCCCTCTTCTGATAATGAGGCAGTGACTAAGATAGATTTGATTTACGGAAATGTACTTGGCGTCACAGCTCAGGTCTGAATGTCATTCTCTGTAACTCTCAGTGTACCAACCTTCTGACATGTTTAGTTTTCAGTTCAGCTCATTTCCACATAGATGGATGCAAACATTTTACTGCAGTAACAAATAATCTAGCAACAAACTTAGGCAATTCTCAAGTTGACACATTTCAAACTCAATACTTGCAGTCTTTACAGTTCCACTCATGCCCTCAATATATGTCAGTCTCACTCTGTTTCTTGTCAACATTTACTGTCACAATGCCAGTCTGTCAGGTGTGGGCTTTTCTGAGATTTCATTGCACCAAATCTTCCACAGATGAGAAGACCAGGTAAATGAAAGATGACAGCCTCAACATCCATTTAAATCTGCACATACGCTACAACTATACTAGAATCTATGAATTATTACCAGCTACAGTCTACACTGCAGGAATCCATTCTGGATCAATGTCACCTTGTTGGAGGCCAAATGAACAATGATTTGAATTAATGATGACAAACTAAACATTGATTTAGCCATCATTACAGTTCAAATCTGTGCTTTGTTAATGCCTTAAAATGAGATAAAGATACAAAATCTACTCAAGGATGGAAGTGACATGTACTAATATGCCTAAAGAGAGGTTCTTTTGAATGGAAGGAAAAGACAAGTTTTTTTGGGGTTGAATTGGGCAGAAACAAGCAGCCACGGTAATGTTCTAATGGAGATTCATGGTTAAAGCTAAAGTTAAGGTTAAAGTTAGCTGCACACTGACGGCGGTATAAACAGAGCAGGCCACTAGAAAAGGACTAGTAAAGACATGCACTGTTCATACACCATGTCTCCACTGGACATCCTCTCTCGGTCGGACGTTGATAGTCACAGCATGCACATTACTGCCTCCACACTGACTGATAGGCAGCACCCTCAGCTGTCTGCTCTTGAGAGAACTAAAGTGGTGTAGTCTGAGAAAGGGCAGTCTGCTGCCCTGCTGCGTTCAAAGGCATTTTATCCAAAAAGAGGGTTAGACATGAGACATGAGGGTTACGCATGGAGAGGCTGTACGTCATCTGCTGTGAGGCGTGAGGCACGGAAACTAAAGCCAGTCGGGTGTCTATTTTGGATGATATTAGCCCATCTGAGACCCATCTGGTTTAGCCCAGACTAGAGCATCCAAAAATGTCTTGAGCGAAAAGTTAGGATAACAATGCAAATGAAATGTCAACCTTGGTTAAAAGTTATGCCTTCTACCCACTGCATTTTCTTTACAACCTATTGTAAGCTCCACGTGTTTCCCAAGTGTAGTGACTGGTTTTAACCTTAATCTGACATGGCCGGCTAAAAAAAGATTGTCTGACCTATTGCTAAAGCAGGTGCCGGCCAAAGTAGCAAACAGACTAAGGGCATCCATTAAGACAGTACTCTTAAAAAACCTTATCCGTAGGCACTATTTTCATGGAAGACAAGCCCACCTAGTGCACACAGTCATCTATTCTCAAGATAAAGATTTATAATGAGTGAACCAAAAGTCAATATGCAGAGTCATTATCTTTGGCGGTTTTTCCATGAATAACTGTATTGTATGTGCAACATCCAAAATATGTTACCACAATAAAGCCACAGTTCAAACAGCAGCTGGAGTCTCACGAGATCTCAAACACAGGAAAATACATCTTGTACTGCTCCAGTCAGGCACAATGCCAATTCAAACCAATGATGAGGCAACCCTCGCGGTTATGCCCGTGTTTTATGTTTGATGATGAAGTGACAAAAAATATGGCAAAGTTTGATTAAATTTCCTTCCTAAATTTGGTCACAGACATTCAATCACCAACCAGGTGTTGATCTAAAGTACCTGCCCTTTGCAAACAATTTTTGGGAAAGCCCTCCCAGATAGTATTGTGTAATAGACCATCTGGTGAGCCAGGTTAACAATTAGTAATACACGCCACACTACGAGCCAGAAAGCCTTGCGGTTTGGTTAACTGAGTCACCTCTCCATGTTCGCACACTGCTTGCTTGTTTAGTTCCATCAAACATCAATAGTATTTGGTCTTCACCGGTGTAACACAAATAGGCCTTATTTGAATATGAACAAAGCAAAATCCTAATTCATTGCACTTTGTAAATCTATCGAGATGAAGCTTTGTTCAAATGTTGAACATAACCATTTAACAAGAGTCCAATTATTACTTTAAACTACTTTTACTTTTAAGATCCCAAATACAACCTGGGTCAAAAATAATAATCAATTAAATTTATATAGCACTTTTTTCAAGGGACTCAAAGCTCTTTACAATGGTTCAATATAAAAAAACAGACCTACCTTCAAAAAGCTTGGGTAAAGTATTGAAAACTCCAGATATCCAGACATTAGCTACCATCCCCAAAGACTTCTAACACTAAACCACTCTTTTCTTCTCTCTTATACTGACTCTACGTCTGGTTGGTCCATGCATGCACCACCCCGGATAGCTTTGTCCTGCCAGATCCGTAGAGTGGAGCACCTCTGTCTGCCTGCACTGCCGGTGGGTGTGTTGACGTGTGTTGGCATACGGAATAAGGGTTGGCTTTCTCATTGCAGGACGCTCACTTCTGCCAAGGAGAGAGCTATGTGTTCTTGTCAGTCAGTGGAAAAGGGGAAAGGGAGTGGCTGCCTCGTGTGTCACACTTGATTAGCCCGGTTGATTGAGGATTATTTTTGGCCGGCAGCTTATTTAAACTACACCATGTTTTTTTTTTTTTTCCTGAATGTTGTCAGCCTTTCCCTTCAGCCATTGCACCAGGCTGTCATTCATGTGAAGCCACAGATAGTCTATATGTCGAATGTATTTACCATTACACATATGAGCAAGCTGCTTGTCTGAAAGTGCCACACATGATACTTGTGTCAGCTGACACCCAGAGTGGACTTCAAAGAGACGCACAGTACAATATTTCAGGGGACAAATATAACTCAAAGGCCAATGACAAGCATCAACTTAAAATACATGCATGGACTGCCATTTGAATTTTCTAAAGTACTTTTATTCTCTGTTGTCACTCTGTTCAGTCCCGTTGTAACTTTAAGGTGCAGTGTGTGAAATGTTTTAGGATATACAGTATTTGAACAAAATGGTCTACTATAGTCAACATCAGTCAAACTATGTCTGTGAAGGTTCTCAGTCATCTTGATCATCTTGAAGAAAAGAAGAAAAGGTTAAAACAAAGGCATTTAGACTTGGTTTTCAAGGTGAAGACATTTAGTCTCTTGTCTGTCTTGGGAAATTTGACATGTAAAGGTTCATAAAACCCAATGAAAGAGACAGCTTCGAGTTCATTACTTCTAGTTGCTGTTTTTAGAGGTGTCCAGAGGTCAAACTGAGCATGGCTAAAAGAGAAATGTACATACTTCCATTAAGGTGTAGGGCATTCATGAACTAAACTGTAATTGTCAGCACCAGAACGTTTGCCACCAGATGGTGCCTAAAACTGCACATTCTTTAAAATGGCATAATGTTTGAGGATGGGGCTTTGCCATATTCAATTTCCTGTGAATTCAAAATGGCTGCTTACACAAAATACTAAACTTTATACCAATCAGTGTATTTTGTAGTGTGTATGCACAATGTTTGGCAATGAGTGTTTTGCTTTATTATTTAATTTATATTTTTTGATTGTAGTTCTTCTCGAAGGAATTTTAATGTACCTCCAGCTAAGGTGCCCTACAGCTAATTGCCTAATTATTAAAAGGTCAGGAGGTCACCAGTCGGTCACAATATCTACAAAAATCAATTCTAACATAGCATTTACACAAAACACATATTGGGGCATAACATTTTCATGTGACTTTGCAATTGTATATTTTCACCCAGACAACAAACATACAGTATGTAAAGCTTAATGAAAATACAAATAAATTTATGACATAAAAATCCTACCATGCTGTTTGTATGAATGCTTATGAACTTGCCCTCTCTTTACGTGACAAAATAAAATCATACTTTCATTATCTTTTGACATTTCTATAATTGCACTATCTGTTAAACCTGGTTAAAACTAATCTGCACCGTTTTTGTTGCACAGATTTCTGCTCATAAACAATTTTTTTTAATTCTGTTCAAAAAGGTCTAACCATTGCTGCTAAATAGCACATTAGCATTTCGAATATCTTTCCACATAAATTCTGTCTGGTAGGTCTGTGGAGCATAGGTAATGAGGCTAATTGCGAGTCCCATCTGGCAACGCTGTCAATATTAGTCTGCATGAACGTCACAAACAAGTGGAGCCCATGCATACCAACATAACGCTACCTGCTTCCAGCAAGCCTCAACAAAAAATAGGATATGAACTTTAAGAGCCGGGAAAAGATATGACAAGACAGAAAAAATAAGTCTTCTGATATATGAATTTTGTAAATCTTGTAAAGGTTTAAGACCAGAGTATTATAGTACCATTAGAGAATTCTATCAGCTGTTTTAACACCGAGCCAAGTGCAGGTCACTAAAATGCTTACTCTGTGCCTTACGTCCTTTGGAGCCACACTGAACCCATATACCACAGTGAACACAGTGACTTGTATTTGCCTGTTATTTTGAAATGGCTGCCCGGACACCACAAATGTGAGGGGACGTGTTCCAACATGCCCAGTCATATCAGACCCTATGAAAACAATTTCCAGGAGGATAAGTGTGAATCAGCTTACTGAAAAGGGCAGGTGATGATGTTAATTTTTTTACAAGGTGCTGAAATCTTTCCAAATAATTATGACAGCACATGTTCAGTATGAGTCTTATATGCAGTATAGGGCAAGGACGCACATTGAGTTTATTATTAGTGAGGACAAACGCAAAGTAATCTCAGTCAATTCTAATGTTGGTATGTACACATATGACTATAGCTTAGGTAGTCTCCATTTTTGAGACTGAACGTGTCACTAAATTTAGCCACATTCACAACGAACCTGGTAGAAATCATTGACCATCTTTTTTTTTTTTTTTTTTTAGCAGCAGCAGTGACTTCAATAATAGTCTGGAATCTCATCTGATGTTTATTTTTACATTTTTTACATTGTGCATTTAAGTTCCTTTTACACATTAGAGGTGACATGTTACAATCTGTGCATCCACCACAATTGTGAGATTTGCTGAACCAAAATGGAATTTTGATTTGACATTTATCATGGGGCAGAAAGGATCGCTCTCATTTATGCACCAAAGGAACAGTAAAATCTCAGTGACTTTCCAGTGCAGTGAAATACGTTTGGAACAGTTATTTCCCTAAGCCCAAAAATATGGAGGTCATGAAGGAGGAAGGTTTGGTAATTGTTTTTAAAGAAGGGAAGGTGAAGACAGTGTAATATATCAGAACAAAAAGAAAGAAAGAGTTTTGTGCAACTTTTTCCGGCATTCAATACCGGCAATGATTTTTTGAAGGCCATTACTGCAGCCATTTGTCAAACAGGGGGGTGTCATTGTTTTAACAGATGGGCTACAACAGTTCTGAGGAGATAAACGAGTTGAATGTGCCAAAACTGCTTGACGGGAGTTGACTAATAATATAAAAAAAATACTGTACATACATATTGCAATCGTTAATTTTATTGTAATTGGTTGCCATTCTTTTTTACAGCACAGGAATTAGAAACTGTAAAGGTTTTATTATGATATATTGTTGATAATCCAGCCAGTGTTTTTTCCCCGTATTTTATAATGCATAAAGCAGCTGGATCAATACATTTTACAGCAATTACTGCAATGTGATATTACAGTAATTTCCTGTTAGTTTTAGTAAAATGGTTTGATTTTGTACATAATGCATCCATATAAATAAATTTATAACCACTTTTTGAGGTAATTTTGTCTATTTATAATATAAAAGGTTTCTCATTCACCGTAAATATTACTTGTCAGGAATAAAATCTCAGAAAACCATACTCTCTTTGAAAATGTTTATTTGATATATGTATATATATATGTTCAGTTCAGAGTGCACCACATTTAGGCTACAATGTCCAATAAGAGTTTAAATACTGCCTTAAGTTTTTTCTAACATCTGGTGTGGTTTGAAAAGTTTCTTTCAGTGAGAACACATGGAAAAGACAGCAGCCAGACCTCAGTCACCTTGGGCCAGTTCACTTCAAAAGCACAGCCGCAAATGGAAACACTGTAATTCTAATAGCAGGAGCTCCAACTGTTTTCAGGTGAAGACTTTGGTTCAGCTGTGTGGGAAAAAAGATGCTTCAAAGGCATGATGATTTCAGAATGGACTAACTTTTAACATCTTACTTTTGCACTTGCATCTAAGGTAGATAAAACCTTTCAGCGCTTCACACCAGATTCCATGTGGGAAGAGAAATTTTCCATGGAAGCAAAGTGTTGGACTCAAACTCAACTCTCCATTTTCCTTGGCAAGACGTAAGGAAAAGTATGTCTGCTATGAAAGCACCATTCAGCTGATGAACTGACAAACACACTGACATGGTGAGTCAATGTTTAAAAGGTCTATTGTGTAATGTGCTGAAAACCTTTGGCAAAACTGACCCAAAATATTATCAGGTATTATTAGGCAATCAAAATGTCCTTTAGAAATACACAAATACATAGTGGTTGTTGTTTCTGGGTAAACGTAAAAGTAATTGGAAATAAATGAAGAAATTGTGTACTGCTGATAATACACATCTAAATGCAATATGGGATATTCTTGTTAAGTTTTTGCTTTGAACTATTCCATTTGTAAGACAATAAATCCTCATTTGTAATGATATTTTTGGATGTTGCCTCAGTGTTTTTTTTTTTTGTTTTTTTTTTTTTATATATAAAGCTGTGCTGCTTAAAATAATTCATTGGAAATAAATGACAGCCAGTTGCTTTATTATTATTTTTATTATTATTATTACTTTATTATCCCCGTGGGAAAAACCCTTGTCGGCAGCCACCACCAGGGGGCACCCAGCATATTTTCCATCCAGCAATAAACTCAAATTAAGGAAGGACCAAAGACAATAGTAGTTGGATTGCTTGTATTAATTCCCTACAATAGGCTTGTAAATTTTGTTTTTTGTCTATTTCATCAGTTCAGCCAATATATTAGCAACCAAGAAGAATTGTGGTCTGCATAATGAATTGCATTGATGCCTTAAGTGTATTTTATGATATACCGAACCACCGCACTCCTGATAATACAGCTGAGGCTCAGGTGCACATTTGGGGTAAGAAACAAAATGCCTCCCAAACAACAAAAAGCAACACCTCTAGAGGATGAGCCCCTTGTGACCACCAGCATGTTAATGCAAAGGCTCGAGCAGCAAAGAGACTTTTATAAGGAGATGTTACAACAACAACAGGACAACTTTAAGTCTTTTGTTCAGCTTATTATGGATGGCACTAGCAAAAGACTGGATGAAGTCTTTAAAGATGTTCAAGGTATAAAACTTAGCCTCGAATTTACCCAAGATAAAGTTGACAAAATGACAAAAGTGCAAGAAGAAATGGACAAGTTGAAAAAGCTTGAAATGGAAATTTTGACATCAAAAGGGCACCTGGAAAAGTTATTTCTGAAGCCGGACTACACTGAAAACCAATCAAGAAGAAACAACATCATAGTTGATGGCATTCCAGAGGATAGAGGTGAGACCTGGGATGCATCAGAGAAGAAAATCAGGCACATGTTCGAGAACAAAATGGGACTAGATGGCAAAAATGTGGAGATTGAGCGAGCCCACAGAGTGGGTCAGTATGAAGAAGGTGGGAGACCCAGACAGATTATCATTAAACTTTTGCGTTTTAAGGACAAGCAGACTATTCTGTCTTCTGCAAAGAAACTGAGAGGCACAAACATCTATATAAATGAGAATTTCTCTGAGGCTGTACTGAAGAAGAGAAAAGAACTGTTGCCTAAGCTACGTGCCGCTCGAGAGAGAGGAGACATAGCCACTCTCAAATAAGACAAACTGGTCATAAAACCCAGGAACAGAGGACCCCAAACATAAAGTCAAATGTATGTAAGGATATTTAAACATTACTATTTTCTACCAGTTTTTAAAAAAGGTTTTAA
The DNA here is from genome assembly GCA_024416835.2 of Perccottus glenii. NCBI lineage: Eukaryota > Metazoa > Chordata > Actinopteri > Gobiiformes > Odontobutidae > Perccottus > Perccottus glenii. The sequence goes on along the minus strand of CM044546.2, from coordinate 53,087,633 downwards.
ATTGTTATGAATTCTTTTAAATGTAAAGGTCTTACTATAGCTCATCTGAACATCTGTAGTTTGAGATATAAAATCAATGAAATTAATCACATTATATGTACACATGGTATTCAAATTTTAGACTTGTCTGAAACACACTTGGACTCATCTTTAACAGATGCAGAGTTAAAGGTGGATGGTTACAAGTTATTCAGGAGAGACAGAAACAAACATGGTGGTGGCACTGCATTATATGTTAGAGATGATATTCCAGTAAAAGTAAGAAATGACCTTGTATGGCAGAATCTTGAAGTGTTGTGGTTGCAGGTTCACTTGCTACATTTAAAACCTATCTTAGTGGGTTGTTTGTATCGCCCACCTGGTGCAAATGCCCAATATCTGAATGAAATATGTGTTATGATTGATGCAGTTTGTGATCAATATGGTGAAATATTTATCTTAGGTGACCTAAATATAGACTGGCTATCATCAAATTGTCCAATGTATAAAAAACTTTACTCTATAACTACTGCATGTGGCCTAAAGCAAATAATAACCCAGCCAACTAGGTTATCACAACAATGCTGTAGGGACTTCATCTACCTGTATAGATCACATCTTTACAAATGTTTCAGAACAATGCTCTAAAGCTGTTACAATTCCAACTGGCTGCAGTGACCACAACATTATAGGTGTCACGAGAAAAACTAAATTACCTAAATGTGGCAGTAAAATAATTCATAAAAGATCAAAAACTGTAATTTTGCACTTCACCTTGTTGACAGAGAATATATTGAAAAAGTTCTTACATCTCTTCCTGATGGAAAATCCTCTGGAATAGACCATTTGGACTCTAAGCTTTTTAGTACAGCTGCCAAAACGCTGTCCTTTCCCATTACTCATTTAGTGAATCTAAGCATATCACATTGCATTTTTCCAGAAAAATGGAAAGAATCAAAAATTATTCCATTATGTAAAGAGAAAAGAGCCACATTTACTGGGCAGAACAGCAGACCAATTAGTTTACTTCCTATACTGAGCAAAATTATGGAAAAGATTGCATCTGAACAGATTCATCAATATTTTTTTTCTAATGGGTTAATCACAAAGTATCAGCATGCATATCGAGAGGGACACTCCACATGCACTGCTTTAACTCATATGACAGACCAGTGGTTAGAGGAAATAGATTCAAATAGATTAGTAGGTGCTGTCATGTTAGACTTTAGCGCCACATTTGACCTGATTGATCATGAAATTTTACTTAGAAAATTAGAATGCTATGGTTTTTCATCTCCAGCTCTGTCATGGATGGGCAGCTACCTATCTGAGAGAAAGCATTGCGTATTTTTTAATGGTCAGTATTCCTCTATGAAAGTGGTACACTGTGGAGTGCCTCAAGGCAGCTGCCTTGGCCCTCTTTTATATTCCATCTTTACTAATGATTTGCCTTGTTCACTGCAAAATTCAACTGTGGTTATGTATGCAGACGACTCGACTTTGTACTGTGCAGCACAAACAGTGGAATGTGTTTCAGACTTACTTAATTTGGATTTGAAAAAAGTTAGTGAATGGATAAAGGACAATAAATTGGCCCTAAATATAACTAAAACCACATCCATCATGTTTGGTAACAAACATACATTGATGTTTATGTTTATTATAATGAAATGCTTGGATATGTTTTGTAATGCATTTCTGATTTATATTTGACTTGTATAATAGAGATTTTTAAGAGGACCCCAGGAAGATTAGCGGCCATTAAATGGGCAGCTAATGGGGATCCTAATAAAACAATAAAACAATAAAACAATACACCACAATAATAATATTTGCACATTTTTCAGCCTTGTGTGCATGGACATTCAGGATCTGGATCACTGCAACATCATAAAGAAGTTTTACATTGTCCTCACTTAACTTCCCTAGGACTACACTTGCTTTGTTGGAACACTAAATCAATATGACACTCCGTGGTGGTAAATGTGGACTATCTCATATCTCCACGAGGCCTGCTCTTCCCGCTAATAGTAATTGCAGCAATAATCTGAGAAGACAGAGTGCGTGGCAGCAGAATAATCCCCCGCAGCTTTTCCCTGCCACATGTTCCAAGGCCGCTTGGCAACCTCTTGACACCAATCCTACACAGCCTGTGGCTGGCGCTGGGCAGGCATAAACAGACGATAATCTGGCTCCAGAACACACTGAACATGTGAGACCAGGATTGGGTCTAGAACCTGAGACCCATATGCTCACAACAATGTTACAATGCCAAGTCTTAGTCTTAGTACTCCATTAGGAGACAATAACGGTACTTTATCAAACTTTGTAAGAAGACAATGTAGTAAAGCCAGATTATAGTAATGACAGACATTAAAAATAAAATGTACTCTAAAGGACATATTTGGAATATTGTGAGGAAGCATTTTTTTTTTAGATCACCCATTTGTGCCTAAATATGTTTTGTAGAATCACACATTGAGAATCCAACATGACCACTGTTTTGAAAGGAAGGGGTAAATGCTAAGGAGTTTTGGGTCTTCCCCATTTATTAATTTATTTAGAACCCGTACAACAGCCTTTGTGCATGCAGTCTTGACTATAACCACTCATGTGATAATGTCCAACCAAGACTTAACATTGCAATGAGACTGTAATGATCCTTTTGGCCACGTAAAGAATATTTGACAAAATTTGACCAGCCTAGTCCCAGTACTCAGAAAAAGATGGAAGGTGAATGGATATATAGTATGAGTAGATGTGCCAAAAGTCCATATGCTTACACACATGCTTTTTTGTTGGCTATAAGTGTTATATGAGTTTTTGTCTTATAATATTGTGAGAATGAGCTGACACTAAGGGTGCTCTAGTTACTGAGGATTCCATGCTGTTCCTGCGATCCAGGGGTGTCTGCAGGTATAAAAGATCTTACAGACAGGACTTTCCTATTCATATTCACAAAATCTATAAACTCTTGGACATTCTTACTGCCTCCCAATTTTGCAGTTATGACTATTAGAAACAATTCAAGTCAAATGCAGGTTAGTCTATCTATTTATTGAGTTTAGTATCACTCATCCCTTTAACTCACTGAGGGCCTCTCGCAATAGCATGATAGATGATGTGAGCAGTTGAGCTCTCTGGGATATTTGTGATGGGTTTGCTCAAGTAATCATGGGTTCACCTACTAAGAACCCCACAGAAATCTGATTGTAAGTGTTGCTTCAAATGTGCTCTGGTGCTCAGAATGCAATGACAGTGCTGAAAGCTTTTTTGAATAAATATCATTGCTGCATGCCCATAGTGCCAACAGTTTCCATAAATTTCCAGCACCCATCCATCCATCCATCTTCTTCTGCTTGTCCGGAGCCGGGTCAGCAGCAGTCTAAGCAGAGACGCCCAGACTTCCCTCTCCCCAGACACTTCCTCCAGCTCTTCCGGGGGGATCCCGAGGCGTTCCCAGGCCAGCCAAGAGACATAGTCCCTCCAGCGTGTCCTAGGTCTTCCCCGGGGCCTCCTCCTGGTGGGATGCGCCCGGAACACCTCCCCAGGGAGCAATCCAGGAGGCATTCAGGACAAATGCCAGAGCCAGCACAAACATTAATATTTATATTCATTCAATTATCCGCAACAACTTTCCAAAATAATGCCTGTTTGCCTGCAATATACTGTAATATCCCTCCCAATGATGCTTACGTCCTTATCTCCAAGCTGCTGTCGCGCTGACTACAATCTAACATAAGTAACAGATCATCGATCTACATCAAAAATCTATTATATCCCTCTAAAGCTGAACACTGGAGAACCAGTCACCAGTGTTATTACTAGGTCTGAATAGGTCTAAAGATGACTCGTCAAAATCCCATCCCAGCGCTCTGGCTCTTTGCCTGCTCCCTCTCAGAAAACCCCTGTGATGAGCCCATGACTTATTAAACACATGCTGATGTATTTTGCATTAAACCAGGCTAAATGCTGCATGTGAGGCACTGCTTTGGTGCGGGGAGCTCTGCCAGCTGGAAGGCACCGATACCAATGTCTCTTCCTCCAACACTTTTTGCATCATTCGTTCTGTTTTGCTCATGAAGTTGTAAAATCAAAGCAGGCAGGGGATGTCAGACGTGTAAACAAATCTCCCAGCTGTGATTCGCCGTCACGCTGCAGATTCTTTCAAAACACCACACAGCATCCTGAAAACAACAGCCCATTCTAATTCATAACCACAGAGGATTTCATCATTGTAGAATTATCTGATACCAAGCAGCTTAATGCAGCATAATCTACCCAACCTGAAAATCCGTCCCCCGAGGATACAACCAGGAACCGAAAAACAGATCTGGCCTCAGAGATAGAATTCTGTGCATCAAGATCACACCAGTCCCACATAATCCTTTGCCCTATACTCATTACTGATGAATTAAAGAGTGCTTTTAGGAAAACCCATTAGGCATGAGGTATTCTTGCATTTAATTATAGATGCATGACATTAGGGCAACACAATACATTGAGAATTTCTCACATTGTCATGATGCACAACACTAAAGGCTGCTTAAACTTTCTATCTCCCAGGCATTTACCCTTTGCATGCCAAAATGCTAACTTGTTCTCTTAGAAAAATATTAAACCGAATCTTGTCCGCCATAATGACACAATGAAACACCACAAAATTCAACATGGTACTTCACTTCTGTCTAGTAACACAAAATATATACATATTATTAGTGATGCAGAGCGATGCACTGTATAGTAGCACTCCTGGCCAACAGCAAGAAGGTTGTGGGTTCAATCGCTGTCCAAAGACATTAAAGGGAATCTACGCACATATCTATTGCACATATTGTATGTATGTATTGTATTTTTTTAATTTGCGAAGATTTCAAACAACGTTCTCTCACTTTGTCATTATGGGGTGTTGTTTGTAGAATTTTGAGGCAAAAAATGAATTTAATTTTGGAATAAGGCTGTAACATAACAAATACTTTCTGGATGCACTGTAAGTGTCCTTTGGCAAGACAACGAACCCCAACATGCCAATGTCTGACTTTGGTGTCTGAATGTCAGAGCATTTGTTGCGGCAAAAAACAAAAAGCACTCAATGAAAGCATGTGTGTGTGAACAGTGGAATTTTAATTGCCCGTAGTGAATGAATGGGAGTGTGAATGGGTGTCTCACACTGTGTCTCCAAGTGTTAGCCTTGCGAATTAGTGGCAATTGTCCAGTGTGTACCCAAATCACACTGCAGTAAAAATTTGAACAGTGTTGCTATGTTACATAAAAGTGGTTCAGTCTTTTTTTTGTCTGCCTTCAGTGATCACACACAACACTTTACATTTTTCTTTGTATGTGGCACTATTTATTTTACTGTATATATCTCATCTTAGCATTTTGGTTGACATACCATAAGCATACAGTAAGCATTTCTGACCATGCAATAGTAGTAATCAAAAATACTAAGGCCCTGGTATAAATATGTCAGAAGTTAGGAGTGATGCTTCATATCCCAGACCTAATAATACACTCATGATGTATTAAAGAACTGTACTTGGGGTATTGAAATATGAACAATGCTGAGTGTGTCTCCTTCTCTCTGGCATTATTGTGCGCAGTCCACTTTGTGATGTTGTCGAGGTCAGCACACAACAGCCTGATGTCATCAACTATTCCTGCTCTGTTTAAACAATCAATAGAGATTCATCTCAGAGCGCAGAGGAAACAGGACGCAGTCAAACAACAGCCGGCCCGGGATAAGGGAGGGAGTGGGTTGACGAGGGACAGGACGGACGCACAACAACAACAACAACAGTCTCTGTCTGACCACTTGAACTAAACGTCCCTTCAGTGGGAGTGGGCTACGAACACAAACATCAGCTGTCATGACATCAGAGTGCAAGGATAGAGAGGAGGGAGTACATGCCGGTACAGCTGCAGCCAACCTTGCAATACCTTGCTGTAAACACATCAAACGTCACAACATAGTGGTACATATCCTACCGGAGTGTGGTGACAGACGGTGGGCAAGGACATAACAGTGGATACCAGAGTGGACAGTGTGGACAGCATCTTCAATCACGCTCCTCCTGCTCCATACAGACACAGCTCGGGCCTCTGTCCGTTCGTCTGAGGCACTCTCTCCCGTCTGCAACTGTCCTAGCCCCTCCCCCCTTTAACTCCCTGTCCCGTCCCGCCCCCTCCACCACTACCTCCCCTCCCTGTGGATCGCAGCAGTCGCTTCTCTGGGGGCTGCTGCAAGGTCAAGGTCTGTCCCGGCATCAAACGAGAAAAATGCCACAGGAAGGGGCTCTTTAAGCCTTCTACAGTCTTTGTACTGGGAACAATTTTGCCAAGAGAGTTTTAGCCTTAGGGTAGACAAATAGTCAGACTTCAGCTCAATATATGAACCTGTAAAGTTCCTTGCTATAAAAAGGTATATGACCCTGTAAAAGGAATGCAATAATACAATGTGAAATCACTTAAACACCAAAAAGTGGAAAATGTTTAGAATTCAGGAAATGACACATTTAGCCATTGCTAGCTACAAATGCTAACAAGTACGGCGGAAGTTCATAAAACATTATTAGGACAGACATATACTGTATGTATGCATTATTCAAACTTTTTTTTACGACCACGGTCTTTCTGGTACTGCAACGGGAAAAAACAATTTAATAAAAATAAAAGGTAACACTTTATTTATAACACTTGATACATTGTATCTACCCCATTAAGTACAATGTAACATGTAACTACATAGTGCATACATACCCTAACCCTACCTACAATATGTATGTGTTATTACAGTTTGTTACACAAGGACATAGAGACAATGTATCAAGAATAGTGTAAAATAAAGTGTCACCAACTAAAATAAAAAAGAACAATTCTTAGGGCAACTTTCAAAACATTTTGAATATTGTATTGTTACATCATACTCAAACACAAATACTCAAATGGCTGGAAAATAAGTTTATCTGCTCAATAGGCATTCATAACACAAAAGTAAACTTTCTTTGGTTTGTGCACCAATGAGAAACTCTCCACAAAAATCACAGATGACCACTGTCACAAGATGACAACTCTCCGGTGACACATTATAAAGCCCCATTAACTGCACAAACCTACAACAGTCATGGTGCAGCTGATATTGTTTTTTCCAGCCGTTGTTAAAAACATACAGTATGATCTGGAAACACAGTACACTTTACATGTGGACTTTTGCTAACGCCAGGTGGAACAGAATCACAAGGGCTGACCAGTTTTGATTGGACTGTAAAATGTTATCGCATGCTCTGAACAACTTGGGTGTCCAAACTCTTTCAAAAATCCAGTCAAAACAGTTAAGAACAATATACAAGCAGCACAAAAAGCACATGCAGGAATTTTATTGGCACGTATAAAATCCACATAGGCCTTTATGTAACTTTCACCATAGCCTCAAGGTCATTCGATGGTTTGCTGACATGAAAAATAGGATAAACCGTTCAGCTAGTCCACCATATAATCCACCATGTACCTCTGAGGGGAAAGGGCATGCTAACATCTCATGAGCACACACATCACACCGGACTGCCGTGTTCTTGAGATACATGTAAGATGGAAATGTAAATGGAATTTTTGCAATGTAGTGCTACTTAAAGTCCAGTACTGTGTCCATTACAGACACATTATGTTAAACCCGACTCATTAGTCATCTTAAAGGCCAATTAACGGTGGACACTAGAAGCATCAACATTCCAACTGAAAACAAAAGAATGCATCAGAACAGACTGCTCTTATGTAGCTGTGGTTAAGAATTAACAGGATTGTCAAAGGACTCACAAAAGTTAGTCTTTGGCAGTATTAGCTAAACCTAAGTATCTTCGCAACATTACCGAATGTTAACATTAGCTCAGTGTATTATTGCGTTAACAAGTCTGATGAGTGTTTTGAAAAAGCTATATGAGGTTAAGATTACAGTAAACATACTTGCTATAGCTGTTTCCATAAAAGACAACGCAAATCTGTTGCATTTCAAATAAAGAAGTGGATATAAATTTGTCAGTTAATATAAGTTTTATTTGGATTTCGCAATAGTAAAAGGTACATTTGCATGAATATGTTTTTTGTGCTTGCTATTTCTTGTGTAGGCTTCAGCAACATATACATGTACTGGTTTTAAAGCAGCCAGTGGCATACCAAAGCAGCAAAATAAGTGCCTCTGGGAAACACTGCAGTTGCTGAATATTGCTGTTTCATTTTGAATATAGACTGATCATTATATGTTCAAATATCACCAAATCCTCCAGTATAGTTTTGGTTCTACTGTAGTTATATTCTAACATAGCAGAAATAAATCACTCCCTACATCAGCCTTATTGTTTCTAAGCTGTAGATTGCCATGTTGTCATCTCACCAATTGTTAAACTTCACAAATAAACGAAACAGTAAAGACTCACATGTCCCATACTCCCAACAATGCAAGGAACCTAAACAAAAAGTCATAAATTATGAAGAAAAGCAAAAAAACTTACTGTGCACTGTTCCTGGCATGTAGGGGCATGAATAACCTGCATCTATAACCACCTGGAGGAAGTTTGCCAAGGGTCGTGCCCCCTTGTTGCTCTGGCACTCAGGCCTGTTGCTACAGCCACTGGTGTGAAGCGTGCCGTGCCAGCAAGAACAAACAGAGTGAGTTGCTCGTGGATGGGCTCTTACCCTCAGCCTATAGGATTACTGTTAATGGGATTTCCCTCTAAGGGCTGCTCCTGACAGGTGGCATCCCTGTTGAGCTCAAGTTCAGCACTGGCTCTAAAAGTATTGCTGGGGTTTAGAGCTAGCCACAACAGAAATATCCATCCTAGAAGCCTTTTGAATCAGTAGTAAGGCTTAAAATGTGGGGTATTTACAACAAGCACAAAAATAACTAAAGGTGAGACTGGAGACTGTTTCGAACATATAATCATATACTGGCATAGAACATATAATCAAATAATAATTAAAAAAAAAGATTCCTTACAAAGTAAGTTCCTTTTAAAACGCAGGGGGTGATTCCCACTCTCCCCACATTTCATACTGTTGTTGTGTCCTTGGGCAAGACACTTAACCCACCTTGCCTCCAGCGGTGTTCCAGCTGTAACACTGGTGAATGTAACCTTAATGTAAGTCGCTTTGGATAAAAGAGTCAACTAAATGACTAAATGTAAAACAACAAACAAACAAATGAACAGACACCCCAGCACAGTGTAGGGGAGCAAAAAAAAAAAAAGACCACAACTAGTCCACTACTGTGCTCCTTAGCACCAAGGCTATGCGCCCCAACAGGCACCATACCTCTAGAAGCTGTGCCCTCACAGAGTGGAAAGAGTAAATCAGTCACTCCATTTGGAACAGCTCTAGGACCATTCTGAGCCAGTTGGCTGTAGTGGGGTCTGTTGCTGATCCAGGACAGAAAAATGTTTCTCTTTGCAGCATACATGACTATGGCATCAAGTCTCCTGTAGCCTGAACCAACATTACTGTCTCTGTAGCCCAAAAGCCAGATTCATTGTTACTCCAAGTACTCCAAGTTTTCTATCATTGGGTTGCTAGCCTTGTTCAAAAGAAAATTAAATAAATGACTAAAAAAAACAAGTAGGCAAAGTTGAGTAAACTTGGCTTTTGCCTACTGAAGGTGGCTTGTCTCTGTGCTGTAAGCGGGATACTTTGTGGCATTTGTATAATAATGGCTTTCTTCTGGCAACTCAACCATGCATCTTGAAACAGCCACACCACTTTTTTCAGAGAGTCCAGTATTTCAGCTGTTTTTTCTTTGCATCCCAAACAATGTTTCTGGCAGTGGCTGAAATATTATCTTTTTTTTTTTTTTTTTAAGTTATTGTGCTTCAGCCTAAAATTAATTTGAAACATAAAATAAAATATTATGTCACAGTAACTTCAATTGTGAATAACACAGACATTGTCAGTCATTGTGTTCAGACTGTTGTTCCTGTGCACCCACTTCCTGTACGTACACTGTCGTTAGACTCTGATCATAGCAAGAGTAAAGACCATTTGTGAAAACAGTAGCAACAGCTCAAAATAAAGTAATTGAATGGAGGACAATAAGTCCATGCAAAACAACAAAAGCAAGACTGACAGATAAAAGCTGTATTTAAATATCTAAGTGCTACAACAGCGTTTTGCCAGCTGTCTGTGTGTCTCAAAGAGTGGGCGATTGCAGTAATTTTTACATGACAGCTCTGTAACTACATTTTAAACACATTCTCTGACGGTCTTCTCATCTCGTCTATTACAGCACAGCATCTGGCTTCCCCTAATCCCCATGTCCAGCTCGGAGAGAGGCGTGAACAGTGAGAGGGAAGGAGCAGTACTAGACAAGAATAGACAACAATAACTAGAGCCACGTCATCATGTAACAATGCTAATCAGGATGAAGCCGCTCATCACCTTTTCTCTATAAGCCTCTGAAAGAAGGACAGCCTGTGACAGCGCAGGGATCAGCAGCATTAGGGATCTCCCGTTCACAAACAAAAGCTGAGGAAAGATACTCCTTCATTAGTTAATGTACTATTCCAGTATGTAAATGCACCCTTGGGTTGAGTCAAGCCTGATTCAACCACATCACAAATTGAATCAACACCTTTATATTTTCATTAAAATATGTTACAAGTAGCCATGTCAATCCCAGTTTAGAGAAATTGGAGTGCAGTGAGCTGAGAAAGACTGTACGTCCAGATCATCCAGCTGTTGGTCCAAATGGAAGAAGAGAGAAACTGTTGAAACTGATGACAGCATTTTGTTTAAAATGGTAACAACACACACTACTTTAAGATAACTTGCCTTCTTCCTACAAACCATGTATCTGTACAAATTATACATCTTAAAATAGAAATATTAAAATTTGCAAAGACTGGACTAAAGGACAAACGCTTAGAGCCAATAATTAGCTGGTTTAAATGCGGAGATGTCAGCCAACCAATTTTTTTCACAAAAGGCACTGGGATTTATTAAAGATCATTACAATAAAATACAACTAATATGTACCTCCTCAAAAGAATAGAAGCCTGTCTAAATTCTGATTTACCCAGCTGTGTTTGCAGTAGCCACTAGAGGGGGCCATCATTCCAGACTTGATTTGAGCTGAGTGGCAGAAGACAGATTACCAGAGACAGCAATATAATAATGAGCAAGAAAAGAGAGAAATTTATAGACCTTTAATACAGACTTAAGGGTTTCCAAACCTAATGCAAGAGTTAAGGTTAGGATTATCCAGTGCCGACTTTCCCCAGGCTTGTCCTACTTAATAAAACTGTGAGGGACAGTCTTAAATAGGCGTCTTTTCACTCTTTCTCATTTGACCCAAGCAATGTCCGGTACAATTCTTAAGTCTTCCTTTCTTGATCCACCAATAAGGCCCAGTCTGGCTGAGTGAGGAGGAGGAGGGACCATCTCCATCAGTCTGCTCACACTCAGGGGAGCTCATTAGAGCAGCCCCCGGCCCCCTGCCTTATACCGTCGTGTTGGCACTGCTTCTGACACGTCACTGGCCTTGACGCCACAGAGAGGAGGCCTTCAGCCGCCTGTCACAGCTGGAGGAGACGGGGAATGGGAAAAGCGCCTCATCAAATAAGACTAATTGAATGAAAGCAAATGGATTTCAGGCTCCCAAATACGTTTCACTAAGACTTGATTTGACAGTGGAGGAATAATGGAGTGTGGAATTGTGATGTCAGCCACATTGAGAAAGCTGTTTGTGATTACTATATTTGGGGAAAAAAACAACAAAATAGGGAGCATAGGGAAATCCCATAAGTTCTTAATCATTTTGAATATAAGTCAATAAGAAACTACTTTTGAATTCTTTGGTCTCATGTAATGTAATTTTTGGAAATTGGCAAGGTAGGACTACAAAAGCAGCCCCCGTTTCCCACATATCAACAACTTCAGCGATTCAATTCGAATAGTGGACATACAGTATATAGCTTAGATGCTTGTACATGGAAACTAACAAAGAATGAAGTCAAATGTAACAAACTGGTCATCACTGTTTCGAAAAGCAGTGATTTTTAGAACCGTGAACATTTGTTTATTGTCGGCCTAAGAACGTGCTGCCTGTGGACATAACTTGTCGGTAACAATTGCAGTTCACAAATTGCAGCCACACAGAACAATGGCTTTGTTTGTATTAAACAGAAACATATGTAAAAATGACAGCATGACACAAAAAGAATCACAAAATAATTTGCTCCCTGTTTATTATTTATTACTTTTTATTTCCAACTCTTGTCCTGATTTGTACAAAACTTTATGGCCCCGTTATACAAGAATTTGTGTATGGGAACACTGGTTGAGCAAGGTCTATATATATATATTTCCAATATATGGTCCCCACCCTCCAACAGGAACAGGCCAAACACATATGTTTCCTATTGTCTGTTTCACATACATTCCATCAAAATTCAGTACATTCCAAAAACTGTGGCGTTAACCCTTTCACAGATACGTCTTCAGATGGATCTTCAGTAAATACAGTTAAACAAGAGCACTTATGACAATACTCTTTTAACACATTATACTTTCCAGTTTGATTGGTCGCTTAATGGAGCCAACCCACATTTGTGCAAAAACCTCTCATCATCAAATTCAGCAAGTTCTATTTTTCTAGCGTCTATGTCCCCACAGACTTTGAGACTGTGATGTGGGCCTGAAAGTGTCTGCAGGGAAGCTATTGCCTTTACTGTGTGTCGGCTTTTGCTGCAAATACCAGCATATGCTGTGTCATATGTGTTTCTAACAGCGGCTCATCCCCGTCACAGCGCTCCAGGAGGTGTGAAGCTCTTGTGGTGCCAGCTGCAAACCGAGGCCCAGTGCTGGCTGTTGTGGGGGTGTCACCAAGCTCTGATGAGTGCGCCGGTTGTTGGACCGGCTCCTGACTTACTGCAGCAGCAGACGGAGCGTGTTTGTGTGCACAGGCAGAGCTGGATTTAATGAGTGTTTACTGCCCGGCCCACAGAGGCCCATCCTGCTGTCAGGATGCAGAGACTCTCCCCACAGGACTTCCTGCTCTCACTTAGAGGCCACACAGTGAAAGCTATTGGTGTAAGGAAACCAATTCACTTTTATTTAAGAGTAAACAGTAAAATAAATGCAATACAAAAAATGCAATAGAGACATTTAATCCCTATTATCTTCTATTATGAGGGTCAACGTGAACCCCATAGGCTTGACAAAAAACATCCGTGTTAACCTTTATCTGACTCTTCATAGCTGCATCACAAAAGACAAATCTTTTACCTTTGATCCTTTGATGTCCAATCAGAGACATAACAACCAACCAATAATTGCCCTAGTGGCATGTTAGAATAAACTTTGTTCAAAGATTTGTCCGTCTGGCTCTGAGCAATTGCCACCTTCAACTTGTTTTGTTTTGGTGCACTCTGCTGGTTCGGTGCAAGGAACTGTGGAGGACCAGTGAGTAAAAAGTCTGGTTCCTTCCTTCGCAATTTTGCAGACGGACAAATCACAAGCCGTTTGTCTGCAGCAGGGTGTGGTTTGCTGGCCACGTCATACACAAGTAAGTCGGCTCTTGCGGCTAGTCCAAAACATTAACCTTGGCAGACGCTGCTACCGATAGGCCGTTTATTACTGCTCTCGCCTCGGTTTTGAATAACCAGTTAACTAGCGGCACTAACGTGGATTCCTTGTTGACAACCGGCTGTGTGATTTTGCCTTTTTCCTCATCACGTCCAGCGTTTCTCTGATTGGTTAAAATTCCAGCCAGCAACAGGGTACCAGACTAACTTCTTTGTATAGAATAGGAAAAGAGTTAGCTCAAAGTTGGGCAAGATGCAAACGTCTTCTGACACTACTATTCAGGCTTCAGTACTTACAATCCTGCCATACAAAATGAATAAATATTAAATAGAAACATAGACTGACTTTTGGAAGAAGGTTAAAAAGGCAGTTGCAGATTTTTTTGTTACAGATGTGACTCATGTACAAAATCGAGTCAACATTTAAAAAAAAAAAGAAAAATACAATGCAAATATTTTGGGGTATTTGGGGTAGGCTGAATAAACCATGCAAAAGCTGGATCTTTCCTATGAGTTACAAGTTTAAATGTGACTTAGATTCAAGATTCAAGATTCAAAGTGTTTATTGTCATGTGTACAGACAGAAAGCATGTTTCCCTATACAATGAAATTCTTACTTTGCCGTCCACAGTAAAATGTCACACAATTAAGTAAAAATAAAAAAATAAGACAAATATACAAGTAATAATAATGGAAGTATACCAAAAAAATACAAATATACAAAAAGTGTAAAGTGTAGTAAGGTGAGGTAGTGCAGTTGTGATGGTGTAAAGTGACGTGTAAAGTAAAGTGACGTGTAAAGTAAAGTGACGGTGTAAAGTAAAGTGAGGTAGTGCAGTAGGTAAACAATTGTTCATGTAATGTGATTGTGATTGTAGACTCCTATCTGCTGTTTAGGAGTCTTATGGCAGAGGGAAAGAATGAGTTCTTCATTCTGGAAGTCCTGCATTTCACACTTCTGTACCTCCGTCCTGAGGGTAGAAGTGTGAACAGACCATGTTGTGGGTGGGAGGGTCTTTGAGGATGGAAGCAGCTCTTCTGTGGACTCTGCGGTGGTAGATGCTCTGCAGAGAGGGCAGTGGAGTCCTGGTGATCTTCTGCGCAGTCTTCACCACTCTCTGCAGGCGTTTGCGGTCCATGACAGAAGTGCTGCCGTACCACACAGTGATGCAGCTGGTCAGGACACTCTCAATGGTGCAGCTGTAGAAGTTGCTGAGGATCTTGGGCGACATGCCAAACTTCCTCAGCCTCCTCAGAAAATACAGCCGCTGTTGAGCCTTCTTGACCAGCTGTGTGATGTGAGGTGTCCAAGTGAGGTCCTCATTGATGTGGACACCCAAGTATTTGAAGTTGCTCACCCTCTCCACTTCAAGTTCCCGGATGAACAGTGGCTGAGGCGTTCTCCTCTCCCTCCTCATGTCCACTATCATCTCCTTTGTCTTGTCCGTGTTGAGGGTGAGGTTGTTGTCTTCACACCATGACACCAGACTGGCCACCTCCCTCCTGTAAGCTGCCTCGTCACCGCCAGCGATGCGTCCTATCACTGCGGTGTCGTCAGCAAACTTCAGGATGATGTTGTCCTTGTGAGAGGCGACACAGTCGTAGGTGTACAGGGTGTAGAGGATGGGGCTGAGTACACAGCCCTGTGGAGTACCAATGTTTGTGATGGTGCTGGCTGAGGTCCTATTACCAATCCTGACAGACTGAGGCCTGCCAGTCAGGAAATCTAGGAGCCAGTTAGTACCAACGCATCACCATTCTCAGAAGTTTTTGATGATCCTTTGCTCATTCTACAGCAAGATAACATTCTAAACTACATTGTGCTCACTTCACAACTTAACCATGCAAGATTATGTTTTGACAAGTGCTTTAACAAAAGCCACACATAGAAAAACATCTGACCATTTCATGAAGCCTAAAAGCTGCTCAGAAACACACCTTGGATGTTTGCTCACTAAAAACTCGGAGGCTGAGAATGTGCAAAGTGTAGACATATCTGAAAAAGCCTGAAAATTTCTCTGACACTTCAAAGAAGACTCACCGCCACAGAACAAGAGCTCGAGACTTGATAACAGGGCTGGCTTGAAAGCTGCTAGCATAAAGGCGAAACACAATGTGACTGTTAGCGGCACTTTGAGCGATTGTTTTCGGGGCAGATGAGAAGGGGAAAGTGGTGGAGTCATTTGAAATAAGTAGAAGTCATCAGGGTGAGTGGTGGAAAATGGCACTGACAGCCATCGCAGTATGTCCCGAGTGTCTATTGTAATTTTCTGGAAGATAACTTGCCATGAATTTCTTACAGGCCTCTAGGTGTCATCTTTATCAGCGCAGTGATTGTCATCTAACTTGTCTTTGAGGAGAGACAAGATCCAGGCGCATCCAAGGAATGACCCATTTCAGGCTTTAAAAACACGGCTGCTTTTAGAGATTCCATCAAATTTGTTGCAGCACATTTGGTCCATAACATGTCTTATTTATACAGGGCTAAGTCTTTTTATGTAGAGACCACACCGCAATAGCATTTATATGGAAGATGTTTACTTAATAACTTCTTGCTGTGTTGTAATTAGGATGTCTTTTATGATTTTTTGTCAAAGAAAAAAAAAACAAAAAAACATTAAATTCAGTATCATTGGCTACCATTTAAATCCAAAGAAGATAGTCTCAACCTTAGAGCGAACTGTCATCATTTGTACTGCTAGGCTTGGGAAGTCGAGGGAGTTGTCCAATAAGTGGTGGTGTTAATGCAAACAGTAATGTGGACAATGTGGAGTCTTCAAGTCAAAGTCAAAGGCCCACCTTAATGTCTGATTTTGCCTGTTAAAGCTTCACTTATGTCATCATATAGTTTTTCTGTTTTTCATATCTGATCAATATATACCCTTGGTGGTTATCTCAAACACAGCTGCTCATTTAAAAATGCCGGGTTTAGCAAATAAAAAAATGATACACTGTTTCGGAGTCAGTGACCTACGGCTTATCTGTCGGTCAATTGCGTGTAAGATGTGCAAGCCCTACTGACAAGAAAGAGTGAGTACCTAAAATGTAGGAAACGCTTGCTACTCTTTTACTCGCCTGGCCAAACAGACCCGTTCACTTTGTTAGGGAAGTGTGGCTGGAACCTCTCTTCTATTGAACCTGACTTCCACTGAGCTCAACACAACCAAACAATCAGAAGTGTTTCTCTGAAAGGGGGCAGGCTTTATGTAATGCTTTGCCTTTTTGATTGGTTGTATGTTTTTCAAATTCTGTCAGTCCAAAGTAAGTTTGTTCTGTGTACAAATAGTGTAATAACTGGTCTCTTTGCAGTCGGGAATAAATAATCATTGTAAACAATCCTCCCCGGCCTAGTTTATTCTTCTCTGTTTATTGCAGCAGTGGCTGGCCATATCTCCAACCCCTTATGTCACTAGATGTTTCTTAGATGTTAAAAAGCAATAATATGCACATGCATTAAAAATTGCTTAAAAATGATCTCTTATTTAAACTATCCTGCACACAGTACCATAAAAACACAAACCTCATCAAGGGTTACTTTTTTCCAAACAATGACAAACAAACCCATAGTGTAGATTTAAAACACATTATTTTGTATTTACTTTACAGTAATATTTAGTCAAATAAAGTAGTGCTTTTAATACTGTAACGGTGTTTCAGTGCAGGGTGAAAAATGACATGACGTTGTACTATTCTACAACAAAAAGACTACTCACAGCCCAATTATGCACTCATGCATTACAGTACACTTCATACAAATTCAAGGACACTCTGGCTTGCTTTTGCACTCTCTCATGTAAACCACACCCGCGTCCACAAAGCAACATTAAAAGCTAATCAGATGTTAAAAGGCTTTTCATTCCGGCTGGGAGGAGACAGATTGGTGTGTGGAGACCACTGATTGAGCACAAGCCCAAGTCAGTCCCGTCCCATAACACTGCTCATAAAAGACCTTCTCACAGCTGAGGACACTCACACTTTTACCGGCTCAATACTGTCAATACCTCTATGGAGCTGCACGGGGCTTATTTACATACAGAGCTTTTCAAGAATGGCAGGTTATTGGATTCCAGCCAATAGTGTTTAAAAGACATGCCCCATAAAGCTCCTCACATATTTCCCCAAAACACATATAAAGTAAATGTTGGGCATACATATGTGTGTGTTTTCATAAGACATTTTAGGTTGGACTAAAAAAATGTATATAAATTGTTTTCACATTTTATATAGAAATTAATAATGATAATGAATTAAATTAAAACTGTCAAAAAAAATTTAAAAAAACAATATGAAAAATAATTTTTAAATGTGAGGCAAGAGACTATTAAAACTATAAAACAAACGAATGCAACAGAAACCTCCCAGTGACTATGTTTTTGGCACAGTTTTGGTTTATTCATTCTATTCATTTTTATCAGGCGTCGTCAACGGAAAACCCTCAGCACATGTTTTCATATCTCTAATAAAAACCTTAAGCATAAACAAATTACATCTCACTGCTACATATTCAGGCCATTGGCTGTTGGATGTTTTCCCAGAAAGCAAGGCTGAAAGGCTGAGGTAGGCTTCCAGGAACAATTACTTCAGTTATTATAACTACCATAACCCAATGATGTAAAATACAAAAGAGCAAACCTCTTTTCCACCAACCTTTTTTTTCTTCTGTCCATGAAAGAAAAACAACAGTTTCTGAATTGAATAGAACCCAAAAAGAAAACTACCTTTGTCACAAGATCTGTTAGAATGTCTTGTCGTTGGTGTGAATTAACTTTCTTTAAAGAACGGGAAATGCCACAGGGAATTGTGAATTCCAATTTCTCAGCCGACGCTTTGGAGAAATGTGTTTTTGTGGTTTTGAGAAACAATAGTAAACGGATTACATATTCTTAGAACTTTTTAAGTGTAAGACTCCAGAAGTCTGCACAACCTGTTTTTTCAAAGGTATCATCCCGGCACATCACAGAACTCTGAATTACACTGTGGTGTTTGTAGTTGCTCAGGGAATAGTTGTCTTGTTACAACAAAGAAAAGACATTCTAATAAAGCCTGTAGCAAAAGAAGCTGTGCAGACATACAGTAACTTTCCATCACCTCTTTTGTTCTGACATTGTGTTGGTCGGATGGTGTGGTCTTCTTATCATAATATCAACTGTGCTGACACTATTGTAATTTTATGGCCTACGCAATATTATTCTACTCAAAGTCACTGTAATCTTGGAAAGACCCATTGTTCAAATTCAAATATGTTTTCTAAAACAAGCATAATATATATGGTTCATTCAGCAAAAATACTCTTTGATTATTAAAAGCATTTATACAGATGCAGTAAACACACATTTTTCAAAGGCATTAACATAGGAAAAGTCCCAATCTGTGCCCATATATGGATGTAAGACTTAAGCAAAGCCAGATGCATAAAACAGCTCATAAGCCAAATCATATTTTTAATGCTCAACAGCATCATAACTTTATAATTGCTTTTACCTTGTGCATAATTGCTGAAGGCCTTTATGAGTGGCACTTAAGATGAAATTTCCTTAATTATGAAAACAAAATCATATCCTTGACAACCTGAATCAATTTAGATGAAGTGTTCATCCAAAAATGTTCCTTTTGGTCTTCCACAAAAGTTGACTTTTAGTTTTCTTATAATCAGACCAATGTTTTTGACTTGTTTTTACTCAAAAACATTGGTCTGATTATAAGAAATCTAAAAGCTGAGATAACACGTTTCCCATTAAACAGGAGTAGCTCCAATATTGTTCAAAGTTTTGGCAAAGTACAAAGGTAAAAAACAAAATTAGAAAATCACATTTTGTTTCCTTACACCTTCCACTTCACTTGCCTACTTTTTGGGACAATGATGTTTTGAGGGCTTTCATATTAAGTGAACAGACATCTGGCAGCGCTGCACGCTTCGGTAACTGCCTCAAACACGCTGCACTTGACTTCACGTGGGGTGCTTTGTTATGCACACAGAGACCTCCAGCTGTGACAGTACTTTTGCAAACCTGGTTCAATTTACAAAGAAGAGGCGGGAGGTTCCCTGAGGAGAAAATAATAGACTTATGCTGCCTTATGGGATGGAGGTCAGGAAGAATACGGTCCAATGGAGTAGATGGAGAGTGAATGTTAGGTATTCTATACAAATAATTTGTTGTTCTAGTTTTGATTTGATTTGGTTTTCAGGGGGCAATAAAAATACAGAACAAACTGCCTCTGATGCAAATGAATAGACATAAACCAATTAGAGAAATAAAGCTTTATATAATGTTTGTCACTTTTTGGAAGCTAGACTGGGATTTGTAGCGAGGCAACAAAAGTCAACAAGCACTTTCTTTGGTTGTTGATTTCATTTTCACTCACAAACCACATGAAATTCTAGTGCCAACTGTTATTAGTTAGATAATAATTGTAAATGTCTGCATTAGTAGTTTGTTTCAGAGTGAGTCGTCCTGACCAGTGGACCCCCCAGGACTGGTGACAGCTCAGGTCAGGCCCCACATTGAGAACATTAATATTGGATGCATTCAAAATGCATTAACCATAAAGTGGACCCCAGGTGGTGGCCCCATGATGTCCCTGTCCACTCCCACCGCAGTCCCACGGCCATTATTGACCGAACCCTGGGTCACTGCTGGTGTAGAAGCTGGCCAATTATACAAGCTGACAGTGATGTAAAGACTGCGCAGGTGCACGGGCCGTTATTACCATGACATTTATTCATCATTACAGCTATTTTACAACAATTACAGATCCATCTAGTCACATAAAAGAGCTGTAAACAGTCAAATGAAAATGATATCTCTCCATACGAGACACATAGTGGACTCTAATTCCATTGTAATGTATTTAATTCAACAGATCATAGTGACTAGCTTAACTTACTTACGCATAAACATGTCAAAATGTCACACAAAAGCATTAAATAGCACAAATAAGAACCTAGAAGCAGAACAATTAGATCATGGGTAAGCAGTTAGTTGACCAAAAGGTAAAAAACAACAACAAATGCATGCAAAATGAATGCTGTGCACTATACAGTTTGCACATGGGCTAATTGTAATGACCCAAAGCCATTGATTTATTGATAATAAAATATAAAGTCTGAAAGGTGTGATAACAAAGCAAAAAACAAAGGTGTGAAAACATGTACACTTGAACCACGGATTTTTGTAGTCTTGTGTAGTTAGGGTTAGGGTTATAAGACCAGAAAGTGGGGAGTTCACCCCTCTCTTGACACGGCTCCTTGATAACTTTCATATTTTACTCTACGTTTGGGAGATAGGGTTGGAATGCCCGATGTCCGACACTGCACAGACACAGTCAAAGATGCATTAAGCTCGACACAACAGCTCCAGATGTGACAGGTCTAATGAGGATGAAAGCATTCCTCCCACTCCGAGAAGAGATGCTGTGAAATTACAAAGGAATGCCATAGGCCTAGTTCTGAAAGATCCATTTAACATGCAGGAGAGCACCTCTCACATGACCTCACTTCTACATCATCAGTCTGTGAGGGCCTTACAGAACATCAGCAGTACCCCAACACTAGAGTTACACACTCATCCTCCTGCCAAAGTGATGTGTGAAAAAAAAACAAGCCGACAACTCTCTGCGACGAGTAAACAACATACAAACGACTGGCTGCCTTACTTCCTGAGATCTGTGACCAATTTGTAAATGTAATGTTTACTAACTTTGAGTTTTAATAGCAGGCTATAAACATGTCTATTTAACTTGAAAGGCTGCAATTGAATACTACTGTGTCTTTCACTTGCACAATGCCAAGTTTAGGTAGTACTATATGTTCCAGACTAAAAAATATCAGTTTCCATTTCCAACATCCTGCTTTTTTATAAATGGGCTTTTCTTACTTTAGTGCACTATTGTAAAAGAAATGGACAAAGTAAAGCACAATTTTCAAAGTGACAACAGAAAATTAGACAAGCACTTACCAGGATTCCAACACTGGGTCACTCGTTTTTTTTTTTTAAAAGAGCACAGGTCCATGCCTCCAACAGTTATCACTTTCACCAGTGATGGCCATCCTGCTATCATTGCAAAGATCCTCTTGTCTTTCTTCCAAACCAGTGATGGCTCTGAACGGCTAAGTCCTTTCTACAATGCCAGAAACTGCTGAGGTCTTGGAACAGTGGTCCGAAGTTTTCCAGACACTGTACTCCTCCAACAGACAAAAGCTCAGGCCAGAGCACAAGCAAACTGACACGTACCTCACATCCAATTGAGCCTGGACTTAAATAAATAATAGCTGTGTTCTTTTGGCGAGCTGCTGTCACGGCCGGATCAGGTTAACTTGGGCTCTACTGTTACACTGCTGCTTAAAGGCTCTGAGATCACCAGCCTTTGACAAGACAACAGTTCTGACACACCAGTCCTCACTCAGCCTGGGTCTACAATTTAATACATTCCATTTAACCTTAACAGGACCAATGGCGTCCATAACATTTAGAACACTAGAAGTATTACAAATCAACAAATCATCACCTTGACATGATGAGGCATTTTCAAACTTGACTGTGTCCTGGTGTTATCATTAATGTGTCTCTTCTGAACAACTGTATTCCATTCAAAGATGTAAAATATATTCTGATGCAAGGTTTCCACTCATTTACTGAACAATATCCATTGCCTATGACAAAAATAATGATAGTGTTTCTCTGAGAATGGGAGGTAGAAAGAGAGGGGTCACAGAGGTGAGGCTGTGTCAGTGGTGGAACCTAAATGTGGCTAAATGACATGGGACATTGGCGGGAAGAATAGTGAAGAATATCACAAAGGAAAGGGTTTAAGAGGCTACATCGAGAGGGATAAGCCCAGATGGGTTTAGTATGTAGCGGCTTTAGCAGAGACAAAAAAACAGCGTGAAGAGGTCAGACCTGTTGGAGGAGCAAGAGTTATGGAAGATGACTGCTGACTTCAGGAATGTGGTGCAGACAGACGACGTGGCTGTGTTCCCCGTGTTAGACAGAGGGCCACCTGAGGGTCAGCACCAGCCATAACACTGATTTTGGATGAAGCTGTGGAGAGCTTCATCAAATTAAAACAGAGACACTGAAGTTCTGCTATTACATCTCAAAGCTGATATTTACTATGAATTAATAAGTAGGTTTTTACCTGATCATGACCTTCACTATTACCTGCTAAAGAGTTCTTAGAGAGATCTAATGTTAAGGATTATCATTAGATGTTAAGGATATATACAATATGTTACATACCACACGTATTAAATATTTTTTTCTGAAATCACATTTATTCATTAACTTTTCTTGCTTTGGTTATGTTACTCACTAATTTTGGGCATGCTTCCAGAATACTAAATAAAACATCAACATTTTTTGTGTAAAGTCTACTCCAGTTTGGAAAAAGGCAAAATTTCTGATGTACAAACCACATTCCCAAAAAGCTGGGACACTGTCCAAATTGTGAATAAAAACAAAATGCAATGATGTGGAAGTTTCAAATTTCATTATTTAATTCAGAATACAACATAGATGACATATCAAATGTTTAAACTGGGAAAATTTTAAATTTAATGGCATCAACACATCTCAAAAAGTTGGGACAAGGCCATGTTTACCTCTTCTTTTTATAACAGTCTGCAAACGTCTGGGGACTGAAGAGACAAGTGGCTCAAGTTTAGGAATAGGAAAGTTGTCCCATTCTTGTCTAATACAGGCTTCTAGTTGCTCAACTGTCTTAGGTCTTCTTTGTCACATCTTCCTCTGTATGATGTGCCAAATGTTTTCTATGGGTGAAAGGCTCTTTTTATCCCCAAGCATGTTGCCTATTGACCTAATAAGTTGCAAATTGGTCCTCCAGCTGTTCCTTATATATACATTTAAGTTTTCCGGCCTCTTATAGCTACCTGTCCTAACGTTTGTGGAATGTGTAGCTCTCATAAAATCCAAAATGAGCCAATATCTGGCATTACATTTCAAAATGTCTCACTTTCAAAATTTTATATGTTTTCTATGTTGTATTCTCAATAAAATATTGAAATTTGTAACTTCCACATACATTCTGTTTTTACTCACAATTTGTACAGTGTTCTAACTTTTTTTAATTCCGGTTTGTACTTTTGGCTTCAAATTGAAACCACAGAGTCTGGTCTGGCCCTTTTACAAACTGTGTATACCTGATCATGTCAACTAGTGTATAGGAAAATTCCAGCTCCCATTACATATTAAGTTCACATCCATTTTATTTCTGGCCTCTGGCCCAATAGGCAAGAGGGTGAGATTTACAGGCATCCCGGCAGAACACATGACACTGATTGCATATCACATATTAAATTTGTAGACAATTATCTGAGCCAACAATAGTGTTGACTGGCTAAAAATACCCCACATTTGACTTGAGCCTAATGCCCTGTGTCCATGTGCCACTGAGTCATTTATAGTAGCACAGACAAAAAGCAGGCCAGACCAAGTGGAAAAACCAAGTAGCATTCATGACAAATCAGCAAAGATGGAAATATCAGTCAATACACATGACACTGTACCAGACTGGGTTCAACTACCATCCAAACACATGGAAAAGAGAGGGTGGGCTGAAGGTCCTAAAAGTGCAGGCGTGTTTTTGCTTGCTCCAACCAGCTTTACTTTTCTTTTTTAGTTATTTTCACCTTTAGCCAATGATTTTATGATCAACTTTTTACATTATTTTTTACTTTCTTTTAACTGGATTTTTATGTTTTTTTTTTTCTTATTTTCACTTTTTAAACAACATGTTGGACCTGCTGAGCGACTGCAGCCTTGGTATCTATTTTCAACATGTCTGGGTTAAAAACAACAACTACATATTTGTTCTCCCCAAATTGTTGGAAATATCTACAGGAAATCAGTGTGCTACAAGAAAAATTTTTTTCTTTGGAATCTGAAAGAGGACTTGAGACAGTCTCAATCACACCATGTGGTAAGAGTCTAGACAAACCTGAATGATACAGTGTCATTCCCAAAACTGTGCAAAGTGATGGGATCTGAACAACACCTGGCATAAACTTGGTGCCCAGCCAAAGCAGCATTGGATCAGAAAAAAGAATGCTGGCATCACAGGAGTATATCTAACATCACCAAACCTCCAGCAAAAAAAAAAAAAAAAAAAGATTCCAACCACGGACTAAACCAGAAAACTCTGCTGTGACTGAAAAACAGGGAGTAAATGTTACTTATTCTCCAGAAAATAGAAGACATGAATTTGTGAAAAAGCACTAGGCAAACAGAGACAGGGACTCTATGTCAAAAGTGAAGGACTGAGATATCCGCTGCTCGGAGATGGTTTGTTACATGCAGCTAAGTTACAAAGGGCTGTGGTCACTGTGCAAGTGCAATCTTTTATCAGTGGACCACTCCCAAATATCAACAGGTGGATCAATAAATTTAATCGGCTGCTTGCATTAAATACATGAGTGTCCAAGAGTACACTTAATTGATAACTTCAACTAGTTTTGGCCCACAGCTGAACAGACGTGGAGTCAGGAAAATACCAAATAATCTCCTGCACTCCCTGAGACACCAAAGTGATACTGGGTGCCCACAAAGGTTTCTCTGAGAAGCGACCAGACACAGAATGAATAAAGCACTCCTGCCTCATCAACAACCCCACCACTGCCCTGGACACCCCCAGTGGCACCGTCTACAGACATCTCCACCTCCATCCCATCCTTCACCAATGAGATTTCCAAATCACCTGACAAAAAAAAGGAAATCTGTACCCCTTACACCTAACTTGGCCAGGTCACAGGTTCTATCATCTCCCCTACAAACATCACTCCCACAGCCACCCAGGAGCAGCACTTACATTTACATTCACATTTACATTTAGTCATTAAGCAGACACTTTTATCCAAAGCGACTTACATTAAGTTCCATTCACCAGTGTCACAGCTGGAACATCACTGGAGGCAGGGTGGGTTAAATATCTTGCCCAAGGACACAACGACAGTATGAACTGTGGGGAAAGCGGGAATCGAACCAACTACCTTATGGTTGAAAGACGACCGCTCTACCACTGAGCCACTGCAGCCCAGTGCGCCCCGCCCAACCCCCTCCCAGAGCAGCTCCAAAAGCCTTGACTAGCATCAATGCTGCTATCAGTGATTAGAAGGGCCTCTGCTGTTCCAGGACTTTTTGTCATAATAAACCACTTATCAACCTGAGGCGCTGGGAGAGAACACTACCCCCTAACTCCATAACTACAGTCAGAAGTCGCAGATTGGAGAAGAGAATGTCTAATCAGACAAATCTGATTCAAATCCCCTGCAAACAGATAATGTCAGGTCCTGCTCAAACGGACTTGAAACTTGCAGTGTGCTAACACTTGGGGAGTTTTCTTCATTTGAGAATGTGTCATTTTATAAGTTCTTTATAAACCGCCCCAACAATGTCATGATTTTATTGAAGAATTACTGAAATGCTTAGGGTTATCAGCACTGAAGTAGTCATATCAGGTGATTTTAATGTGCATGTGGATAATGTTTGTGACAGAAATGCCAAAGATCTTTCTACTATTCTTGATACTTTTGGTCTTTGTCAGCATGTTAATGAGCTGACCCATGACAGAGGTCACCACCATTGCTCCTAAGGTTCAAGTGATCAGGAAGAGGCAGAAGGCTTCATGGAGCAATGCTCATTCTGTCAGGGCACAGAAAAGGGAATGCTGAAAAGCCAAAGGAAAATGGTGTAAATCAAAACTCTTAATTTATTATGAAGCAAAGTAAAAACAAGTACAAAACAACACTGCAGCCATCTAGGAGACACTCGGTTGGTTTAACACATTTTACACCCATTAATGACCGAACAATTAAAAAACTGTCTCCAGCCTGAGTTCATCCACCTGCTGCCTCGATGTTTTACCCACTAGATTTCTAAAATCAGTACTAAGCAGTTTGTTACCACAACTCACTGATATAGTCAATAATTCCTTACAGTCTGGAACATTTCCAAGGGCCTTGAAAACTGCTGTCATTAAGCCTCTCCTAAAGAAGAGCAGTCTTGATGCTACAGTGCTCAACAACTATCGGCCCATATCAAACCTGCCATTTTTAGATAAAGTGACTTTCTATTGCTTAACAACTGCTTTGATCCTTTTCAGTCAGGATTCAGGCCCATCACAGACCGAGACTGCGCTTATCAAAGTCACAAATGTTCAAGGGGAGGTTAAAAACCTTCCTCTTTAGCTCCGCCTAGTGTTTTTTTTTATCTGCTCTTTGTCTTTAATTTTTTTAATTCTGTATTTTACTTATGTTTCTTATTCTAAATCTTGTCTGTGTACTTTGATTTGTATTTTATGTCTGTAAAGCACTTTTAATGAGCCAGTGTATAAATTGTACTGTATAAATAAAATTGCTTTGATTTTCAGTATTAGAGCCTGAACATAGAGCAGTGGGCGACCTGGGGAGACTAGAATTACAGAGCAGCAAAGTTCTGAATGCTGATTGGCTGCTGCTGACTAAGGCTTCAGCCACAATAGCCACTAATGTTAGCCTTGCTATAGTGAAATCACTGTGTGGAGCCATTAATGCTTTAACGTGGCCCATGCAGGACCCAAGCCTGATTCCTCTGCAATTTGTAGATGGCGATTTTTAAGAAAGCAATGGGCAGAAATGAGTTTGTCTGTAAGAACTTTTGTTGATTTAGGTCACAGTGTATTGTAATTTTAAAGTACACAACTGGACAAAGTTTTATCTTATTTGCATCAGACAATGTAACTCCAGTCAAGCAGGGGAAATGCCCTCTCACAAGATCTAATTCCTCAGGTAATCTGTCACATCAACATCTTTGCTACTGGTTTAGAAACACAAACAGCAATGCACAGAAAGACTATTTAGGTGTCAGAATGGTTCTACTACTACTCCGAAAAAAACAGTCTTTTGGAAAGAGCAAACATTTCATTGTTCAACATTGCAATGTAATTGTGTTTACAGACCCTTCCAACAATTCTGAATTGATAAAGTCTCTTAGAATTAGAGATGAAACGTCTTCACCTTGAAAACAGAGTCCAGATGCTTTTACTTAAAGCTTTTTTTCAGACCCTTCCAACATACAACTGTGGTATTGGTGAAAACAGCTACGTATGAAGGTCATAGGCGTGACACGTGATATTTCTTCTTTACAGTTCATTTAGGAGTGCTCTGTAACGTCTGGCCTATAGAATCAGTAATGATACATCTCACATCCTGTATTCTGAGTTTGAGCTGCTTTCCTCCGGTAGGCGCTACAGAACCGCTAAATGTAGAACCAATAGATTTAAAAACTTGTTTATTCCAATGTTCCTTATTCTGCAGAACAACACAAACCTTAATGAGTTTTGAATGAGCTTTAGCGATGTGTATGCTAATCTCACCAGGCAGATCTCGGTTTTACACATGAGGAAGTGGAAGTCCTAAAACCATCCATGTGTAACTCTGGTGGTGTTCTTTGGCGTTTTGTACCAGTCCAGCATAACATGACATGGATGCTTAGGCCTACTAAGTCTCCAGTGACTTGTAGTGTGTAGTCTTTAGCTGGTGTACTCTAAATGCTTGTATATAGAGCAACTAAATATTGAGCCTCTAACTACTCTTATTACTCTTACAGTGGTTCTTTACCACTGGCCACTGACAGTACACACATGTAGTCAGTCAGATGTCATTTGAGATAATCATCTTCATTATTTTTTTTGCCCTTTAAGATTGTATCACAGTCTGCTAAACTTCTGTTGCCAAAATCTGCACCCACCCAAAAGCAGCACTCAAAGGGTCTGTAACTTGTTACTGCTGAACACTGGTGACAGCTACTTTGTACATAGAATATGTTTAAACAGATAAGTAAATTTACTAGATGGACACATCACACAACTTTCAATCAAGTGATGGTTTACAATACATGTATGAGGCAGAAACAGAATCCTACCTTATGGTCCGCACTGAAATGCAGTACTTCCACATTAGATTCCACATGTCCCTTGCATCTTCAGCTAGAAATTTGAGACTTGTGCTGCTCACTCATCCCAGGCCAAAAGGAAAGCAGACCTCAGTGTTGTCTTATTAGTCCTACAGAGGCTGGAAACTCTGTGTGTCCCATGCCACTCCTCCCACTCCACTGACTTCTTTAGGCTCCACCACAAATCAGGAACTAGTGTTTTTTCTGTGGAGAAGTTGTGACTACTTCTCCCCGGTTTAGGTAGGGTTACTGCATACGGACAGTGACCAAGGTGGGGAGCTAGGAGAAACATTTAGAGAACTAAAACTTTTAGAATACAGAATGTTAATTTTTAACTATATTTAAAATAAAATACTGCATTTTGCTATTCATATAAATATATGACAAAGTATATTTTAATATTTCCAGCAGAAATATTAACAGAAACAACTTAGAATATAGATTTTTACTGTGGAAAGTCCATACTGTCTATTTAACAGAAGTATAATGTTTTATCTAATAGCTCTATACTGTGTATATACAGGTAATAGTATCATTTAGTATTTTCAACAGCACAAACTTATTAATAAACACAGAATTTTTCTGCCCCTCCTTGAACCGCAACCTTATCGTGATGGAGGGGTTTGAGTGCCCGAATGATCCTAAGAGCTATGTTGTCGGGGGCTATATGCCCCTGGTAGGGTCTCCCAAGGCAAACATGTCCTAGGTGACGGGTCAGACAAAGAGCGGTTGAAACCCCCTTATGGATAGGACAACATCAAGGACCGTGACGGACGTGGCGCAACCGGGGCCCCACCCTGGAGCCAGGCCCGGGGTTGGGGCTCGCATGCGAGCGTCTGGTGGCCGGGTCTTTCCCCATGGGGCCCGGCCGGGCTCAGCCCGAAGGAGCGATGTGGGGCCGACCTCCCGTGGGCCTACCACCTGCAGGAGGAACCGTAAGGGGCCGGTGTAAAGTGGATTGGGTGGCAGTCGAAGGCGGAGGCCTCGACGACCCAATCCCCGGACACGGAATCTGGCGCTAGGGACATGGAATGTCACCTCGCTGGCGGGGAAGGAGCCTGAGCTTGTGCGGGAGGTTAAAAGATACCGACTAGAGATAGTCGGGCTCACCTCCACGCACAGCTTGGGCTCTGGAACCCAAATCCTCGAGAGAGGCTGGACTCACCACTACTCTGGAGTTGCCTGCGGTGAGAGGCGGCGGGCTGGTGTGGACTTGCTTATTGCCCGGCTCAGCTGCAGTCATGTGTTCACCCCGGTGAACGAGAGGGTTGCTTCCCCTGCGCCTTCGGATCGGGGATAGGTC
This sequence comes from Perccottus glenii, assembly GCA_024416835.2. Taxonomy (NCBI): domain Eukaryota; kingdom Metazoa; phylum Chordata; class Actinopteri; order Gobiiformes; family Odontobutidae; genus Perccottus; species Perccottus glenii. The sequence continues at coordinate 53,057,844 of CM044546.2, read as the reverse complement.
TCTCACTGTTGTTTGTGTTTACGGGCCAAATGGCAGTGCAGAGTACCCGGCCTTCTTGGAGTCTCTGGGAGGGGTGCTGGAAAGTGCTCCGACTGGGGACTCCGTCGTTCTACTGGGGGACTTCAATGCTCACGTGGGCAGCGACAGTGACACCTGGAGGGGCGTGATTGGGAGGTATGGCCCCCCGGATCTGAACCCGAGCGATGTTCTGTTATTGGACTTCTGTGCTAGCAACAGTTTGTCCAGAATGAACACCATGTTCAAGCATAAGGGTGTCCACCAGTGCACGTGGCACCAGGACACCCTAGGCCGGAGATCGATGATCGACTTTGTAGTTGTTTCATCTGACCTCCGGCCGTATGTCTTGGACACTCGGGTGAAGAGAGGGGCGGAGCTGTCAACTGATCACCAGCTGGTGGTGAGTTGGATCCGATGGCGGGGGCGAAAGCTGGACAGACTCGGCAGACGCAAACATACTGTGAGGGCGTACTGACATTGAGTCCGAGTGGACCATGTTCTCCACCTCCATTGTCGAGGCGGCCACTCGAAGCTGTGGCCGTAAAGTCTCCGGTGCCTGTCGTGGCGGCAACCCCCGAACCCGGTGGCGGACACCGGAAGTAAGGGATGCCGTCAAGCTGAAGAAGGAGACCTACCGAGCCTGGTTGGCCCGTGGGACTCCTGAGGCAGCTAGCGGACTGCAGCCCGGGTGGTCGTGGAGGCTAAAACTCGGGTCTGGGAGGAGTTCGGTGAGGCCATGGAGAAAGATCATCGGTCGGCTTCGAAGAAATTCTGGCAAACCCTCCGGCGCCTCAGGAGGGGGAAGCAGTGACCTACCAACACTGTTTACAGTGGAGGTGGGAACCTGCTGACTTCAACTGGGGATATTGTTGGACGGTGGAAGGAATACTTTGAGGATCTCCTCAACCCCACCGACACGTCTTCCACTGAGGAAGCAGAGGCCGAAGGCTCAGAGGTGGACTCGTCAATCACCCGGGCCGAAGTCACTGAGGTAGTTGGCAAAGGCAACTCGGTGGCAAGGCACCGGGGGTGGATGAGATACGCCCTGAGTTCCTCAAATCTGTGGATGTTGTAGGGCTGTCTTGGTTGACACGCCTCTACAACATCGCGTGGTGGTCGGGGACAGTACCTCTGGACTGGCAGACCGGGGTGGCGGTCCCTCTTTTCAAGAAGGGGGACCGGAGGGTGTGTTCTAACTACAGAGGAATCACACTCCTCAGCCTCCCCGGGAAAGTCTATGCCAGGGTACTGGAGAGGAGAATGCGGCCGATAGTTGAACCTCGGATTCAGGAGGAACAATGCGGTTTTCGTCCCGGTCGTGGAACACTGGACCAGCTCTATACCCTCTCCAGGGTGCTGGAGGGTTTATGGGAGTTTGCCCAACCAGTCCACATGTGTTTTGTGGATCTGGAGAAGGCATTTGACTGTGTCCCTCGTGGCGCCCTGTGGGGGGTGCTCTGGGAGTATGGAGTCCGGGGCCCTTTGCTAAGGGCTGTCCGGTCCCTGTACGACCGGAGCAGGAGCTTGGTTCGCATTGCCGGCAGTAAGTCAGACCCGTTCCCAGTGCCAGTTGGACCCCGGCAGGGCTGCCCTTTGTCACCGGTCCTGTTCATTATCTTTATGAACAGGATTTCTAGGCGCAGCCAGGGGCTGGAGGGAGTCTGGTTTGGGGACCACAGGATCTCGTCTCTGCTTTTTGCAGATGATGTTGTCAAGTTGGCTCCATCAAGCCAGGACCTCCAGTGTGCACTGGGACGGTTTGCAGCCGAGTGTGAAGCGGCTGGGATGAGGATCAGCACCTCCAAGTCTGAGACCATGGTTCTCAGTCGGAAAAGGGTGGCTTGTCCCCTCCAGGTTGGTGGACAGATCCTGCCTCAAGTGGAGGAGTTCAAGTATCTTGGGGTCTTGTTCACGAGTGAAGGAAGGAGGGAACATGAAATTGACAGACGGATCGGTGCAGCTTCTGCAGTGATGCGGTCGATGTACCGGTCTGTTGTGGTGAAGAAGGAGCTTCTGCACTGAAGCTCTCGATTTACCGGTCAATATATGTTCCTACTCTCACCTATGGTCATGAGCTTTGGGTCATGACCGAAAGAACAAGATCCCGGATACAAGCGGCCGAGATGAGCTTTCTCCGCAGGGTGGCGGGGCGCTCCCTTAGAGATAGGAGGAGGAGCTCGGTCACTCGGGAGGAGCTCAAAGTAGAGCCGCTGCCCCTCCACATCGAGAGGAGCCAGCTGAGGTGGCTCGGGGATCTGTTTCGGATGCCTAGAAGATGGATGGATGGATGGAGAATTTTTCTGTTGAAAAATACTGTTAAATCAAGCACCATTACATTTTTAAAACAAAATGATACTGTTTTTGTAAAATACAACATTATGCTCTTAATGAATATTTAGGCAACCAATCAGGCTTTATATTATATCATTATTTGAGTGATTCAGTCATCAGCTATTTAATTAGTGTAACAAATATACAGTATGATACAACAAAAACAAAACAATATTTTCATTAACAGTTTAAATTGTCTTAGGTTTAAGTTTAAGGAGACTTTTGGGAGACTGAAACCGGGTTCTAAAGTGGATAACTCTGAAAACGACACCCTTGCGGTTTCGTGTGTACAGCCAATCCGTATATTTTGTGAAACGATGATGTCATCACATCACGTGTCGGCTGCAGCGCGCAAGGTTATGCGCATGCTCAAAGTCTTCTTCTCCGTGTATAGTGTATATCTGTGGCAGAATTACAGCGCCCCATACTGGTCTGGCATAAATACTACACCGTTTTCAATCGGTTTCAGTGGTTTCGTGTGTACGCAGATATTTCTTGAGACGACGCCGTGTTTACGGAATTTTTTTTAGAACGGGGGAAAAAAATTATCGGATAGGGGATGCACTGGCTTCGTGTGGACGTACTCTAAGTAACTGTATATAGAGATAAATTAATAGCAAATGTCATGATAGTATTTTTCTTTTTTCAGAAAAGAAAACGGTATCACATCTTAGTATACAGACAGTTCAGTAACAGACAGTATATTTTAGAACTTCTGGAGCCAGTGCAAAAACACAATCAGTTTTCAATCAAAAATGAAAGCTCAATGGTTTTCATTTTTGATTGAAGAGAACTAACCAGTAAAAGTATAATTTATTCTAAAAAATAGTTCAAATCTTGTCACTACCCACCTCTGTGACTGCTGCCAAAACACCCCTATTGCCTTGTGTTCCTCTCAGTGACCCTGCCGGCTGTTTGAAAGCAGAGCTGAGGCTTACCTAGTGTTACCAAGTAAGGCCAGCTGCCAGTGGAGCAGACGCAGAGGAAGAGTCCCTCTTCGGTCCGCTCTGTGCCGTGTGTTCACGTTCCACCAGCTGACTGCAGTCCTGCCCCAGGAGCCTATCCCCTCTCAACACCAGACCATGTAAAAATCACTACTCAGCAATAATTCTCTGACCAATAACTTAACCCCCATATCACTGCTGGGAAAGTAGTATGAAGTTGGCCTCTCTTTCTCTTATTTCTCTGTGTACCTTGGGCTACGTACAAATGGATTTGTAGGTTACAGTTCAATTTTAGAGGCACATTTTAGAGTTTTTCAATTGTCCAAACAGGAACAAACACTCTCAAAATAGCATAAATTACCACTTTGGGCCCTCAACCATTAAACTAGGAAAACACCAGACTGCAACATTTCCTCAAATGACTCTTGTCTTGTTTCTGTGACAAACATCCATGCAAAAAAAAAGAAGGAAACCAAACTGTACTTTAAAAAAATACACTCAAACTAATTGTCTCTAATCAGCAGCTGTTTACGGCTTTAGTGTTGGCATTACACAGCTGTTACTTTTGGCATTTAAAACACTGCAACTGGCTGTTAACATTTTAAACTTGTAAAATGTAGACTTCAAAAGTTCTCCAGACTGTTATAGTTTGCAAAAACCTGGAAATAAACCTTCTACTGTTTATTGCAGCAGTATACAGTTTAGTACAGTACAGTATCCAAAATGGCTGTATGAGATTTGACCAACTTCTTGAATTATGTTAAAATCTGAGGTCTTGTTCACATAAAAAATAAAAAAAAATGCAGATTTAATTAACACATACGAGTCCCATAAATTTGCAGCAGTGCCTGTATCCTTAAAAAAAATCTTTCAATAACAAAAGGCACCATATATATTTAGTACGCATGGGCGGAAGAATAATAGCAACATTTCTTTAAGACTAACAAGACCCGTTTCATGCATAAGTCAAATTTCAAAACAGAGCATAATAAAACATCTGGTGAGTATTGACTCAGCCCAATGGAATGTGAGGTGTCTTCTGAGATATGTGAGGTGAGGGAGAATAAAAACTATCTGCAGACTGTGAAAGTGTGAGATGTAAACAGCTATGCAGCCAGAAGACTGTTACTAAGAATTCAAATGTGAAATGGAAGCTACTACAAAGAAGAGGATCAATAGTTTCATTTTAACTCTTGTTTATCATGATGTTCTTTGTGTCACCCTTTACATCCCCTAGTTATCCCACAAGTCTTGGCTTTGTCACATGTGCCAAAGAGCAGCACTTGAAGCCTGATCCTCCTTCAGCATTGGGCTCACAGTGTTGTGGCTCCAGATCCTGACAGGAAGTCCAGCTGTCTCCCAGGCGTCAGGCTGAGTGGCCCGAGGATCACAGTCACTACAGGCTCTGTCCCAGCCAACCAGTTGTTAATGTAACACAACACAACAATCGGCCTCATTTGGAAGCTTTAGCAAGGTCTCAGTTGCTGTTAGAAAAACTGGTGCACACAAGTTTGTCACGCAACACCTTTGTGTAATAACTTAAATCATAAGCTTCTTGTATAGCTTGTGTAGTATTTACAGGGAGACTCCTCTGCACCTGCCCATCACTCCAGTCAGCTCCAGTGACAACGGGTGGGGCACATTCACCTGCCCTGATATAGTCCTAACGGTAGCTACAGATCACAGGACCACAGTTTTCTATATTTGGACTCAATATCTAAGGCTCTCTCTAAGACCAGGATGTGCAGCTCAGAAAACGTAATTTTGAACTGAAATTGAATTGAAGAACTGAAACTGAAGGTATTGTAGAACTGAATTTTCAACTTGGGAAAAGCAATTCCAAAGCAAATGAATTCAACTTCAAAATATAAAAAAAATATATATTTTACTGCAATTAATTTACAAACCAATGTCTTTGGTTTGTATCCCAATTTCATACTCCATCATGTACAACACTGCTTTGGGAACACACTGCCTGTGTATTGGAGTGCTTTGCTGCCGTCAGTCACTTAAATTGCTTAATTTTCCGTTTAGTGTCTGAGGCTATATTTATGTTGGGTTTTTGCTCATTGAGCATTTTTATGTGGGCAATTTAACATTGAAAAACATTAGCCTGAGGAGTGACACTTTATATTTCTTGACAATTCTTGACTCATCCTGCTGTTGGTAAATGTCGGACACAGCAACTGTTCCACACTCACTCGCTGAAGTGCAGTAATGCTAATCCACACATCGACCATGTGCCTTTGTTATTCTAGACCTTTAAGAATAGCCAAGTATTTTTACTCCCTGTTGGCTTTTGTGGCCTTCCTCTGAACAGCTGCCAAACTTTTCTCCATGTCTTTCTATTTTCCAGTTTGTCCATCTGACCTCGACTAACACATATCTTAGCAAACAACATAGTGGCGAGTAGAGAGTAGAGAGAACATTTTATTAAATTAAAATTAAATTATTAAATTAAATTAAATTTGTTTATTTATTTTTTAAATAAAAAATAACACCAGGTTAAATTAACATAGAGGGTTTTCTTTCCCATCACTAGAAAATACCTGTCAATCAGCGTCACTCCATCTAGTGGTACAAAGTGACTTAACAGGGGTCTATTGAAATCTCAGTCGCAGACAAACATACTCGTCACAATATTTCAATGATTTTGAAATTATGGAGTGAAGATTCTATATATATGAAAATTTGAATTGAGTGAGTAATCTGGAAGTTACACATGCTAAACAAAACATTCACTGAAATTCCAGATAAAAAAAAAACTCTGAAGGATTTTTAATGTTGGCTTTTTGGTCACTGAGAATCTTTATTTGGGCAAGTTAACATTGCCCGGCATTTAAAAATATCGGACCAATATTTAAAAACTGAGTGATATTTGAGATTTATTCATAATTAAGCTCACCCTGTTATTGATAAATGTTGGATCTAGCAACTGTTTCACACTAACTGTCTGGCAAAAACAAAATGCTGAAACGCTGTAATGATATTCACATATTTAAGCAGGCTAAACACATTGTTGTTGGGTTGCTTGGGGTACATAGATTGACATTTACCTGTTTTAGAGTCTTGTCTGCGGCGCTGCAGTCTGGAGATATATTTATGTTGCCCTTTTGGTCAGTGAGCCTGGAGAACAGGGTGTGAGCTTGACCAGCACTTTAGGCTGCCTATTTTAATGACTATTGGCTTTTTAAAAGACACATTTTCACAACAGACTTCAAACTTAAACATGTAAATATGCTCCAACATGTACACTACATATTTTCAATCATAAAAATTCTAGATAAAAAGGCTGTAAATCCAATTGGTCAGCCTGTTTATTCACAAGTACCGTTTGGAAACTTTCTTCAAAGCACTGCATAGCTTACGGTAGTGCCATTGTTCAAAACACAGATACCGTATACATTCTGTAGGTCAGTGCTTGAACGTGAATGTATTTCATATTTAAATACAAGCACTTATGGGTGTGTTTGTAGTGATAAAGTCACATATGTTCTCACGTCTGGTCTGGGCATCTGACACTTGCTGCATACCAATACTCCACAGAAATCAATCTGCAGCATGCTCTGACTTTGTGTTGTTAAGAGCTTTAGAGCGTTAGAACAGCACAGTCATGCTTGTCCACATTCCCACGGCACATCAATTTGACAGGGCCTGCACACTTTGATGTTTTCATTTCACGCCTTCAGGAGAATCACACAGAAAGTGACCGGTATCAGACTGTCCAGCATCGTGTACCCGCCAGCGGGGAGCAAAGGAGAAGAATGGGACAGAAGAGAAAGTGGCCCCAAAGCTTACAGTGTGAACAAGCTGCTGGCACAATATGACAGAGCTCAGTGTCAGTCAGCACAGTCACAGTTGGCAAATGAATGCAATTAGCAATCTATTAGAGACGCAGCAGTCTTTAACACTATATTTCACACAACAGGGACATGCCTTGTTGTTGGATGTGTGTGGGTATGAAACAACAAATTAAAGCCATTATTTGGAAGAGCTGACTTAAATCCATCTGAGTTTATCTGCTCATCATAGAGATCATTGCAAGAGGATCAGGGATTTGGCCTGGGCCTCTACAGGAGCTTGTGAGTCAGTGCTGCATATTAAAGGCTCGCGCCCAGTCAGCTGACTTCTGTAAATCCAAAGTCTGTTACTGTCGTGTGTTTGATGGCTGCCTTAACAACAACTCCAGTTTATTTAAAACATGTTCTGTTTCCTCCTATTTTGGAAAACGTATACTTTATTGACAAGAACATGAATATTTTGGATACACTTTGAGCACTGAGACTTTTTGACAGTTCCAATTGTACATGTCTCAAATCTGTTCTCATGACTGTGAAACTTGCAGTGCACAACTTTTTTTGAATAAAGAAAACTGTTAAATCACTTTATGTGCAAATTAAAATAAAAATTATTTGTGAAATAACAAGACCCTTTTCAAATATGGCAGTGAAAGATTTGATGTGGAAAGGGTTTATTCCAGTGCTGGGTATGTCTGCTTGCACACCAAAAAGGGAAAAAAAAAGTTGGTTAGGCCACATGCCATGGTTTATGTTGGATGCCCGTCTGCCCCTAGACAACCCTTAAATGTCCCATTAGTTCAACATTGTTTTACAGCAAAGACTAGTGACAGTCAACACACGAGTACGTTAGCAAAGTGGCTCAACATGGTGCTCTAAGCCTCTTGTCAAAAACAGATACGTATATGGAGTATTTTGAAAGATTAAGTCATTTCTTTTCTTTGGAAAAAAGTAAATCTAGACATACCTTAATGTCAGATGAACTGTACTTTGTTGCTGTTTTCAAAATTTGCCAATCCTTTTGACCACAATCCAGCAACTTTACTTTAGGAGTTACTGAAACTGTGCCAACTGACCCGTACTGTAACAGATCTAATGACATACACCAGATCTGGACAGTCTGATGAAAACACACAGTAGAGTTCTATCAAACATTTCTACCTGACTGCCTGGGTCCTCTCACCCCCCGTCAACTCCACCACCTTTCAACTCAGCCATTAACACACAGGTAAATACATTAGCCGACTTTACCAATCGGGTCATTGATCTGCTAGAGATAGCGCTAAACACTGAAGTAAACATCACTCAGAAACAGTTAGAGGGGTCAGCTCATGGGACACAAAGCAAAACAAAGTTTACTACACTGTAAAATCAGAAACGGAAACAAATGACTGCAGCCAAAAACCGTAAAATTAAAGTATTTGCACTTTATTGGATTTAAGATATTTTACTTTAATTTTACGGTTTTTGTTTGGCAGCCGTAGCTGCCAGTCATTTGACCGCTTTACGAGGTTTTTTTACAGTGTAAAACTGTTATTTTATGGATTTTTCCTAGATTGTTATGACCAAACACCTTCAATAAAAGTGATGCACTAATAGTTTTATGGGAAAACACTGTTATTTTACAGGTATTTTCTAAATTATTACAGTCAAACACCTTCAATAAAGTGATGCACTAATAGTTTTATGGAAAAACACTGTTATTTTACAGGTATTTCCTAAATTATTACAGTTAAACACCTTCAATAAAGTGATGCACTAATAGTTTTATGGAAAAACACTGTTATTTTACAGGTATTTCCTAAATTATTACAGTCAAACACCTTCAATAAAGTGATGCACTAATAGTTTTATGGAAAAACACTGTTATTTTACAGGTATTTCCTAAATTATTACAATCAAACACCTTCAATAAAGTGACAGCACTAAAGGTTCTAATGACAAACACTGTTATTTAACAGACCTTTGCTAAATTATAACGATCAAACACATTCAATAACTTGTCAAGACGTGCTCAAGGTTGTACATTAACAGTTTTATTTTTGGAAGACAAAATAAGTCTGTAAAAAAAAAAACTGTATAAAACGGATTTAAATCATTTCCGTAAACATATAATCTAAATTAAATGGAATGATTCAGTTGATAAATTACAGTATATATCTTAAATTAAATACAACGTTTTAACTAGTAGTTATAGAACAGTTATCAAATTCTCAAACTTTAGGATTAAAGTGAAATTTTCTAAACATACTCTACACAAAACTGATACATACAAGATTTCACACCACTATTGATTCTAAACATTAAAGGGTTAGTTCACCCAAAAATGAAAATTATGTCATTAATGACTCACCTCATGTCGTTCCAAGCCCGTAAGACCTCCGTTCATCTTTGGAACACAGTTTAAGATATTTTAGATTTAGTCCGAGAGTTTTCTGTCCCTCCATTGAAAATGTATGTACGGTATACTGTCCATGTCCAGAAAGGTAATAAAGACATCATCAAAGTAGTCCATGTGACATCAGTGGGTTAGTTAGAATTTTTTGAAGCATCGAAAATAAAGTTTTGTCCAAAATAAACGTTATTCAGCATTGTATTCTCTTCCGGGTCAGTTGTCAATCCGCGTTCAAGACTCAGCAGCGTCACAGCAATCCTGCAAACGGCCAGTAATCAACTGGATCCTTGGTGCATCTGGGAGGAAAAAAAAAAACACACTATGATTCTCTTAAAAAGGATGATTTAAATTATTTTAGTTTCCTTTAAACAAGCTTAATAAATTGTATTTAAATTGTCTGTTTGTCTTCTGTTTTGTCTGGTATCTAAAACTTGTGTCTGATGTGACAAAAAATGTGCATCACCAAAAGAAGGAACATGTAGATTCACAACAACAATGGATTATTTCTCTCAATTTTTCTCAATAAAGGATTGATGATGATTATGCGTTAAAAAAAAAGAAGGTCTAATCTCCTTGAGTGCAATTATTAAAGTACTGGAGATAGTTCACCCAAAAATGTATATTCTGTCATCATTTACTCACCATCATGTCTTTTCAAACCTGAAATTACTATTTTGTCAAGCATTAAAAGTAGATATTTTTGAAGAATGTTGGCAATCAAAATGCATAAATGTTTGGAATAACATGAGGGTGAGTAAATTATTTGGGAGAATGTGCCAAACTCCTGGAGGGCCAGTGTAACCTTGCATCACATTGTAATAGTTAGACTTTGTTCCCTGTATTTATTAGCACAGTCTACAGCAGCGGAGGAGTGATATTAAGTTACCTAGGCAACCTACCGTCCTGACTGTAGTGCGCTTCTGTTCTGTTTACTTTCCAGCGCAGTACTAACCGGAACAAAGTATAATTCCGCCGCTGCTGAGAAACTAGTTCCAGTAAATGTAATGCAAACATTGAGATGCAAGTGTAGTTTGAGTTCTAACATTATTCTCTCAACAGACATTTACATCGGTAGTCTGGCGTTATAATCGATTTGCTTTTGGTGTACTGTGGAGTGGGTAAAACTGTTTTAATGGCAGGCTACAGGATCTATTGACTCGCGCTAGCCTAGCACCGGCTAGGCTAGCGCGAGTCACACACATGCAACTATATGGGCCTATATCCCGCCATCAACAGTAGATTCAAAAACCTAGTTTGCAGATTCTTCTAGAGTCAAGGAGTAACGTTATGGTTCGAGTTCCTCTCTGTCTAAAAAGACAATGTTCTCATTTCACTCATTGTAAAGCTCCTATGCTAATCTAAATAACTGTTAGCTGACAATATTTACACATGCAAACAACACATTAGCATACTACATTGAAATATGTAATCGCGTTTAGATTATCAACTTAACACACTATATTTTGATGTAACGCTAGCAGATTTTTTTTATAAAATAAAAAGTTATTTAACGTTACCTTCCACAGATTGCATTATGTCCTTTAGGCGTTAAAAAAAATTGTTTTCCATCTTCCGTGTTTGTTCTTCATTTACATCCTGCAACTCGCTCAAAATAAAAATGTAGCAGTCCGATGTAAACCAATCCATGTTTAAACAATATAAAAAGCCACAGAACAGAAGTAAGTTAATACTGAATATCCCGAGCAGCAGCGCCCGCCCAAACTCACTCACTCACTCACTCACTCCAACTGACGTATTCAAATTTGAACTGTAAAGGCGCGCATAGTTGTTATTGGCCAGATTCCTGGATCACACTCAGAATAACCAATCATTAAGCCTGTAGTCTCAGACTAAAATGCATGTTTGAGCTGTTTTACCTGAAAGCAACTTGCACTGACATGTCTTAAAATATGTCAGTGCCATTGTTTTGTCTCAAGATGCACACATAATGTATTTTTTTTTTAATCTAAGGCACATTTTTAAAAGCTAATCGCATGCCCTAATTAAACTAAGGTCTAATCCTGTCTTAATCTAAACTGGATATAAACCTTTAATATAATGAGCTACACATTTTTATTCTAATTTTACACAACTTTGTATGTAATTTAAGAAAACAGAAAAATACTGTATAAATAATATGGTAATTGTACTGTATAAAAAAAAATATTTACTTTAAAATAACAAGGAAATATGTAAGATTATTAGTATGGATATATTATTGTAATTTTACACAACTTAATATGTAATTTAAGAAAACAGAAAAACACTGTATAAATAATACAGTAATTGTACTGTATAAAAAAATATTTACTTTAAAATAACAAGGAAATATGTTAGATTATTAGTATGGATATAAACCTTTAATATAATGAGCTACACATTTAATTACACTTTATTATTGTAATTTTACACTACTTTATACGTAATTTAAGAAAACAGAAAAATACTGTATAAATAATACAGTAATTGTACTGTATAAAAAATAAACATTACTGTAATTTGACATTACTGATATAATCCTTAAATTAACAGACAATTCATTAATTTACAGATATTGTTTGTAATTTTACAGTGTTTTGAATGTAATTAAAAATAACAGAAAAATACTCTAAAAAATTTACAGTTATTTTCTGTAAAATTAGGATTTTTTTTTACAGTGTAGGTTAGTGTTGCCGTCTGAGATAGTTATAATGGAACTAATGCAAAATAATGAACAGCAATAATTTATGGTGCCATCTCTGTACTTAGTCATAAGTCTAGAAAACCATTTTTAAGATTAGATTAGATTAGATTAGATGAGATTCAACTTTATTGTCTTTACACATGTACAAGTACAATGCAACGGAATGCAGTTTAGGTCTAACCAGAAGTGCAATGGCAGCAAGTGCAGGATATCCAGTATTTGCATAAATAAATAAGTTAGTATTGTAGAAGTAATTTGCAGATGGATATGTATATAATATACAGATGGCTTATTACTATAAACAGAAATGATAAAATGGGTATATACATGATAGACAAGGCCATGGTGAGCTATAAATAGAAGTAAGAAATAGATTATATTATAGAAGTAATTTTTAGGTAGATATGTACTATATATAGATACTGCATACATAAAGAGTTTGCAGAGTTCAATAAAGAGACAGCTCTGGGGAAAAAAATGTTCTTCAGTCTGCTGGTCTTAGTTTTGAAGCACCTGAAACGCCTGCGTAAGGGCAAAAGAGAAAACAGTCTATGGGCGGGATGAGAGTAGTCCTTATGGATGCTGCGAGCTCGACGCAGACAGCGTTTCCTCTGGACGTCCTCCATGGCTGGAAGTGGAGTCCCTGTGACGCGTTGGCCGGTTTTCACCACCCACTGCAGTGCCTTGCGTTCTGCAACAGAGCACTTCCCATACCAGACTGTGACAGTTGGTCAGGATGCTTTCTAGTGCACAGAGATAGAAGTTCACCAGGATATCTGAGGACAGCCAATTCTTCTTCAGTGTCTTCAAGAAGAAGAGTCGCTGGTGAGCCTTCTTGACCAGGCTGGAGGTGTTGATAGTCCAGGACAGGTCCTCCGAGAAGTAGATCCCCAGTAACTTGTAACTGGCGACACGCTCAACAGCCGTTCCATTGATGTGGATGGTGTCATGTGGGCCTCTTGACTCTTTCCTGAAGTCCACAATGAGCTCCTTCGTCTTGGGGGTGTTAGGGAGCAGGTTATTGTCATTGCATCATGTGGCCAGGTGCTGGATCTCTTCCCTGTAGGCAGTCTCATTGTTGTTGCTGATGAGACCAATCACAGTAGTGTCATCCGCAAACTTGATGATGGCGTTAGATCCATTCACAGGCCTGCAGTCGGAGGTGAAGAGGGAGTAGAGGAAGGGGCTCAGTACACAGCCCTGTGGTACACCAGTGTTGAGTGTGGTGGTGTTGGAGCAGATGGAGCCGGATTGGACCTGCTGGGGTCTGTTGGTCAGGAAGTCCATGATCCAGGTGCAGAGGGAGGTGTTAAGGCCCAGATCTTCAAGTTTGGCTATTAGCCTGGATGGGATGACTGTGTTGAATGCTGAGCTGAAGTCAACAGTATACGTACATAAGTGTTCTTATTGTCCAAATGTGTTAGCACAGAGAGCAGTGCCATGGAAACGGCAGAGCCACCTTTCCACCTCCAGCCAAACAACACCATCTCTTTCTCAGCTTCATAAAACTGGATGACAGCCTTTAATCACTATTTAAATGGAGGAAGCATTAATGTGTGGGGGAGCGCTTTGGTCTGAACCCCCTTTTCCCCTGAGACAGGGCTGTATGACTAAAATGGGGGGAGGGGTGGCCTCATGAATAAATATGACTTGAAGGTGTATTCTCTGCTCCGAGAGGCTCATCCTCTCAGGTTTGATTACCGCGCTCTGAAGCAGACTTCACCTAAACCTCGGGCACCTTTGTCATTAGTCACACTAAAATCAGACCAAATACAGACAGGCTAAAAGAAGCAGTGGTTAATGTGGCAATGCTTTTGGAAGGATATGTTAACTCACTGAATGTTTCCCATGAAAAATGGCTGGTTATAATCAAATTGTAATACTAAGAGTAGTGTCCGGTTTCATTCATTCATTCATTCAGTTCAGTTCAGTTCAACTTTAATGACCCTTTAGAAAAAAATTGGTGTAGCATGCACTACATTGTAGTGATGATGACTGGATTCAAGTTTGGTAACAGCAACCAAACTTGATTCCAGTCATCATCAAAGAAACTAAAAAGGAGCTATCTTTAAACACTTGAAACAACTATAAATACTAAGGATGCAACAAATCACAATACAATATTGAACCGATCGGTACGCCCCTCACGGTTGAATACGCATTGGTAAACATTGGTTTGTTTGTTATTGCGTAAAATTAATAGTCCCCGTCTTTTTATGCAGGGTATTTCTCTTAAGTTGGCTGTATGTTTGTGGCTTTAAATCCTTTGGGACTAGTGAACGCCTCTGTGAGTGAACAACCAATTACAACTCTCTATGGGCGGATGAAAAACAATATGAACGCCAGTGTTCCCCCAGTGCTTCACGGCAAAACCTGCCCCTCGCCAAGACCAATCAGCGACATCTTGGGCTTTAAATAAACATGCCCTACTCAAGCCTGCTGGGTTACGGGTGAAATCAACTCGGTCTGTAATGTCCCGCTGTAAACACTGGCTTCACCTGGAGTCTGGTCTGTTACCGAGAGCTGCCTCTGAGGCTGCCCCACACTCGTAGAAAGTTGAACTTAAATATCCTAAATGTCCTGTTACCGACAAAAAATTGAGATAATCTTTTTAGCAATGTGGCTAAATTTCAAATGAAGCACTGGTCCTTGCTGGTCTAAATCATCTCTGTCTGAGACATGATTAAAGTTTGATCAAACATGAGTCTGTTTAAAATCTGGTCCTTTGTGAATGATATCAGGTCCTCATATAAATGTTGGTTTATAAATGTTGTGCCTGGATTATAATGAAGCTGTGCAATAACAAAATACTTATTAAATATAAATAATCATTAGACACCTTCAACTGGAGATATTGTAAGTGTAACCCACATACATTTAGATTTGTCAAGTTATCTTTTGTGAATCATGTACATAACATGTCATAAGGCATTTGTACTGCTCAAGATAAACATGGATGGGTGGTAAAGTCTAGACAGCAGTGATGAGTTGGACTACAGCATGTGCCTTTTCACACTTGCCCAGCACACAGACCACACACAATAGACTGCAGCTCGTCAGGGCCACAGCACAACAATAGCACTTCCCTCAGCTGACCTCACAAACACATACTAGGCCCCATGTCACTATTCAGCTTCTCTCAACACCATTACGCAAAGAGGAACCGGGGTTGTCCATCACTCACACAGGCATCAGACTTGACACGGCACAGGGCTCACTCGGCCTGAGCTGGTCCCACCGAATTACCACTGATACTCTCGCAACATTTAATTGGAATGTTGTTGGTGTCTCACTAACAAGCCCCAGAGGGAGTGGATTTAGAAGCTTAGTATGACCAATTTTGTTACTATGTATTGACATTTTCCCAGACTAAAACAGAACCTCTTTCTCACAGTCCAGTCTTTAAATCTGCCAGTAAGTACAAATCTACGGGTCATTTTCACTGAGATCAGCAATGCATCATGCACGTAGCCATTAGAGGAATTGGTGACAGAGAAGAAGAGGGTGAGACCATATCCAGGCACATATATTACTTAATACAGCTGTTGGTAAATTTTAGCTTTAATATTTTGATATATAGAGTATAATGTAGATGTCCTTAACCTCAACTATTTATTTAGAATTTCATTGTTTTGCTTCAAGGTTCACGCCATGCCATGGCATCCTCCAACAACATTTAAATTTCAAACATGCCATATCCATCAGCCTCATATAAATATTATATATCAATTATATTGTGGGAAATAAGTTCCCATTGTGCCAAGTGTATCAGGCAAAACTCTGAAGGACTCCGGCCAAGTCTTGAGTCAGACCAAGACAGCGAGGTACAGTCAAGCCCATGATACACATGGAGTCTAAAGTTCAGTGGGACAACAATGACACACTCATGGGGAGTCTGCTAAAATTTGGTAAAGAAAGGAAGGGATCAGTGAAAAACTCTAATGAGATATGTTCTTGGTTTCCATCCAGTGATAATAATTACCTTTATAAATGTATCAGCTGTGGTCTTGGCTAGTCTTGATATAATATTATTACACTATGACATGACAAACTAAACATCAGCTTGGTTCCAAATTTGAGGCATTCCAAAAGTGGTCATACACTCCACAACAGTAGTATCTAACAAACTGGTGTTGTTTAATTGGCTTAAAATGTTTGGCTTTCGTTCTACAAAGGGAGCCATCTTCAATTTCTCACTTTCTCTAATAAAGTAAATAATGCTGTTTGACATGATATTGGAAAGTGTATAGTGTATTGTGTGCCAGTAATGGCCTGGTTAAGGTCATTTACAACCACATTGTCTAGTCTAATCTGTTTACATGCATTGTTAAAGTCTGGTTTCAGTCAAAGTAACACAATAAATGACTCTTCTCATGTAACACAAACATACTGACTGTGACCCTGATAAGTTATTCCTTACAGCAGTCCATACCTTGTGTATTACGTCTAGTCAAAGAGAAACACTTAGAGGTGCAACTTACCTTTTATAGAAGGAGTTGAGCGGCTGCAGACACAGAAACTGCCAGTAATCCAAACAAAACGCTTTGAACTTCAACATTTCGTCTGCTTAATTTAAATGCAACATTGTGTTATGAAAGAACACCTCAAATTAAGAGGAACAAAGCAGATCCTTCTTGTTTAAGCCGTCCCAACCCAGAATGAGGCTGTGTGCGGGGGGCCTGCATGGAGGGGGCAGGACCTATCCATCTCTTCTCATTGGAAAATACTGCTACTGCCTCTACCTTTGGGTCTTGATAGAAATGACAGCTAGATTTTTCCTTGTCGGGACAACCTTCACTACAACCCAACCTCCTCCCTGTCCCTGTACTCCATCTTGGTCAGTCAGTCAATACAGGAGGGTCCAGTCTCAATCAGAAGTGAGCTCCAGCTGCTGCTATTGTCTGCGCGACCACGCTGACAAGGTCTGAGTGTGGTGCACCGCGCTGGGCCAACAAAGGACACAAAGGCCTCCCCCGGTGCCTCCATCAATTAGGGTTAATCACACACTGCACGCACCGCAGACTATGGAGTATGAACACTCCCATCAATCCCATAATCATAAATAAATTAATAAATAGGTCTCAGAAAGAAAATGTAGCAACAAAAATCTCTATATCAATTTCATTCAGGTTTGTTTGAATGAAATAACAAATGCAAAAGGAAAATGAACAATCAACTGCTGTATTAATGCCACATTTTATGTGGTCCTTAGATGGCAATGGTCTCCAAAGTGGTTTGTTTTTGGATAGTTAAGGGGTTTTCAACTTGGAAAGCCGTAATGTAATTGTTGCTGTTTATGACAGACCCATTGCTGATTGCATTAGTTCTCAGTAATCAGTCATACAAAACATTAGCTAATGTAACTCACACAAATTAAATGAGTGTGTTTGACTTCTGAATGTATTTAATGAAAAACATACAAACACGTCTCCACTATATATATTTATGTAAGTGTAAAGTGCCACCATAAAAAATCTGTGGCCGTTTCAATGACAGCTTTATGGATGTATTAATTTCAGTCCCAGGACTCTCCAGAACAGCTAATCAGCATCAGCACATGGTGTATCCTGGGACAGCGCCAACACAAGAGATCCTGCCACCACACACCAAAGCACATAATGCTGGGGCCGGTTACCACAGCAACCATAAACATGGCACCAACAGACACTGATGGCTCCTTGATGTGATCCCTGCTGATTGGCTGAAGAATAATGATGAGCATTTGGAGGATGACAACCAAATCAGAAAATGATAATCTAATGTAGCTTCTGCAAACTTCTGATAGCACTGATAATGTTAACAAAATAAATTTCAGGTTCAACTTTTTTTTCCTACCCCGATCCAAGCATTCACAACTGACCTGAACCCAGAGTCATAGGTTTGATTAGGGTCTTATAAATTAGGACAAGTGGGATGTACAACAAGGAATACATCTTTATTTGGCCATACCACAGCCAGTGGATAAACCAAAATAAAAACATTATAGTTTTATGTGAATAAAGACAACGATGCCAGACACCCAGTTCAGGGTTAATCCCACATTTTGGAAAGATGCCAACCCCAAGTAAGACAAAGAAGACCCTGTGCCAAAGGATTTTACCAATATAGTTATATTATTATTTTACCAAGATTATTATATAATAATAATAAGGCACAAAGGTAAGGTAAATAAGGTTTATAACAAAAAGGCTATACAAAATGCATTTGAAAATATGGGAAATTCTGATTTCAGAACTAGTATGAACTATGATCTATTTCCAGATTGACCTAAAGGAGGTTGGGGCGGTGGATGAAATCCAGGAGTTTGCTCCTGGAGACACTAGTTCATGTTTCTGTACATTTGACTCCTGAAGCCACCTATTGGCATAACACTCTCTTGAGTCAAATCCCTTTTGTTTTTATTAAAAGATCTACAAAACCTAAAGACTAGATTAGACAGGATTAGAAAGACTTTATTCCCATTGGCTTGCTGGAGTTGCACCAGGATTTTACAGTTTTTGATGTCACAAATGACTCTAGTCCAGACCAGAACATCATCAGTGCCTAATTAAAGGCATTTAGTCAAGAAAATAGCTTGAGTAGGATCCTACTGACCAATCAGAATGCCTTATAGAGAGGAAATCCAAAAATGTATTTTCACTCTGTGACCATTTTAAAACTACAGTTTATTTGCAATTTCTTTTCTTTATCACTAGGGACAAATAAGTGATACAAAATAAAGGTTAAATAACTATATATTTAAACAGACGCTACATGTGTAGTTTTGAGCCAGTATGATTGCCCCAGTCCCCTCTCTTGTTTCACACAGAGAATCTGATTGGTTTTCTTTGACCCATCCCTTTATCCAACTGTCAAAGAGAACTCCTTAAATGGGCTATGTGTGCTGTGTTTACAGAGTTTAAACAATGTTGGACCCGGTGATAACTAACAGCTAATTTATGTATATAGCTAAGAGGTTTTATTGAGTTTGTGGCCAGTGACTGATTTTTATGAAAGTACTGTAATGCATCTTTGACAAATGCAGTGGTCACTGCAAAAACTCAGTCAGCCATCTGTCACTTGCTGCTCTTAAAACTAAAAAAAGTCACCTAGCTAACTTCAAGTTTCCCTCTTATATATCATTTTATGTGTAACCAAATACAACATAGTGGACTTGTTTAACTTTACCAGAACTCAACTGTAGTCCCAGAGCCATGGTCCCTCTCTGGTTGCCACAGATACTGGTCGTTGGAAGGCTGAGCACACTCCACATCATTATTTAGCTGTCAGTGCATCCTGGCAGATATGTACAGACACAGAGCTGATACCAGCTCACAGTTTGATGTGCTGCAGAGGGGGTCATACTGCAAACACTGGCATACAGCTTTGAAGTGAGAACAGACGGCATTTTGGACAAGGCTTGGAGTCAGGAAAACAAAATGTACAGCAAGCTGTGAGATGGCGCTGTCAAACAACACACATCTTTGTCCTTCTAAGCTTTATCCAATTGAGTACTAAATCTCAAGCAGAGTATATGTATCACCAGGCTTCTGAAAACTTTTTTATTGTAACTTTGAGCAAACAGCAAAGGTCATTATTAACTAAATGTGTAGTTAAAATGCTGTTGTAAATCTCTTTCGTAAACCAAGTGTCATTTCACAGCCCAGCTCCCACTAGTGCAGTAAAAGTCACTTCATTTCTTTGTGCCAGGTTATGGACTGGGCTACACATGTCCCAGGACATTTATAAAGCACATTGTAAAGATTTTCCTTTGTCTCAGTGACAGAATGCAGAGGGTGTCCTGTTCAGGGGAGAAGGCTGGGCATTACTGAGCCGACAGTGTCACCAAATGGGAAACCATCCATCTTCTACACACCACAAGGCCTGCCTGCCCATTACCGACAGAGTGGGACATCTGTGTTTGTTCACATTTTTACCAAAGGCTCCCAAAAGTTTAAGGTCTGTCACTTCAGCCAAATTGTTGTTTCTATTTGTATAGCTAGTTCCTTTTTTTTCTGACCACAACAAGTCATTTCCATTGCAATTTAAAGCCACCCTGCATAACTATTAGTCTAAACATAGATATTGTCCAAATCATTTAGATGGTTCTTAGACACACATCTAATAACACTGGACCCTTGCAGAGTGTAAAAAAAAAAAAACATTGAAATAATATAGATTTAGCCTTGGACATTTTAAATATCTTTTAATGTGAGGTGGGACTGTTCATAATCAAAGGTCAAACAGTGTCGCTGGTAACAAATGCAACTTAAATATTTAATATATTTGTAAAGAAATCACACTGTTACACTGCAATGACACAGAGAAATGGAGCTCTACTTATCGTCTACACCTGTTATTTGACTTTTACTGATGCATCTGCTCTTGTACCCAGCTGTGGAGTGAACTAAATGACCAGCAGTAAAGTGTTATGCTAATAATCTCAGAGTACATTTGGCACAAGCAGAATAATAGGCTCTTCGTTCCAGCTGTGCTCTGCACTAAGTCATAGGCTTTACTCGACAGGACGCTGGTAATACTGAAAACATTCATTTTTATGATAGCAGTGGCATAACAGTGCTATTGACTGAGTTAATCTTTTTCAGTGTGGTTATAGACATTAGATTGAGAGAGCCAGCATGTTCCAGCTTTGTACGGTGAGGTATCAAGGTGCTCCTCAGTGCAGACCGTGACTGGTGCAAGCCTTTCCTTGACACTGTGATTCCGATTGTCATGATAACAGAGCTGTGTCTTCTGTACACCGTGTTATAAAACCAAAATGAGACTAATGTAAGGCCTATGGAGACATTACTATATAATACGGATTAACTACAAACCGCAGAAAGACCTCCAGGAACCACTCCCAATTATTTTATTAAATGACCTCACGTTCAGTGAAGCTAAATGCTTAACAGTGCTTTTCCATGATGCACATTTATGCTGTTTCAGTCACCGGTCTTCCATTCATAAATGTATTACAGGGGCCAGAGTTACATGTATAGTCTAATAATTGTTCAAATCCATGAATGTAATAATGTTCCATACATCACACGTGTTCTGCTGAAGTTATCGGAGGATAAGAGTGGTTTGTATTTCTTTGAGAAAAGCCGGCGGGCTGACAAACCTTGACGGCGGTGTGTTGTGCTGAATCAGTGGCAGAACCGATCCCATTAACTTGTTTATCCTCATGGAAATAGAACAGTTAGCATGTGACCTACATTTCTTCACTGTTTGATTTGCAGCGCGCAAGGTTCTGAGGCGTTCATGCTTGTCTTGGCGCTCAGAGATGTGTATATGATAGCGATAGGAGTTTGATATGTCTGGATCTGAGGGGCAGGAAGCGTGGGAGACACATTGGTGCCATTATTTGGGGTCGGCACCTCTTCCTGACTTGTTTTTCTCAAAGTGAAGGCAGTTTTTTTGTATTGTAGTGCTTTGCAGATTACATGTCAGTAAAAATGGATAGTAAAAAGGTTCTGGCATTTTGTTATTCTTAAAGTCCAGTTCTATAAGGTAAGGTATAAGTATAACTACAATAAGTAAGTGTCAGCCCCAGTTTGGAAGTATCTAGTAGAAGTACATTTACAAAACATTGAGCTATCCCTCAATGTCATACAGAGACCAAAACATGATGGTTATTGTCACAAAAAAGCCATAACAGTGAGAGTTATATAAAAATATTGATATTGCTCACCCAGCCAGTCCATACAGATATTAACACCCCACAACAACAAGCTATTTTATAAGTGTTATGGACTTTGTCACAAAAGATTAGAGATCTAAATATCGTGGGTGCTCCACATTACCATACTTGGTTAACTTTGGTCCGGCGCAGTTTGAAGACATGGGCTTTGGCAAGGTTGCACATGAAGCACATGAACACAGAGAGGGCCTTCTCTTCGGCATGGTATATGGAGTGACTGAGTGAGCTCTTATAAAAGTCAAAGTTTATGACGTACACAGTTTGTTTAAACATGTTAATCATCGTATTTCCCATTCTAAAATCATTCAGTATTCATTTTTCTTATTAATGTTAAATGATGGATTTGTTTCAGAGGCTGCATTTCCTCCTCCACACACTTTCCTCCTCATTCAGAGCGAGCTGTAGGTACTCGGTGATAAACGTTGGTTTTATCAGCTCCTCTAGAGGCCAGGCTTCATGGCATCTCTGCTGGGCTCTAAATGCCCCCTGAGCCTGCAGCCCTGCGAGACCAGCGCAGGGTAATTGCAGCCATTGTGAGGGCACGCGTCGCCAGCTGAGCTCCGATCTGGACTGATGAGCCCAGAGGAGGGGTTGTCCTCACACAGCCCACGTTAGACATTGACTGATACCTGTCTCCCACTGTTTTAAACACAGGGTCTGTGAGTGCCTGTAGGCCTGACCTGAAGCAGAACACCTCTGAATGGAGACGAGCACAGGACAGAGCCTTTATCCTGTTGAGACCTCAGCCCAGGAGCTACTGTCAGCAAAGCCACATTCAGTTTTCTCAAGATGTATTGTGTCATCCATTATAACTTGATTAATCATCACAGAAGTTGTCTAGTCTAGTTAGTCTAGTTGCAGTACATCTACCAAATTATTATTTTTTTCATTTGTAACTATTACTATTGATACATTTCTAACTATTGCTCATTTAGGCTAAATATCTCATGTTAATTAAACAAACTTTCCTGAACAGGAGCCCTCTAAAGGCTGCTCGTGCAACTGCACATAAAGACACATTATTATTACGCCATGAAGGCATATACCATAAGGACTGACAGAAACATTACTTTCTGGTGCAGATATGTCTCTGCTAGTGTCCTTTTGTTTGTGTAGTGTGTGCAAAACGATAGTTAGTCTCTTGACTAAGAGTGACCTTTCAGCTGACCCTTCTCTGCCTCTGAGAGGGAGGATACTGGTCCTGTTTCAGGTCAAGGAACCATAACTCCGAGGCTATATATTATGAGGTCCAAAATTACATACTGTTGCTTTAAAGGGATTTTTTACTTTACTTTATGTGTGTAAGTGTTAACTTTATGTTTAAGTATTTCTTATAGAAACTCCACACTTAATCAAATTAAGTTACTTAGCAAATATTCTGTTTGTTTTTTTACAGTAGAGAATGTAAATGGCTAGTACAATACATATGTCTAACTACTTTACATGAAGGTTATAGCACTTTTCTTAATCAATCTTGGAGGTTTATTTATTTATGCATTTTGATTATTAAGCACAACAAAAATATTATTAAGCTCAGTATAACATTTACATGGTTTAGTCCCTAGGTTGTATATCTGCACTTACAGCTATCCCATTTAAGACTCATAACTAACTTACCTAACTCATAGAACGTAATAAAACTGCTTTGTCTATAGTGTTCTATTTCTATTGAGCATGGCAGCCTACAGTCCCACAGCCAGGAGCACAGTAAACCCTAGATCTGTGCTCCCTCTAGTGGATTCAGCCCCTCTAGACCAGAAACAGCACGGACTCACAGCATGAACCATATCGAGTGGCATGTACAGCTATTGGCAATTAGGACCAATTATTACTGTAATAGTCTTGGATAAAGGCTTTCATGCTGCAAGGAAAAGAAACCCAGCAGTATTGTTCTTGTGTTGTACAAAACATGTGACTGTATTGTAGGCATCACTAAGAGGCCGGAAGAAAAAGAGCCACTCTGCCCTGAGATGGACTTTAAAGTTCTTTTAAGCGTCAGGTGTTCGGGCGACGCCACACACAGATGAAAAGTGATGGTAAATGTCTGAAGAGACTCACTGTTGAGCCGCTCTACTGCACTGTTTGGTACAGAGCACAGGCTTTAACTACGCACTACTGTAACAGGACTGGAGGTATGGAGAGTTAATTAGCAAGCAATATTTTGGAGAAAAAATAGAAGACCAGGAGTAGACAGTTTACAGGTTTAGTGTTGTTTCCTTTCTAAACATAGAATAAGAAACAATGCATAAGGAAAAGGTCAGATGCATATGAATTCATTACTGTAGCTATAACTTTGCCTGCAGTTATTGTTGTCTTGGAAACTGACATGAATCGATGTTATGTGCGCAGTAAAGGAAGAGACATGTTCATTAAATCCTTTGATTAAAAATGTTATACTATCTCTATTATATCTCTTTTTGTTCATGATGGGATAGCCAGATAGATAAAGAAATATGCCATTATTTATTTTCTTTGTGCAAGTTTAAGTTGGGTATTTTGGAAGCGTAGCACTACATGGCAGTTGTAAATATCTATATCTGTAATGAGCACTTGCCTGCTGATAAAAGACTGGAAGCTGTGGAAGCTGATTTAAGTGTCGGGAAAACAGCCCATTTCAAACACAAAACAAGGTTTTACTGAAACACATTATTTCTGTATAGAATCTGGTGCACGGGCTTTTAAACAGTGCGTTATGTTATTGAGACGGTACTTTAGTCTTGAATTATAGCATTAGGGACTGCATTCCTCCACAGCTGGCAGAGATTTAGCAACACGATATTAATATTATAAAGAATACTTTTCTTTTGATCAGACAGGAGTGAGTGTTTGTTCACCTGCTTGACTATTTTTGGCTACTTCCTGTAGCTTTTGTCAGAAGCGTCACGTGATGATGTTGTATCTTTTAGCCTGCTTAAGATGTTTTGTTAGACAGTAAGGAGAGCTTACGTTAGGATTGCGTCCCAGGTGTGGGATAAGGTGAAGGCTCCCTGGTCGCGATTCACACTTATTCCCTTTCTTTGGAGCTCGATGACCGCTCTGATCCAGCGGTGGTATTTGTTACTTTTGGCTGGGGCAAAGTAGGTTACTGAAATTTACGGGGGGCCCTCACCATTAGCCTGGCCCCTGGATTTGTGCGGTGGGCACGGGCAGTGCACAATAGTCCAGAACCCACAGACTAACATTACACAAGATCGCAGGACAAGGAACTGATAAATGTGATAATGTTTGTCTGGGGCACACAGTGTGAAGGATGTGAGAGGGGAACTAATACAATTTTAAGGTGAGTTGCGCACCAAGCAGGCTAAAGTCACCAAAAGACACATGTAAACACAGTGTTGGGTGTTGGGTGTGTAATCAGACTCAAGTATGTGGGACATAGATTATGAGCAATTTTTTTTAATTAATTGGCCCCAAAATCCCAGACTCAAAGGCTTTAAAAAAGAATCAAGGCCAAACATTGTTTATAAAACTCTCCCTTTACTCTTTTTAACTTGAGCAGTTTCAACAAAATACTTTGTCTGTAGCATGTTTGCAGGATGTGGATCTATATTAGTTTCATTCAAATAAGATGAAATCAAATTTCCAACCCTGGAAACAAAATATATCAATGTGTTTTAGCTTATTTTCTCCTGCTCACTGCTTGTACTTAAGTTTTTTCACTGTTGGTGGTTAGTTTAGTGAATGTTTTAAGTATTTATTTTACAAATAGCCCAGCCTTATTTTTGGTCTGGTAAGTAAGTTTATATTTTACCAGCAAAGGCTGTCACATGTAGGGCTGCTAAACCCCTAAAAATGGGCTGGCAACTTCTATAAATCGGGGGCTATTGCTCTGAAAACCCATCACATTGATCTGCCTCTGTTTGACAAACTCCCCTTTAACAGGCTGCAACTTTAGCCTCTTTCCAGGCCTTTGTATGAAATATTGAAAGTTAAGGGCAGTGGCCCCTCTCTGAGGTCAGGACTTAAAAGTGAGAAAAATCTCTTATCACAGTCTGAATCAGGTTTACTCATCACCAGAACAATAGAAGGAGCATAAATAATGCTGCAAAAGGAAGAAAAACACCTGCACATGCTTTAAAAAAGTGGTTTGTATTTCTTTGTTAATGAGCTCTATTTCTGATGGAATAAGCTACTAAAAGCAACTTTTCACTCGTCCACTAGAAAGAGACTAAAGCGCTCAGACAACACACACGGACACCTACAACTGCAGCGAGAGCTTTTACCTCAGATCCTTCATGTACAGACCTTTTAATGTGGGCTTCAGTTTTAACTTGTCTCGTAGGCTGCAGCTGACCATGTCTCAGACAAGAGGCACCGGCACACTCTGGCACACCGAGGCAATGACAGGGCTGTAGAGGCCCACCTGCAGCTCACAGCCCATTGTCCTAACGGGATGTCTACACTAAATATTGACAGTGCACAGGCCACAGATACTTGTGTCCTGTGAAAGTTTGCTCTGTTTGGCCGCTGTTTTACGAGGTGAGAACGTGCAAGGTTGTTGCTGCTTTGGTGCTAGATACATAAGTCTATCAAAACTGCCACACAAAGCCACGAGGCTGCACAGAACTTGCAAAGATCTGTTTAATTTCCTGACGGCACTGTCGAGTTATAACTGTAGGCCTACCTGACCCGGTCCCAGAGCGGCCAGAGAAACTGAGTGACAATATACAGATGCTGAGAAACAGTATAAAACTCATACAAAATGGACCAATTAACGCAGAGATGCTTGTTTTTAAAAATAGAAACACAGAAACTATTTCATATCACAATAAACAAAGTACATTGAAGTGAACTGATTCGTATAGTAAAAAAAATCTTGGCTTTGGACGCACACAGAGCGGGGAACACCTCGCCGAAGCCCTGCTGTCCTTAGTGGCTGGCCCGCATCACGCTCACAAAGGCAGGGCAGTATGTGTGTGGCTGTGTGTGAGATGCTGCTGTTGCAGTTACTTGTGTGTCATCGACAGGGCTTAATGGGGATGCTCCTCAGGGTCTCCAAGGTGGTAATATAGCCTATTCTCTGGACCTATTCTTGTTCTATTTCAAATCCTAGATGTTTGGACAGCACCGGCCCAACAGGAAAATTCCAGAGCTTACCGATTACCACTCCGCCCATGACTTTCGGCACAAATGACCCTGGCATTGTTCCAGTCCATAATATGGTTCTCCTTCTTGCAATGGTCCAATATGGCTGATTTCAGGTTATGTTCTTTTATTGACTTTGTTTGCCTTTTTCACATTCCTTTTTATGGTTATTTTTTGCATGTGTCAAATGTTCTGTCTGTCTCCCACACATAGGTTTTATTACAATATAAACATAGGCTCTCATTGATAACATCACATTTTTTCTCTTGTTTTATTTTGTCCTTGGGTCTTGAGTTTTGGATGTGGTTTTATTGGTGTGTTAATGTTGTGTTTCTTTGTTGTCTGCTGAATCTGTTCTGTGACCCCTCTGACGTATGGTAGAGTTACTGTGGCAGCTTCTTCCTCTTTCCTCTGGTTTCCCTCTTTACCTTTTGTCTGCCCTTGTCTATGGCCCATTGTGGATATTGATAGTTTTTGAGTGCGTTTTGGATGTGTGCCTCCTCCTCCTCCTTGTTCTCAGTGTTTGTGATGAGCTTGGCCCGGTTATAATGTGTCCTGACAACTGTTTGTGTGCTGTTGTGTGCTCTGATGGACATCAGAGCACACAACAGCACATCAGCACAGCACACACACATAAATATAATTATAAGTATTGATGTGTGTGTTTACAGTGTCTCCTAATGTTAATTAATGCTGCTATAATGTTGTTTGATTTCTCTTCATGGGTGATATTTCCAGTGAAATCCATGGAATTGAGGTGTTTGGTGAGCTCCTGCGTGTGTCCAGTTTTATGAACATGCACCAAAGAATATAGTCTTGTTTAATCAAAGAATATTGATTTTTTTTCCAGAAAATAATACAACCTGTTTGTCCATGCACCATATTGTGGTTCATAGGTAAGTGTGATAGTCATAAAAGCTACGTTGCTTGATGACGCTCGGGAATGCCATTAGAGCAGAGATCTCCTCTTCCCTGTACTCACAGACTTGTACGTGTCTGTGTACACAGGTGTATGAATGAGCCTATACAGTACATATCTACATGTCTATACATGAGCAGCTCAATAGTCCAGTGACCTCAAAGAACCTCTCACTACACTCCAAGCAGACCACTGTCAAGATGCCGTACACAGCGCAGAATACATAACATATGCTGTATTTTGTTAGCGCCCTGTGGAGGCTGGAGCTCTTCCAGGCAGTAGTATTCAGTATGCAGCACACGGTGGGTAGGAATGAGGCTCACAGCTGCTCAGCACTTCCTTTAACTTGTGTGTGTCAGTACAAGAGTTCTCGTCTCATTTTTTACGCTGACAGAATCAATTTATTTCTGTGATTCTGGCCTGCGATTAGGGTTTTGAATCTCTTCTAATCTGTCAGGCATATCATGCACAAAAACCTGGCATAGGAACTAATTATTTGCATTTTAGAACCTAGCTCAATGATGCTTAATCTTAATAAGTACTTATGTTTTTTTTTTTTCTTTAATTCAAATGGGGAGGTAGCTTCTATAGAGCAACTCCAGCAACAGTCTACAGTGCCTTGCGAAAGTATTCGGCCCCCTTGAACTTTGCGACCTTTTGTCAAATTTCAGGCTTCAAACATAAAGATATGAAACTGTATTTTTTGTGAAGAATCAACAACAAGTGGGACACAATCATGAAGTGGAACAAAATTTATTGAATATTTCAAACTTTTTAAACAAATAAAAAACTGAAAAATTGGGCGTGCAAAATTATTCAGCTCCTTTACTTTCAGTGCAGCCAACTCTCTCCAGAAGTTCAGTGAGGATCTCTGAATGATCCAATGTTGACCTAAATGACTAATGATGATAAATGGAATCCACCTGTGTGTAATCAAGTCTCTGTATAAATGCACCTGCACTGTGATAGTCTCAGAGGTCCGTTTAAAGCGCAGAGAGCATCATGAAGAACAAGGAACACACCAGGCAGGTCCGAGATACTGTTGTGGAGAAGTTTAAAGCCGGATTTGGATACAAAAAGATTTCCCAAGCTTTAAACATCCCAAGGAGCACTGTGCAAGCGATAATATTGAAATGGAAGGAGTATCAGACCACTGCAAATCTACCAAGACCTGGCCGTCCCTCTAAACCTTCAGCTCATACAAGGAGAAGACTGATCAGAGATGCAGCCAAGAGGCCCATGATCACTCTGGATGAACTGCAGAGATCTACAGCTGAGGTGGGACACTCTGTCCATAGGACAACAATCAGTCGTATACTGCACAAATCTGGCCTTTATGGAAGAGTGGCAAGAAGAAAGACATTTCTTAAAGATATCCATAAAAAGTGTAGTTTAAACTTTGCCACAAGCCACCTGGGAGACACACCAAACATGTGGAAGAAGGTGCTCTGATCAGATGAAACCAAAATCAAACTTTTTGGCAACAATGCAAAACGTTATGTTTGGCGTAAAAGCAACACAGCCCATCACCCTGAACACACCATCCCCACTGTCAAACGTGGTGGTGGCAGCATCATGGTTTGGGCCTGCTTTTCTTCAGCAGGGACAGGGAAGATGGTTAAAATTGATGGGAAGATGGATGGAGCCAAATACAGGACCATTCTGGAAGAAAACCTGATGGAGTCTGCAAAAGACCTGAGACTAGGACGGAGATTTGTCTTCCAACAAGACAAAGATACAAAACATAAAGCAAAATCTACAATGGAATGGTTCACAAATGAACATATCCAGGTGTTAGAATGGCCAAGTCAAAGTCCAGACCTGAATCCAATCGAGAATCTGTGGAAAGAACTGAAAACTGCTGTTCACAAATGCTCTCCATCCAACCTCACTGAGCTCGAGCTGTTTTACAAAAATGTCAGTCTCTGGGTGTGCAAAACTGATAGAGACATACCCCAAGCGACTTACAGCTGTAATCGCAGCAAAAGGTGGCGCTACAAAGTATTAAGTTAAGGGCTGAATAATTTTGCACCCCCAATTTTTAAGTTTTTTATTTGTTAAAAAAGTTTGAAATATCCAATAAATTTCATTCCACTTCATGATTGTGTCCCACTTGTTGTTGATTCTTCACAAAAAATTACAGTTTCATATCTTTATGTTTGAAGCCTGAAATGTGGCAAAAGGTCGCAAAGTTCAAGAGGGCCGAATACTTTCGCAAGGCACTGTATCTGTGCTGGTCCCAAGCCCGGGTAAATAGAAAAGGTTGTGTCAGGAAGGGCATGAAAACATTGCCAAGCTACTCATACGAACTACTTCGCTGTGACAACCTCTGGATGGGGTAAGCTGAAAGGCCCTTACTTTTTATTCATATAGTGAGGTTGTTCATTGAGGTTTATCTATACCGTATAAAACTAGAAATTATGACATAAAAGAGTGAGTCTCTAAAATGTTGAAAACTTAGAAAATGCTGGCCATTACAATGACTCATGCCAGCCATTTTTTCATAAAAGCATTTTGGCACTGACAACATTTAAGTCCCACATGTGAGAGTTTCCAGGCACCAACAGAATCTGATAATCATCAGATAATAGAAAAGCAGCCAGATTAGTCCAGAGCCACATTAGCTGTGAAATCAGATCAGGCCCAGGACTTTAGCATTAGCGAATATCAGCACAGTCCAGACCTTGGAGAAGAATGGCATATACACACAGAAAAAAACGTCATGATACCAATTGTAGGCTCCATATGTCAATAGGATGCTTTTGTTTTCATTTATGGAAATTAGCCATGTGCATTTTGGTTATGATTGACTTTACATTTATAATGACACTATAGTCTTTCTGTGTACCTTTTTCTGCATATGAGATTTTTATTGTCTGGAAATAATGTGGACGCATGGTCTACTTTATATAGAAAAAAAACATTCAATGTTTTTTGTTTTATGCTTGGTCAATGCAAAACAGCTCACATATGCACTAGATGTACCACATGTAGGTAGGATATAGTATTCGACCAGGACTGACATGACTTCAAAAATCTGGACAGATTTGAGTGCCGATGGGGATCCTGGTGCCCTGTACTCTCCAGTACACTTGTATTAAGCATGGCAGGCCAAGCAGAGTGAATTAGCCTGTATATGCAGATTTCTGTAAAACGAAACAGCTTTGATCACTCTGCGCTCGGCTGCATTGCCATGAAAGAGACTTTACAATGAGATCGATTCCACACAATCAGCCGCAGCAGCAGCACACGCAAAGACTATTCTATTTATGACACACTCACTGACAGCGCTTATATGAGCTTACTCTTAATTAGCTGGGGTGTCTGTATTTTTATGTACCATCTGACAATTTCCAGCTGTAATTACCAATACCTACTAAAAACAACATGTGCTGCACATCGGAAGTGGCCCGTATGCATACTAACTGCACTGATCTGCTTTGTCACACGCTGAGGCTAAACACCAAAGAAATGGGAGCTTTTTTTAGCTCCTTTATAGCTGTTTGTCGTCGTTATGCATCTTCAAAACAGCCCTACAGTGGCATTTAACTGCTGCTGAGGACTCATTTTTACAATATTGTCTATTTGGGTAGAGATAAAGTTGCTTTTAAATGTATGGATGGCAGCACCATTGCATATTGGTTTGACAAATGGAGACATACTGTATGTGTGGGATTAACGTGAGGTGCAAAATGTGTAGGTGATGTGACAACACCTGGAGCTCCAAAGCAATTTCAGTCAAAAACTCAATGCAAATGATCGCGCAGAGCATTCCTTCTGTGAATATAAACTCAGGGTCAGCAGTATTGTTAAACAGCCTAAGTGTGGCTAGACACTGAGCAGGTCAAGTTGGGTCATCACATTTGGTACAAGTGACTCTTAAAGAGGATTTTGTTTCCACTGCGCTGTGTGCAAGTATTACACAGATTGTTTCTTGAGAGTAGTCTCAATGCTTAAACCTACTTGAATTGCCATTTACTAGACTACATCCTCCTTTTGTAGTGGTCCCAGAGGCTGGAGGGATGGCTGTATACTGCTGTGATAAACAGTAACAGAACAGTATTGTTTCCACCTGTTTTGAAAGCTTTCAAGACTAAATTCAGAAAGCTGCATTTCCAACATTTTAAGCACTCACTCTTTCATTTCCCAAAGTAAGAGCAACAAGACTCCGCTGCTGCTAATAAAAGCTAGCTTTGTTTTAGTTAATTAACAAAGTGTAGTAGCACATAGCATCATCATGCCTTGGAAAATATCTGATACAGACAGGCTGCTTTTGGTGGTCTGGTAAAATACAGCTTTGGGGTTGTTTTGGGACAGAGGAGTCACATGCTTTGTATATAGACAAAAATATAAACATATATACGGACACTTTGTATGTTATATTTATGTTGTCTTTTAGTTTAGGCTTATCACTGTCATGCTGATATACTGTGTGACGAAGTGAGCTAATAGCCTCTACTCGTCCCTTATACTGATTGTACACATCATACCGTTAACTTTCCACATACTATACAATCTATATGGGCTACTGGTAAACTGCACTCACATATCCCGGGTCTTGTTTGTGTTAGCCTTAGTAGTTTATTAATTTAACTAAGTTAAGCAAAACATTCTTTATGGTTAATTAAAACGCACACACGTAAGTTTATCAGTTAAACTGTTTATTTTATTTTGAGTTCATGAGTTTTGTTGTCTTGACCTGATCCAGGAGGGGCCTGGAAATAGAGAGGAAGGCCGGCCCAAACATTTCCTGGTTATACCTGGAACTGGTGATGTCATAAGTGACATCATAGGCTATTTGGAGAGGGGGTTTCTTGAGGTATATCTGATATGACTGGGTTTTACCTGCTATAACTTGGGATTTTGTGCAATGTCTGTATTTGGTTACTGTGTGTGCAGTGATTATAATGTTTCGGAATTTGGGGAGTGGATTATAACTTTGTTTGAGGATTCCAGCTAAGTGGGATAGGCCAATCCAATTGGTCCAGTATACAAAGCAGGTGGGTGCCTGTGGAGGGGGGCACTGTATGTATAGAAAGTGGGGGAACACTGTAAATAAAAGACATCTTTTGGACTTGACTTTGCCTCTGAGCCTCTCTTCTTGAGCCACTTTAGCCACTCAGTGCTACGCTACTTCACATACTGCAGTCAAAACTATATCTATATGTATATTTACAGGACACTTTACTACAATACACTGATCACAGTGGAGCCTAAGTCAGTTGAACCCACCGTGTAAACCTATTGAGTCATTTTGCTGACCGTTTACAGCAGTGCACGTGGCTGTCTGACTGTGACCACAGCCATCTCTCACTGTGTAAACGCCCACAGTGTGTACGTCATTAAACTTTAAACACCACGACTCCTTAAATATTTTAGAGCTCCATTTATAATAGACAAGCGAGCTGGTATCTGGGTTTGGATTTGCTTTTGGGAAGGCAGCTGCTCTGAAACGTGTGTAACATGCTGACGGAGTACTTGGCTTTATTCCAATCAATCAACCTGGAACAGTGCCGGGCTGTATAGCTGCTTTATTTGACACAGCTGCCAAGAAGAGTGATAAACAAACAAATATTAGCTCACTTTAGCTCAGTGTAAATGCTCACACAACGGAGAGACAGTGGCTGTGTTACCCACAACCCCACCATTCATTCAGTAATTTACAGGCATTTGCATCAAAATGTTAAGCTCTGGGCTGGAGCCTTTGTACTTTAATTATGCAATCACTGTGTGTGCGCAAGTGTGTTACTGTACTATTACTGTTCAGCCTGCACCCAAAGATTAATGTGGTCTGGAATGAGTGAGTGTAGACAACAAGACTGAGTGTATACAGTAAGGAGTTGTTACAATGTTAGCTAAATGCCAGCCCTCAATAGGTTCATGGAGCATGCTAGTGCTTTGAACCAAAGAGACCTAAAAGTAAGTAAGCTTATACATATCATTTAGTTAAAAGCAATAATATAAGTTTCAAAAGCTTTTAAAGAAAATCTACTCCCAAATAAGACCATTTAAATGAAAGGTTTCTTAGGGTGCGTTCACACTTGCCATGTTTGGTGCGGTTCAAACAGCCTCTGGTGCGGTTTCTCTGTTAGGCCCAAGTGCGGTTCATTTGGATAAGTGTGAATGCTCCAGACAAACCTCAGTGCACACCAAACACGCCAAGACCCCTTCAAAAAAGAGATCTTGGAGTGCTTCCAAGTGAACTCTGGTACGGTTTGATTCAAGTGTGAACAAAACTAAACAAATAAATAAAATGAGAAGAGGTCAAATATTAAGCACTGAGAAGCTAAAATGCTATGGTAGCATGCCTTATTAGCGTTTAGGCTAACACCACCATCTAGTGTCTTCCTTAAAAAATGCATGTTTTTTTGTTTGGTTTGCAGTTTAAAATGTCAAATGAGTGCTGTAAAAACTCTGCGGACTGGGGCTTTAGGTTGACAAACCGAACTAAATGGATTGTTTTTAGTTTTGGTGCGTACTAATGAAACAGTCTACAAGTGTGAACACAAGCTAAGATACAGTGGGTAGTTTCCATGCCCTTATTAACAGTTGTTTAAAGTAACACTGCGTAACCTTTAGCTAGTAGTATTGCATAATTTTATTGATTGGTAGAATCATACCTATTTCACTGACACAGTCCCCTCACATGGACAGAAAACTCTGATATAAATTTAGATTTATAATTCCAAGCCACCGGGAAGAAAACAGAAACACAGGGAGCAAAAATAAGCATTACAAGGGTCTTTATAGTGTCCATTGCTGTTAGGTTAAGGTTGGACCAGTGGCTGTAGTACTCTGTGGGATGAGAATACACAACATTCACCTCAACACCTTCTACTGAATGGATTATTAGAATAATAATAATTAGTCGAGGCTCATTAGTAAACAAGGGTGTGGTATACCAGACCCACATCTGTCCATAAGCCTGGACTGGACTAATAATCTGTGATCACAGCCCACTACTGTTCTATGGCCTCTCTCTACAGCTTTGTGTATATAATAATGTGATAATAGGATTAAGCGAGAAAGGCCTGTGGTGGACCAGATGGAAGACTTTCTTATGCAATCCAGCTCCAGTCAAACAGAAAATAGGACTTTTCTGTGACCCTCGAACATGGGAACAAATAAAGACACTAATGAATATGCAGGTTCCAAAAGATGGGCTCCATAGACACATGAGACAAACTTGAGGTTAGAGATGACTAAAAACTATGTAAATTCTTATAGCTGTAATCTAACTACAGGCAGAAAAATTTAAAGTGTGTAATCGTTAACACACCTACTTCTCTAAAGCCTGTGAGCACCTACGGAAGCCCTGGAGGGACATGCTGTTGTCTATGAACAAACTCAGAGGAAACTTCTCTTAAAAAAAAAAAAAACAATAATAATAAAATTCTATTTACTTCGTAGATGCCCAAAGCCTACATGCAAGTTTGAGTTCACATTCACAATGTCTACTCTGGACTCAGTTTGTCCACTCTGCGCAGTTGTGGGAAGAGTGATTAATGGATCTAATGGTTCCCTCCAATGGGTTCTGGAGCTTCAAATGACTGATAGTGCTGAGCTGTGCACTCACTGATAGAAATCTGACTTGTGTGCATCATGTATCATGAATAAGCCTGCATGAAACCTTATTATCTATTCTCGAGTGTTGTAAGTGTGGCGTGTCTTGAATACATAAATGTTTTTGCAGCTTTGTCATGAATATTTATCTCTACCATAAATATTAGCGTAGCCAGTCAAGCTATAGTCATTAATCCATTATGTCAGCTTAAGTCAAGTGCTCGGGACTTGTTAGACAGCTGCAAATTCAATACATTTTATCAAAGAGCAGCTTCATCCCTTTTGCCTCCTTTATAGAGTAATTACATCTTCAATAATCTATTTAGTAATGTGTGTGTGACAGCCGTGAAAACCACAAGAGAAGGCTCCAAATTGGCCAAAAGTCTGAGGTCAAACAGGCTGAAAGGAGCTGGAAAAAAGGCTTGGAATATTAAGGGAAGCAGGGAGCAAGTTGGCCCTCTTTAGACCACGTTCTAAAAATAGCTCAGCTGTCGTGACATCATCAGCACTACGCAAATACCGTCCACCTTTACTTGTGTCAGAGCAGCAGAAAAGTCTGTGTGGAGTCTGCTTTTAGCCGACGGTAGCATAATAATTGTAATTTTCTGGGCCACACAGAATAGCTTTAACAAAACACTCACTGTACTTTTTCATAAAAGCAATTAATACATGCATTATTGCAGATTGGAGAATTGCCTTTGATTCAATAACAGCCCACATAGAACCTGCCATACACTTACAAGAACTCACAGCAGTGTTAAAAGAACATATGTACAAAGATGACATATGTAAAAAGGATTTTATCAACACCATTAGAGTAGAATGTTTTTTATATATATCACCAAAGTGTCAAACCAGCACACATCAATGGAGTTTACAGTACCTGAAGAAATAGTGCATGTACTGTCATACCAATAACAAATGACCAAAAATGCATTTATATTTATTATATGGGCTTGCAGTCATGGCACGTATCAAGAGGTTTGGGATGGTTTGCTAATAAATCCAAACAGCAGTGAGGTGCAATAACCATCCTGTACACATGATTTAACAAGACATGGTACTGTAAGAAGTTAGCAAATAAGAAAACTAGCATTAGCACAACACTCCATCTAGTGGTACATTGTGATATTACAGGCTGTACAGTGAAGTCTATGGTGTATTGTCAATACTAATATTTTCAAAGGTTTACTTAAAACAAAACACTAACAATACTTTTGTCCAATCTAAAATATAGGCAAAAAAAAAAAAACACCCCAATATGAAAAGCTCAGAGGACAACTTAAGGGGAAACTGCAGCAACAGATTATATTGGAGCATTCTGTAAAACAGTAAAAAGTCTTACATTATGTA
This sequence comes from Perccottus glenii, assembly GCA_024416835.2. Classification (NCBI taxonomy): domain Eukaryota; kingdom Metazoa; phylum Chordata; class Actinopteri; order Gobiiformes; family Odontobutidae; genus Perccottus; species Perccottus glenii. The sequence continues at coordinate 53,021,074 of CM044546.2, read as the reverse complement.
GGGTTCTCAGGGAAAGGATTGTGTGGCTATAACAAAACACTCATTCAAAACACATTGCACTATTTTCAATGTTATATAACAGCACTCAAAAATACAGCATTATTATCCAGTGGAACATTTCTGTGACTTCAGCAAAACACTTATTAATCAAAACAAAAGATCTAGTGAAAGAGCTTCAGAGACAGCTTTAAACTGTGAATGCACAACAGAGTGCAGAGGGTGAACATCAGTACACTTTCACAGGCCCTGAATTAAAGATCAAACACTATTTTAAAGCTCCCAATTATTTTAGCAACAGCGCTGAACTTTGAGTCTTAAAGTTTAATCAGGCGTAACTATCAAAGGCCATTGTGAGTGGCATACACCAGTGATTGTGGTCTCCATATATCTGTGTCTATCCCCTCTGGTATCGGGTATCGGCCTCGATACCACATTTTTGAAAGTACTCGTACTCGTTAAAAGTCCCCCGATACCGGGGCCGATACCACGGTCGGAGAAATGTCTATGTTTGAGCGGCGTGTAAGGGGTTAATCACAGGCGCCGAGTGCCCGCCCCCAGGCCCCGAGTGCCCGCCCCCAGGCCCCGGCTGCAGGCTGCAGCTCAGAGCGGGGAGAACGAAGGAAAGACGAGACATGTCAGCCGTGTGGAACTATTTCAAAGTGAATGAAGACAAAACAAAACAAAGGCGGACTGCAAATTGTGCTCAGCTAAATTGTCCAGAGGAGGCTCAAAAGGTAGCGCATTTAACACAAGTAATTTAATCAAGCACCTAAAATCCCAACACGACAACGAGTATAAAAAGTTTACCCACGCTTCTAAACCAACACAACCCACACTGCAGCGAAACTCTTGCAAGACGAGAGAAAATGTCCAGAGACAATCCACATGCTGTGAAAATAACACAGGCATTCATCGAGTACATTGCATTGAGTGACCAGCCACTTTCGGAGGTAGAAAATGTGGGATTCATGCGTCTCCTCCATGTTATGATGTCCCAAGCCGCCGCTACATGACTGACACGGAGCTGCCTAAACTACACGACTCCGTGAAAAAACACATCCACAGCCTACTGCAAGCCTCCTCTTTGTTTAGTTTCACCACGGATATTTGGACAAGCAGTGTTTGCCCCGTGCCTTGTTTTTTTGTTAAATTATATGACTAAAGCTGTTACCTGTAAATTTAAATCATGTTTTTTATTAAGTACTCAGTATCGGTATCGGCGAGTACTGAAATGCAAGTACTCGTACTCGTACTCGTTTTCCAAAAAAGTGGTATCGGTGCATCCCTAAAATTAACAAAGGGTAGGTACTTACAAGTGCAGGTGTTGGTGAGTCATGACTGAGCCTGATCCGGGGACCTCTGTCTCAGGTCTAAAGGGAAGAACAAGAAGACGTTAGACACACTGATTATTTTGGCTATATAGTCTATACACACATACAGTATGACGTGGCATGCTGAGTACATACAGTACACCTGCTACATGATGTAACCAGTGCTACACATCTCATTACAAGCTGTGAAAAGTGCACCATAAACTGAATTTAACCCATTAATCTGACCAGGATTCAAATTTAACAGTGACACTGTCCCAGTGGTAGAGCGATTGTCCCTCAACCGGAAGGTTGGTGGATCAATTACCACTCTCCCTTACAGTTCATACTGTTGTTGTGTCCTTGGGCAAGACACTTAACCCACCTTGCCTCCAGTGGTGTTCCAGCTGTAACACTGGTGAATGGAAGCATAATGTAAGTTGCTTTGGATCAAAGCGTCAGCTAAATAAATAAATGTAGAAATGTAAAAAGAAACCAGAAATGTGGTGGGGGTGTTGCCCTTTATGTGGACAAAAATCTGAATGCCAAATTAATAATCTGGTTGAATGTGTTACTGTTGAGATTAATATGGAAAAACGCAAAATCATATTTGTTTCTTGTATTCATAGAGCGCCAGGAGGGAACATACTGTAGAGTGAAACAAATCTATACAAACCAAAATCATAAAGATAACTCAATATGTGGTGATTTCAACACAGATCTTTTAAAAGTAAAACACATAAACTTACAGAGAACTTTGTTGATATTATGTATAGTTTTTCCCCATATTCCATAATTACAGCAACTACCAGAATTACTTCATATTGCTATACCTTAATTAATAATATTTTCACAAATGTATTAAATCAGTGGTATACTAATAAATTATATTAGTGATCACCTACAAGCATTCTCATTACTGGAAGAAAAACAAATGAATAATAATAACCCAAATAATACAACATAATAAAGTACATAAGAGTAAGGAATAATATATCAAATTAACTGGCATTAATTGACTTAAATGAGGGAATAACAAACAATATTGATACTGATACTGGACTCAAAATCACACATTATTGGGTACAATCAAATGGTAGAGCGGTCGTCCTATAACCAGAAGGTTGGCTGAGTTGAAAGATGTCTGTGGAGGTTCTCAGTCATCCAGGTCATCTTAAAGAAAAGATGTTTTGTCTCTAATTTCAAGAGACTTTATCAATTCTGAGATTAAGTCTAAAGGGACCTCTAGTTTGACCTGAAACAAAACTTGATGGACCAGTCTGTTTTGGTCTCATAATTGTTAGCAATGAAAGGGCAGTGTGTCTCCTGATGTGAGAGTCGTTAAAGACTCAGGAGAGTCGTTAGTGACACTGTCCCATTCAAATAACAATGTGACAACAAATCTCTCTCCATCTTATATTGTTCACTCATCCTACAGTATAATAATTACTGTACTGAAATTTGGGAAAATACCTTCAAGAGCCATTTAGAGACATTATACAGACTCCAGAAAAAAGCCAACAGAATGTGGGTTTTAGAGATCACACTAACACACTGTTCTTAAAATCATATACCCTAAAACTTGAAGACCTAGTACAAACACTTTGATAATTTATAAAGCTAAAAACTGTTCCCAGGAATATTAAAAAAATGTTTGTTAATCGAGAAGAGCAGTATCATTTAAGGGCAAAATTAAATGTAAAGGTACAGTGTGTTTGTACCACATTAAAGAGGCAGTGAATTACTCTAAGTGGTGTGATTCTGTGGAATGGACTGGACAATGATGTTATAGAGTGCGGCAACATTGCTATAAATTAAAAGGCTATATAAAATTTGTATTTTCAACAAATATACTGAAAAAAATGAAGTGTAAATGCAACAAATAATATTAATTTAAAATAATTAAATTAAATAATTAGATAAAAAATATACAATTAATTAATGATGATTAAACGGGAAGATTAATTATTTGTTTTTCTAATGTTTGTGAGTTGTTGTGGTTGTCTTCTGTTTCTTCTGTTTTGTTTTAATGTATGGTGATTTGATTTTAATGGTAAAATGTAAATGGGGTAGGCAGTCTTCAAATTTGGCCTACACCCGTTTGGTCACCTGAGTTTTGTTTAAAATAGAGGAGTTGTGTTCTTTATTGTTCTGTGCTTTTGTGACTTTGAAGTCTTGTTGTGTTACCTTTTAAATGTTTTGCTTTTCTAAGGTGTGTTTTGTTCCTATCGAAATGTTTGTTTCTTTGAAGAGTCTTTTTGTTCCCCATGAAGTGTTATTTTAATCTTTTGAGGTCCTTGTTTTGTTGACTTTAAAGTGTTGTTTTACATCTTTGAAGTAGTTTCTACTATTATTATACATTCATTTTAGACTTTTTTTTTTACCCTTATTTTTATATCTTTTTTTTTACCTATTTGACCCTGGCCATGTTCCTTTTACATTTTGAATGAACACCAAATGTTGGCTATACAGGCTAACAAAGAGAAAAAAGGTAAATAATTTGATGTACACCTTGACCTTAGTTAAATATAAATGCTTTTGACATCAGGCCTGTATTTCCACTGTTGGCCACTAGGTTTAACAGACTTATAGCAGTTACATAACAGGCTGACTGTATTATTGTACAAGTGAGAGTGGGGTTGGTCCACTGGTCTCTATGGCAACCAATGTTACGTAAAAGATGGTCGAGAGAAGTCAAGGTTTTGTGTTACTTTGTCCTTGTTATGGTACATTTAAATATACAGTACTAGAGTTATTACATTGGCGGAAATAGGCTCACTTAAGAGTTGGTCATTTATTTATTTATTTTTCTGAAACATCTGCTAAACAACAACAGTGAAAGGACCCAAAATGACATGACAAGCCCAAACAAATGGCTAAAAAAATCAAAATTGCATTCCACCATAACGTCAATAATAATAATATGCACTAATAACATAGCCACACTATTTAAAGCTATTTTGCATGACTGGAAAAATCAAAAACATTAGCATTTTTTTAGGACTCTCTGAAACTGCAAATGCGCTCATCACAAAACATAAACAGTTAAGATGAGATGGAGAAATCTGTTATTTTCTAACCTTTCTTGACACAAAATGAGGGGTGGGTTTAATTGGTCGACGTATCTTATTTATTTTTTATTTTGTTATATGCAGACTATAACCCAATCAAGCTGCCCTGTATTTTAGCCAGCAGAGTGCTGTCAGGTCCAACTGAGGGTAGTGACAGTGTCATAGACATGATTCTACTGATCTCATGTCTAAAATTATTTGGAAAATAAATATATTTTTGCTCTAATAATAATAATAATACATCAAATTTATATAGCGCTTTTCAGGGGACGCAAAGACGCTTTACATACATAAAATACATACAACAGAACAATAAACAAAACAACATATTGCAAAAGAGTTTATGACAGGTTGTAACATTTCTTGAAAAGGTGCGTTTTTAACTGTCTCTTAAATGTTTCGAATGAGTCAGAGGTTCGGATTTGTGGAGGGAGGGAGTTCCAGAGGGAAGGGGCAGCTATGGCAAAGGCTCTGTCCCCCACGGTACGATGCTTGGATTTGGTGATGGGGGTGAGGAGATTTGAGTCAGAGGATCGGAGACGGCGGGAGGGGCAATGTCGTTGAAGGAGATCTGAGAGGTATGGGGGGGCAAGGTTATTGAGGGCTTTGTAGGTGATGAGGAGGACCTTGAAGTGAATACGGTACTGAATGGGAAGCCAGTGGAGCTGCTGGAGGACGGGGGTGATGTGTTCTCTGGTGCGGGTGTGGGTGAGTAACCGGGCAGCTGAGTTCTGAACGTACTGGAGTTACACAGCGTGGCTTTAACTACAAATTGTATTTTAGGTGGAATGGTAAATAAATAAATAAATACAACTGATAAGTTTTGTCTTGGGAAATAATAATTCATTATTTTTTTAATTTAGCAGGATTTAGTAGAATTGGCACAGACTCAAACACAACAGTGAAAATGTCTCAGGTCTTTTTACCCATCCACCACGTCCGCCTGTTGCCTTAGTATGTTATTTTTACTGCTCGACTAGTATAGTATATATATTTTACAGTACTGTCTTTCATTTGCATCCCCCGTATATAAAAATGATACATATTGTACCTTTAATTCTTCTTATTCAAATACCATCAGTGCCTACACAGCCCAACGGCTCCACATTAAGCAGTACAAGTGCTTAAACATCTGTTAATAGTCTTATCTCAGAGGAAACAGGAAGGTGGTATCTTGTTCCCTGAAGCGGGAAAAAAAACACTCAGCTGACTGACACTACTGAGAACGGCAAGAAAAACTCCAGCTTCTTCTGTTTGCACCAAACTGCCCTTTTCTTCTTTTAAAGTTAGAAGATGTCAGGCAGTCGATAGGAGAAAGCCAGCTTTAGCAAAGAGACTCTGACAGTGTTCTGCTCCAGCCTGCGTCTGACAGCAGCAGAGAGGATGTGCAGCTCCTGGACCATGTCTGCACTAATCAGAGATATCCAACTGTGTCAAATCCGGTCTTCATGTCCTCTCCGGATGGTCCACATTCTGAGTTCACTTGCTTTCAATTTTTAAGTCATAATGATAAAGCAGTTGTCTGTAAAGTGATCTAGAGGTACAGTATTTATTAGCATTATTAACATGATCAATTTACAGTAATGTTCTCTGACCTTTAAAAGACTCGAGCTATCAAGTCACTATCAATATTCTACTACCACCTGCTACCATTAGAGAATGTGAGTAATTACAGTAAAATCCCAAAATAGGTCATTTAACTAGACTTCTGCCCTTATGCAAGAAGGAGAAAAATGTCTAGATGCTGTTTTGTTTTGATATAACCTTTCAAGAGACAAAAAGGCTTTCTACTAATGTGTTTTGTGTTTCTCTCTCATCTGTTGGTCTAAAGCTCCCTTCAGCTGCATATATCCCACAGCGTATATATTATATTTACAGTATACACTAAACTTTAACAAATAATTACCAAAAGTTTAGAAGAGCAATATCGGCACAATCCAATTGAGGCCATTCTCCACTGAATACTGTAGTTTAAAATTTTTGTTTTTGGTTGGTGTTATTCTACAACGTATATTTTCAATTAATTTTAATAACAACTGATTCCTTTTTGGTCAGGTCTGTCATCCTTCATATTCTCTAAATAGATGCTCATTTGTTTAGTATTTTTATGCCTCTGGCAAACAGCTTAATAGTTCACTTCCTTTTGGTTTGTTATTAGTTCTTTAAATTATTGCCTCAATCAAATCACACCAGGGTTCAATTGAAAGCCAAGTATCTTCTGCAACACTGTAAGTCGCCAGAGTTGTTGTTGTCAGAGTTTAGCACATGCAGGTTAAGGAAGAGGTGGAGCTAATGTGTCATTATTTATGAAAATATGATATAGCGTCAATACGGGGTCAAATTAATTGTAAACAAAAAAGAAAAAGAATTGGAATTGTAAACCTAGAAGCATAAACGTAAGCTTAGAATTGTAAATAAAGTGGAATTGTAAACGTAGCCTTGGCATAACAAAGTAAAAATTTTCATATATAAAAAAAGGCTTTTTTTAGTAATATGAACTACGTTTACGCTCCCTGTCCTTTGCTTTTACAATCCATAAGTTACGATAAAGAATAATGCTCATTAATTATTCATTAGTTATGTCGGACAGAGGCAATTGGATGGTTGTTTATTGTGAAAACAATTAAGATATTAATACACTTACCTCCAATAAGCATTTGTCATCCAGTTAGCTGTAATGTAGCGATAGGTTGAAGTAGTCTTTTTCAATTTCCCCCTTTAATCCGGGATAGTCACGACCGGTTTACGCCCGGATAGGGAGCCCAAACGTAGTTTATATTACAAAAAACATTTTTCATTTACAAAACTCTTTACTTTGTTTACACTTTCAAGGTTACGGTTACAATTCCATTTTTAATTACATTTCTTTGCACACTTCTAGGTTTACAATGGGTTGTAAACACAGAAATGTGTTTGAAAATTGCTCCACTCTGTTACTCGGTTTAAAAAATTATCGTATTTGAGATTTTTTTGCAGATCCAGTTACTGTCCATGTCAACAAAAATGGATGTTGCTGCAGATGATGCCTCTAAGGAGAGAGATGTCGCACTAAGCTCTCTCCTCCGTCTTCTCACCTCTTTGTAACTCCTCTGGGGGCGGGACTAAGATGCTAAAGTGGAGGAGTGGAGGAATCAAGTGTGTATGTTAAAATTCACCGTCAATCTTTTCTACAGCCTGTGAGCAGGTACGGTAGCCCAATAGGGACTTGCGATTATCTATGAACAAACCCTAAATGAGTCAAATGATGGGCTCACTTTTCCCCTCAATTTAGGAACAACACAAATGACCAATCCCATTTTTGCTGAGCAGTCAGAGAAACAGCAACAGGAAGTAATGAAATTATTGGCTCCTCCTGTTAAATTATAAGGAGCCTAAAATCTATTGACCAATGTCAAATGTTATTTTGACCTGATTATATGCTACATTTTTGACTGTTGTGCTTAATCCTACAAACTTAAACATAATGTACATAACGTAATATAAAAAGCAACTAAATCAGAAATAGCTTAGCCAATCATTTTTAACAAAAATGTTTTTAAAAAGTGGTCAAACCTCAAACAATACCCAGTTTCAATAGAAGTTGGAAAAAAGGGTAATATGTTTAGGATAATTCTGGTTATTACTCATGGTTTATCACTGATTATGTCATGAGCTGCGATGGATCATACCACCACCCAACAGGGATTCACCATGTACCATGCGGGATGAACCTCTCTGACATGAAAGGAGCAAGGCAGATACAACACCGACAACATCCATCACAGAGACCTTTGCAGCTGTTGTCATGGTAATGTGTGAAAAGAAGAGCCTGCCTTGTTGTTACATATCTAGAAATCGCTCGCTCTTCAGAAGAGAACCTCTTCTTAAACCTGCAGGGTCCATTGTCATGTCAACAAACAACACACATTTTAAGAGACCGCCAGAGCCTTGCTACATCAAGTAGAAGAAAACATGTTCAAAGATGGTATTGCTGACAAACAAGAGAGAGGTGCCAGAACCTTAAATAAAAAGTGACTTCAATTCACTCTAAATTAATCTCATCCAATATAACAGAGATATTTTAAAAGGTTTTGCAAACAGTACAGATTAATACCTATCATCCTTGGACTTTGAATAAACAGAAGGATCTATTTTTTTTTATTTACATTTACATTTTATTTTAAAAGGTGTATAATCACTATCCTGGTAAACTAACCAGTATGTCTAGACTGTTATAATGGGAATCCTCAGTAAATTGCGGCGGCAGTAGCTCAGTGGGTAGAGCGGTCGTCTTTTAACCGGAAGGTAGGCGGTTCGATTCCCACTCTCCCCACAGTTCATACTGTCATTGTGTCCTTGGGCAAGACACTTAACCCACCTTGCCTCCAGTGACTGTAACACTGGTAATGTAATGTAAGTCGCTTTGGATAAAAACGTCTGCTAAATGAATAAATGTAAATGTAAATTTCCTATCATCATTTGTCTGGTCATTATTTGATATACCTTAAAGCTGCATTACCCAAGAAAATTCTTTCCTCTAAATTTAAACTCATGTAATGCTACAAAATGCTTAGAACAAAGAAAAGTGTTGCTTTGATAATGTTGTTGTTGTAGATGTAGATGTGTACATGTGAGTTTCCTGTATCACTATTACCTATTTGCGAGGATTTTTTTTTAAGCCCAAAGTGGCAAAAATTGAGACCGTTTTGAAATGTTCAATGTTTTTGGGGAGCTACAAACAAATGACACGGCTCACGTTGGAGAGCCTGTCATTCGTTTCTATTATCCCAAAAAACAAAAAACTCAACATTAGTACTAGCTAAAGATGCTTTCCCCAAAAAAGTGCTAAAAAATGACATTGTCAGATTTTAACCTTACCAGAACATTGGAAAGGTATTTTATGTAGTACAGTTTGGAAAACAGGATAAAACCTTCTCCTGTAGATGATGATCAAATATCTGCACAACCCCGAAGAAAGGACAAACAATATAATGAGCCCAAACCACTTCTGGAGGCAGTAACGTCTCTATCCACCCGTCTCCGGCTCAGAGATTACTCACCACTTTAATCCCTGGGCAGAATGAGTCTAATGGGCTATTATGTAACAGCAGTCTGTCTGCTGGAGTTTGCTTAGAGGCCAGTTTTGATGAAAGTCTAATACTGACAGTGAAGAGTCAAACCTGAATCTAGTCTGTGTAAGTAGGGCAGAGTTATTCTCCTGTCATAGTAATATCATGATAGCGTTAAATTGGAAAATGAAGGTAGGTAATACAGCAGAAATAAATGTGACAACAATTGTGCAACTACAACTTTATTTAGGGAGCACTTAATTAAAGGCATAATAAACAAACCTCATCCGCAGGCCCATACTCTCTTTTAGTGCTCTTCAGAGCATTAAAGTCAAGATGGCAGTTTGTTGCAGCACAATCACCAGAAGACCATAATGTGCAACAAGGGCTATTCCACATAAATTTCAGTGATTTTCAAGTTACAATTTCAATTTGCAGTAAAAGGTGCTGCAATGTGGTTATTATACCCACTGCTACCCAACGCCCACTGCTGGTACTGGGTTTAACTTACTCCCTTAGCTGTCCTGAATTGTAATGCTTGTCACGCACAATATTTACAACTGTAGTAAATAAAAAAGTGACTATAACAACACTACACAGCAATTCATACTTATAGAAGGATTTATTCTTGACAACTTAATTTTTGTGGGCCAATCTAACTCTAGATCATTAAATTCACCCCTAAAAAGGGGTGAATTTTGTCATATGAATTACGAAATTCACAGTAATTCATAGAATTAGAATCCATGGTTATGTTAAAAAAAAAAAAATTTAAAATTTGAAAAGCCCAGGAAGTGACGTCAAGCAACAAATAAAAATCAAACTTTGTTCTGTGTACACATTCTAGACCCATGTGAAAATAGCAACATCCAGAGATCAGAGCGTCAGGAAAACACTACAATGATGGAAAAGAGTCTGTGAAGTAGCAATTCAATCAAGCTGTGTTATATGGCAGGGAACAAAATCCATAGTCGGTGATGTGCGCCCAAAGCCATTTAAAGGATTGTAGATCTTCTAATCACTTGTACCAGTCCTTTTGTGTCTGTGTGAACGAGGGATGATTATCTCCACCCTCAAAATGCTCACTGTCTGTCCCCTCTACTCTGTATTGCTCTAAATGTTCAGTCAGATTAATACAGTGGCTTAAGGTAAATGGTAAAGGTATTTACACAATGTCAGTGTTTCAATCTTTCCATCCATCCATCTTCTTCCGCTTATACAGGGCCGGGTCTCGGGTGCAGCAGTCTAAGCAGAGACACCCAGACTTCCCACTCCCTAGACACTTCCTCCAGCTCTTCCGGGGATATTCCGAGGTGTTCCCAGGCCAGCCAAGAGACATAGTCCTTCCAGCGTGTCCTAGGCCTGCCCGGTGGGACATGCCCTGGAACACCTCCCCAGGGAGCCGTCCAAGAGGCATTCAAAACAGATGCCCAAGCCAACTCAGCTGGCTCCTCTCGATGTGGAGGAGCAGGGCTCTACTTTGAGCTCCTCTCGAGTGGCCAAGCTCCTCACCCTATCTCTAAGGGAGCGCCATGCCACCCTGCGGAGAAAGCTCCTTTCGGCCGCCTGTACCTGGAATCTTGTTCTTTTGGTCATGACCCAAAGCTCATGACCATAGGTGAGAGTAGGAACATAGATCGACCGGTAAATTGAGAGCTTTGCCTTACAGCTCAGCTCCTTCTTCACCACGACAGACCGGTACATCAACTGCATCACTGCAGAAGCTGCACCGATCCATCTGTCAACCTCCTGTTCCATCCTTCCCTCACTCGTGAACAAGACCCTAATGTACTTGAACTCCTCCACTTGAGGCAGGAACTCTCCACCAACCTGAAGCGGACAAGCCACCCTTTCCCAACTGAGAACCATGGACTCATTTATTCATTTAGCTGATGGTTTTATCCATAGACATATATAAAGGCTAGATGGCTTACCGGCGCTGAGAGCCAATGGGACCCGACGACGTCACACGGCGGCCATCTTAGGACGGGACCGCTCATCCAGTTATAACATTAAAGTCTATTGTGCATGTAGTGCTGAAATAACTATATTTTGCTCAATTTTCAACCGATTTTCAAACGGCTTGGTGTGTCATAAACGTCAGGGATGCGGCTATTTAACTGCATACTTGTGAAAAATTAATAAATAAAAAATAATTTAAACATCGGCATCAGCACAAATCATAGCCACGTTAATAAGGTTTGTAATACACCAAACCGTTTGTAAATCCGTCAAGAATTCAGCAAGTTACGAGCATTTTAGTTGGTATGTCACTCACAGCAGCAGGGAGCAGCAGTATGGCAGCACTGACCTAAGATGGCCGCCAAGCGGCGACACAGCTGACTCCGCCTTGAGCCATCTAGCCTTTATATATGTCTATGGTTTTATCCAAAGCGACTTACATTAAGCTTCAATTCACCAGTATTACAACTGGAACATCACTGGGGGCAAGATGGGTTAAGTCTCTTGCCCAAGGGCAGGAATCAAACCACCAACCTTCCGTTTGAGGGATAACCGCACTACCACTGAGCCACTGCATTGGAGGTGCTGATTATCATCCCAGCCGCTTCACACTCGGCTGCAAACCGTCCCAGTGCACACTGAAGGTCCTGTCTTAATGGAGCCAACAGGACAACATCATTTGCAAAAAGCTGAGACGAGATCCTTGTGGTGCAAAACCAAGCTCCTGCTCCGGTTGTACAGGGACCGGACAGCCCTTAGCAGAGGGCCCCGGACCCCATACTCCCAGAACATCCCCCACAGGGTGTCTCGACGGACATAGTCGAATGCCTTCTCCAGATCCACAAAGCATATGTGGACTGGTTGGGCAAACTCCCATAAACCCTCCAGGAGAGGGTATAGAGCTGGTCCAGTGTTCCACGACCGGGATTGACGAGTGTTTCCCCTGAACCCGAGGTTCGACTATCAGCTACATTCTCCTCTCCAGTACCCTGGCATAGACTTTCCTAAAGGATAAAGAGTGTGATCCCTCTGTAGTTGGAACACACCCTCCGGTCCCCCTTCTTGAAAAGAGGGAACCAGCACCCCACAGCCATAAGCAGTAATAAACAGTAACAATACAGAAGATATAACTAAACACAAAAAAGTAATTACCCCAGATGTATGTGAACATGACAAAACAGAATAGAAATTTGAAAGTGTTTTTTTTCATATACATTTTTGATCACTATTTGTGTTTGTCTTGATTTAATGTTCATTAACAAAATCTTTATTTGTGCATTTAAACATCAATTTACATAGGTAGATACTCTAGAAACATAGGCGTTATGTCCCAAAGTGAGGTTCCCAAATACAGCTAGAGTGCATCCGGAAAGTATTTACAACATTTATTCCCCCACAAAATTCTACAAACAATACACCATAATGACAACGTAAAATAAGGTTGTTTGCTTCTACAACTTGATTAAAGTCTACCTGTGGTAAATTCAGTTGATTTGGACATGATTTGGAAAGGCACACACCTGTGAACATCTCTGGAGAGATCTGAAAATGATTGTGCACCAACGCTCGCCATCCAACCTGATGGAGCTTGAGAGGTTCTGCAAAGAATAATGAGAGAAACTGCCCAAAAGTAGGTGAGCCAAGCTTGCTCAAAAAGAGATGAAGCTGTAATTAGTGCCAAAGGTGCTTGAGCAAGATTTCAAACAACCTTCTTTCACGTCGTCATTATGGGGTATTATTTGTAGAATTTTCAGGTAAATAATGAATTTAATCCATTTTGATATAAGGCTGTAACATAATAAAATGTGAAAAAAGTGAAGTGCTCTAAATACTTTACGGATGCACTGTAACTTTTCATGAGTTAATTTGCAAAAGGAGATAAGAACCATTGAATGCAACAATTAAAACTTGTTATATCAATCAAAACAAAGCCATTACCCAATAACCTTCCAGATAGAACTGCTTCAAGTTCAGTGGTAGAGCGGTCATCCAATAGTCGGAAGGTTGGTTCGATTCCCTCTCTCCCCACAGTTCATACTGTCGTTTTGTCCTTGGGCAAGACACTTAACCCACCCTCCAGTGACACAGCTCTGGTGTATGAATGTTTGAGAATGTCGGACAACATATGGAAATTAGCCTGAAGCTACAATCTGGCATGTTTACATTCATGTGGCTGTGTCTCGTGTATGTTCATCAACATGCACTGTCCCAATCCAATAAATAAAAATTAATATATAAAAAAATTAATCACTGCAGTTTATCAAGAACGATGCCATGTTTATGTTTGTAACAGTAAAACGGACACTACATCCTCAAACCTAAAACATGACAGACATGTCAGAACTGCCACATCATTGGAACGGGTAAAGCCAGGGTTTGCAAATACTTTGCTTTGAGCAGGACGAGATTGATTTTGGTGGGTTTTTAAACTCACAAATCTCGCAAGAATCAAACTGCAGCACAATGTTAATTACTTATTGCTTTATGAGTATATTAATATATTATGGGCGCAGTGGCTCTGGTGGTAGAGTCCTATAACCGGAAGGTCTGTGGTTGTGTCTTTGGACAAGACACCTCACCTACCTTCATAAATCAGTCTCCATGCAAATGATTTAATATGGCCACTAATTTTTGACCTGACTGTTTTAGACAAATGCTTTATGCATCAAGAGTTCCCAGGAACATGTTGCCAGGGGCCCCAAGAGTCTTTAGAAACGTCTCTGTCTCTCTCAGGATGTACTGTGATAGCTAAATGAACAGTAGTGCTTATAGTTCCTCTTGGTTAATGTAGTCTTGACTGCATCTTTTGATTGATCCAATATAATGTGTAAAATTAATAAATCATTATTGGTTCTTACTGTTCTCCCTTCATCTTGCTTCTATAACTAAATGTCCTCCAAATTCATTTATCTGTCATTCAGTGCAGGGTGTAATCACATAGTATCATGTTCCATTAATCCCAGTGACATCCCATTCATGACTAGAATGAACACTTCCACACTGCTGTCCAAACTGAAGAGCCAGCCTTGTGGTTAAACCTGATTAATTTCACCCACACAGCCCCCAGAAAAATGGCTACACATATTTAATAACAGTATTAATAAGTTTCAGTGGAATGGGCTGACACTTCCATTGTATGTGGTCACTGCCTTTGATTGGTCCAACAGAGGACAGTAAATTTTCAGTCCAAAGCTGGGTCACTCACTTTGGCATGAAACAACATTCTGGACATTTGGTTTATCTGAGGCCACTGTTCTCAGCTGTTTGAGCCTCACTGCAGTTTCTGAGCTACAGCTGTTTGACAGGGGTGCTGACTGTGAGGTGTCTTTGTCAGTGTGACACATTGTGGTCCAAAGCTGATTCAGTCTAGCACTCAAAGGCATCAATCTGTTCACAATCTCACTCTTTGACATGGACCAGAATCCCAGATGGTCTACAATGTGTGAAAAATGAGCTCCTTTATGTCCTTTTGTGCAGTGGGTGGGAGATTCTCTGACCAAAAGTCTTGGTCAGACTTGTGAGTAATTTAAAGTAACAGGAAAAAGACAAGCCAAGACAAGATCTTTACAGACATGAAGAAATAGTAATAAACATGTAAAGAAAATGCTTCCTCAAATTGTAATTGAAAATCCCATTGCAACGTTGGTTAAGTAAAGAAATGCAGCACACATGCTATTCTTGTTTTTAGGCACACATAACACTCAGTCATTGGGTTCTCGCCTGAGTACAAATTATTGTCCTAGCACAGGGGTGTCCAAATCATTTTAGTTTAGAGGCCACATACAGTCCAATTTGATCTCAAGTGGGCCAGTAAAATGATAGCATAAAAAACATAAATAATAACAACTCCAATTTTTTTTTCTTGTTTGAAAAAATATACCAATAGTGCAAAGAAAGAACAATTACATAATGTCAGTGCTCTCATAAATTACAACAGAAAAAGGTTAATGATGGCAAAACCCTGTTGCTTTTCAGGCACATGGTTTCTGCAGCCTACAGATTGTATGTTTTTAAAAACTCACCCATATGACTCTGATGCTAATGCTATTTTGATAGCTAACTTTCACTACTGAATTACTGACCTCTCAACCAAAAACTGTTCATTTATCTTCTCACTTCTCAGTTGTCCTTGCATTCTGTTGTATTTTTCTCCATGTTGACTGTCAAAGTGGCGCCCAAATATTATATTCTTTGAGCAATGGAACATGCTGTCTACCCACAAAGCAATTGCAAAAATTGTAAACTTCGGGTGTAAAAGAAAGATCTAAAACTACTGCATCAGAAGATAATCTATACAGTGGCAAAATACCAGATATTGTTCCTCCAGTGTCATCAAACAAAGACAGAGCCCCTTATTCTAGTGTCTGGTGTCAAGGAGGAACAAAAGCTGCGTAACTGGCTGGAAATGCCACTGAGAGTACAAAGTTTGATGAAAAACTGAGCTTGCACAAAGTCCCAAGCGATAGTTCAGGTATTTAAAATAGGGTTGTACTTGGTTGTTGTGACTATATAGTGTATTGTCAACAAGTTTAGAGCCCTTGCATCAACTTACATTGTCCAAAATAACCTTGAACCAAGAAAAAAGCAGTTTTTTAAACACAGAACAAAGTTCCACCTGAGAACCCAGTCAGATGTACATTACATAGAGGCCTTCATTTCATAACTTAGCAGTTGAGCAGAGCTCTTACAGTTTTTTTTATACAGCCTTTAATACCTGCTTTACTGTGAGATAATGGCCTTCTGGTGTTTTGAATTAGGCTTTTTTTCAGAGGTGTAAAGAGTACCTGAAAGCCATACTTGAGTAAAAGTACAGATACCTTACTGTAAAAATTACTCCACTACAAGTTACAAGTCACCAATTTAAATACGACTTGAGTAAAAGTCTTAAAGTATCCCATTTTAAAAGTACTTAAGTATTTTACTCGTACTGAATGTTGGCTCAAAGATGCACTAGACCTCAACACAAAGAGATATTGTTGGTCAGTTAAAAAGAAGAAAGTTTATTTATGAGGTTTTACTTCCTAATATAGAAAAGAAATTGTACACCTCAATAAGTCAAATCAGGGCTGGCACTCAGGGGCGCAACAACCCAGTGCTAGAGGGCTATGCAACAACAATTTTGGTAATATTGAGGAAATACTGAAATGATTTAGAAACGCACAACAGCAGCTAAGCTTCATTTAGGAAATACCACAAAAAAAAATAAAATATATATATATATATATATTTTTTTATAACATCGCTTTGGCGCCCCCTATAGCGTATACCCCCTTTTTGCGCCACTGCTGGCACTGCATGGAGAGCTGGTTTTGGCTTCATCAGTAGCTGCAGCCATCGCTAATTTATGTTAAACACCTGGCGTTTGGCAGGCTGCTAAGTTATGTTCACAACGGAGTAGGCAAATAGCATCTGGTACCTTCAATAGCCTGCAGATTGCGATATCGCCTCTTACACACAAGAAATAAACCACGGCAGACAAAGTTGACTTGACGTGCACAAACACAATGTAGTGAGTAACGGAAAGTGTCAGTTCAAATGTAGTGGAGTATAGAGTACAAATATTCAATCAAAAATGTAGTACAAGTACAAAGTAGCCAAAAAAATACTTAAGTACAGTAACAAAGTACATTCACTTAAGTACTTTACACCTCTGCTTTTTTCTGATGTCGGCTTGGACACGGCTGCTGCTGTGTCTCTGTATCTGGAAAGTTCTCAAGACTGGAGCCACACTGATAGTCATCTGCTGGAGACACTACACTAAACACAACTAGTGCCAGCCAACCCTCCCTTCATTCAGTAAAGTACATGTGTTGTTAAATTTTGATTTCAAAGAGCAGATAATTTTCGCAACTTATACAAAGACCCAAAAGTGGTCCACACTCAGCTGGTCGCAGAGAGTGGGGAAAAACAGATTGTAGAAAAATGTATCAATGTTTATTCATAAAATGTTCTTCTGAAAAATGCAATTTGCTGGTCCCATTGTCATGACATGGAGAAACTCAAACAGAAAAGGACAAAATATATGCGTTGACATGAGAGTTATTGAAAGTCTAAATTGTGCTGGAGGTATATCTTTGGAGTTTATATCCCGGCAGACGTTGAGATGTTGTGGAATGAAACGTTAGGAGAGGAGTGTAGATGATTTGCAGGTCTTCCCCCGGGGCCTGGACACTGGTGGTGGTGAGGAGATGAAGAGGTGAGTGCTGCTGATGATAATAATAAGCTGAGGGGGTGATAAGGTGGAGGAGGGCTGCAGCACAAGCTTAAATAGCTGGATGACGTAGCAGAGAGGGATCATTAAATAAAGGCTGCTTAGTGATGATTGGTTGAGACAGACAGATGAGGAAGCATCGGCGGGAGACAAAGGGGAGGAGTAACAAAAAAGTGGTCAAGTTTAAAAGTTGATTAAATAGTGAACTTTGAAGGCAACACTATGTAACTTTTGAAATAAATAAAATCCCAAAGCTGGAGCCTAAAAATCGTATTTATTTGGATGGCATCTTGACATAAAACAAGAAAACTATAGCCTCTAGGGGGTCAGTTTTGGCCCGCAGGCTGAATGTTTAACACTTCTGTTTTAGCGCCACACGACTGACACTTGAATATTGGTGTCTGTCCAAGAGAAAAACAACATCAAACTAATAAGAACACACTTAAAAGAATAATCCGTATTGTACACAGAACCGGTCTGTGATGGAGTTAATATTGTGCTCAGTGGTTTTAGAGAGTTAGGATCAACTCCACTGACAAACTTATCAGATATTACTCTTGGTCTTGTTTATGCTCGGACATTATCTTTAAGCCAAGTTGAACCACACATGCTGTATTTTACTCCAATACCCTCTGCTTCAGTCCTATCAAACCTCTACTGTCTCTTAATATGCGCACCCCAGCACTGCTCCACACTCTATTAATGTCACGTCACAGCCAGACAACAATGTAATGATGATTAAAATCATACCAATCGAAACAGCAAATGTCCGCCATTATGGCTGCGGTTAATTATCTCCCATTCCAGAGCGTACAAAGTGTGTACAAGAGCGTACAAAGAGTCGCATGCGAGTGCACAAAGAGCGGAGCAATAATCTAGCCTTGACATAAAGGATGTGGCTCTGCGGGAGGCCCATCAGAATAGTTCCTTCTGATTCTCACAGCAGGGCTCCACAACAATACTGGTCATGTGACAGCAGCACCTCACAGCTCAGTCAACATGCAGCTCGGTGACACTGTAAAATGAGGTTAATTAAACAGGTCTGCATGAATTATACAGTCAATCACTCATGAAGCCATAATAATATATATTACATGAGAAGTGTGCACATAATGACATTCAGATGAGTTATGAGGAAGGCCCCAGGGGGTAACCTGTTACTTAAAAACTATGTTTAATAAAGCAATAATGAATCTCCAGAAAATTGACATAGTGATGGAGTTGATGGGAGACAGGCTTCTTCTTCTTCTTCTTTTTCACACATTTCTTTATGAGACCCTTTGTCATCAGCCGGTCCACTAGCTAGTGTATTTTGAAAATTGAAGAGTACAGTATCAATAACTACTTTTACCCCCAATCCCGGATAAATGGAAAAGGTTGCGTCAGAAGAGCATCAGGTGTAAAACCTATGCCAAACTGAACATGTGATGATACACTGTGTTGATCCCTGAAACAGCGAGCAGCCAAAAGAAACTAACTTTTTACTTTGGCACAAATGAGGGGTACAGCAATATTATCAGACTAATTTAAAGAGCATTTGTGTTACATTGCCTGGCCCTGGCCTTCTGTTTGGACTTGGCCTGGAAGAGATATCCATTACTGATGCCACAGCAGAAACAAGTTAAGTGTTTGCAGCCATGTTTGAGGAGATCAGTCAACAGATTATATGGGCTTCAAATTGAATCACTATTGAACAATTCCCAAGGTCAACACCAAGAACAACTTCATCCTGAGAGAATCTAATCCAATTTGGCCTTGACTCCCGCCCTCTGGCTCTCGGGCAGACTTGCTGAGAGATGGGAGCCATCATTGCTGGCCCGGTAACATAGTCAAACAATCAATCAGGACTTGGACCAGGGGGGTTTTCCGCCTACACATGCCTTTCTGGAGAAGGAGGGGTAGGAGAGCATCTATGATGAAAATGATTTTAAATCTGTCGTATTAGCTCTAAACTAGATCGACACATAAGATGAAGCCCTGGGTTTTAAAAATAAATATTGATGTCAAGAAGGCCTAAACTATCTTAGAAATAGAAAGATTAATGAACTACAAATTTGTGAATGTGATTATGATCATTACCCAACCCAGTGTCTCCTGCAGCAAACTACAGATGAGATGGAAACCTTGACAACAAGCACCCACCCCCTTGACTACCATTCACCATCTGTTTGAAAATAGGCTGAATAAAAAAAAAAAAACATCAACGGAAAAAAAAAAAAACAAATCAATGAAGTTCCTTGTTATACCTGTTGTTTCGCAATGACAACTAAATACAGGACTGCACTATTTGTATTTGGTGCAGGCGCATGTTCATAGAGATAACAGGAACAGCTAATAAAACAAACTGTTTGTGTTTTGATAAAAGAAAAGAAAAAGTTGATTCCCCATTCCATTTATGCAATTTTTTGGGGAGGTTACAATCAAAATCTGGGAGTGTCAATAAAACACAACTAAAACCTTTTAAATGTTTTATTTTATTTAACACAGAGATCAAGTTGCAATGATAGTGTATTGCAAAAATGCATTTTGAATGGAAGTCAATGGCACAAAAATGCTGAAAGGATATACTCTTTTTTAAAGGCATATGGTCTAACAAGAACTTAGCAGTTCATTGGGATTGTTGATTATCTTAAAATCTTGTCAGACCTAGAAACTATTCGACAGGTGTTCAGAAAAGTGATGTTTAAATACAGACAATATTTGCATCAGTCTCAAAACTCCAAAGACTCCTTATTTACCTTCAGTAAACATGATGATTACCAGCTCATACCAATGTGGCTCTGCTTCCCAACAAGATACATTTTCATAATGCATAAATAATGTTTTTAATAATAAGCATAGTAAATGGAGATGAGGCATGGTCCACAGAAACATGAGGGTGACTCCACATGGGAGACTTTAACAAACAAAAAGAGTTCACGCTGCAGCACATCATCATCTAAAAAAATCATCAGAAAGTGAGCTAATGAATGCATATAATTCTCACAGATCTTTGCAAAACAAACTCATTTGACTTTCCTCTTTTTTAGTCATTCAACTGATTTATGGCTCATTAGTTTTATGGACTGCCAAACAAGGCAGTTGGAAATCTTTGGGGCAATTTCCTAACTTCCAAAATGTCCCTCTTCAGACTTGTGCAGCTCGAGGTAATCACAATAGCATCATAGCGCATAATCATAAACAACTTAGGACAGAGCGCTCACTAATAAAGCATAGATGCAGTGCAAAATAACATGAGACCACTCAAGGTTTCAATGGGCTTCAAGTGAACTCCAGTCGAATGGAAAGTTTAGAAGTGTTAAGTAAAACTCTTCTTGCCCTGAAAACCTGTGTTGGTGATACATTGAGGCTTAATCTCTGTCGTCATTAATCTCACTTTGAAGCTCATTTGCACCAGTGTGGCTCAATTCAACTGCATTTATTTCCATTTCCACTTTGTTGGAGGAACAAAACAGGAGAATGCTAACTGAGGCAATGTGCAATGTCTACAGTATTTCAAACCTAAGACTGAGTGGTCAGGTCTACTTCTAATGAATGTACTTACCGCTTAACTATGACAGGAGAGTAAAAACTATCAACCTAACTAACTGATTTGCTAATAACTTTGGACCTATTTGGCCCTTGGAGAAACTTGAGTGTGTGATAGAAACCAAACCTTGATTACTGATTATGTAACAATTCTTATAAATAAAATTTTTCTTCCTTTTTTTTCTCACTGTGCGTTTTTTGAGCTGTCTTACAGACTCGGCATAAAATGTAATTCTCTAAGAGATAATAAAAAATAGAGAGATAAGAGTTATGAGATAGTGATTTTATAAGTAAGGAAAGAACAGAACGAACGATTAATTGACAGATCAGTGGAGCTCAGTTATTTCAAGGAATGTTCACACAAACAAACGCTGGTGCAGTTGCCCTGTAAGTGTGACTGTTGCCGTACAAACTTCAGCGAACACCAGTGGTGGACAGTAACAAAGTAAATGTAATTCGTTACTGTACTTAAGTAGTTTTTTCCAGTTTCTGTACTTTACTAAGTATTTCCATTCGGGGATACTTTTTACTTTAACTTCACTACATTTCAAAGTCAAATATCTTACTTTTTACTCAATTACATTTTGCAAAATTAGTCGTTCCTTTTTATTTAGTGGATCAAAAAAAAACTGAAGAGGGCAATCACGCGACAAGCCACCAATCAGGATACAGTGCGCGCTCTGTTTTGAACTTGGTCTGGTAACTCTGGTTACCTCTTATTTAGTGCGTCAGTCCAACAGCAGATCATTCTGAGAGTGCTGATTGTCTTCACTCTTCATTAGGATGGAAGAATCACAAACTCCTGAATCTAAAGTGCCAGTGCCACAACATCCATGGCCTTATTTGCGGTGTTATTTTAAAGTCGTTGAAAAGAAAAACGAGTCCTTCATTTTTAACTGCCTTCTTTGCCTGCCTCGGAACTCTAAAATTTCTTCGTACTGGAATTCTCCTTCCAATCTTAGGAAACACATTGAGGTAAGCCATTTTCATTCTGGTGGACATTCTTTATTGAGTAATCTAACAGTAGCTCGCACCATTGTGTTTAAGTTAACGTTAGTATGGGGGCGGCAGTAGCTCAGTGGTAGAGCGGCCGTCCTTCAACCGGAAGGTAGTAGGATCGATTCCCGCTCGCCCCACAGTTCATACTGTCGTTTTGTCCTTGGGCAAGACACTTAACCCACCTTGCCTTGGAGCGCTGTCCGGCAGCTGCACCGGTGTGGTCTGCAACCTCAGTGTGTCTTCTATGTATAAAAATGTAATAGGTTGCACCACCCTCTCACATTTCACTGCTGGTTATATATGCTGTATGTAATTTGGTATGTGACGAATAAAGTAATCTTATCTTATCTTATAGTTAGCTGTTTCACCAACGTTTGTAGTATTTATTTTAAAATTATAAATAAAAGGTGGAGTGGAGTGCTGCTTATAAACCGAGATTGTTCTTTTCAAAAGTTCAGCTTCCAAAGACTGTGATGTACAGAGCCCTGCACATGGCATGCAAGAAAAAAAATAGTGTGCACGATTTAACATTATTGTGTTTTCCCCCAGATCGATTTACTATTTTGCTTCCTCGATTTATAAATTATGTGCATGATTTTGAAACTCAAGGGAACAAATTAGTAAATTGTGCGTATGATTTAGCTTATTTTTTTCCTGCATGTCATGTCTGAGGCTCCGTGGTGATCTACTTTAAGAATAATTTTTAAATATATCACTAGATTTATTGAAATCAATTACATCTATGACATGCAAAAAGCATATTCAATTATTTTAAGCAAGAGACTGACAAAAATTATAAGGTCATTATAGACATAATAAATGATAGTACTTGGATACTTAAGTACATTTGAAGGCAAATACTTTTGTACTTTTACTCAAGTGAAAGTTAAAAGGGAGTACTTTGGATTTTACTGAAGTAATATTTTACCTCCTGTATCTGTACTTTAACTCAAGTACTTGGTTTGTGTACTTCGTCCACCACTGGTGAACACTAAACATACTGTTAAATAATAGTAACTATAGCACTCTTACTCCCCGTGTATTAGAAGCTTTTATTTTGTAAAGACACTCTTGCCATACAGAATGTAATGTCATTACGTTTAAGATAAGACCACTGGCGGTCAATGTTACGGGTTATTGTTGCACCTCGCATAAGTTCAACGTATTCAGCGAGCTGTTTATAATAAATATGCCCAACAGGGCATATAAAGAAGACCAACTGACATCCCAGATACCCTGTTCTTGAGGCACTGAAGCAAAGACGGACATGTGCGGGAGCGGACAAGCCCAAAGTCAACCTTAAGCAGAAGTGAATAACTCGGCAAAGAAAAGAGGGTACACTATTTGGGGAAAAGCAAGACTTGTATTATAAACGTGTACACGTCTTTGACAAAGCTACAGAAGGCAGAGAACAAGTCAACTACAGACTATATCATCAGAGCAGAGAACCTCATAACAGCTCTACGAGATGCCCGTGAGACTCTAAGTGATGATTTGATCATAGCCATGATGCTTGGCAGTTTACCAGACTCTTATAAACTTTTAGCAGTACATATTACTCAAAATGAAGGCAGTGTAACATTTTTAGACTTTAAAAGAAGATTATGAATATTTGAATAGTCAAAGAAAATAAATACTGCAGAGTCTACAGACAATGGAATGAAAACGTGTGCAAAGCAAGATAGAAATGTCAACAAGAGGTATACCAACTACAACGGAGAAGTGAAGATAACTTTCTTTCACATTAAACATGAAACAGTCACATGATCACCAAAGATGGTAACAGATTTAACATTTAATAACAGTGAACATGAGAAACCAACTTTTGATAAAGATAGTGACCAATATAAAGTATGTCATGATATGCAAACCTGATTGAATTCAAAAGATTCTTGGACACTGTAATTACAAAGATGTAATCAAGCTCTAAAATGTAGTTCAAGGTATGGAGATAAAAGGGAGTCCTGTAAAGCCAGATCCAAAGTGTGAAATCTAACCCCTGGAACTTAACTATGACCTGGCAGGCCCAATTAAAATAATGAGCATAGATAGGGCGCAGTGGCTCAGTGGTAGAGCGGTCGTCCTTTAACCGGAAGGTTGGTGGTTTGGTTCCCATTTTCCCCACAGTTCATACTGTTGTTGTGTCTTTGGGCAAGACACCTTGCCTCTAGTGGTGTTCCAGCTGTAACACTGGTGAATGGAACCTTAATGTAAAGCACTTTGAGTACCTACTTGGTGGAAAAGCGCTATATAAAATCAATGCCATTTGCCATTTAGATGGTTACAAATATGCACACGTCTTTCACAGATGACTACTCAGGTGCCGTATTGGTGTTCTTCCTAAAGTCCAAGAGTGATGCAGTTCAGGCTACAGACAAGTTCTTAGCTGAACTTTGGATCGACACATTTCAGCTACAAGCAGGTAAAAGGCAAATTAGATTCTAGATGTGAATTTTTGAATCTGGTATACTACCCTAAAACAGAAAAAATCCAAAAGGTTGGTAAAATTCACAACCAGGACAAGTAAAGAAAAATAAAAAGAAACATGGGATATGACATCAGAAATGACCAAAAAGTTTGTGAAAGGTTTGTGATGAGAAGACTGTGGAGCCCACTGAGAACAGAGCAAAAACCAGCTTATCTACAAGATTTTGAGACTGATGACACAATGGACAAATTACAAACATGTGTGGACCATTGTTATTGAGCAGTGTGTGACATTCCACAGGAGGAAGTGTCATCAGCCGAGTCAAGATACACACAAGACAGTGGAGACATGCCATGGACGAGGAGATGTAATCACTAAAAGAAAATGAGACATTTGAACTGACCCAATTACCACCAGGTAAACAAGCACAAGGAGGGTAATGGGTCCATGCCTAATACAGACATAAACGGATAAAACAAATACAAGGCACGGTGTGTAGCCAAAGGATACAACCAGAAACATGACAAGTGTCAGAGTCCTGATGCAGAAGGCCGCACAGGAGGACCTGATCTTGCATCAAATAGATGTAAAGACAGCTTCCTGCACGCACACATTGATTAAAATTGACATAGAGCAACCCCAAGGTTATGAACAAAATTCAAAAACAAGTGAAAAACTGGTATGTAGACTAAATAATAAATGATGTGCATTTCAATACTGCTTTTCTGTACTCTTCTAGGGCACCCAAAGCCCTTTACATTGTGCTTTCATTCACAAAAAACAAACAAAAAAAAATCTTTGTACTTTGTACTTTTATCTTTGTACGGTCTTAAGCAATCAGGCAGTAACTGGAATACTGTGTTACACATGTATCTAAGCGAGAATGACTTTGTACAAAATGCTGCAGATCATTGTGTTTAAACAAGGGAAAAACGTGGTGAAAAACTAATCCTCATAATAAGGGTAGATGATCTTATTATAGCTGTGAGCAGTGAACAAGCAATGACTTACAATGCTTACTGAAAGATTCAGAATGAAAGATCGAGGAAACTTTAAACATTTCTCAAGGAATAGACTTTGAACAAACAAAAGAACAAGTTAAAGTGTTACAGGAAAGATATGTGAACAAGATATTTTAAAGTTTGGAGATGCAAAATTGCCAACCTAGAGATATACCACGTGAACCCAAACTTGACTATACTGAAAATGCAGAGAAGTCAAAAAAGCCAAAAAAGTACAGAGAGGCAGTGGGGGGTTTGATATACTTAGCCACTTGTACCAGACCTGATATCAATTTTGTTGTCAGAAATCTCTCTCAGCATTTCAGTGAACCAACAGTAGAGCATTGGAATACAGTAAAGCATGTATTCAGGAACCTCAAAGGTACAACAGAACAGGGACTACATTTCAAGAAAAATAACAGAAAAACTAGGTCTCAGAATTTATTGTGATGCTAGTTGGGCAGGCTATTGTGTTAGTCTTTGTGAAGGAAATTCACTGAACTCATGGAAAACAAGAAAATAACAGACAGTAGCACTACCTGCCAAGCACAATACATATACCTAGCTTTAGCTATACAGGAGTGTATTTACATAGAACAGCTACTAAGAGGTTTAGACAACTACCAATATGCAAAAACTAAAGTGTACAACGACAATCAAGGTAGAATTGCACTTTCCAGAAATCCTGTCAACAGAGAGAGATGCAAACACATTCATGTGAAATACATTTCATAAGAGACATTGTGATGACAGGATGGGTAATATTGGAATATTGTCCTACTTGTAAGCTTGTAATAGTGTAAACATATTAGTTGAGGCCTAGCCTGTTCCATAAAGACCACTCTGGGCTCACACAGCCAGGCTTACTTGAGAAGCGCAGATTACACCGTGTGTTGGCAGAACATTGAAGTTAACTACGAAGAAGAAATGTCCATGAGCCAACATGGTGTACTTGTGCTCAATAAAAACACATTTCTTTTGCTTATACTTATAAGTTTGAATTATAGACCAAACAATATGCAATTTACACTGTATATTCATCACCACAGTCACAGCTGTACCCTCCTCAGTTTTAGATCCTCTCTTTACAGTTTGTTGTAAAACCAGTGAAAACTATCTCTTGCTGTGAGTAGAGATGCCGTAGTGGATTCAACTGATTACTGCAGAATTTTGATCAATCAATGAAATATTAGTAAATGCTTGGCGGGCCTGATTAAACCGCCCAATGTGGCCCCAAACCTTGGTTTGCCCTCCACTGCTTTAGTCTGTTTCTTGAGAAAGGTCTGCAGTTGTAGATGAACTAGGTCTTTTTTGCAGTGGAACAAACTAAATGGATGGTGCCTAACTTGAGACCCCGTTCTATTTGAGCATGTAATTGGCCAAAGCTGTGTGAGATCTCATCAATTAAAATCTTTAATAACAAAGCCTAGATAATGTCTTGAGGTCTTGTTTTTTTCATTCCTATTATAGGGTGCACGTGGCAGAGTGGTTAGTGCTCCTGCCTTACAGCAAAATGTCTGCATGTTGTCCCCGTGTTACCGTGGGTTCTCTCCAGGTACTCCAGCTTCCTCCCACCGCCCAAAGACATGCATGTACAGGTTAATTGGCAAAGCTAAAGCGTCCCTAGGGAATGAATGTGAGAGGGATTGGTTTTCTGTCAGTGTCTGTCGCTAAATGTCAGCCCTGCGACTAACTGGCCACTGTCCAAGGTGTACCCCGGCCTAAAGTTGCTGGGATAGGCTCCAGTCACCCGCGACCCCTAACAGGACTAAGCGGTAGAAAATGAATGAATGAAAAAAATATTCCTATAATGCAATTTTTCTCAAATTCAAAAGTGCATATTCTCTGTTTAATCCAAAAATAGTCAAGACCACTGATTTTGAGTAATCTCTCTATAAACTGCAATTGTCTCTTGCAACAGACGTGCAAGTATGTCTGCTCTACAAATGAATGCTATTGCCACTCCTCCTCAGCTCGCGGTGGTTAAAATGTACAAATGCCTTTGTGAGCGTAACATTGTGGTACCACTAGATCTGATCCTTGTAAGACACTGTTTGATTAAATTTCTGCAACAACACACAATAAATTGTAGTTTAATCATGCACACTCCCTCCCCTTACTAACCTTATATTTTCTTTTATTAATATGACAAATCCTCAGCCGTATTCCACCTCTGAGTCTAAATTACTCTCACGTTGTAGGGCATGTCCTCAAATGAATGACAGAAACCTAAAAATGGTCTTTTTTAGAAGCTAATCCAAGTGTTGAATGTTTAAGCCCTCATCTCTATAGGGGCTCCAGACAACATCTGAAAGCCGATGTGTTTTCTCTTTCATTTGTAAAATCCAAGACTGGATTACACAAACTGTTATTGAATTAAAGTGACAGCAATCCCATTTTTGGATGGAGACGTGAAAGGGCCAGTGTTATTGCCTGGCAGTGCAAATGACTTCAGAAATCTCTCACACAGTGGCTTCTACACTCCGCAAGCAGAGGCTGAACAGATGGGATGGAAGATGCATTTGCAGGAACAGAACACAGATAAGCACTCTTGGTTTTAACCTGGCATTTACTCCAAGCTAGATCTTAGTCCTGTCAAAACTTGATGCAAGACTACTTAGGTTTCCTGACACGACACAGAGAGAATAAGCTTGGCTTCATCGATGCAATGTTTGGCTTGTCAGATTCTCCACTATGGGAGTCCTTTATTTGCTGAATTTTGAAAAGTTAGTTGCTTAGAGTAGCTTCAACATGCCAGAAAAATAATCTACCTAAAACATCCTTTGGCACAATGCCATCCAAATCTTTTATGACATTAGGTTCACGTTAAGCTTTAGTGAAATATTTTTTTACTTCTACATAATTTGCATTGGTTCCAAATTATGTAGAAGTTTTTGGGTCTTCAAGTACATTTCCAACAATCTGAGTAGCGTTAACAGACTAGATGGCACAAACTGATTTGAAGATTCTCATTGGACCTTGGCATGTGTTTGTAACTTTTCTATAAACACTGCAATCTCCGTTCCCAAATGAGACTCCAAACTTTTCTAATCAGATAAGCCCATTGTGGACAGCTGAACAATGGTGCAGTCCGGCTGGTGACATTTGCTGGAGAATAAAAGACACTCTTTGCTCTGTGCAAATACAATGTTGCGAAGTTCTGCGTGCATGGAGTGGACATTCATACAGTATATCCAACATTGTGCACCTTGTTCTTTACAAACAAATATTTAATTTGGGTTACAGACAAAGTCATGGAAAGTTTTGAATAGCTGATAAACTATGGAACATTAAGACTTGTGAGGGATCTTCATGTGTCACATATTTTACAAAGAGCAAAAAGATGTTACAGAAAAAGGAAATCAAATGCCCAACAGAAAAAAAAATTGATTTCATATTATGGCAAAAATCTGAATGCAACCATAAAGACTCTTTTCTTAACATCTCAAGGCTTTTTTGAAGGTAAAGCACTCATATTGGACCTGATCAGAAGTGCAGTCTAAGAAAAGATGCTCAGACTTCCCACTCCCCAGACACTTCTTCCGGTTGGGAAAGTAAAGAACCTTATCCATGAAAGGCCATTAAAGGGCTCAAGATGTGGAGCAGAAGTGCTCAGGAAAAGTCCTTCTATTCGATTGCATTCAAGATCTTGACCCTGTATTGTTCCATTATGGAGCAAGTCATCCTCTCTCTCTACTTTTAACTTATTTATTTCGTTAATTCTATTAATGTATATAGCATGTAACACATCATTGAGTGGCACAAGTGGAAGAGCAGGGCATCCAATAAGGTCCAATAAGGAAGGTTGGCGGTTCGATTCCCGCTCCCTCTTGTTCTTAATGTTGTGTCCTTGGGCAAGACACTTCACCCACTTTGCCTCCAGTGCCACAGTTTTGGTTTACGAATGTGTGACTGTAGAGGTGAGTTTGGTGGTGGTCAGAGAAGGCTGTTGGCGCCCATCTCTTTGTCAGTCTGCCCCAGGACAGTTGTGACTACTTAACTTACCACCACCACAGAGTAAATGGGAGTGAATGGAAGCATAATGTAAAGCACTTTGGATGCCGGGGAAGGGTATGGAAAAGTGCAATGGCCATTTACCCATTACCATTACAGTAAAGGCTTGGGTATCACTTTCAAGCTAACATTCGTAAATTTGCCATATTGGAACCCAGACAATTGGCTTGTTGTACAAATTTAGTCAGTTCTATTATAATGTAGGCGGCCAACAAGAAGCCGTCTATTTAAAATTAAACAAGAGCACACCAACATTCAGACCACCGTATTTTTTTATTGTAATAACTTAAAACTCACTCCAAACCTTTCAGAATTCATGACCTGATTCAAAACCAAAATCTGACTATTAAGTGTGAATAAGACAAAATGCAGCAGTGAGAAGAACATCTAGCTCCGTGGGGTGTATGGCGAAGTGAAAATCAAAGTGCCTCTGTAGCTATGGTTCTGCCGGGCCTGAGCTGACCCCACACTCCTCTGCATGTGTCAGCACCTACCCATTGTTCATTCGCTCTCACACTTTTTCTAATACATACACAGAAGTCATCTACAGCTCTCAAGCAGCGTGTGTCTTTTCAATGCCTCGCTGTTTCGTCAGAACTTTATTTCCTGACGCTCCTTCCCAGGGCTTTTAAATTGCTTTAAACACTTCACTTTTGTAACCATGGCTACATTTGATCAAATATCCCAAAAGGCAGAGCTGGTGCTTGAGGCGGCCTCTGCAGGAACAGTAAGAAGATGGTATAGGCACAGAACATAGTCATCTCATTTTACACAGAACAGACGCCATAAGCTCAAAGATGAATTATTTAAATACAGAAAAATAAAGAATTGCTATAGGCTTTATTTAGAGACGTAAAGTTACAACAACTAACGAGTACATTTTGAGTTACTGCACAGCCTTTTTAAGCCTAAACCCATTGATTAATGTAAAATCAAAAATACTAGTCCTTGCCCGGGATGAAAGGGCTCCTTCAGATAATAAGAGTTAACTACATTGATTGAAATACCAACCGTCCAATGGCACTGGCTCAAAATTAAAACACAACACAGAAATTTCTATCTATTCCATCTAGGTTATTACAACAAAAAGTCCAATAGCAAAGATATCATAACACAAAAATGACAGATGTCAATAATGTCATGTTCTATTTAAAATTGCCATTTGGGTGCACCCAATCCTAATTATCTATTATGTGGTTGCTCCTAAGGCTCCCCCCAGTTTTTACTGCCAGGTTTTCCATCAGTTCGGTTTCACATCTGCAGCCCCAGCAACTTAGAAAAAAGAAAATCGATATGATGCAATGTGTTGAATAGCAACACACATGGGTTAACACTCGAGATGGGACAATGTATCATATATATTCTTATCAAATTTTTCCTCTTGTGATACATTATCGTGAAACTGATACAAATATTGTGATATTTGTTAAAAGGAAATTTTCCACAAGCATGTTTGGATATAGGCATCTAACAAACACAGACAAATTACTTTAAAATGACAGTACAATTAAAAAAATGCAATACTGCAGAATAGATATCATGATTTGTCTTTACTGTATCATGATATTAACGTTATCTTAGACAGTGTATTGGAACCATGTGATTGCCACCCCTATAGTAAACGCTTACGTTTAAGTCAAAATCAACAAAAATGCCAAAGAACTCCTTCAGCATCAGAAGAAAAGCAAACTAAATATAAAGTAATGTACATTGTCATTAGTAGCTGTAAGTAACCACCGAAACCAATTCGATACTTGATATAACGTTTCAAAAATAAGAGAAACGCGTGCATAAGCTTCCACACTATACTATAGAACATTAACAGAATAAAGTCTGTTAGTGTCATTCAGTTAAGGAGGGATGAAAAGAGACGTGGCACTTTGAATAAATTGAATTTAGATGGCAGTGGATTTTGCTTACAACAGAAAATATGAGAGCTTGGTCTCACTCCAGCTATGCAAAATAATTTGAGTCGTGGGACGTCCCCAAATAGAGGGAATTATCAAACAGCAACGCCATTCATTTAAAAAGCGTGCATCTCCCAAATCTAATTCTGTGCTTTGCTGGGCCATATCAGAGAGAGATGAATTAGCTCCATTTTTCATTTTAATCAAAAGAACCGTGTTGATGCCATCAGTGAACAGTAACAAGATATTCTGAATAGAAGCCTGGGAAGAAATGAATACATGTGGCAGTGGCTGGAAGGTTTGAGGAATAGCACACAAACCCAAATGGACAGACAGCAACAACCGTCTATTACCCACTGTGGCCTTTTCATATCAGCAGACGAACGGACAAAGAGGAGAATAAACACTGCTCGTACACAACTGTACAAATGTTCACAGCTAATAAGACAGAATCATACACAAACTTCAAAAGTGTCACTTCGATCAGGAAAATAACTTTTTAACAACATTCATGTTTCAGTTATATCACAGTGTGCCAACATACAATTGATTAATTGAATAAATGTGGGTTCTAATGAGGGTTCGCTCTTGGTACTCCGGCTTCTTCCCACTCGCACAAGACATGCATGTAGAGGTGAACTGGTAAATCTGGTGCTTATGACTATGGGAATAGCTCACACCTGGAAATTGTCCCAGGTGTTAACCTACTATTCCTTGTCACACGGTATGATTTTTTTCCACTGCTGATAAAGAGTTAATTAGTTGTGTCAGATCCACTCCGTGTCTCTCAGGGATCCACTCCACTTTCCTTCTCTCTCCTTCATCTCATCACTGCCACCTGTCCCAAGCACCTGTAGCCTATTACCATCAGTGAGGTATTTAAACCTCTCCTGTCCACCTCTTCCCTGCCAGATCGTTCAGCATACTTTGTGTGAATGTTTCCAGCGTTTGTTCCAGCTCTTGTCTCAGTCCTCTCTCCAGTCTTCACTCCAAGTCTCAGGTTTGGACTTCATTCTCAGCCCAGCTTCCCAGCTTGGTTCCAGTCACCGGCTCGGCTCCAGGCTTCGGCGCAGCCCCACGGCTCACTCCAACTCTCAGCCCAGCTACCCAGCTTGGCCCCAGTCACCGACTCGGCTCCAGGCTTCGGCGCAGCTCCACGGCTCACTCCAACTCTCAGCCCAGCTCTCCAGCTTGGTCTTCAGTCACCGGTTCGGCTCCAGGCTTCGGCGCAGCTCACGGCTCACTCCAACGCTCAGCTCAGCTCTCCAGCTTGGTCTCCAGTCACCGACTCGGCTCCAGGCTTCGGGCGCAGCTCCACGGCTCACTCCAACTCTCAGCCCAGCTCTCCAGCTTGGTCTTCAGTCACCGGTTCGGCTCCAGGCTTCGGCGCAGCTCCACGGCTCACTCCAACGCTCAGCCCAGCTCTCCAGCTTGGTCTCCAGTCACCGGTTCGGCACCAGGTCTCGGTTCAGCTTCACGGTTCAACTCCAACTCTCAGCCTGTCTCTCCAGCTTCCTATCACTATCTGTACTTTAATAAAGTATCACTTACCTTCACTGTCTTGTGCGCCCTTGAGTCCTCATTCCCACATTACAAGTTGATGCAAAATTACAACTGGGTCCTTATTAATCTTAAAGTGTAACAGAACCAAGGACGACTGATCTCACAGTGGTACAACCAGAGACAACCAGACCATCCAGGGGTATGGATAGCTAACCGTTTTAGACATTTAAGACGATAAAAGAAGCCAGTTTCAACCACGTCTAGTGTAAGAGCCTGTCATAGTGGTTAGCTCTGTGAACAATTGTAAAAGTACAGTAACTCTTTACCAACCCGTTCTTTTAAAACCACATACATATTTGTCTGTTCCTCTTTTATTTTTTCCAGGCCGTGGCTTGTGCGACAGGATATGGGGTCATTGAGAACGTTTCTGAAGCTTTTTTTTTTTTATAATTTATTGTAGTTTTTTTTTAGATCATTTATTAATTATTTGTTTTTGCTTTATTTACACACAGAGCCCAAAAGGAGTAAACTAAAGCCAAGAGCTTGTAAGGACCTAGCCCTTTTCACCATATTTTCATTTACAAAAAGATCATTAGTGCATTAACAATCCAGTACATTAACAACCAAGTTGCATAGTTATAAGGCATTCATATGATCTATACTAATCAAAGAGAAACTTTCTTCTCAAATTCGGGAAATCTTGTTTTGTATTGTGAAAATCCAGATCCAAATGTTGTGTTTGTTTGGTTTCCGGTCTGCTACAATCTGATCTGTGTATATTGACGCAAACTGGCAGTGCCATTGCAGAAAAGCAGAACTGCTGCGCAGACGAGGCCTGTTGCAGCGCGTGCAGTCTCTGTAATTTGGGGATATAGTTATTCCATCCAGCCACAAAAACTATTTCTGACAACAATGACACCTTTACAATATGGTGTACCTGTAGATAATATGCTGCTCTTCAATTTTGAAGTCAATATAGGCAGAAGAGAAAGACACAAACCAATTTCTCTACAATGAACTTAAACCATATACAGATATAGGTGATCTTATCTTGAATAAAAATATCTTAATATATCTTAAAAACTCATTAAAACAAAGTGAGATTTGCACATTTTAAAATAACGATAATACATATTAATCAGGCTGAGACAATTAGTCTAAAATGTCCAAGCAGTGAACCGAGGAGTGTGCTTCATTGGTTTCCAATGCTATTAGATTTACTAGGTGCTCTATATTCAAATCTATTTTTCATCTTTTATGACCATTTTCTGAATTACTAGAAGCATTATCTTTTCCACACAGCACTTAAACTCCCACCATCTGTCGCACTTAAAGGTACGTATCAACATAATATATTACCTAAAGAGAACACTCCCACTACATACACAGTCATATTTAGTTAAATGATTCATGAATACACACATTAGGCTTCAGAAGCTTCAGTTCATAAAAGCAGAGCATGTGCACTGTGTGGAGCATGTTGAGTCCACTGATGAGCTGATTACAACTGCAGTGGATAATGGGACCGATGCCATGCAAGGCCAGGGCCCCCTTTGGCCATGTTCAGAGTGGTGACAGAGCAGCAATCGATACATACTTGAACACACAATCCCACTAATAGTGACAAGATACTAGTGAAATCATGCATTGTTGTATAGAAATAAGAAAGAGCTGCCATAAAAGGTTTTTGAATTGTAAAGCGGACAGGACAGGTTTACAGGAGAGCAGGAAGACAGGATAGTATATTTAGTGTATAGTATACAAATGTAGTGTAGTGTATAATAATGTTGCTCATGTGGTCCTCAGAAAATGTAAAAAAATGTGATTTGACGTCAATATTTGGCAGTAGTTGTCTCACACACTGGACATGGACTTACCTAAATATAGCTTAAAATATGTAACTTGGGCTTGTCAGAAACATTGTTGATTACTGTTAGTAAAAGATTTAAAGTTCTATAAAGCTATATAAAAATATATATTTAAAAAAATTATATTTCATAAGTATGTGCTACCAGATTTCACCATAAGGGCCATTTCAGCTTGCCCTAAACTATAAGTAAATAGTAAATATGCACAAACTTGTCTTTGCCCTTGCAGCTTTAAGTACAGATTCAGTTTGAGGCAATAACACTGCTCTCTGCACATCTTTTAATCAAAGATGCTTCGAACATTTTGTTGCAGTGAAGTTACAAAGCCAGATAAGGAGTGCAGTGATAAAACACACACTGCCATACATTTAAGGAACACAGAAACACTTGAATATAACATAAACAGGACACAGAAAAGTTGCACTGTAACAACTATGCTTAGTGAAATGAGCCATGTTTCAACAACAGAATACATATTATCTATATATACTGTATTATATACCCTGTAACAGCTGCCTTGCCTCCTTCAACTTAGGTACATAATTTTGTGCTATAAATATTATCTGGTATATATGGAACTGCTTTTTTCAAAATAGACTAACAATGCACTCACTCCCATCATGTCTCAATCCTGTCATACAATACAAAACTATTGTAAATATAGTATATCTGTATTCTTTTTTCTCTCATACTATTCCTTAGATTTTCCAGTAGTGGCAGAAATTCTGTTTTGTGCTTTTAATGCTGTACAGTAAAAGCATATCAATATGTAAAGCCCAAACGCCAATTATAGAGATATTATCCCTGTAGCTAAAACATGAAGCACATTTGTTCTTTCTTTCCTTCCGCCGAAATACCCATACATCTTTTACTGGGAACAGGTTTTATCCTAAGCTGGGTTCAACGTCTCTAAGAAGAATCTTCGAGCCTCATTAATATTTCTCCCACAGTGGTTAGCTCACACACTCAGTATCTAAATGCTAATTCCTGACCACAAATGTTCCTTCCATTTCCCTTTAGAGGACTTGAAGTCAGGCAGTGTGTTACCCTCGGGTGCCAACCAGCGGCACTTCCATCCTGAGGGTTACATGTTACTAATGGGATGCACTGGCGGCCTCCCAGTCAATCTCCAGCTGTCGCCCATCCTCCATCATCCACTAACACTAACTCACACTTAAACAAGGCTCTGCTTCTCTGGCCATGTCGGTTGTGTTCAGATAGTTCAAACAATTGTGGAGCTGAAAAAGTGATTGTGATTGCATATGTTGTATACTATGACCAAACAAAACATTCACAATAATACAATGCTTATTTTGTTTGTCCGTGCTAATGCTATTGTGATTGGTTCCATGCCTATTTGCTCCACCCCCTGGAAAGGAAACTCAGAGAGGGACCAGACTAATGTTTGTAGAATGAAAAAGAGTAAGGATGGCTTGTCAGGCTTAAATTTCTACTTTGTCTGAGAGTATTTACATTTGTAACTTCTTTCCATGAATTACATGCTATTAGTAAAAATACACAGTCATCTAATGGTACCCTAACATGAAAAATAATTAAAAGACAAACATTTTATTGACCCGTGCACCATGCTATACTCAAATCTTTCACATTAAGTTGAGGTGTACCAGTCCCACATGACTTGGCAGCAATGCAGACTCATTTAGAAGGAGCAAATCATGCAAAAAAAAAAAAGTGTAAAAGTAAAAGAGTTGAATTGAATCGAGAGTTGTTATAGTTTATCAGTCGTTTCTGAACTTGTAACTATTAATAGCTAAATGTATGATCCCACTTAGTTGGCCTGAAAGTGTGCCGAGACAAAGAATGGAGTCTGTGAGCCCAGTGAACTAGGTCATTTTGTCAGGGTTTAGTCTCATGTCAGATTTCCTATTCTGAATACTGTGGAGAGGGACAGGAGGAGTGTTAAATTTCCCTTGAAGTAACAACCCTTCACACCACAACGCACATCCTTGTCATTAGGGGAGGCTCCCTGAACCCAGACTCTCCACCAGCGGGTAGAGTGGCCCACTCCAGATCATGCATTTTCATGTTTTTTTTGGTTCTTAAATCACAAGCGTAAAGTGGTAGTGATTCTCTTCACAGCTGGTTTTAACACGCATCTTGGTTGTGCCTTTACATATTTAATTTTAAGATATTTATACAGTGCCAAATTGTAGCAAAGTAATATAAAGGCACTAAAGAATATGCAACAATTGTGATAAAAATAGAAACAACAGGCACCTCTTAAACAGACCCAGGTTCAAGGAAGATGGTTAAAAACAAGACAGGATACAGTAAATGAGACAAGGCAGAGACATAAGAAAACAGACAGATTAATAATGGTCATTCTTGAGAAAGACACAAGATCTGACTGTGTGATGCAAAACTATCTATGCTTTTCCGAATGGTTAGAAATGGACACAGCATTTTTTTTGTCTTTTTTTAAAACATTAATACAACGATAGCAGGTTTGTATACATTTTTTGTCTACTACTTTGTTTTGAGACAAAGGCATAGCTTAGGGCATATGTTTTTGTCTGCAATCACTTCCATTCGGTCCGTAACCATAGCAACAATATACTGTGGATGACTTTCAGCGCCAACCTGACCACAACACTAGTGTGTACCAGAGAATAAATAAAACTACAGAAGAGTCTCTGGTGAAAAGCAGATTTTATAAATACATGTCACAGGCAACTTTCCCTTTAACACATCTTCTTAATCCTGCTCCAGACCTGTTCTAAAATACCAAATGAAGCCTGTAATGTTAAAACTGTTATTTGCTGTTAATTGTCTTAAACTACACAATTAAAGCCATAAAGTCATTCTGAGCAAAATGTCATTCAGTATAAACATGTATAAACCTAGGTTGACTGTTGACTTGAGGATCACACTTACAGTTTTGGAAGCCAAAAATTAATGCTTGCTTAATAATCTTGCTCCAGTCAGAATTCCTCCGCCTCAAAACCAGCACCTTGTTTCTTATTGCTGATTGGTCAGTGGGTGTGTGATTTTACCAAGCCTCTCCCATGGAACCTCTAAAATGGTCCTTGTGTAAGGGCGCCGCCATACGGTGATTTTTACAGCGAAATACAGCGATATACCTCCGTCCACCAGAGGGCAGGCTCCAAAAGCGGAAATATAAGGAGAAACCCAATGGCGACTTTACAAGAGTAAAACTCGTGTTTACAGCCTGGTACAAAAGATGGCTCCGGTCTCTAGAGCTAAGTTTTTACTACATGACAACTCTGGGGTGAATTTTTTATTAATATGTTTGTTTATGCTATCTGAAAACCATTGATTTATTATGGAAAAAGCCCGGATGTAACGGCCATTTTATTGCCCATTCGTAATGACAATATTGGTGAATAGGGGACCAATGGGCGGATATCATCCATATTTATACAATCTATGGATTTTACCCTTTATTTGGAACTTTAAGGCAGGTTTGCCATTCAGTGCAAGTTTCCAGAGAGAACTTGACAAAAAGTGAACCAGCTTTGCAATACTAAAAACTCAAGGCCAAGCCTAAAGTTTACATTTACATTTACATTTAGCAGACACTTTTATCCAAAGTGACTTACAAGTGAGGATAACAATGGAAGCAATTTTAACAACACAAGGTACAAAAAGCATAAGTGCACAAAAAACTAGTCAGTTTAAACCCAGCACAGTATACAAAGCTAAGGATAAGAGAATTTTTTTTTTTTTTTTTTTTTTTGAAGAAAGGAATCGATAGAAAGGAAGTAGAATTCAGTGTTTGTCAGTCAGGTGTTGACGGAAGAGATGTGTTTTCAGGCATTTTTTAAAGATGGCTACAGAACTTGTAGCAGCAGGTAGATCATTCCACCAATGTGGAACAGAGCCAGAGAAGGTACGTGAGAGTGATTTTTTACCTTTTTGGGACGGTACTACCGGCCGTTGTTCATTTGCAGAGCGCAGGGATCTGGTAGGAATGTAGGTCTGTACTAGTGAGTGAAGATATGAGGGTGCAGAACCAGTGGTGGTCTTGTAGGCCAAGAGCATAGCTTTGAACTTGATGCGGGCGTCAACCGCCAGTAACCTAATGAATAGAGGAGTTACGTGCGCTCTCTTCGGTTCATTAAAGACCACTCTTGCCGCTGCATTCTGGATCAGCTGCAGAGGTTTGGTTGTGCAGGCAGGGAGTCCAGCCAGTAGAGCATTGCAATAATCCAGTTTGGACAAGACAAGAGCCTGGACTAGAATTTGCGTAGAGTGCTCTGATAGGAAAGGTCTAATTTTCCTAATGTTGTAGAGGATGAATCTACAGGACCGGGTGGTGCTGGCGACATGACTTGTGAAGTTTAGCTGATCATCAATTACCACTCCCAGATTTCTGGCAGTGCTGGACGATGTAATGGTTGATGGGCCTAGTTGAATGGAGAGGTTATGACAGGTCCCTGGTTTGGCCGGAATCACAAGCAGTTCTGTTTTTGCAAGGTTCAGCTGCAGATGATCCTTCATCCAAAGTGAGATGTCACTCAGACATGCCGAGACGCGAGCAGAGACCGTCGGATCGTCAGGTTGAAATGACAGGTGGAGTTGAGTGTCATCTGCATAGCAGTGATAGGAAAAGCCATGCTTCTGGATGACAGAGCCAAGGGATGTCATGTATATGGAAAAGAGTAGCGGTCCAAGCACTGAGCCCTGTGGCACCCCTGTATTGAGATGTTGGGACTCAGAGACCTCGTTTCTCCAGGATACTCTGAATGACCTATCCGAGAGGTAAGACTTGAACCATTGCAATGCCATTCCAGAGACACCCATCGCCCTGAGAGAGGACAGGAGGATGTGATGATTAACAGTGTCAAAAGCAGCAGACAGATCCAGTAAGATGAGTACAGATGACTTAGATGTTGCCTTTGCCAGTCTCAGGGCTTTGATGACTGAGAGCAGTGCAGTTTCAAAGTTACACCCGATTCCGGCTTCAGAATACACAACCCATGTCTGTTGTAGGGAAAAGCCTATGTCTTATAGACTATCTCTGCACATATTAACCAACCTTATATCATAATAATAGGGTGATGTACAATGTGTAAGTGTACATTCCAAAATGTGAATGTTGCCCAAGAACACAAAATATAACTCAAATTGAGTAGTGGTGTAAAAGGATCTTTACAAATTGATATGCATGTTCACCTCTTCATCACAGAGCGATTTGTGTGAAGTACCGACCCCCTGCTGTTGTACTACTGCTGTGACATTGCTTCGGTATAACTTGCAATTCTTAATGAGCACATCTCCACTACGCCTCAGGCTCAGAGCGACAGATCATATACCGTATTTGGGAATTGCGCTTTCTCAGGTGTTGCAAGACACTATTTCACTCAATTCAGCATGTATTACAAAACTTTATGATATCTTAATGAAAACATAAACCATACCAACTGTAACATAAACCCAATATCACTGAATTTATTGGACAAATACAAAAATGAGTGTTTCGTTCTGTCAAATCCGATGTAGTTACTCATGAACACACAGTAATACAGCAGCTCAGGTAAATCTTCCTTGTCTTGCCTGGTACTGAATGTGATCAGTGTTCATTTTAAAATCCTCAGTCTCACACATATACAGATTCAAACCTAAGAAGGATGTGAATGATACTAAAGCCCTCTACAGTACATGCACTTTCAAAACGCACATAAAAAGTTAACAAGGACAGTGGGCCCTTGTGCACTTTGTACCCTTTCCTAAAATACACTTTCATAAAATGTGCACTTCAAATACTTAGGGTGTGGTGCAATTATTGGGTCAAGGCCTTCTTGGGACAAGACTGTTTTGTCCAAGTCCAAGAAAACTGTTGACTAAGCAAACTACTTGCAAACTACTTGCAGGCACGTGTGCTGTTGTGAGTGGGTAGAGAACATTACACAAGACACATGACACAATATGTTGCAGATTAATGTTAAAGATTAAACTGCGAGACTAAAGGCTATGTACAGTATGTCATTGCCTATTATGGAAATAAAATTCAATTGCAGCTACGTCTCAAGTTCTGACCCATCATTGTTGATTCAAATTTGAATTAATTGTACTTTTTTCAGAAGCCACATATTGGCTTGGGTTAATTATACAGGCTGTTTACAGTGGTAGTGTAGAGATAAGAGACAATGGTAGGTCTCCGTACCTACCATTGTTTTTCCACACAGATAACAAATGAAACTGAACTGCATGTCACAAAAGAGAAAATACTCGAGGTCTGGAGTAAATACACTGTTTATTGACACATTTTTAGAAGATGCTGTAACACACATTTATCAATGGCATATTCAACGGCTATATAGTGT
This sequence comes from Perccottus glenii, assembly GCA_024416835.2. Classification (NCBI taxonomy): domain Eukaryota; kingdom Metazoa; phylum Chordata; class Actinopteri; order Gobiiformes; family Odontobutidae; genus Perccottus; species Perccottus glenii. The sequence goes on along the minus strand of CM044546.2, from coordinate 52,979,916 downwards.
CTCTGGCTTTTCAGTGCTTCTACTTAAAACTCCATTAGTGCATTAGGAGCTTCAGTGGGTGCTAAAGCATCATGGGAAATTAAAAAATATGAACCTTTTATTAACATAGATCATACTACATCATGTGCGTGTATTTAAAAACTAAAGTAGATTGATACAGCTGACCCTCAGGCTCCTCATATGTTTGCACTGCTCTGCTGTGGGTCAACTTTAGGTCATTTAATTAACCCAGTGCTTTGTCTTAGGGGGTCGGCTCCTGTCATCTATGTTGCTGGGATCTATCTATCCATTTTCCTCAAAATCCATGTAACCTTCTATCTCGTTCTGATAAAGGTCTGATGAAAGCATACAAAGATTATTCACTTCTTGACTGTTCTTGGGATCCCAATTCATTTGCATTGATCAGTTTGTGACAATACAAAATCAGTTTTAGATTTGTTTATTATTTAATAGAAACATGGTATTGTTTCTACATAAAAAAAAGAAATCATGTATCATGTTAACAATTCTTTTCTTGCTGTGAGTGTTATTTAAACCACAGCAGCATAGATAGAGCATGCAGATTCCTAAGGGATTGATCCCATAACTCTTAAGTTGTGAGACAGAAGTGACCTGACTCTGCCAGATAGAACTGTTCCAAAGTACATACAGTAGTCTGTTCCACAGTACCATCTGGGACGGCTCCCGTTGAAAGCATCTGCTAAAGGGCAGGTACTTTAAATGAATATCTGGTCGGTAATCTGCCGGGGCGCAGTGGCTCAGTGGTAGAACGGTTGTCCTTCAACCGGAAGGTAGGCGGTTCGATTCCCACTCTCCCCACAGTACATACTGTTGTTGTGTCCATGGGCAAGACACTTAACCCTCCTTGCCTCCAGTGGTGTTCCAGCTGTAACACTGTTGAATGGAACCTTAATGTAAGTCGCTTTGGATAAAAGTGTCAGCTAAATGTAATTAACTGCAGTTTTATCCGGTTAGAGCAGCACCATGTTGTTAATGTTCATAATGATTAAACGGTTGCTGCATCTTCAAACCTCAAACACACCCAGACCTCTCTGTGCTGCCAGCTCATTGGACACACCAGCCTGGGTTTGGCTACAGTTCAAATGCAAATACTTTCATAGTTCAAGATGGATTTTTGTGAGTTTGTAAACTTCACAAATCTTGTGAGAATCCAGCTGCAGCGCAAGGTTATGACAGAAGTTTAAAAACGTATGTCATTGTATCTTTTTTTTATTCTCAACGAAAGCTAGAGCAAAAAAAAAAAAAAACCAACATTAAATGTAAACTGTGTTTTGGGAAAAAACTCAGGTCATAATCCAAAAAAGTATGTCTGTTACAAGTTGTCATAGGGTTAGGGTTAGGGTTAGTCAACTGGTCAACTGGTCATAGTCTAAGTTGAACCCAGCCTCAAGTCCAAAGCTGCTGGGGTAGGCTCCAGGCCCAGTTACCTCTAATGGGATAAAAAGGTAAAAGATGAATGAGTGATATTCTTGTAGAATAACATAATACATAGACAAACATTGTCAAAGACCAGATTGCTTTATCCCAGCCAGACCGAACAGGACAACAGCCTCTCTCTGGGGCCCACTCATGTGAGACAGAAGACAGGATTAGTTGTAGATCAGCTCCGCCCCGGTGACACCAAATCTGTCTCGTTGGCAATAGCCTGCCTTGTTTACAATAATTAAACTAATGAGTCCAAATTAACATGCTAATGGTTTGTTGATGCTCAAACACCACATGTCAAACCTTAATGAAGATTGTGAGTTGACACCATCTCTGGATGCACCTGTTGTCTCTTACAAAGCAGGTGTGCTCTGGAGTTTAAGAGATTGTGTCTTAATGAGCCAAAGTCAAAGTTTGTATTTGCCTGTCTGGTAGCAGAAACACCACACACAGGTATAAAAAGATCTCCAGTAAAATGTTATTCATTTTAGCAATTGACAAGATAGTGATACAAAATCCCAAGGTAAACTGCATTGTCTAAGATAGATGCTAAGATTGTCAAAACCTTTATAGTTTTACAAAACATAGTTGTTGCAGATGCAGATAAAGGAAAAGAGGCAGGCAGATCATCAGATGAATGGAGGCTTGTGAACCGCTGCGTTATCACCAAACCCAAGCCAAATGAAAGCACCACTCCACTCTCAATAACACCGCCGCCTGAAGAAAAATCCAATATGTTGTCCTGTTCCAAAAGCTGTGCTGGAACTGAGTAAGTGAACTCTCCGGGATTACATTTCACTTCTGCTCGCACAGATGGCCTCTAATCTCAAATTACAGCCTGCATTCAGACAGCCAGAGAAATGAACAGTCCTAGGATGTCGGAGATTGTTTCTTTAGCCATAACTCCACAAAATAACCTTTGAGATGATCCATCACCAACCAGAAGTACAAAAGTGAGGTTTAAGGCTACAGGAGTGGAAATAGAACGGACTGGTGTTTTGCTGTTGCCTCACAGTTTCCACATACTGTATGTGAGTTTAGCGTGAACTCAGGAGTTGGAAGTCTACTTTTGATGAATTTTCCCTATTCTCTGTCCAAAAAAAGTACAGAACCTTGGTTGGAAGCATGTATCACTCTCAAGAACAAAACGAGGTTCTCATTTTTTTGTCCCCAAAACCTGATCTGATATGAGCTAATGATCCGGTAACTGTACTGTATCTGGCATTTACAGAAATACAAATTGTCTCCAATGTTAAATAATGTTGTGACTATGACGTTTTATTTATTCCTTTATCACCACCAAAGCTCTGTGTCGCTTCTGGAACCTAACTGTACACTGACTAATGTATTCACACAAATAAATAACTTGGTTCAAAACTTTAAAAGCAAAATCTGATGGTGGTTCAAACTGGTGAGCCAGGTCAATACCAAGCACCAAGAGTTTGCTTTGGAAATGTAAAAATGGTCTGGAGGTCAATATGGCAAGTCAGTAAAAAGTCTCTATTGTATCCACGTTTTTGAAAATCTTCACTTTGGAAAACCTTTGCGATTATACAAGTAAACATATAGTAAAAGAAAATATAAAGAAAATATAAATCAATAAATGTGTTATATGTTATGTTTCCATATTGTGCCAGCAGCCAACAAGTACAACTGAAATGAACAAATCTTTTGGAAGAAGTCACTTGTGGAAGGGTCTATAACCTGATGACAAAAAGAGACAATAAACATTAAGGTAATAGTTTTATGAATAAGTATATTTGCTTTTTGACATAAAACTTACTCCCTTTTATGAGTGTCTAATGTGAGCCGGCTGAAGGAACGTGTGGGGAAGACATACTGTATTGTGCCAATTTGAGCAGCTGGCCGTTCGTTAAGGACCCAGCGAGCAACACATCGGGGCCATTTATTTCATTTGGCTCTTTTGATGTGAGAATGTTTCTGTCATCCGGCCGGGGCTAATGAAGAGGGAGCAGCCAATCAGTGTGACCGGCAGCGCAGCTCACACCAACAACACTCTCATATTACTCTGCAGAGCCAGAACGGGCCTAGAGAGTCTATTTCAACACTGAGAACTCCCAAGAGCTACGCTGAAAAACTATCTGCCAGATCTCGGTTAGCTATTGATCTGCTTCGACTTGACTCAGTGATTAGGATGAAGCCGAAATAGGAAGGACAATTCGCAAGAAAGCTCAGATCTTTCCACTTACAGGGCTCTTATGTGTACTGTACATGAACTTGTAAGATAGAAACAGAGCTTCTATGCGCCACACACTAAACCAAGCTAAATTGATCAAAAAAAAAAAAAAACGATCGCTGGAGAGCTTCTTTGATCAGAGAGAGGCCCAATGATGAGACGCAGAAGACAAGAGGCCAGCTACATTCAAAAGAACATACAGTCCTACTTAAATTACAAATTCATGGCAACAGGTGATACACAAGCCCCTGTGGTATTTTCTGCTGCAATACTACAAGTGGCCACTAGATGTAATTCAGAGTTACTATATGCAGGTTAAAAAAACAATCACAGCTGGCCAGTACATGATTGATATATTCATTATTGTGGATTCTATGTTGCAACTAACACCCAGTGGTCCCATGTGGTACTGCAGGTTTCTTATACATAATAGAAAAAAATAATTCATCAACTTACATGCCTCCTTTTTATAGCATGTGAACAGCTATAACGCTTTGCAGGTGTCAGGATTCATGGTTAAGTTGTCTGTTTTGTTTGATGTTGTGGTTCTTTTTAGTTTTTTAGTGGTTTCTTTATATTCTGATTATTGTTTCAACTTGTTGTGGTGTTTTGGTTTTATTTTGATATGTCTTACTCCTGTCTGTGTTTTATGATTTACTTCCTGCCTGTTGTCTTCCCCTTCTGTGTGATTGCCTGCTCCGCCCTGATGTGTTGCACCTGTTCCTTGTTGTCTGTGTGTCTTTATAACCTGTGTGTTTTTATCCTGCTCTTTGCCAGGTCGTCTTCTCCCTAACCGTGAGTCTGTTTGGTGTTTACCAGTGTCTTGTCTTTCGTGGTCTGTGTTTTCTGTGAAGGTTCTGTTGTTTTCATTAGTTTTATTTTTGCTTGTGTCCTATTCCTGGATTATTTCTGCTCGGACCCTAGCCTTGGTTTTTCCCTGTTCTTTGGATTTTGTTTTGTACTGTTGGACCATTAAACTTTATTTTAACTCTTTGCCTGTGTCTGGGGTTTTGCTTTGGAGTCTTCCAGTTCCTGGGCCATTGGCCATGACAGCAGGGACACAAAAAAAAAATAGATATGGCGATTATTCCCATTAAAAAAACTGAAACAAAGAAGGGTTGAGTTCATAAATGTCCTAAACCTTTATGCAAGAATTTTTGGCTCAAGAAGAAGTAGGGTTTAATAAAAATGGCTCATTCCCTTGGGCTCTATTTACATGTCTACTTATTTTAACATACAAATAATGCATGGGATAATGTATAATATGAAACAATGTTGGCTAAAATGTCTGTCTTCTTAGAGTCTGACCTGTAAAGTCTGACTAAACACCAAACCATGCAACATTTAAGCACTAGGCCTTCATTCATCAGGCCTTGATTTTGCCCGATTAAGACCAAACGTCACATGGTTTGGTATGTCAATACATTTCACTGTTTGCAAGTTAGACAGTGTGCAGGAGTCTTTTTATCTTTATGTCTACTGTAGAGAAAATTATACAGTCTGTCTTTTCACACTTGTACATAAGTATTCTGTGACACGTCGCAAAACTGTGAGTCTCGGCTGTGGGCAGGAAAAAGCAGATGTGAATCCTGTGGAGTTTGGCAGCTTGGTGAGACAGAGAGACTTCACAAGAGAAGATACTTTTATTCAGCCAAAACCCAAATATGTGAGAGCTGGGAAGTTGTGTTGGAGAGAAGCAAACGTTTCCATTATGTAAATGTATGTGCATTTATGTGAGAAGTGACTGTGTCCTGCAGCTTCAGAGTGTGCTCGTCTCCAGTGACAGTAAAATGAGTAGAATAAGCAATCAATCAATGTATCTGTACAGCACCTTAACAACAACCATGCTTTGAAATCAAGTGTCATAGCACTACTAGGCATGAAAACATCAAAATTAGATTTTTTTGTTTTGCTGCATAAAAAAGAGGTCCTTATTCAAAAACTAGGCAAAATATTCCAATGTCAAAAAAAGCCAGTGTGAGAAATCATCAATAACATAGTATGACGGTTACAAAGTCGCTGGCTAGTGGCCAAGGAAGTATGGGAGAAGTTGATAAAGCATTAAAAGGAGCTCACTGTGATTGGTCTGGTTTACTTGAATGTTCAATATCATAACTGTATAACTTAAAATGATCATATAGATTATACACCCACAAGATTTGCAGTGGAGCTCCTGAATAGTTAAGGATTGTTCAAATAAGAACAGTCAGACATAAATCTAACTATTAATGAAGATCCCTAATATTGACTGCAGTAAAAAGCTATATTGACACAGGGGTATCACTACATTTAAAATATATTTATAGTACATATACAGATAAGAACCCATACAAAACCCATGCATGGATGAACTATGTAGGACTGAATGAAGTACCACCATCTCTGCAATGTTCCAAATTCTACCAGTGGCCACTCTTGGTATTGCAACAGAAAATCCTGTAACCCATCAAAACTGTTTTTCCCCATAGACCAGAATGTAAATAAAGATGTAAATTAAATTGCCAACAGATAACTTTATAGTGTTTATACCCTGAATTTTTTTTTGTTAAAGGAATCTTTGAAATGGCAAAACAAATATCATTACGACATTTCTACACAGTTCCAACTGCAACCTTCATTAAAAACCAACAGTGGCCGTGCTTCCATTCGACATCAAACATCACTTCAATTTAAGACTCTAAGCTAGCCACTATTCACTAAGTCAGACCCTATTTACTCTTCATGTCAGACCAGTAGACCCCACATATCCACAGCTCACAGCTTGCCTCCCGTCAGCTCTTCTCACTTGCTGGGTCCCCTCACGGCCGATAGAAAGCTAATTAACTGCCTTTTTGGAGGCACAGGCCTGTTATAGCCCGACCGCTATTACCAGCCTTTTACAGTGATAAATTAGTCCTCTGCTGCCGGCATCATTGGCCTCTCCAATGTGCAGAAGAAGTCTGCCTTTGCATTACTGCTGAGGCACACCTGGGGCCTCATTTGGAAAGTCCGTGAGGACACACACCGGAGCTAATAATTTAGATAATACAAACACATCTATTAGTGTAATTAGGACTTCCTCTTAAGAGCACAAACAAAGCAGCGAGGGTGTGGAAACAATGGCACTACAGCTACAACTAACAAATTATGTTTTCAACACAATTTTTGTTGATGGAATACAAGCTTTTATTAAAATTCTTAAAAAATCAGACAAAAAAACAAGCCTGAAGCTGACCAAATACAAGACTGGGATGGAAAGGGTGCGCAGCAAACAGTGGAATATAGTAAGCTGGTGGGTGGTCCTGATTAGCTGAGTGTGAAGTACATATTTGACAGTGGCCTGCTTTACTGTTCGGGTTTTGTATTGACAAATCCTGTTTATTGTTCACAGAGAAGGTTTGTTCAGATAGCAAGCAGAGACACTAATCAAATGGTGTTCCTACACATTTTCCTTAAAGCTCTTTAAGCTTTTTTACCATCACCTTAACAATAGAACCACACACATTCCAATACCCCCCAAAACCATAAGGGTTGACATCTAACATCTAACAACACAGTGTTTCAATCAAGTGCAAGTTGTCCATAGCATCAAAAATCAAGTCCTTGAAGTCAAATCCTTCTGTTATAGAAATATTTTTTTATTAGTTAGGAATTCAGCCCCTTTGGATGTATTGGTGCCATTTCAATTGCACCTAAATTTAGAAACAGCATAACAGCACAACGCTATAAACCCTGGAGGAAGAAACAAGAAAATCAGCGTGAGAACCAAAACACACATCAGCTTATTAGCATTTAGCATTGTTAAAGACGTGCTAATAAGCCTATCCCCCCACATGGGTGAAAACCAGTGTGTTTCTGCTAATGCTGTCTCGTGCACAGGAGCTGAGTCTAACTGAGGCACACTATTCACAGAACTGTATCAATATTCCCCCAGTTCCGGTGAAAGCAATTGTGGTTATTTTTAAATCCAATGCATGCACCGAATGCTGCGTCACAATCCCCAAAAATCACACAGATGCAAAGACACAACTCCTCACAGCTCGGTAGAAAATTGAACATGATTTTAATTACAAACAAGACAATAACGGCTTCCGACAGTGAATGGAAGCAGTAGGTTTATAATGGCCCGCTGCTAAATCCCGAAGGCCTGTGTTTTTGTGAATGACTTTAATAGAAAAGCACAGCGGCCTGGTAATGACATGTTACTTAAATCCTGAGAGTACAACTGGCAGTGTAACAAAGATAAAGATAGTGCGCAACAGAGACTAAGCATTTGTTAAGTTTCTGTTAACAGCTCATTTGCATTTTGAAGTTCTGCATTAGAAATTGTTTGTGGAAAATTGGAAATGGCCAGAAAGCTGCAAAACTTGCCTGAGGTGGTTTTTGTCTTGACTTTTTAATGAACTTCAACTCAGCAAACAAAACTCTCAAAAGCTGATTTTGATTTTATTTACAGCGTGTGTCTTATGGCCCGTGGAATAAAACGATTGCTTTTATTGAAAAAGTTGCAACAAATATCAAAATCAGGGTTGCACTCTAAAAATTCAAGGATCAATGTTTAAAGGAATAGGTAAAAAAAAAAAATAGTTTTAGCTATTTTCTTTTCTCCACATAAGATAGTGGCTCAGGTGGTTGAGCGGTCGTCCTGTAACTGGAAAGATGGCACTTCGATCCCCACTCACCCCAAGTTCATACTTTCGTTGTGTCCTTGGGCAAGATACTTAACCCAACTCATCTCCAGTGTCTGTGGCACCGGTGAACTCCAGCCACAGTCTATCTGTGCTGATCCCAATGTGGGTGGATTTGGCCAAAAGAGAAAAAAATAAATACAAAAACTAGATAGTTGTTAGCACACTCAAACTGTGTTTTAAATTGATGGACCATATAGTATTTCCACAGTTGCAGAGAAATTGGCCTAGATCTGGGTTCAGATGACTACATTAAAGTGTGTGTACTGGGAAGTCCAATGTTTTGGTGTTGTATAAATGAGGGACAGAAAAAAAAGCAGTCATTTTATTATTAGAGGGAGTGCACGGTGGTTCTCTGTCAGTATCTGTCTCTAAGTGTCAGCCCTGCGACTAACTGGCCATTGTCCATGGTGTACCCTGCCTCAACCTGGGCTGTCTATGGTACTCATTCATTGCTTTAATGAAACACCATCAAGAAGAAACACAGATACAAAAATACCAAGCTTAGAAACATGATGTCCAGAAATGCGTGTAAAAAGTGTAGAAAGTGTATTCTAAAGTAAGACTAAGTCTTGCCCCATCTGTGAGACCCCATAGGCAAGCCATTAAAGAGAGAAAAAAATGCACAAACATCCGTACAAAGAACAAAGAAGTAGAAGTGCCAAGTTAAGCACCATTGATCTGGGAAATTGTTCTGTCATGGGAATGGAGGAGTGGGTTGGTTAATGACAGACATTGCAAGCAAGGATTGTAGTCCAAAGAATAGGAATACACAAACTCCAGTGGTATTCTATTCCTGACAATAGCACCCTTCTAACTCTAAAGATATAACATGTAAAATAACACTTTTTGCATTTGTTCTATTTGGTAAAATGGTCATTCAATTCTATAGAATCAAGTGAAAGATCCAAATACTACCTGTCTCTGTTTCTACAAATGACCGGAGTGAACAAAGGGAGAAACACACTTTTTGCGCACACATTCTCGAATGCAGGATGTTTAAGGTATTTAAGAAGTTTGGGGTTAACTCATTGTTATTTCTACTGAGTTTGTTCAGAGACAGTAGCATGTTCCTGCGGGGCTATGGAAATAATATCTGCAATTTTGCCTTCAGATGTTGCAAAAAAACTACTTTAAAAAAAAGATACAGACATAATCACGAGAAACTAACAGCATTCTGTATAATTACAGCCTCTGACCTCGCTGCACCAGAGAGTTTAGGCACTTCTTACCACTATACCTGTTTCCCCTTAAGTTTTTGAAAAAATATCCCAAAACTTCACATCAAACTGACCATAAATGGAAAGCCTCTTACATAATTGATTATAAAAAGACAGGACATATGCCCACTCATTTAAGTAATGCAAAAAGTGTGTTGGACTAAATGCTGGTCACACACAGCCTCAGAGCACAGCCATTTGTCAGGGGCTTTGTGGGAAGAGCAAACCGGTGGTAATGCCAAAGCAAGACAAAATGAATATTTAGTTGCATCTTGAAGTCCGTGAACTGAATAAAATCTCTCCCACTGACAGTAGGATTTTCTGAAAACACAACAACATCGGCCAAAAGAAAAGGTCACCAATCTGATAATTATTTTTCAGTTAGACATGCATTGACAAACGGCACTTGTTATGTTTTGACTTTGAGGAGAATCTCTTAAAAGTCATTGGAATGGCTTACTTTTTTCTAAAAACTTTGTTAGAAAAGGTCACTCAAAGCCACTGCCTCTTCCTTGATTTATCCACACAAAGCGCAAGCTGACGACAGGTTGGTTTTTCACCTTGACTTTGAAGAATGTTGGTTAAAATACATTTGAATGAGTTATAAGAACAAACACCGAACACTGTGTTGCTACCACATTCGAAAAACAACAAGAGAAAAGGGAATCTGAATGACTTTATATATGTACAGTCATAACAACATATATATATATATATATATATATATATATATATATATATATATATATATATATATATATATATATATATATATATATATATGTATACACACACTCACCTAAATGATTATTAGGAACACCTGTTCAATTTCTCATTAATGCAAGAATCTAATCAACTAATCACATGGCAGTTGCTTCAGTGCATTTAGGGGTGTGGTCCTGGTCAAGACAATCTCCTGAACTCCAAACTGAATGTCAGAATGGGAAAGAAAAGTGATTTAAGCTATTTTGAGCGTGGCATGGTTGTTGGTGCCAGACTGGCCGGTCTGAGTATTTCACAATCTGCTCAGTTACTGGGATTTTCACGCACAACCATTTCTAGGGTTTACAAAGAATGTTGTGAAAAGGGAAAAACATCCAGTATGCGGCAGTCCTGTGGACAAAAATGCCTTGTTGATGCTAGAGGTCAGAGGAGAATGGGCCGTCTGATTCAAGCTGATAAAAGAGCAACTTTGACTAAAAAAAACACTTGTTACAACCGAGGTATGCAGCAAAGCATTTGTGAAGCCACAACACGCACAACCTTGAGGCGAATGGGCTACAACAGCAGAAGACCCCACCGGGTACCACTCATCTTCACTACAAATAGGAAAAAGAGGCTATAATTTGCACAAGCTCACCAAAATTGTACAGTTGAAGACTCGAAAAATGTTGCCTGGTCTGATGAGTCTCGATTTCTGTTGAGACATTCAGATGGTAGAGTCTGAATTTGGCGCAAACAGAATGAGAACATGGATCCATAATGCCTTGTTACTACTGTGCAGGCTGCTGCTGGTGGTGTAATGGTGTTTTCTTGGCACACTTTAGGCCCCTTAGTGCAAATAGGGCATCGTTTAAATGCCATGGCCTACCTAAGCATTGTTTCTGACCATGTCCATCCCTTTATGACCACCATGTACCCATCCTCTGATGGCTACTTCCAGCAGGATAATGCACCATGTCACAAAGCTCGAACCATTTCAAATTGGTTTCTTGAACATGACAATGAGTTCACTGTACTAAAATGTCCCCCACAGTCACCAGATCTCAACCCAATAGAGCATCTTTGGGACGTGGTGGAACAGGAGCTTCGTGCCCTGGATGTGCTTCCCACAAATCTCCATCAACACATCTGTAACACAACACATCTGTAACGGGATGCCGATGTAACACAAAGCAGCTGATTTGGTGTACATTGGCTGTAATATGATGTTTTTAGATTACTTAGTTAGTAGGTTAGTTAGTAAAAACACAAATGGTAAGATGTCGTGGTTGGGATTATTTTATAACCCTCCACTTAAGTGAGCTAACCAGAGAGGTTAGGCAAGTAAAATAAATAAAACATTGGTAACAAAGTTAACTCAACATGTTTTTTTTTTTTTAGTTTAGTCACAGATTACCTCCAAACACTACAAACCATTAACTTCTAGAGTTAGCCTCCCACTTTAGGCAAAGCATTAAACAAGTCACGTTTCAGTGGTGTAACCACGTGTGAAAGAAGTCATTGGGAAAACATGCAGTGAAATTTAACCCAGGCCAGGTGTCTCTTTGTAAGCTTTGTGCTGGAACGCTACATATGTCACAAGCAGGGAGCATAGTAACAGACCTTCCAGCCTCACCCTGTCCACCCGTCACCTGAGAGAGGCTGCAATCATTTCAACAACCAGCTCTGGGCTGAACGCTTCACAGAACGCCTGATATTGAGGTCAAAAGAGTTTTTACAGCTCAACACCTGCCTCTGCTTCATACACTGAGCACTGACTCAACTGCTCGGTCTGTGGATTGAAGCACTAACCTTTGTTATTTGAAGACCTAGAAAATGTATTGGGAAAAACAAACATCACCACACAATACAAAACAGCTTTTATCTCCAGTAAGGATGAAATGGAATACTAAATTACACGCTGCATTTCATCGAAAGTCTCCAATGGCTAAACACACAAGATCAAAACCACATCCATTAACAGATAGTGAAAAGAGCTCCCAACCCAAGCTTTATACTGTACCAAATGCATGAGTGGTATGTGAGCGTCAGCTCTGTTTCTCAAAGTGTTTGTTCACTCAAGCTTCACTTGAAATAATGTGTATACATTTTTTATGTCGTTCATTATTTTGTGCTTAAAAAATTGTTGAGGAACTCAAAACTGATTTTAAGAATAACTTTTAAAGGTCACGCCCTCATCTCCAAGTATTTTTTACTTGGACAAAGATTTCTCAGGATTTTGATTCAAGACCTGCCAAGATCAAAGCAGGTTATTGGTCCATTTGGATTAAAACTTGTATTGTTTAATCTGGTCATAATTGTTACTTATGGACTTAATGTAAGATTGGACTCATACTGTTAGGAGTGAATACTGTTGCCTTTGTACCATACACTGGTCTTAAGTCACTACACCTAAATGTTCTTGTCTACCTCTTGCACATTGGCCAGGCTCTGCACCAGTTCTGGCTCTGGTTCAGTTCCAGCGGCTGAGAACCTTGGGGCTGTCTTTTGAACCAACCTGTATTTACACCAGTTTGAGCAGAACTAACATTCCACAACCGTGTGTCACCAACAGAAGGTGCTAATAAACGCACATTGGACGTAAACAACAGTCAGCAACATGACACAGCCCATAGACTGGCACACTTTAGTACGCAGTCTTGGTCTACACTCTGGTCTTGGTCAGGTCTTTGTAGGTTTGTATGGTCTTGAATAAAACTGTTTTTTCTTCAAAATGTGTTTGCTTTTAAGAATCACTCCATCTAATTTTTTTTTCTGGTTCCTGTGCGACTTATGTGCTCTGTGCTATTGACGGCATTCTTAAAAATGGACCAGATGCTAATTTTTAGTGATGCAACGTCGAGCTGCTTCTGGGATGCTTTTGAGAGACGTGCTTAAGTCGCCACTATCAGCTGTGAATGTTCATGGAACTCAAGGCTCAAGCGCAGCTGTATCTGGTTAATTTTAATTCTGTCACAGGGGCACTTTCATTACAACAAAATCACAAAATCAATGTTCAGTGTGGATTTTGGAAACTGGCCCATCAACCTACAAGCATAGTAGCAGCCAAGTTCAGAAAAGCAGAGTTGGACTGTCTGATCTTTTTTTTATGAACTACTTTATTGCCCATTAAAAATGTTTTCATTCCAAAGCTAAAATAATATATATTATACTTTTATTATTATAATATATCCACAAATAAATAGCAAGCTTGGCAAAACACTAGATGGAGTCCTAATTCGTTTGCTGGGCTCAATCGATCAAACAACAACAAAAACAAAACAAGATGTGTGCATAGATGGAGCTGTCCATTGCCCTCCTTTTTAGTGCTTTGAGACAAGTCTTTGGAGGTTCATCCATAGGACTTTGTCAATTCTGAGGCAGGCTGAACATTGCAGTAGCTCACAAATCTATCTAGTTGTACAAAGTGAAATAACAGGATTGTCAGAAATATGTATCTACTACAGCTTAATTAGAGGACAAGTGGAATAATAACCAAATCTTGCCATGTTTGAGCAAAGGCATTAACCTATATTAATTGCACTCTTATCTACAGTTTGTGTCACTTCCTCTGGTCCTTGGGGGTTTAATATAATTGCCTTCATTATCCAATACTGTACACCACTGCCTGACCGAGTCAAGCAACATTCACTATATAAGTCCATGGGGGACTAGAATTGATGTGCACATGTTCTTAGGCAAATACTTGATAATAGAGCAGGACAGCACCAGTCCTGAGTGTAATCAAGTGTTAAGTGCTAAATCTTTGTGGTGTCTTTATCCAAATGCTAATTAGCCAATAAACATAGTGAACAGAGAATAGACACCTATAGGAGAGCTTTTTGTATCCACATTCTCATCACAAATGGGCTTTCATAACTGGATAGAGCAGATAGAGCGTGGAGAATAAAAAGCCTTTGAAATTGCAGTGGAGCTTTTGAAGCCCACTGCTCGGCACGCTCAGGGTTTTCATCTCGGCCCCATCTTGGCTCATTTGCAGAGCGGCTGTAATAAACTCCAAGGAGGAACCTCTGCAGAGAGTACTGCACAGGCGCAGGACACACCAGGGTTCTCACACTGTTCTAGGGAGCTAATTTTCCAGACGTTTGCCAGTACATTGACACTGATGATCAGTCTGACAACTCTAAAAAGTGACACCAAAAAGGGATGTAAGGTGCTAAATTGAATCATAATAACACTAATAGGGTATAAAATGTTTAAAGTAACACTGTGTAAGTTTTAGCTAGTAGCATAGCGTAGTTTTAAATTTCAAAAATATACATTCTTGTATTGATTTACATTTACATTTAGTCATTTAGCTGACGTTTTTATCCAAAGCGACTTACATTAAGGTTCCATTTACCAGTGTTACAGCTGGAACACCACTGGAGGCAAGGTGGGTTAAGTGTCTTGCCCAAGGACACAATGACAGTATGAACTGTGGGGAGAGCAGGACAGAAAATGGCAATATAATGATTTATAATTGCTGTCGCTGGGACACAGACCTCTCCTGACTCGACATGCTTAGCAGCTCAAACACAGGGAGCAGAAATAGGCTGATACACTGGACCCTAGCAGAGTTGTATTTGTACAGAATGTACTAAAATGACCCTACCGTTTCAGAAGATGTTTTTTTTCTTCCAAACTTGCCGGTTTTGGATAGTTTCCTCTCAAAAATGAACAACCCAGACAAGTTACATAGTGACACTTTAAGAAGTCATAGTAAAAAAGAGGCCCTTTCTAATATAATTGGATCAAATTATTCCATAAATATAAATGTACTGTGGTTTTCTATTGTTAATATCTGCAACTTTTTAGCACAGGATTTCAAAGTCCTGAAGAAGGCACTGTTCCATTGTGTATTGTTGCAGCCATTTGTGTTGCATTTGTATTTGGAACTAAATATCTTAAAGTCATTAATATGCAGGTGAGTTTAAAATGTCCAATCTGCCTGCAGCTTCCTGGAACACAACATCCTGAGCTGCGTCGTCAAAGAGGTCCATTCGGTCTTCTCTATCCCAACAACAGCCCACTCCCCACTGTGCCACCCTTCTGTTTGTGCCAGTAATAAGGGTTCATTTTGGATGTGAGTGCTTTTTGGAAGCAGAGATGGGAATCTTAACAGGTTGTGTGCAGCAGGAGGTAGAAGTGTTCTGAAGCAAAACAGCAGACAAACAAACAAACAAACAAGTATCTCATGTAAGCAGCATGGGAAATGGTGAGGTCAGAGGTCACATTTGATATCTGCTGATAAACAGTGAGATTGTGTAACTACCACTAGGATGCATTCTGCTGTGCCTATATACATATATATATTGTGAGCCCATTTTTGTGAATGGGAGTTTAATACTTGAATCAAAAATACAGTATACAAGTATTTCATTATATTGGCAGTCAAAATGGCTGACACCCTCTCAGTGACGGCAGGTAACGTGCTGATAACAATACTACCTGTATTCGGACATACTGTATGTGCAACATTTCCGAACAGTGAAGAGAAATTGACAACCAAACTCAATCACTAGAGCTCAGTTGGTAGAGCAGTTGTCCTTCAACCGGAAGGTAGGCGGTTCGATTCCCGCTCTCCCCACAGTTCATACTGTTGTTGTGTCCTTGGGCAAGACACTTAACCCACCTTGCCACCAGTGGCTGCGACAATGTAAGTCGCTTTGGATAAAAGCGTCAGCTAAATGAATAAATGTAAATGTAAATGTAAAAAAAATCACACAACTACCACGCCACACTTAACACTTAACACTTATCCAGAAGATTTACAGACATTGTTCATACTTGACACCCCTCCAGAGATCATCAGTGGGATATCCTCCAGGTGAACAAAGCTCTTGCACCTCCAAGCAGCTCTTGAGTGTAGTCAGGGCAAGGTTCTCAGAATAGTGGATTTATAATAGACATAACATGCCATACAAATAATATCCTTCCATAGAATACCTTACCACAGAATTTTTCATTCAAGCACATACTGGGCCAGAAATATATATATATTTTTTTTCTTTTTTTTTTCTTTTTTACTACAGTGGCAACATTTTAGTCAAGCTACTGGGATTACACTTGTAAAAATACAATGTTGGAACTTACCCAAAAGATGCAGACTTCCATTTGCGACAGGGATAACCTCTTCTACAAGGAGGAGCCATGAGTTTAAGAGGCCTCTCTGAGAGTTCCAAAGGCAGTGAGGCATGATGTCTGCAATGCAAAGACAGAAGCACATGAAATAAAAGTAAATAAAGGGGCATATGCATAAAAAGAAAGTTGACAATAATGGACATGGACAATAATATGTGCCTGTTCAAAGCAATGCAGATGAGTGAGGGCGCCAAAGCCAACAACTTCAAACCTTCCATAGCACTTGCATTAGCCATAATAACAAGACTATTGGTCAATTGTGCTTTGGCAGATTACTCGTGTCCACTGTTTGCAACTTTTTAAGGCCTTCAGATATACAGATTGGGGACATTCATCTACGTATTATCTCAACAGGCTGAATCAGCAGCAGTAGTATCCCACAGAGGAGACCAGGATGTGCCAGACTTGGGCGTAATGTGAGACTGCACTGAAGCCGGTGGAAAACTGATACAAGACAAGAGGATGCACTTTGAAATGACTTTCAGTGTGCTAACATAGAGCACAAGTGACCTTCTAGAACTTACATTGCAAATGAAGCACATATATGAATCTTATTATAATAAATATCAAATTGAATGCATTTTGATTCAAAAGAAATAGTTAATCAATTCATTAATAGAAGTTCAAAGAATGATATTGTACAAGGAGGGTCATGATAAACAAGCCCTTTACATTATTGCTGACAGGAGTGATCAGGACCAATATTTCCCATGAGCCTGACCCATCGTGCAACCTTCAGTGGACAAAAGAGTCACAGAGGGCTGAGAGTGTAGGACATGAAGGTCAGGGTCAATGCAGGACTGGCCATGAAGAGCTATACTTAGCAGTAATACATCTGCTCCTGGATACTAAATGAAGCATTGGGCTTAGTAATAGAAGAAGCAGCTTTGTCATTGAGGCTTTTCCTGGAATTACCAATGCCAACTGGTGGACTATACATAATGCTCAACCTCCGGAACCCTTCTATTGATGGCAGATGAGGAGAACAACAATAAACTGTACATCCGCTTCACACCATGAGCTCCAGCTTTGGCAGAGACACTGTGTTTCCATAAGTGCCTGTAGTGAGGTCAGAGACTGGATCTAGACCACTCTGTATCAACAAACAGTAGAAGATAACATTGTTTATAGGTTGTTTCTCAACGCCAAACCAGTTTCCTGCATTTTAGGGAGTCACTTTTTCATATCTTAAAGTGGAAACAGTTTTTGATGTATGTTATTGTTGAGTTTATCTGGGTTGGGTTATCTATTAAGCTCCATTTCATTTAGAAGAAATATGTTAGAAAATTAAAGATGGTTATGTTTAGGGAAGAGATGCATATTTGTAACAGTGCTGCAGCTGGATTCTCGCGAGATTTGGGAGTTTCCAAACTCAGGTAAATCCATCTTGTATCGCGCCAAGCCAACAGCTTGAGTCGAACCATGGGCTCACCAGCCTCTTGTGATGTTGCCGCACAAACAGGAAGAGGCAGGATTTTAATTTGTCACAGAACTCTTCTCACAGCGTGTCTCTAAATATAAGGGTAGTTTAGTCTGTGTGAACTTTCAGATAAGGAAACACCTGAGAAAGCATTTTACTTTAACTGGGCTTCTATTGACCGACATAACACAAACATTAAAGGACACGCTGGTGATACAATCTGTGAGAAGCCACAGTTCAGACTCCAAGGCATGATTTCATTTTACATGCTACTTTACAGAGTCATTTTAGTTTATCTATCATTTGCACCACAAGTGTTGGCACTCTCTTAAATAGGCTTTTATATGGATAGCCATTGAAAAGTTGTCAGTTGGCACCTTTATCATCCTTGTCATACCTTCGGTAGGTATTACAGACTTTATAGACTTCAATGGCTTTACCCAGTAACTCTGACTGTTCCTATGTTATCCTGGCTAATGTCGATGCAAACGTACAGCAGAGTGCCTTATGGGTAAACTAAACTCAAGGGCAAAAGGGCTGTGCTCTTTATGACTCACAGCTCCCGTAATAATCTCTTTTCCATAGAGTCGAATGCAGATTTCCCCAAAGCCTGCTGTTATCAGTCGAGTGCAGGGTCTCTGCTTATGTAACGCTGTCAGCTGACGGGAAGTGGTTTCAAAGACTGGTTAAGATGAATGATACTGGGAAAAAGCAAGTACTGGGAGCAGACCAGTTCTGTACATTGTGCTATGTTTTAGTTTCAGTAGAAGTAAAAATGCAGTTGAAAAATAAAAAGGCCATACAATACTGAGTTCTTTAAATGGATTGTATTTTATGTTTTCTGTTTCTTGTGTGTAGTGCCACTTTTTGTTCTGTTATAGTTGCTGGGTTTTCTCAATTGTCAGCACTAAAAACTGTTTCAAAAAATATTATGAATCAATGGCAATGTGCTGTGTTTGCAGAATATGGCTGACAATAGCCAAGTTTTCAAAGCAGTGCATACTAGCTGTCATAGGATTATATTGACCTCTACTATAGG
This sequence comes from Perccottus glenii, assembly GCA_024416835.2. Lineage (NCBI taxonomy): Eukaryota > Metazoa > Chordata > Actinopteri > Gobiiformes > Odontobutidae > Perccottus > Perccottus glenii. The sequence continues at coordinate 52,961,081 of CM044546.2, read as the reverse complement.
CACCAAAAATGCCCTGCTTAATATGTCTGGTGAATAAAATGAAATATTATCATCCATATTTACAATACAAATTACAAAACCTTTTGAATTTTGACAAAACTTGCTCACTTTGTGTAGATGGGCTAACAAAAGCATTAACACTTAAATATAGCACTACAATAACATGCTACTCAGGTCATAAAACAATAAAAGGTTAGGGAGACAGCATCTGGACACAGTTGGGCATTCCTGATCCAGGGAACTTTGTCAAATCCTTGTAGGAAAGGGATGTTTTCTATTTTGTAATGTTGAGTGTCACTGAATTAACCTTGACCTTTGTAGTAACCAGAATGATTAACACATACAAAGTCTTTGTTTGTCACACAACATCAAAAAACAAATTAACAAAACTGAAAACACAACGACAATTCAGACAAACCGACAAAGGTAGGTTTTGTTTATGGACGGACTTCTTACTGCTGACTGGACGATACATCTGTTGGTTGATTGATTGATTGATTGATTTTGAAAGCAGAATACATATAAGAATAAAAGTTAGATACCTACTTTATGTACAGTATATCTTGAGCAACAGCAGTAAGAATTCTATCTGTAAACAATACCTACCTTTTCCGGTTTGTCTGAATTGTGTTTGTTTTCGGTTTTGTTGATCTGTTTTCTGATTTGTTATTTTGTTTGCACTTCACGGCCACCATATAAAAGCCAACAGTAACACATGTTGAAGCGTCCCTGGCATTGGGCAGACCACCATTAGTTTCAGGGTCACTTCTCTCTCACCCTGACTGTGCGCTAATCACATCACGTGCATGTTTTCTGAGGGAGGGGTCAGGTTTCAGGCTGATGGTGTTGGTTAAGAGTCAATACTGTTGCTGGCGCTCTTAATCAGCACAGTACAACAAGGTCAGGCCATGTGGAAACAATGGTGTTACATTACATTTACTGTATGAGAACATTAGTCTCATAGATGGCCCAGAGATTTGTCAAACCAAAATGCCACCTTTGCTTGCAAATGTCATTTTTACACAGAATGCACTATAAAAGCAGAAACTAATCAGTTTTTATTCAGCGCGCAGGCATTCTGGAAGAAAGGCATGGTTCTATGTGTCTTAAAAGAACAGTACCTGGCAGCACATGGCTAGTTTGTCCAAAGCAGTACACAGTTGAAGCAACCACTGAGTATTATTTGCACACACTTCAATTCATAATTGCTACACTACATAACTTCTCTGTAAAGCCAAGGATGTTTGCATAATACAGATAAAATGTTGCCTCTGTCACTATCTCCTTTGAATAAAAAAACATCCCCCATTCAAGAAAGATGGAATTGTGAAAGAGAAGTGTAATAACTGTATTTTATTGCAAAAAGGCTCCACAAAAGGAATACGTTTTAGGCAAAATGAAACGAACAACCGTATCTGCCTGGTGGATAAGCAGTGTCTAAAATGCCAGAATGCTACGTCCTTTCAATCTACAATGTGCCATGTAAGTGGTTTGTGGGGCACATGGATTCATTTTATATGGTTTTCACAGACATGTATTTTGAACTGTTGGTTGGTTGGAGTGGTAGAAGAAACTTAAAACAAAGCCATATTTTAAACAGCTTATTCTAAATGAGGAGTTCAAGGGTGAATGGGATGAGTTCAGTGAATGTGTTGAGTTTGGCACATGGTTCGGACAAAAGGCCACTGAGATTATGAAGCTACGGTGCACTGTTCTGCACATACATTTAAAAGACTATAGCATCAAACTTAACAGCCTGGGTAAAATGTAAAGGCAAACACAAATGATGATGAACCCTTTTCTTGTTGTATAGACCCCAACTTCAGACTTGAATAGTCAGTTAAGAATCCTATACACTAGCAATAGAGATACTATATTATCTTACTGACAGAAATTGCCCAATGAACCTGTGTGAATCTTGAGGTGGTGAAGTTCAGGTAAGACAAACATTTTGGGTTATTTATTGTTAAAAAACAACAGAAATTCCAAGGTATGTCTCAAAGTGCTCCTTTTCATTTCCTTGACAGGAAGTTATTCTTTGTGCATCCTCTTTACTGTTGTCCCAAAGCTCCTACAAACATAGAATCCATTTTCATCCAATGGTCAGAGAAAACTCCTTAACTAGGTTGTGTGTGCTGTGTTCACAGGGTTCAAATAATGGTGAGAGCAGCTGGAGCTGTACTTGAGCTGTATTTGATTGCAGTAGCGATATGGTCTGTTAGCTTCTTGGGTTAGGTTTGTGTCAGTATCATCTAACAAATGTCAATTGAACATGGAACAAGAGGCACAAAGGCACAACCAGCATTAGTACTGACCAAACAATGCTTATTATGTGCTCAGTTCATGTGCCACAAAACAGCAATAGCATTCAAATGGTAATGGGGAGATATGAAACAACGTCAAACAAAATCCCATTGACAGAACACAATTAACCTTTTCTTCTTCACCGAGGCCTCAGTAGATCAACCGTGCACTGATACCCCTCTCATCAGCGACACCGTGATGAGGTCTGGAGGGAGGCATCACTCAAAAACACTCGCATTTTATTACCCCCAATGCACCATATTAGACCTGTCAAAAAGTAAAGGCTACCTGACTAGTAATTATTACTTCAGACTTCAAATGGTTGGAGCAGTGTATTCAAGGCTGTGTGTCGAACTGGGCCACACGACGCTGCTGCTGCTGCTGTGCTTTGCCACCACCGCAGGCTTTGTTCTGCTCGGCTCACAGTGTGTTCGCGGCCTATATCTCCTCTTCCCCCAGGAAAACATCAAGGAGTGGAAAACAAACACAGGACTGTAACATGTAAGCTTAATCAGTGCTGGCTCAAAGTCTGCCTCGGCACTTCCTGAAGCAACACAGCAGCCACCATAGTCCTCCCTGTCACTACTCAGCACAGGACCACCTCAAACATTAACAGCATTTAATAGATGTTTATTCTCATACACAAAATACACACACTACAAAGGGATCAATTATATGTAACTGGAACCTTTTTTACTCAAAAGTGATATTCCGTGTTTTTTTTCCAAGTAGGACTACTGTATTTGGAAAGTAATATGGAGCAAAAAGAGAGTGTTCCAGCAATCAGCATCAGTGATATTAATAATATATTGTTTCTTACAATTTCAACACATTTCCAAAGCAACAATTCCATGCATTTGATTAAATCCATGCACCTTCTTTATGTTAAACGAATGTTATTAGAAATTTTATTTCACACATATACATGACAATGAGGTCAAATTATCTCTAGTCGCATTACATTTCTTTTTTTATTCTACAAAAATAATCTGTATGGTCTCATAGATTGGATTTCTAGGGTGTACCAACGGACACAGAATAAAATGACCAACCAACCAACCAACCAACCAACCAACCAACCAACCAACCAACCAACCAACCAACCAACCAACCAACCAACCAACCAACCAACCAACCAACCAACCAACCAACCAACCAACCAACCAACCAACCAACCAACCAGAGAGCATCACATAAAACCATTCTCATTTTTGATAAATGGTTATGATTGGTCACACAATATTTCTATTTCATGAAAGACCTCACTTTGTAAGGTGAACAGCTGCCAGAATATTCTCAGAGAAAAGGTTTTTCTCAGTTTTACTTTGTGGTATTGTTGGTAGGGAAAAATAGCAGGTGTTCCTCTTCTAAAACCAATAAAAGAAGATTATCATAGAAGAGCGCCATATCATAAAGAATCCAGGTCGTATGTTCAGAACATTACTATGCAAATGTGTGCAGCTAAGCAAAAATGAGCTCTTTGACTTACTTGGCTGAAAGAGAGAAGTTGCTGTCAGTTATTGTAAAATATTGTTAGCCTCGGGATGTTGGCTCATATAAGTCCGCTGATGCGTTTTTTGTGACGGCACATAGTCAGTGGCCCTGTAGCTCGGTTAACCTTGGCATGTTCTCACAAAATGCCATGTAAGCATATGGACTGCTGCATCCGTCCCGCTGGAGCTGTATATAGCAATACAACGCATGGATATACAGGAACAACCACGTCAAACTGTTCAGCACTGGCCCCTGGGACTGGAGTCAGCAGAGGCCACAGGGAGGACAGAGGAACACAAGAGAACACGGACCGTAAACAAGACTGAGTTAGAAAAGGCTGAGTTTATGTTGAAGAGTTGGCTCTACAGTCATGTGAAATAGGTAGTGCATTACAAATGTTTGTATAAATTATGTTTAACATTATCTGTAAATACAACCTCTGATTAATCACAGTATATAACTGGCATCAATCAAGAATATAATCCAAACTTCAATAAAACTTAAATGCTGTGGTGGGCTGGACACCTCTCTAAGGTCTTCCCCAGGCATGTACCTAGGACACGCTGGAGGGACTATGTCTCTCGGCTGGCCTGGGAACACCTCAGTAGTGTCTAATGAGAGAAAAGTCTGGGCGTCTGCTTAGACTGCTGCCCCTGCGACATGGCCCCGGATAAGTGCCAGAAGATGGATAGATGGATGCTGTGGTGGGACCTTAAGAGAGCTTTGCCTAAACAAATTTCCAAAAGCCTTAGTGAAAAAAAAAAAATATATCAAAAATTTCACCACAACAATGTGAAAGACCAACAAAACCAGAAAATCATTGCTTCAAGCTTAATTACTGTTGAATGAATAGTGTGAAAATAAGATGTTGTTTATCTGAGGTTGTGTTTACCTCATATTAACATGTCTTTTAGATCGCATGCAGAAGTGGCCAGTGCTGGAATAGTCACTTTACCATGAGTCCATGAGGCATAGACCAACCGATAAGCTGTGATTTGAAATACTGTGTAGAATAGGTCCTTGATATAACCTTTTTTATTGCACCTAGTGCCAACGAAGAAAATGTTTTAGGTGATGCCAGAGATTATATCTACTGTTCTACTGTTTGTAAATGCAGCAAGTTCCTGCGGTTAACTAGACCAAAAAGAAAATGGTGAGCTAACAGCTAACTCAGGTCCATTATACTTTGACCTTATACGGTTAGATCCAAAATCAGGTCATTTCAGATTTGCCAATGTGGTTTGGTTTTACATTCAAACACTGGCTTTTGGTCAAAAATCATGAATCACAAGAACTTGGCAAAGCTCAGATAACATACAAGACAAACACAAATGACAATGGTAAAGTAAAAGCAACATCTGGGGCTATGCATTATCAGAACCACAAAGTTCAAGTATAAAATCATTTCAACAGCTTTGACTGTAGCTCAGAATACTAAGTACAATAATTTGGCTACTGGTCATATTCCCATGCATTATTACTGAGTGCTGCCATTTACCTTCTCAACAAAAGGCAACAAACAAAATTAGAGTTTGTTACTCGGGGCTCTCATTAAATTCCCATGAAGAGGCAGCCGTTGGAGAGCCTGACGTGAATGCAGTGTGAAGAAAGCAGTGCAGTGTCAACAGCAACCAAAAACATCCTATTACCATACAAGCAAAGAATCAGGTGGAATTATTTAGGCCCTGTGCTTAGTTATAATGGAAAATATCTAACTATACTAAATGTCTGCAGTTCAGGGCAGGTAGCAGCAGGAAGCAGTGAATAGGAGGACAAGATAACGAGTCATTTGCCTTGTCAAAGGGGGTAAAAATCACCCCATCATATTATACCACTTTGTTTCTTCTGGTGTGGAACAGTTATGGAATGGTGTGGTTAAAAGGTACAGTCTGTTGATTAGACAATAGAGAGTTCTTACTCAAGCAAAAGAGAATCAAACAGAAAAACATTGATACATTGTATCTACCTCCTTGTGTAACAAACTGTAATAACATGTAACTACATAGTACAGACATAATGATATTATCTGTACTTTGTAGGTAGGGTTAGGGTATTATGTACTATGTAGTTACATGTTATTACAGTTTGTTACACATTGTGTTACATTGTACTTAATGAGGCAGATACGATGTGTAGTGTAAAATGTTACTTAAAACACAATCTTTTCTCCAAAGAAAGTTGCATTGTTTTTTGATAAACAAACAATTTACAAAGTTAAATGTAAGTTGTTGTTTTTTTTTTCATTTATTTTTTATAATAGATAAATGATTACATAAAATTAGAAACCAATCTGTTTCCAATTTTAAAGAAAGTCTTTTAGCTTTTTCCTTTTGGCGATATCTGAGTTCAGCGTCTGGGTCCGACAGGGTCTTTCAGAGTGGAGTTCTCCCCATGCTTGAATGGGTATTCTCCAGGTACTCCAGTTTCCCCCAGAAACTTCAAAAACACACTAGCTGTTTATGTTTGCAGTAATACACTACTACTGTATGTCTTTACCAAATTTCATCTACCCATTGGCAAGACCTTTACAAAACCTTGATTCTTTTCTTTTTAAGCCATTATGATGAAGATTTGCAGGTGTGCTTCAGATCAATGTCTTGTTGCAAACCTTTTTGAAACAACGCACGGTGCAAAGGTCCTGCTAAAATCAGCCCAAACATCTCTTAATCCCTATTAAGATTTGAGTATGCCGAGACCAGGAGAGTGGGTCAAAACCCAGACAGGTAAAGGAGAACAGAACAACACTGAAAACATTCAAATAGTCCAAGTCCAGCCTCACACCAATGACAAACTGATGGGGGTTTGTCTTTTTGGAAAAATTAAATAAGCTGTTCACTTGGTATATTTGAAGATAGACATTCATCTGGTCACAATATGAAGTTTATTGTAAATCTGTTGTGGTCAGTTCTTTATGCCGTGAACAACAAGAACAAAAGAATTCACATTCAAGGCGTGACCAAAACCTTTAAAAAGTGGCCTTGTCTTTTTAGAACAATCCTACTCAAACCCTAAAACAAAATCTCTCTGAACCAAATGCTGTTGTACTGCTTCCGAATTCCCGTGAAACATAAGCTCATCAGAGTTTTTCCTTGATCCGATAAAGAAGGAACAGCTTTACTCTGTCAACAACTCAATCCCGTCATTTTTTTCTATTTCATACGCTGATAAAATCTGCTTTCTCACTGCCAGCGTCTTTACATGAATGATGTTCTCAGCACGAAGCTTTAGTCTCAGTTTGAAAATGTCATCTCACAACATTATGAGCCCAAAACATACAGCCACATTAGCACGCAGTTGACTCAAGTACGGCCCTCTAGAGAATAGTTATTATCATATTGGATTGATAGTTTGGATAAAGACAAAGACTGATCAGCCATTATAGGCTAATGTGTGATCCTTTGGCACAAACCAGTCATAGAAATATGTTTGTGATATTCAACTTGTAATTAATGCATAATTTTATTTTTATTTAAGGTTATTTCAAACATAAAACAAACAAACAAAAAAAATAATATCCAAAAGAGAGTGGGTTGAAGTGTAAACTTATAACCCCCCTTTCAATTTACTAATCAAATATCTATCAAAACCTTCACCAATATTACCTTAGGAAACAAACAACCATTAATAATTGATAAATTCAGTAACAAAAAAAAAAAAGTGTATTTCACACTAGGGATGGGTATCGTTAAGGTTTTAACGGTATTACTACTCTTATCGATACTGCTTAACGGTCCGGTACTTTAACGGCATTCTTATCGGTACTTTGTGTTGTGTTTTTTTTTTTTTTTAAGAACAATATATATATATATATATATATATATATATATATATATATATTTCACACCCATACCTCATCCTGCACCCGCAGTCATTGATTGTTTTGAGTATTTCATTCCAAAGGTTGATCCCTCTTATTTTCTTAACCTTTACATTATTTTTGTCCTAAATTTGAAATGAATGAATGAATGAATGAATGAATGAATGAATGAATAAAGATATCCGTCCTTTAAGGTTGTACTATTACTTTTTTCAAACTTCTTTTGGATGTTTAATGGTAATGTCTTGTTGTTTGCTTTATACATAATTTGAATGATGCTGAACTCAACCAAATAATCAACTAAATAATACTTTAGAATGTTAGAACCTTAAATTTTACAAATAATAGGTTTGATGGATCTCTAAACCGACAATTACTGATAACTTTTAGAGCCCTTTTTTGTAAAATAAATATAGGCTGTAAGTAAGATTTGCACATCGTCCCCCAAATTTCTATACATTATGTTAAAAACATGGCACAATCTTTTAATTGTACATAATAATGATTTATTTAAAAAGTGTTTTACCTTATATAATATGGCTGTGGGTTTTGCAATTTTTTGAGATGTTTCTGAGTCTTCATCAGTACTAAATCCATATGGCTTAACATACTGTAGAAGAGATAGATTGCATCTTTCCTTAGTTTTTAGAAGATGCAAGAATTTCACAAAAGTATGGATGAAGTCGGCAAAAAAGAGAGAGATCCACACACGCAGAGAAGTAGCAGCGACGCTAACACTCCTGGTGTGAATTGACACTTTTAAAGCAGACACTTTGAAGGTTTTTACATTTCATTAATTGAAACTGTTTGGCTAAGCTTATCCGAATTGTCCCTTGATACAGTTAAGGAAAAAACAGCTTTACTTTGTCAGCAACTCTAGGTTCGCAGCATTCTCCAAAACTCAAGCACTTAAACGCCTTTAACATCACTCACAGGAACCATCAATATACTGCACGTAATATAGTAATATTATCTGTCTTTTTTTTATGAACATGTATTACACGGCCTAAGGAGACTAGAAATAGTCCTTCATTCTGGAATATGAGAAATCTCAAATTTCAGTGTCACAGGAATAAGCTGATAATGATGTCCACCTGCTGACAGCCATTTGTCATCCATATGTCAGCCTCCCACCATTAGATTCCATTCGGTTCGGATCACGTCTATGAGAGTAACAAGGCTCTGTGCTGCAAGAGATGGACATAGAACAAGACGTCCACACTGTCTTACTGTAGGTCTCAGAGGAACATTCCCCCACCCACCCATGAGGGCCCAAGGTGGAAATCTTTTTTATTGAAATTGCAGTTAGTTTGCAGCGGAACATTTTTGTCATTGTTTGTTGACATAAGGTTTTTCATATTAAGAAAACCATAGTTTATTTTTAAAGACAGCCATACTGACATAACAAATAAAATTGTTTAAATAAAGATCACTGCTCCTACTTTTATTATTTTTCCAAACTTGGGGACCATTGCGTGTTAGAATGAAAACCGACTGGACAGAGCCAGAGAATGCCTGTCTCATGTGGAACAGTGTGAGCTGTATTAGTCTGTCAGCAGAGACTGGCTCTGAACAGCCCCAGTCTCTGTCAGCTGGGCTGTGCAGATGTTGATGCTCATATTCATAATGAGGCCTGCCACACGTTAACACCCAACCGCCAGCAGTGATCGCACAACACAACTAGGTGTGAACATGCTCTGCACTAATTAAGGAACGTCTTATTATGTCAAAAATGGTTCAAAACATTCTCAACACAACAATGTACTGTTTACCTAGTCATTTGTAGTAAAATAATGAACAATTGTGACCAAAGTATCCAGATTATTGTCTTTATTATATATATATATAAAGTGAACAGCTTATTTCATATACATATATATATATATATATATATATATATATATATATATATATATATATATATATATTTACGTGTCTGATTGAGTTTAAATAATATTGAACGATGTGAGCAAACAAGATGTAAACAGGTCATACCTAAAAACTCCTGGACCATATCTTTCCGATCAAAACGCAGGTATCTTGCGGAGACAGAAGCTCATTGAGGGGCATGTCCAAATCTACTTTTTCTGAATTTTAGGGTAAAGATGGTGGTACAAATAGGCAGGACTAGAGCTGGCGCAGGTATCAAGAGGCTGGATTTATGTGTGAAAGGTGTTTTGCTTTTAACCAATCCTTTACTTGAGTGCAGCCCATATTTATCCATGCACTGTCCTGGCTGCATTATATATATATATATATATATATATATATATATATATATATATATATATATATATATATATATATTTATGCAAACTAGTGCTTTTGTGCTTTAATAAAGCTGTGGTTGTAATTTCTTAATTTTATTGTCAGTAGATTAGTAATTTGTAAGTAATGTTTCAAGATTAGCCTGCGACTAACTGGCCAGTGTCAAGGGTGTACCCTGCCTCAGACCTGCTGGGGAAGGCTCCAGTCACTCGCGACCCCTAACGGGACTAAGCGGTAGAAAATGAATTAATTTTAGGATACAAGCCCAAATTATTTAGAGAATATTTTTAATTATTTATTTATTTTACATATAAAAATAATTAGCAATTTATTACATTTTATTTATTTTCTTTTTTTTTTTTATTATATCAGAGCACAAGATAGCAAATATACCACCGACCTGATCATTGCCAGACCTGCACAGCCACAAGATACGACCCCTGTTCTCTCTCTAGATTTTTTGAAACCAAATTATAAAATTATGCATGTGCTTTCCAATTTGGATTTCACCAAGCACACTTTCTGTTTTACACTTATGCTTATGCGGAGTGTAAATGAGGCACACGGCAGACCGAGACATGCATGGTGGAAAGGAGCATCAGTGGGGTACATTTGAGTTCTGGCTAGCTCTCTAGAGAAGGACCAATGGAGCTACTAAACTACATACAACTACTTAAACCCATGTTGAAATCTGCTTATGGAGCATAGAAAATCTTCTAAATCCATACGCTAAACCCATGACACAGCACTTCTGAGCACAAATCCAAACTGTTATTAAACTTATGAAAGTGTTTCTTATCTAATCCGGCAGGTCCAGATGGTTCAACCCCAGAAGCAGAATCATCACAGACCCATACCTGGCTAAGGTCAAAGACATGAGAGTGTGTGTGGTGGGTGATCACTCCCCTTGTCTAAAAGTATAGCAGCATAACTAGTGGCTATAGCTTAGGTCAGCTTTAACTACTGTATAACCTTTATCAAAAAGGAAGTTTTGTGAGGAGTGGCACTATTAGGTCTTTGAGAAATGCTGGGGCCTGGTCAATTAGGGCTTTAGTGGTGGAGGAGAAGAATTTGAAACTTAATTTGTATTAATAAGACACAGCACCGAGAAGCACGGAGGGCAAACACTGTGGCATCTGTCAACTACAAAGGGGAAGAAAATTCTGAGGAGATACAATATTCTGAGTGGTAAAAAAGCAAACGAAGGTCCTGCTAAAATCCCATGGAGGACTCTGTAATGGTAGCTGCCTTTCTGAATTGATATTATAGGCATCAAAATGTTAAGGAAAGGAAATGGTTAATTAATTAATTTTAACAAATGTAAAGCCATTAGTTTTGTCCATATAGAGTGTTCTACAGAAGGCAAAGTCCAAATTAATAATATGTTCATCTTGGACTATTGTAAGATGATTGGTAGGCTAAGACTTAGACACAGACACTGACAAACAACCATTAACTTTGACATTTAATCTTAACAAATCAGTCGCTGACATTTTTGTCACAATTTTGACTTTTTTTTTTTTGTCGGACAAATGATTCAGGTTCTGGCAGACTGCCCACAAAACCCAGTTCATGACCAGAAAATAAACTGAAGTACTAAGTTTGGTCTAAGACATTGTTTTGCAGGTCAATTATCTATTGTATTTTTCAGCTCTTTCTTATATTACTGGTAGCCACGCTCAAGCAGTTCAATGTGGTTAACAAACACTGCTCCTTTTGAAATGCATAACCTAAAGTTGCAATAGCACATCAACTTCTTGAAAAAATGTTAATATGTTGAAATAAAAAAAATTGGCTGTAAATTGCACTAAACTTAAAACAAACCTAAAACTCTCTTAACTTGAAGTTGCTAACTATATTCATCTCACTGAACTATAGTTACAACCGTAATCTAACAAGGCAACACTACAGTGAGTACATGAGTGAACAAAGAGTTGACAAGAGCTGCAAGTGTAACATTGCAATGGATTAGAGGTCAATAATGCTATAGATTACACACCTCTAACACACAAATGTAGCACATTAAGATAACAGAGGAAACGGCCAACAAATGTGAGGTAAATGTGCATGACACTCACTTTTCTTCATTAACACAGACTAAAGATGATGCAAGCAAACTCGCTTCAGTTTAGCCCCATGTAATGGAGCTGAGAGAATGGGACCAGCCAACCCTGATTTGTTTGATGGAGTCCTTTATTAAACCCAGGTTGTCTTTCAAAACCGACCACATCCCACTAATAGGCCTCTTGTCTTTAGTTCCCTTCAGTACTAAAAAGTCAGCTATTTGGCTGCTGCTGCTTAGTACTCATTTAATGGAGGTGATCTATCAGCTGTATTGAATTCCACTTCATAAAAGGTGGCTGTGACAAACGCAGGCCAAGGCAGCGCTCTGACATTCGGTCTGTACTGTGTTTTTCCAGACAAAGCTAGCAGAGCGCAGCAAATCCTCTGCTAATGGCATAATGGTACCCCGCCTGAACAAAGCCGCTTTGACAAGACACTTGTGAACTTCTCCCATTCTACTGTGTCACAGGTACTTTCAAAGAGGAGCAGGCACTGTGACGGGCAGAGGGAAGGGGTGAGGTGGAAGCCAGAACTGATTGAAAACAAAACGTCAAGCCCAGAGGAAATCATAGCTGTCAGTTTGAGACCAACAGAAAGATTAACCTGTCCTTTGTCAGAAGCAAAATCAATAGTGAATGGTAAACAACCAGGCTGCGGTGGAGAGCCCTGGAAGTGATGGGTCTGTCATCTGGAACCAGAAGAGAAGGAACCCATTTGAAGATTGATATTTTTGTTTTTGTTTTCTGTATTGTGCCAAACCCACAAATTTAACGTTTCCAGAACAATATTTTGAAAAAGACAAATATATATTTTGGGTTGGGTTGCCAAAAAATCTAAAAAGGTTGGTAGTTCTAACCGCACATGCTCATGCTGTTGAAGTAAACTTGGATAAGACACTGAACACTACCTTGCCTCCAATGACTGCCACACGGGTGAATGAATGTGAACGTGTGTGTTGGTGAATGGATGCTTGATGAAAAAGTGTAAGAATGCTAATGCTGGTAGCGCCATTTACCGCCATTTACCGCCATTTACCGCCATTTACCACCATTTACCACCATTTACCACCATTTACCGTTAAAATTTTTCTTGTTTTCGACTAGTTTTTAACTGTTAATGTACTACAGTTGCACTAAGTTAGAATATACTGTTACTGAAGTAGCACTGGCATATATTTACTGATACATTTAAATTAACATATCCATTCATTTCATTTTCTTTTGCAGATTATGAAAGGGGGGGGGGGGCTAGAGCCTATCCCAGCCGCTTTAAGTGTGGGGCAGGGTGCACCTTGTACAATCACCAGTTGATTGGAGGGCAGACTCTCACATTCATTCACTATGGACTCTTTAGATTTCTCCTAAACAAGTTCCCAGGGATCAAATCCACAGACTACAGATAGTAGAGTCATAATGGTGTTTCTAGTGACCTTTAATGATCTTTACATAATGTTTCTTTGCTATAATGAATCTGAAGAGATTATTATAGTCACTGTATAATGCAAGAGATCGGAGGCAGGTTGGAGTGGAGTGATGAGGATGTGCCCTTTACAACACAGAAACAAGTTTGTGTCCCAAGAAAGTTTGCATCCTGTTTCCAACCAGGGTTCGTTTTTGGACAACCACAAGTCAATATTCTATTGTTACAACCTTTGTTTCTGCGTTTTCCTTTTTTGTATGATGGTACAATGATGGTCTAATTAAATTCGGATATACTTGCAATCTAATTTGGAATGTATTATATCTTTCCCTATTGGATCTTTAATGTATCTACCGTTTTGGAAATGTTACAAAGAAATATTAAATTTAGGAGGTTGGGCTAAAGAGGAGAAAGAAGCATGAGACAGATTTTAAATTCAATTAGAGAGTGAGAGGCAGAGAGATTAAAATCACTGGTCTGATAAAAGCAGATAATGATATTATCTGTGGATACGAGACGACTGAGCTTCTCTGAAAATTTGCCCCAGTTACCAAACAGACCACATTAGGAGTGAAGTGCTGAGATGAGATCAGTGCAGGCCACAGCCACCTCAAACTGTGAGAAATGGAAGGTTGCTCACTGTTATCCCTGCACTAGTGTATCATCTCATACAGTTAAAGGTCAAACTTCATGGCCAGAGTATAAACCACTTTTCTTTCAAAAGTTAGGTTGTATTTCTTGTGGTGGCAGAATGGTTAGTGCTCCTGCAGCATCATTGTCTTCAGCCTACTGCCACCAACTGTGAAGAGTTTGTGTTTCAGCTTTTCCCATATGCATTATTAATAAAATTAGTATCAACCTGGACAATTATTAAAAGTGTACCCTGCTGGAAAAGTCTAAAATGAATATGTTTATTATGGGGTTGTTACTTTTTGCTCATAACTTGAAAAACAAAAAACAAACAAAAGTCTTCTCACTGCAATCAAGAAAAAAAAAAAAAAGAGTAGAGAGGATATAGAGCTCTTTATCTAACACTACACCACCAACGTCGTTGATGATGTGATGATGACACCTGCCATTAAAAAAAAAAAAAAACCTGTTTTCATATTTTCTCTTTTAAATACATTTTCTGCTAAACCTTTATATTAAAAACCAAACATAACCACCAAAGGTCTTTTACATTACCCATTCACTTTATCTAAAGTCTCTCTCTTTCCATGATATGGGTAATCACTTCCCTTCACAGTCTGCATTTGTGCTATGCATGTTATTCAGAATGGTTCAATGTCAATCCAGTTCTGTCCAGAGGCAGTTTATTCTGCGTCCGTTGGTTCTGCTTCTTAACTTAAAGCAGCATTCTTTGTATAGAGTTACAGTAGGATAGGATATGAACAAATAAACAAATTGTGAAAAAAAACAAAATTCATTGCTTGACTATTGTTAGTCAGAAAAAGACCTTAGCAATGTTATTTGGTGAAAAAGAAGCAATGGCAAAGTGGTTGTCCTTCTAAAAACCATCTCCTGATGGACATCACATGACCCGCTTTGTTCATGCAATAAGGGCAGCCATGAGAAAAGAGAGGTGTGAAGTATGAAAGTGCAGGAAGTGACCCCATGCCACCAGCAGAACTAAAGTGCCTGACTAACGGCTGATTAATCTGCTGGGGCACTCAATCAGAGGGCAGCCTCAATGCCTGCGCAGACAGCGGTTAATGGAGACAAATTAAACAGAGCCACTTCACATTGTCAGTCTGTGAGACCACAGAACTCACTTGTCAGACATGTATACATTTCTGTCTACATAGAATGTAAAGTAATAAGTGACACTTTAACAGTTAGTGGAAGATTGTTGTATTGTTGTAAAGAATTTAAATTGATAATGTCCTGTATTCATTCATACATCTGTCTGTGGGCATTGCTCTCCAGACTGGCATAATCTGCAGTCTTAAATATGAATAAAACCAGCAATGGGACCATGAACCTTTGTGGTTCATAGAATCATAAAGGATAACTTTGAATGAGGTCAAAGTTTATTGCATTAGTTTATTACTAATTGTTTTTAGGGTAAATATTTACTAACAGTTCTTTTATGAACAACTGTTATGCTTGTGGAATAAGATGTGGAACAGAAACTGGGCTTTCAATGGATTTTTGCAAACTGTCCTGTATCAGCAGAGGATGCATGAAAAGATAATCCACAGGGAGCATTACTGTATTATCTAATCCAAGCAATGCAATGTTGTTTACATTAGCAATGGTAAAAAGACCCAAAGCTGCTGGGATAGGCTCAAGTCATCCGCAACTCCAAACAGGACCAAACGGAAGAAAATGAATGAATGGCATTGCACCATCTGGCCTTGTGAATTACAGGCCAGACCAAAAGTAATCTCATAGATGTTATGACAATGAAAATCATAACACACTGACAAACCCTACATCTGTCCCTCCCATTCGATGAACTGTACAGCAAATCTAGTTAATTGGAATTGAATATTTACGAAGCACACCAACACTTACAAATTCAGTCAACACGCCAAACATGAAGAGAGCCAAAGAGCCAAAGGTGTGGATTCCAGAATTTTACTAAAAGCTCTAACCCCATGTTGTTGCATCAACTACAGCTTACCAAGAAACTAGCGCTTTACATGCTTTTCCTCAGGAACTAGTGCAACAAGACAGCAGAGCAATCATCTGGCATTAGTACATCAACGTGGCTAAAGTTGCTTTCTTTGAAACAGCCTACAGCTTGAGATGGAGCTCTAGTTTAAAGATGAGTCTTTTGTATAAATCTTTTTTTATTCTTTGATGTATAAGCTTGAAAAATAAAATTAAAATAAACAAATAAAATTAAAATCAAACAATTCTTGTGACAAACCAAATCTGTTGTTTCCTCCCAAGAAACAGTATCCCAGTATACTGTATATAACCGTCAAAATTTTTACCTTTTATCTTTGTATTATTTTTTAAGTAACAAATAGGCAGCTTTGTGGTTCTCTGGAAAAATATTAATTGATAGACTATAAGTCCAACCCCACAATGCATCACCACTATGAGTGTTGGGCCAAATCACAAATTTCAACAAATCCTATAATTAGATAATAAATATAAAATGCACATTGACACATAACAATCAACAGTGCATTGGCAGACAGTGTTGCTTTAAAATATCCTGTTAAAAGGTTCTCTTACTCCTCATATTCTCATTGTAATTCGACACACAAATCAATAAATCCAGCAGTAATGAACCACCAAAAGCTAATTAGAAATAGGCTGTGTGCGTGCAGCGTGTGCCGCTCTGACAATCAGCCGACTCCAGCAGCTGTCCGTCCAAACACAGCCAGGATTATGATAATGAACATTCTCTAGACCTACAGACGTTCTCATCAAATGTAAACTTTTAGATAATCGTGCAATAATGAAACTGCAGAAGGACAATACAATTCCAGTTTTCATACGGGAAAAAACACTGGCAAAACTTACTTCAGTTTATTATCTGTAGACCCTAAAACACATTCATTTAAACAATAAAAACAATGGTAAAAACATTGCTTAGAATTCCTTCCAGACCAAGAAAGCAGCATCAATGATTTCCCAGTGGGTCCAATGGAAGCATCAGAGTGGACAAGTACAGTAGTGTAATGAATTGGCCCAAGGCTACAGTCAATTACATGGTACGAAGCTGGCCCTAAGTGGGTTTTATTACATGACCTTAAGAAAACCACTGCAACCACATGTTATCATTGCACACACTGTTCAATCGATTTGACATGAACCAATTTGATTAGGATAAATATAATGGATTTTTATTACTGTATGTTGTTCTGAGAAAAGATTACCACAAGCTGATATTATTTGAAGGAATAGTTTGTCACCATAATGGTTGAAGAGCTGGATTATTTTTCCAGCATAGGTTTACGATTATGCTGACAATGAATGTAAAGCAATTAACTCATGGCTAAATAGTATAACACTATAGTGATTAGAGCTTTGCTAAAAACTGGACAATAGTAGAATACAGTATGTGAAAACATGATTATTTGTTTTATTAGCAGATAAAATGTATTTTCTAAAAATATAGAAAATGGAGCTCTCCAAGTCACTTAAAGTATAGTTTGTTTTGGTTGCTTTTACACTGCATCCTGTTTAAACCCACTGAGTGACAAAAAAAAAAAAAAAACATGCCTGTGGAGGTACTGCAACAATTAACGCCAAAGACATAAAGATGATCTGGCTCGTCTATTGGGCAAGGATTGTAGTTTGTCAGCATTGCACATGTCACATGTTTCATAAATTATTGCCAATTCCCTACATATAATTCAACATTGCCCAATTGAGCCGTTAATTCTAATTGACTTACTGTAAAACAAAATAATAAAATTGACACACATGTTAAGGAGATTGTATTACATTACATTGCACTACATTCCACAGATAGATTCCATAGACTCTTTGTCTTAAATCTTCTGGTGGTCTTGGTGTGTAGAGTCAGTGAAGGGACATAGGTGAGGAAAGGTGAGTTCCTAACATTGTATAACTAAAGTAATGACTAAATTTGACTAAAGAAAGCAATAAAATTAACTTTTTCACACTGTGAAAAATACAGCAGAGGTTAAGACGACAGGCGCTGTAGACCTCACAAGACATCCAGAAAAAACAAATAACACTAGGAGGTTATAGGCAAGCCAAATTATTACGTAAACAAAAAGTAATAAAATTACTAATTGAGAGCGTTTTTTGTTTTTTCTGCAGGAGGGAACATTATAAATCTATTTTATTAAAATTAATACTGTACCATTGCATTATTGAGGCAATATGATCTTATCAAATCATGACATTTTTAAATCATTACACTCCTACTTTAACAAACAGGGAAATCATGAATTTGTTATAAAAAGTTTGGGTTCACAATATGGTCAAATTCTTTACGCAGTTTAGTCTGACACTGAAGGGGCCCATTTGTGTTCTGTGTAGGTGCACCAGGTTTGAAAAGTACATGCATATTTATTGTTGTAGGATACTGTATATATACAATAGTGCAGAGGTGCTCAATACGTCGATCTCGATCTACCGGTCGATCTCAAGGTAGTATTGGTAGATTGCATGACATAAAAAAAATAGATGTCAGCCAATCATTCATCCAATCTCTTGATTGATATACAGAGCAGCCAGTCAGATGACATCTAAATTTTTCTGACGCTTAGATCACTGCGCATGCGCAAACAACGGTGATAAGTGCAGCAAAACGAACACGCTTCAGCAACTTACCTCCTTCTTTTTAAAGAAAGGATATAAAAACGAGTGGGGGAGCTGGACCAAGTAAGAAGACAAAAACGTATCGCTTTCATACGGAATGGAAGGAGGACTTTTTTTTACGATGAGATTTTCAAAGTGCGTTTGCCTCATCTGTCAGCAGCTACTGTCCGGACTATACATCCCTGGCTGATTCAATTTAGTGCAAGTCATCAGAGTAAACTCTGGTAATGACAGAAAATTTACATAGTTAATTATGTTGTGTTGTGCAGTATTACGGTTTGCAAGGTACATCAACATAAAAATATATTTTAGAATCAATACTGTACCATTGCATTATTGAGGCTATTATTGAGGCTATATATATATATATATATATATATATATATATATATTCTGGATATGCAGTGCCAAAAGCCTTGAGTTCCAACTGACTTCCATTCAAAACATTTAATTAAAATAGTTTTTACAGTTGTAATCCCTGTGGCATTGTTTTCCTTTGAACACTTTTTCCTTATGCTTATGTTTTGGAAGAACAATATAAAGTCTTTTTTTAACACCAGCAGACCAGAACTGATTTAGCAGATCATTGCATACAAACGGTTTATGGTTGGTAACAGCATTCTTTATTGTAAATTGTAATATTCTAAACATTCTGTATAGCATAGTCCAGTCAAGATGGGAAAAAGCATTTATCAGACAGTGAAGACTCATTGTGTCCAATCACATTAACATGACGTTAAAGGACTACTCCAGCTTCAGTGGAAGGCAAGATGAGACCAAACACTGCCATATTAGGCTTTGGAATAATGGAAGGCATGGAAGGAGGAAATCCTTACTGTAGTCCAGCCAAAGGAATGAAACCAGCGCAGAGCAGCAGCTGTTCAAACCTTATTAAAAACTCACTTCTCACGTCAGCAACATAATTACTTTCCACTTTGAGGCTCAACGCCACCATGATAGGTCCTCACCAACTCCTCATATCATCCAGAAATCGTACAGCCATTTGAATACTTTGCAAGCAAAACACGATCACTTTCCACAAATGCTTCTAATTGTGTCTAATTGAGCCCTCATCGTTGCTCAGAGGGTCCTGAGTACAGCTTTGGAGGTGGTATGACTAAATGACTAGTAATCAGCCAAGTCATTGTGCTTATACTATACGTAGAGCGCCGGAGGGTTAGCACGGCTCTTTATGGAACTATCTATGGTGCTTCAAATATGGAGAAGGGTTGCTATGAGCTTAATGCACCGGCAGAGTGTCCTCAGGGAAATAGTCTTCAGACATGTTTGAGTGTTTATATAAATAGCCTACTATATGCTCTCTGCAACATGTAATTTTTTATGTAATCATGGTATAGTGAAATCAAGGTTATTTCAACCTAAGGAGAGACTCAATGCCTGCTGATGAACACAGAGATGGTTCCACTGCTGAGGAGGTGATGGGGTGAAGGAGGGTTGCAGCACGTAGCTGAACAGCAGGATGAGGAAGAGAGAGGGTGCTTTAAGTTTTCACTTCTGAAGGACTACTGGCTAAAAACTTGAGGTGGAGGGTTGCAATTGGCTTATACACAGTGATCTTAGCTCTAAACATACTCTTCTTTACTGATATACATTTTCAGTATATAAAATGATGATATTCACTATATATTTTTCCCATAGTTGTTGTTTCTGGAGATAACGTTTAATCAAAACACAAAGTCAGACTTTTTCACAGAGAGTTTTTTTTATTTATTTATTTAATTAAATTTAAAGTGAGTCATGGATAATTAATTATGGAATATATTTGGTAATCTTGTGTGTTTTAACTTTTCTGTTTGGTTTGAACCAAATCTTCAGGTGTGAAAGCTCCAGCAGACCCAAGTTCAGACCAAAAAGCTGCTTGTTGGTCTGGCAAAAAGAGGTTGTCTTGGTCAATCTGGACCAAATTGAACCATGGTCTGGATGTAGTTTGAAAGCGTTGATGGTTTGGACCTTCGGACCAAATGTAGAAAGCCACGGCCAATTAAACACACGAAGAAGAGCGAACAGAGGAAGTAAACGGAGAAAACAGATCTTGGTCGAGTTTAGAAACACACACAACGCATAGATTACGTTTTATGTTTGCATGGATCTATTTTTCTTGCTACGCTATGTCAGATGCCTCCGGTGAAGCCGACTGTTTCCAAAAGACCAGTTCAATCATGTCTTCATAAGTGCATTTGATGTTTCAGGTGTTTGTATTCTACACTTATAGTCAACCTTACTCCAGTCAGATTATTGTAGTTCTCCAGTTCAACTGTAAAATGAGCCTCTGAAGAGACACAATCACCACAATAAAAGGAGGCACACCCCATTGTCAGAACAACAAGAATCTCAATGTCAGGGAAAGTCCCATGGTTTGCTTCTAAAAACTGTAGTGTAAAAACAAAAGTTTCTGAACCCTAACAACTACTGTCTAACTATTTGTGAGTTTGTAGTGCGTACATAGGTGCGGACCTTCAGGTGTGAAAACGCAGCAATAACACACAGAGTTGAAAGGCGGAGTATTTCTGCTTTAGTTTCTGTATTAGTTTCTCCGCTCTTTCTGCACAGCTCTGTTTACTTTGTGAGTTGAAGGGATGTTTGTTGAGGTGGGTCACCGTAGTTCTTCATTGTAGCTCGATTGAATCAGTCCTCGACATTGGTTTTAAATGTTATTTGGGCCACTTTGTTCCCCTATTGACAATAGAAATTTAACCACTCCTTGAACCGCAACCTTAATGTGGTGGAGGGGTTTGAGTGCCCGATTGATTCTAGGAGCTATGTTGTCGGGGGCTATATGCCCCTGGTAGGGTCTCCCAAGGCAAACAGGTCCTAGGTGACGGGCCAGACAAAGAGCGGTTAAAACCCCCTTATGGACAGGAGAATATCAAGGACCGTGATGTTGCCCGGTATGGCGCAACCGGGGCCCCACCCTGGAGCCATATAAAACAGCTCCAATAGAAATTGGGACTATTGGCAATACAAGCCTTATAACACCCTACATCGACACACACTAAAACCTTGTACTAAAATGGAATTTGTGTTTTGGTTCTCCAAATTATACATATGAACATAGCTTGCATCATAGAGCACTGTGAGCAACATTAAACAACAGCGCTTTGTATGCATCTTGTGTATGCTTTTAAATGTATCACTCAAAATGCAATGATATACTTTTGCCATGGACCATTGTGACCTGTAATACATTTCAGACTTAGCTTCCACACACAGCTTCAAAAAAAAAACATTATTTTGCAAAATAAAGCCATATAGTAGCATAACCTGAACCACAAAAATCTGATTATGTCTTTTGAGTATTTTCAAAATGACTCATAGCATTAAGCTGAAATGAAATTACTTGTGCAAAAGCATGACTGCCGCTGGAGGATGATTGATACAGTGTAGTAGTAAATAGTGTGTGTGAAGGCTGGTAATGTGGAATATGAGCTATCTGCATGAATAGATTTGAACTCTTTTGAGACATTAGCTGCAGCGGTGTGACTAGATTACAAAAGAGATACCTGAAGAATTAAAACGGTGCAGTGAAATGCTTGAACACCAAAAAATACATTACTAAAAAGGGCTGTGTTATAATTTTGCTCATAAACCAAGACTGTGAAACATTACAACTTTATCTCACTTAATCAGATCATGTAAAGCGATATTCATTCATATATTTTCTAACGCTTAGTCCAGTTTTGGGCCTTAGGCGGGGTACACCCTGGGAAATGGCCAGTTAGTCGCAGGGCTGACATTTAGAGACACACAGTGACAGACAACCATTCACTCTCACATTCATTCACTAGGGACACTTTAGAGTTGCCAGTTAGCCTATACATGCATGTCTTTGGACGATGGGAGAAGCTGGAGTACCCGGAGAGAACCCACAGAAACATGTGGAGGACATGCAGACTCCTCACAGAAAGAGTCGGCCAGGTTTTGAACTCACAACCATCATGCTGTGAGGCAGGAGTGCTAAACACTCTGCCACGTGCACCCCATGTAAAGTAATAATGATATGGTTTGGGAGAGGTGTCAAGAGTTGTATAGCAATTTTTGGTGGGAAACAAGACTAATTAATTAATTTGATTGGGACATGGCATTTTAATGAACATACAGTACATGACACACAGCCACATGAATGTAAACATGCCAGATTGTAGCCTTAATCAAACCGCCAACCTACCGGTTATAGAACGATTGCTCTACCACCTGAGCCACTGCCCCCCTGAAATGTACTATATTTAAAATATATTCGGTTAACTCTTTAGCAGAACACTTGATGATCCTGAACTATTTTCCTGACAGTTGTCGCTGGTCTCCCTGACCTTGGTTTGGTTTCAACAGAATCTCTCATTTTCCACTAAATTAGAGTTTGACCACAGCTAATTGACATTCTCAATTCCTTGGATATCTTTTTATATCCTTTTCCTGTTTTATACAGATCAATTACCTTTTCCCACAGACATTTTTCCCATGACTCAGAATACAGACATGTCTGTGCTGCAACTTGTGTGCATGCTATCAGGCCAAAATCTTTAAAGTTTAGATTATTATTATTATTTATTATTACTATACCAATTTTATATAGCGCTTTTCCGGGGACGCAAAGGTGCTTTACATATCAATTATTCATTCAAGCTACATCTGTAGCCACAGCTGCCCTGGGGCAGACTGACAGAGTCGTGGCAGCCATTCCGCGCCACACCATCACCAATCACACACCAGTACCACATACATTGGAGGCAAGGAGGGTTAAGTGTCATTTGGATAGTTTCTGTTGTCATTATGATTTAAAAAGAGTAAACACAGTTTTTGAAAATAAATGGCTTCGCCCAACCACTAACTATGAGTGAAAGAAAGGTTTTTGTGTTATCATTTATATTCTCTGCCAGGGTATGTAAACTCATGAGCACAATTGTAGGTCTTATGGGAGGTGAAGTTTTGAAAGCAAAGCAATTTAGAGAAACAATTATAAAGTAGACTTTTTATTTTTTTACTTATTACCAAATTAAACAACAGTGGAGTGTGGCTGTCCAAACCCCAGAACATGTTATCAAAAGTATACTCATGTCATCCAACGCAACCTGCTCCTACCCATCCGGTGAACCACTTCAGATGCGCCCTCAAAAGGAGGTCCTTGTTCACCCCAAAAAATCCCATTAGGATACACTAGAGCATATTGTAATCAGAATGCAAATAACGTCTTTGTGTCAGCTTTTCTAAAAGTGTTGTCTATGTATTGTGATTGTAATTGCTGTCCTGTACATATCTGAACTGAGCCACTATGTTCAATAGGTACAGAATACTGTTATTTTTTAACAGTACAGTGAATATTCCAACGTCAAACTAGTTACTATAATTCCCCGCCTCAAGACAAACAGACAAGCACTAAACAGCCACGTTTAAGCTTAATACGGCAATCAACACACTTGAAGACTTGTGCCACTGGCTTCCCGAGCTTTCATTCCATTTCCTCACAGTTCATTTCCACACTGTCCATTATGTAACATGAAGTCTGACTGCAACCATCTCTTCTCTGGATAAAAACTGCATATCACTACTCAGTGTAACGACCGTTGTCTCTGGAGATGTATTAGTCTATTATGTGTGAACTGCATTGTGGGAGTAGCGGCAGTCCCAGATGCACAGCAGATCAGCAGGGTGAAACAATACAGTTAATGTCGTTTTGTGTTGAGTGGGAATGGCTCATAACTAAAGACGTGCAGATAGTTCAGCTGTACAAACACATTCCTAAAATACTGTTATGATCATTCGGCCTATTGTGCATGTGAGATTCCAGGATTGTGAAAAAACAAAAAACAAAGTGTATCCTTCTGTGTATGCTGTAGAACTCTGAATTGAAAGAGATAATGTTAGTTTTAAAAGCAGAATCATATAGAAAAGAAGCAGATCGATTATAGCAAAAAAAAACATGTACCCTCAAAACGCCAACTCTGAATTACAACACACAGCAGAATTTCCTAAATTAGAGAACAATATACTGTATGTAGCTTACTTGTAAGAATATCCCATTTATCAAAACAAAATGCCAGCATTGGGAATGAATCCTCAAGCATTATTCAGTCTCATTGAGAGTACTCTCCAAAAAGAGTAACATTAACTCTAATATGAGTGGTCACATATAAACACCAAAAAAGAGTTGAAATGAACTTTGACCAGGCTGAATTTGCTGTGTAGGTGTGTTTAAAAATCATTAATCATCATCAATCATTTGTCTTTCACAACATATCATTAACAACAAATAGGGTAAAGCTGCCCTCTGACAAACAAAAAAGGAAGGCATTTTTCACAATCTAGTATCCTTAAAACCCACTACAAGTAGAGCGTCATCAAAAAGTGACTTCCAGATACTGGTTAATTACCTTCCATTCCTGCGGCATACGTATGAATCAAAGACTGCAATTGGTCAAAGATATTATAAAACTAATGATGGACTTATGATGTATGCTGCATAACATTTGGGAACAATCAAGACATCCAGATGAAAGACCTCATATCGTTTCTATGTTAACGATATTAATATTTCAAACCAGACTGCGGCAAAGAACCTTGCAATTCAAAGAATGCAACAATTACAAGGATGTTTTTTTTTAATTAAAGCTTTAACTTGTTAAACTACATGTGCATTATATGCGGATGTTTGGACTTTTGCTTATGCTATAATTTACACCTACTAATGCAGTCATCAGTAAAACAATGCTGTTTAGAATTAAAATGTTGCATAACCCCTTTAACCATAAACCAGAGTAAGCTCATGTTCAAGCCAGTTGCATTGGTGTCATTTCAAAAAGGTTCATTCTAATGAAGCTGTAACTTTGTTTGCTACATATTAAAACTAAATAAGCTATATTGAACTCAAATGAGCTACATGATCAAACAATTTTAGCTCAATAAGTCTATCAAATGCAATAAGGACACTGTTTATGGCTAAACAGTTGCAATTACTGAACAATGACAAGTTGTACAGCGCCAGAGTGAGCTCTCTGCCAGGTGACAACTCACTTAATAGTCTGATAGTAATGGCCATTGCATTTTAATTTTCTGCTGTATAATAGTCGCCCGTGGCAGGATTTCCGCAGCATACTGCAGCCATAACAGGAGGTGTGAACACTAATGCCTTCAAGCCCCGAGGAGAGCGTTCAATATGTACGCCAGCATACAGAACTGATATTATTCCTCATTACATCTGTGACCAGGGGGAAGTCATAAGCACAGGAAAGCCCAAAGATGTGCGTCGCTAACGGCTGCTACATTAAAGAACATGGATTATAAAAGCAAATGGATGATCTAAATCTATCAACGGCAAGGCCTGCAGATGACAGCATCAAACATATCACCGTCGCTGCCAGCACGGCACAGAGCACGAGACGTTATTTGGGCTGGCTCTGTTTAAGACCGCTTTGGAGAAGAAAGGCCCGTAATTCTGCCAAACAGCCGTGACGTTTGCCACAATCAGGTTTTGTTCCTGACATTTGGCAGCACTTCACTTCCTCTCGCCCACCCACATCCAATTACTGACAAGAGAAAGAGATGAGTTTATGAGAATATTTATTGAATATTATGCCACTCTTCATCCCCCCCATCATTCCACCGAACACCCAGACAGTTCTCTTTTTCTCGTAATGCACCACAAAGAAATGAGAGTTCATATCAGCCTTATATCTGCCAATCAGCATTTTGTCCTGCAGTGAAGTCGATACCAAATCAATGCATTTGGGAATTTCCATTAACTAATGGGACTAGCAATGAGCAGGAGCTTGCATATAGCACAACTTAATGCAATATGCAACTTAAGAAAATCCAATTTAGTACATCATGGAGATGTCTAGTGACAGAGTGCAATCAATACATTTTACTGGGACCAATACTTTAAGGAATGCATTGTGAGAATAGTCCCACTCAAACTGACTCCACTTTGTTACTTTAGTCGATTGCCTAGCAACAGAAAAAAAACACCTCTGACCTGACTTCTACTTCTACTATAACTTTATAATGCATATTTATGATATCAGTATTTCTACATGTAACAAGAGTGTGAATGTAAAGTGGTTCCACTGATCCCTAAACAGTTACTGTATAACAGTCGGTCTAATGGCAACACTCCAAACCAACTTAACAAATATCTAATCTGCCTTTTTTATTGATTTTGTCAAGTTTAGTTTATACGTTTTAATATCTCAGATGTCTGCATGCAAGAAAGGATTATCTCTAACGTGAGCCACATACCCTGTCAGTTTTGTTCAAAATCCATTTATTATACACTACAACATCTAGCACCTGTTACAGTCATTTTCTATTGTGATATATTTGAATTATCTGTACATCTCCACTTGAGCTTGTCATGTGTATGATGGTCAACCAATATGACAATAATAAGACATTAAAGTCTTGTTTTTTCCAAATTAGAACAGTTAGGTTTCTTTTAACATTCTTGACCATATTTTTCCTATAGTGTAAGAATGCTGTCCTTTGGTTGTCTCATTCCACTGGGACTAAATAAGACACAGTGAATGAATATTAGTGTGACAAATGACAGCAGATATGGACAAAAACAAAACAAGGGCAATGGATTGCTACATATCTTAACTGATTGGGGTTTGAGCAAGCACTTGAAATCTCCTCATTTATCCCCACGCAGGCTTGGCACATCCTTGATGCATGAGTAAGGTGCTATACGCTAATCACTGACAGGATGCTGGTAGTGCTGCACATTCACAAGTGAGCATTTTAAAGAAAGGTTGACAGAGTAGCATTTATATACTTCTGCATGATGTTGCATTGTAGCTTTTATTGTAGATGTTGAGTGACGGCACTAAAGTGGAAGCAGTACATGTGTTATCTGGCTGTGACATACGTGTGACCAAACTACGTCTATTGTATGTTAACAGTGTGTAGTGTAAGCCTACTTTCAGCCTTAGGTGCTGTATATCCTCAACCATGCAAAGTGGCACTTTAAACTCTAAACGGTTTAAGGAGGAGGTGTGGAGCAATTCCTCCCTCCATCATTTGTTGAAATGGGTATAATTAGCAGAAACAAATGAGAGCACCTCTGAGAGAAGGACTGGCAGCCTCTTTGTTACTGAATGCATTTTGACTTGTGTTCTGCTGTGTCTGGTTTGGCTGGGGTGTGTTGGACCGTAATATGGCTCAGAGCATGACTAGACCTGCCGTAGTGCCAGTGCACATGGATGTAAGGAGTCTGAGTCCTGGCCAGCAGCAGATGGTAGAGAGACTCAAAAGCAAGAGGGAAAATTACCAATTTGTTATTGCTCTGGTGAGAAACTGGAATGAATGATTGTTTACGTCACAGAAACTACATATACATACATACAGTACATAGTTCATGTCCTCCCCCGTGTTATTGTTCTCTAATTACTCCAGCTTCCTCCCACCGCCCATCGACATGCATACGTTGGTAAGAACCCTTGTGAATGAATAAGAGTGAATGGTTTTCTCTAACGGTCTGTCTCCCTGGGACTAACTGGCGCTGTCCAGGGTGTACTCGAGCCCAAAGCTGATAGGAAAGGCTTCGGCTTTCCATGACCACTAACAACAACTAATCGAAGACAGAGGAAATTCAGAGAGTATAAGAAAGACTGCATTTATATCATTAAACCAACCCATGTCCCTGCCACGTTCCTGATGGAGGGCATAGTACAACAACCTAGTAGAGCCACACTGACAGAAAACTCAGATATTAATGAAACTGTGATAAAATCATCTCGTAATAAATTGAGGATAAAGTTGTATTATGCAATAAAAGCATACGCTTATCAAGGACAGCAGTTTGTGATTGTCTGCATTCATTTATATGGAGAAAAGGAGCAAAGGTAAACCAACAATAACCAGGCCTCAGTCTTGGCATCAAAAAAAAATCTTAAACATGTATCACCAATATTAATTTACATTGGGATTTGTCTAAAACATCAATCATATGTTCACTGAATCACTCTGACTGTTTTCTAAAGTAAGTTAACGTGGTCTTGGTATTTAAAAGCACTCGAACTAAGTCAGTAAGTCTATTCAACTTTGTCTGGTGGTGAGTAATTGTAATCAATTAAACCAAACAGCTATAAAGTCTTTTACACCATGAGCAGTAAAGTGGGTGTCCAAATATGTGCTGATCTTAATTACTTGAGCATCTTGTCGGTCAGTGGCCTACAAACGGAGCACTTGGCAGTAGCCTCACGAGGAGCTGTTAGAGTCCTGCAGCTCTGGCTTGTGTTTAGTTCAACACTGCTGCCCATCAAAGACAGCACTGAACAACTCCAAGCCCTGGGTGAATTCCTTTGGCAGAGTTGCACCTCAAAAAAAGTCACAGGATCTTTGATATCTGACAGCTCTGGATAAAACAGGCAGTGTGTAGTGTTTTTAGCTTTTCAGAAGATTCTAATAAGGACTGGGATCAGAAAGACCCTTTAACTATTGGACATTTTTAAACATACTTCTATTGGCTAACTCAGCAGGTTAGATTTGTTGTCAGCGGCTGGTTTCATTGGGCACAAGGTAAAGTAGGCACCGGTCTTCGCTTTGGTTAATGACTGGGAACATCAGCGTTCTTGTCCCTGGTTGTTGCTCACTGATATATGAACTCCTCTTTTGTAAGTTTGACCTGAATTATAGTTACCCTCCATCGACCATTTCTGTTTAGTGGATAAGAGGAGTCTAACCTTGAGGAAAAAAAACTTTTAAGTAATAGTTCCAGGTCTAAAGACCTGAGGAAGTCTGATAAGAACATTGGCTGGTAAGGCTTCCAAGGCCTTTTCCGCAAAAAGAAGCCAATTCGATCAATTGGAATTCCATTGATCAAAGAATAAAAAAAATATATAGGCTCAGAGGAAGGCAACTGTGCCATCATCTGTTGAGGAGTGTAAGATGACTGAATAAACAACCACAGCAAGTGAAAAAAGTCTTATCATTGAGATGCTACTGCCACTTCTATATTGCATTGCTAGTGGTCGGCAGAAACAAGGTTTTTCAGATTTAACCTAATATAGCCTACTTTGAAACTATTTCTTGACACCACGTCTGCATGTTGTCTCTGTTATGTCCAGTGCTGTGTGAAAGTGTCTGGCCATGTGTCACATGTCTGGCGCTGGCTTTATTAGCCATTATTAGCCTGTCTTCTTTAATAATGTATGAAAGCTGTGATATGTGTGCACAATGTCATCAGGAGACCTCCGACAGACTCCCTCCTGTGTTTTTTCTCCACACAAGGCCAGCACAAGTCAGAGTTGAGAGCCTCTTCTCAAAGCAGAGTCTTCCTGTTCATTATCTGCTTGTCCTGTGAGTTCCTGTCTTTCAGAGGGAGTCCATGGAGCAGCATGGAACACAACCCTCACTTCCTGACGCACTTCCTGCTTGGAAATTTTGCCAGGAAAACGCTTAGGCCGATGTCAAGGACTTAAAAGTGATGGCAGGGTTTTATGAGGTAGTGTTATGAAATAGTGTGGCCATGGTCTGGAGAAATGGCCAAAAACACAGCAATCTGCAGTGTGCACACTAAATCAGCCCCCCTCATGGTTTGAGAGAGGTAGATAAAAGTTAGCAAAGCAGCTGTATGTGCCTCGAGGCTGGAGAAAGATGTCAGCAACATGCTGTTACTACTGTCATTTTATAAGCGTCATGCAGGGCCAGAACAATGAAGGTGGGGGCCCATTTTTGGGCACCCACCAACACAAACTAAAATATATATATATATATATATATATATATATATATATATATATATATATAGATAGATAGATATATATATATATCTATCTATCTATATATAGATATATATATATATATCTATCTATCTATATATATTTATAGTATGTAATGTTAATTTTATAACAGGGAACAATTTTGATCCTTGAGTAGGCCAAGTATTTTTTATAGTATTTTGTATTTATTCTAGTGTTTTTCAGTCGCAGGCCAGGGCAGTTTCTTTCCATTTCTGGCCCTTTTCATTTAAGTTTGACATCCCTGACTTAAAACAAAAAAAAAGAAATTATAAAATTGCTTGATACGATTATCAGAATAAAGTTAAGGTGGCTCGGTTGGCTATTCCAGATGCCTCCTAGACACCTTTCTGGGGAGGTGTTCTGGGCATGTCACACCAAGAAGAGGCCTTGGGGTAGACCTAAGACACACTGGAATGAACAGATCTCTCGGCTGGCCTTGGTGTTCTCCTGAAAGTGCTGGAGGAAGTGTCTGGGGAGCGGGGGTGTCTGGACATCACTGTTTAGAGCGCTGCCCCCACAACCCGCCCCTGTATTTGTGGTAGAAGATGGATGGATGGATGGATGGATGGATGGATGCTCAAAATGACACCTTTATCTTGAAAAATTCTACATTCAGCCTTTGTGTTTTCACAGTTATTAAAATGCATCCAAATGCTTCTTCTCTTCCCACTCTCACTCACTTTAGTATTTGCGCACTCCTTTCTGCTTCTCCTCTCCCTCCGTCCTGTTCAGCACACCTGTGTATGAGCAGACCCCCGCCCCTCTCTGCTTATTCATTATTAATTTTCAAAATACCATAGATTTTTCTAAATTCTAAATCTCTGTAGTTTAATGTTTTAAACACAAATGTGAGTTTGAAAGGTCAATGGAGCTGACACTGAGTCAGAAATGTAGCCAGTGAAAACCAACATGGACAGCAGCACCTTTATACAACATGTCTAATATAGCCCTGGTAAAGGAGCACTAAATCATCTCAGGTGCCGCACAAATTTTTCCTACCCATTTTTTAGAAACCAGGTCAGATGAAAAGGATCTGAATAAAGCCAGGATTTTTGACGCGAGTGTGTCTCAGGAGAAAGTAGTGTGTCTCAGGAGCAGTGCGAGCGTGTCTCAGGAGCAGTGTGAGTGTGGCTCAGGAGCAGTGCGAGTGTGTCTCAGGAGCAGTGCGATCGTGTCTCAGGAGCAGTGCGAGTGTGTCTCAGGAGCAGTGCGATCGTGTCTCAGGAGCAGTGTGAGTGTGGCTCAGGAGCAGTGTGAGCGTGTCTCAGGAGCAGTGTGAGTGTGGCTCAGGAGCAGTGCGAGTGTGTCTCAGGAGCAGTGCGATCGTGTCTCAGGAGCAGTGTGAGTGTGACTCAGGAGCAGTGTGAGTGTGGCTCAGGAGCAGTGCGAGTGTGTCTCAGGAGCAGTGCGATCGTGTCTCAGGAGCAGTGTGAGTGTGTCTCAGGAGCAGTGCGATCGTGTCTCAGGAGCAGTGTGAGTGTGGCTCAGGAGCAGTGCGAGTGTGTCTCAGGAGCAGTGCGAGCGTGTCTCAGGAGCAGTGCGAGTGTGTCTCAGGAGCAGTGCGATCGTGTCTCAGGAGCAGTGTGAGTGTGGTTCAGGAGCAGTGCGAGCGTGTCTCAGGAGCAGTGTGAGTGTGGCTCAGGAGCAGTGCGAGTGTGTCTCAGGAGCAGTGCGATCGTGTCTCAGGAGCAGTGTGAGTGTGTCTCAGGTGCAGTGTGAGTGTGGCTCAGGAGCAGTGCGAGCGTGTCTCAGGAGCAGTGCAGTGTGTCTCAGGAGCAGTGTGAGTGTGGCTCGGGAGCAGTGTGAGTGTGACTCGGGAGCAGTGCGAGCATATCTCAGGAGCAGTGCGAGCGTGTCTCAGGAGCAGTGTGAGTGTGGCCTTTTGTTGCAGTGCGAGCGTATCTCAGGAGCAGTGTGAGTGTGTCTCAGGAGCAGTGTGAGTGTGGCTCGGGAGCAGTGTGAGTGTGTCTCAGGAGCAGTGTGAGTGTGTCTCAGGAGCTGTGCAGTGTGTCTCAGGAGCAGTGTGAGTGTGTCTCAGGAGCAGTGCAGTGTGTCTCAGGAGCAGTGTGAGTGTGTCTCAGGAGCAGTGCAGTGTGTCTCAGGAGCAGTGTGAGTGTGACTCAGGAGCAGTGCAGTGTGTCTCAGGAGCAGTGTGAGTGTGTCTCAGGAGCAGTGCAGTGTGTCTCAGGAGCAGTGTGAGTGTGTCTCAGGAGCTGTGCAGTGTGTCTCAGGAGCAGTGTGAGTGTGTCTCAGGAGCAGTGCAGTGTGTCTCAGGAGCAGTGTGAGTGTGTCTCAGGAGCAGTGCAGTGTGTCTCAGGAGCAGTGTGAGTGTGACTCAGGAGCAGTGCAGTGTGTCTCAGGAGCAGTGTGAGTGTGTCTCAGGAGCAGTGCAGTGTGTCTCAGGAGCAGTGTGAGTGTGACTCAGGAGTAGAGGTAGAGAAGAACTGTGATGGTGAGCCCTCAGCAACAAAACACATTAAAGTTAACCTTTAACCTGGGAAGAGGAAACTGTCAGCAACATCTCACTTAATAATTATACAATGTAAACCATTTACTATTGTTTTAACTAGTGTTGGTCATCTTACTTCAAAAAAGTAATTAGTTACAGTTATAAATTACTTCTCCCAAAATGTAATTGAGTTAGTAACTCGGTTACCACATTGTAAAAGTAACTCAGTTACTCAGCAAAGTAACTGAAGTTATTTTTTATGTTCTATAAGGGTATTACGTTCTCTAACAGCCTAAATATCAAAGATGTTTAAATTAACTGATTGAAAAATAAAACACTATATATAGTATTTTAGAACATTTGGTATTTATTTCAACTCAATAGATTGCAGCCTGCCATATGATATACATAGAAATAAAAACATATAAAAAATAAATATTGAAAATAAAA
Source organism: Perccottus glenii (assembly GCA_024416835.2). Classification (NCBI taxonomy): domain Eukaryota; kingdom Metazoa; phylum Chordata; class Actinopteri; order Gobiiformes; family Odontobutidae; genus Perccottus; species Perccottus glenii. Next base: position 52,927,810 of record CM044546.2, on the reverse strand, counting down.
TTCAATTGCAAAATTAAGTCACACAAATGTAAACTTGTGTAAAAAGAAACAAAGGGAGATCTGGCCATTAAGTAGTACAAATCTCTACCTGTAAATTATTGCACAATAAACAGAACACAATCCAACTCTCTCTGTAGATTAACATGTTGTTCATTCTCAAAGAAAATTAATAATACATTAATCTATTCTAAAATACTCCTCTCATCTAACTACTAAACCAGTGGATGTTGCTGACACGTAAAATCGAGCGTTGCATGTTTTAACAGTGGCTCTGTCTCCTTCACTGGAACTCACGCAGCTGACTTTGGGGTTAGCAGCAGCAACAAGTGTCGTGTTAGCATGTGTTGATGTGAGGTGCTTCATAAGATTTGAGTTACTTGAGGCAGACGTTGATAAAGTCTTTTTCCTGGACATAGCATGTTACAGAAACATTCTTGCCTTTAATTTCAATTAACTGGTACTTCCAGTTCGAGAATGCCACCTTTGAACTTCCCCGGCTCGTTGCCATTGTCGCTGACGCTGTCTTGTGTTTAGTGGAAGTCAGAGCGCGCAGTGAGACCGCGTGAGCCAATCGGCGCTTTTGCAGCGGTGTCATTATCCCCCCCCTCTGCTCTCTCCAGCAGCAGCTGATGTGTAGCCAAAGCATGACACCTCGCGCTTTATTCAACTAAATTGTAGTAACGCAACACTTTACATTCTCGATAACGGCGTTACAACGATGGGAAAAGTAATTAATTTGATTACTCCGTTACTTAAAAATTAACTCCGTTAGTAACGCCGTTATACTCTAACGCCGTTACTTCCAACACTGGTTTTAACGTTATGTAAAATGTTCCTAAATACAGAAAAGTACTCCAATTTTGTTAAAAACTTTTTCTATTAAGTCAGCTGAAGCTGTTTTTGCTGCTCACATGGGGTGCTCAGCTCCTAAATCTCTAACATACGGGCGGCAGTGGCTTAGTGGTAGAGCGGTTGCCCTTCAACCGGAAGGTAGTGGGTTCGATTCCCGCTCTCCCCACAATTCAAAAACTGTCGTTGTGTCCTTGGGCAAGACACTTAACCCACCTTGCCTCGTATGAATGTGTATGAATGTTGAGTGAATGTATGTGGTGATGGTCGGAGAGGCCGTAGGCGCAAAATGGCTGCCACGTCTCTGTCAGTCTGCCCCAGGGCATCTGTGGCTACAGTTGTAGCTTACCATCACCAGTATGACTGTGTATGAATGAATAATGGACAGACTGTAAGCGCTTTGAGTCCCTTGGTCCCTCGGGAGTAAAGCGCAATATAAATCCAATCCATTATTATTATTATTATTATTATTAACATAGACTCTCCTGCTGTTCAACAGAGAAAAATACACACAAAAATATCAGCCAAAAAGAACAGAGTTGAGAAGAGGTCAAAGGAAAAAGAGTAAAAAACTATCAATGTTCAATTTTCTATTTTAATTGTCCTGTGTAAATCTCAAGAAATAAAACATAAATATGTAAATAAAATCTGGACCCAGGTAGTTTCTAAACACTGGCTACGGCCCGCGCAGAGATCATCATATTATTTTGCCTTGTATTACTTTACAAAAATAAATAAATACAATAAAACAGCTCTTGGATGGCATCGTTAACTTTGAACAAAGGAAGTGGCTCTTTGAACCTGGAAAACGGTTGCAAGCAGCAACATCATGTTTTGGAGACCACTGGTGCAAACCATGTCTTTAGCTTTAAATCTACAGTAGTTTTTTAATGTCTGTAGCATGAAACTGACATTTATGAGCAAGCTGGCTCAAGTTACACCTTCAGCACATTCAGAAAGAAACAGTTTTCCTTGAGCCACAGTGAATTCAAAAGACGTAGCATGTGGTTTACTGAGACACCCAGAGCGACAGATCCCTGGACACCTAACAGGGTGAGAGACCTCCATTACAGAGGATTTAGTCCACGTAAGCTCTTTGTGTGTTTACAATGCTGACTCTGTTATTGTAATGCTGAAAGGATGGCGCTGACTGATTATGTATACGCTAATAAAAAAAATTTAAATAAGTAACCTGATTTATGGCGTAGGTAGCTTCGAATCTCACGGGGAGCTTAATGCAGCCATTTATACTGCAAGAAAAGACATCAGTTTAAATTACCACAACAGCTTTTGTCCTGAGGCTGCACAAGGCAGTTGGACTCCTGGCAATGGTGATGTTCATGGTCTCAGAAATCATTTTCCAAAACAACCTTTGAGATTAAAATACATTGTTTATTGGATGTTTGCATTTGACACAAAATAAGCTTAAGCAAATACATTGTCTGAAGTAACATACTGTATAGAGATACATTTTGCCAGGCAATTGAAACCCATGTGTCTGTTTTTTGCAGAAATCAATGCATTTTCCAACCCAAGCTGTAATAGAGGTGCTCAGACAAGTACACCCAATAACTCATTCACAGACAAAAAACTAACCCACTGAGCTAGCAAGCATCCTTACAGCTACAGTAGAATATAATATACTGTAACTCACCTACTCCATTATTGTTTCACCTTTGTGAACACAGCACATACCTATTATAGCCAATTTGAGAAGTTCTCTCTTATGATTGGATCAAAGTAGACGGGATTCAAGGAAATGGATTTATTATTGGTTGCTAAGCAGAGGGACTGGGTCTACAATGTTACTGACTCAAACCTCTACAACACTGATGTCTGTCTGTATATTATATTTCACAATTATCACCTCTCCTTTAATAACTTGTATGCAGATCTACAATATAATTAGTAAATTTATATTCTAATATGTACTCAACTCCATTAGGACCAGCCGTTGATACATGCTTTGGGAAGTGAGTGAGCCAGTTTCTAACCACACACATAAGGGCAAACACTGGGCTAAAATGTTACAATAAACTAAGATAATTGTTATTTTTTCTTTTTCTATGACATTACAATGCCTTATTCTGAATCTGAGTCTTATCAGTGCCAATTTCCACACATGATTTAAACTGATTTTTTTGGCAAAAACTGTAAAGGCCTAAATGTATAATTTACAATTTAGGAAACTATTAATCTTGCACTGCAGCTGGATTCTTGCGAGATTGGGAAGTTTACAAACTTGCGACAATCAATCTTGAACTGCTCCAAGCAAAGTATTCAATGTTCAAAGTGGCTCGTTGGACAGTACAGACAGGTCTGGGCATCTTACTAAAATGTAGCAACCGTTTTACTGTTACAAACAAAAACAACAATGCGCTGCTTTGATTGGATAAAACTATGGTTGATAGATAAAAATCACCGACCACCGACCAGTTGGCAAATGTCATGGATTTTATGTAGCACTTTTCCACCTAGGCACTCAGAGCGCTTTTATATTAAGCTTCCATTCACCCATTTGCACACACCAGTGTCACAGCCGGAACACCACTGGCGGAAAGGTGGGGTATGGGTCTTGCCCAAAGACACAACTGTATGTATGAACTGGGGAGGGCAAGGAATCGAACAATCAACCGGTCCTATAACCTCCCAGTTACAGGACGATTGCTCTACCACTGAACTACTGTGCCCCAAATGCTTTTGCAAATGCTTTCAAGATTTCCCAGACTATGTTCTGTGAGGCAGTTCAATCTGGGAGAGTCAGGTTAGGAAAGTATAACAGTGTTTAAAAATGTGAAAATACATTTCAACAGCAAATATTATTAGTGAATATAACAAAATGTTCATACGTTTATTACTCTATTGTTTTAATTGTGTAGAGCAGGGGCTCTCAACACGTCGATTGCGATCGACAAGTAGATCGCGAGGTAGTTTTTGGTAGATCGCATGACATAAGAAAAAAAAAAAATAGCCAATCATCCATTAAATCTCTTGATTGACATACAGGGCAGCCAGTCAGATGAAAGCTGAATTTTTCTGACGCTTAGGTCACTGCACATGCGTAAACAACGGCGCTAAGTGCAGCAAAACTAACGCTTAAACGACTTACCTCCAACTTTTAAACCTTGTTTTTTTTTCTCTTAAACTTAAGAAAGTAAGAAGTAGGCTTGGGCGGTATCCAAATTTTGATACCGTCAAACCTCCTCCCTATTTTACCTCGGTATACGGTATTACCGTGAATAATTAAAAAAAATATGACGTAAGGCTCAGACAGCGTCACCAAACTGTTGGCTTGTGCCTAAACTGTTCAGAAACTGAATACCAAACACTAATACTGAAACAATAACAAAATAACATTCACAACAATATAAACAACTTTTATTAGCAACAAATAGCAGTTTATAAAAAGTGCAAATACAAGAGTCAAGCAGAATTAAATGAACATAAACATCCAGAACAGTTTAGTAGTTTTTTAGAGTGTTGGACCTCTCATAAAGCACAGCACACAGCCATCACTTTTATTACGATCGCTGCTTTGATTAGCGCATTCTCACTGACTATGTTTACCCCTGCCTCTCCCTCCTCTACTGGGTAAAGTGTCAGGATGAACAACACGTATTTGTCCCAAGCAGCTGTCAATAGAAGCCGCATTATTCCCAAACTCCCTGTCACTACCGCGGCCACGGCAGTACACCCGCCCCGGCTTCTATCACCTGTGCTAAAGGTAAAGCTGCTAAAGGTAAAGCTAAAGGTGCTAAAGGTAAAGCTGCTAAAGGTAAAGCTACAGGTGCTACGCGCTCACGGCTTCCCTTCCCAACATCCCCTTCACTACCGCGGCCAGAGCGACTAGTTTTCCTCCCGTTTCTTTCACTGATGTTTGGTAAAATGTTGGAAAAACAGCGTGTGCTTTATGAGAGACGCTGAGAAAGGCACGAGCAGCGGCGCCGCTGTACAAGTTACACATGCACTCACTCTCGCTCATTCTCACTTTCACTCGGCTGAAAAGACTCTAAAGGTAGATGTTCTCCCTCAGAATCAGAGTCAGCCATTACTAATACCAAAGCTTCATCACAGGTGTATTTTTTAGTTGTCATTTTCATGTTTATCAGCTCGCGTGTAGAGAATGAGGCTTCTATTGAGCCGGTCCTGACACTCCCACTGAGACGCGTCTTTGAGGTCTTCTACGAAACATTTTAATGGCAACACAAGGAACAACTAATTTTGCAAAATGTAATTGAGTAAAAAGTAAGATATTTGACTTTGAAATGTAGTGAAGTTAAAGTAAAAAGTATCCTCAAATGGAAATACTTAGTAAAGTACAGATACTGGAAAAAACTACTTAAGTACAGTAACGAATTACATTTACTCCGTTACTGTCCACCACTGACGATTCCTAATTCGTCCCACCGAGAGCAAAGACTACATTACCCATACACCCCTGAGTTTTACAAGTGAAAAGCTCATGCCTCGCTTTTGCCGCTGTCAGTGTCAACAACTCAACGTGCCCGGAGAGGGTGTGTGAAACACGCACATTCGGCTCGGTAAAAATACAAATACAGTGAACAACAGTTAATATGCTCTCCTGGCTTCAGACTCTGAGCACTAAAAGAACACGTTCAGAATCAGATGACTCGCTGGCTATATACATACTGTTATATGGTTATGTTATGTTTTATAATTTATTTTATGTACGTTTTGTTAAAAAACCCTTTTGCACATTTTATTTATGTTTAGTAACTCTTTTTAGCTCAAGCAAATCCACAAACTAATAAAAGGATTTTTTTTAAGGTCGTCTGTTGACTGCTGTATATAAAACCCCTTCAATATAGTTGTTACCTCAGGGGATGAGGGGAGTCATCAAAAAAAATATAGGCTATAATAGAGCACCTCTTTTGGTCCACTTAAAGCACTGTACATAGTTAATTATGTTGTGTTGTGCAGTATTATGGTTTGCAAGATACATCAACATACATTGTACATATAAAGAATCCTTAATATATTTGTAAATAAATATATGTTTTGCATTTTTGTAGTGGGTAGATCATTTTGACTTGGTCATTTTATAAGTAGCTCGCCTGCTGAAAAAGGTTGAGCACCCCTGGTGTAGAGTGTAAGATTTCACCTGAATAAGTAACCAATCAAACCCCAACTTTACACTCACACAAATCATTAGGACTGTGAGCCCGTCATTGTTGATATTGTTGACCTTTGTACAGCCAGCCATTGGAACAATGAGCCAACAACTCTGAGAACTCACAGAATTCACAGAAAAAAAAAAATCTGCATTGCTTCAGCAAATCCAATTACAGTTGTGCACATTTTGTGTGACATTTCCATAAAATATACAAAAATAAACTCTTGATCGTCATGCCAATCAAGTTACATGAGCACATTTAAAAAATACAATAAAGCATGTGTAAATGTGTTTTATGCCACATTTGCATTTATGTACATGAGCCATGTTCATGATATATAATTTTTACCTAGTGTTTTATTATTATGTTTTCTTAGAGCTTATGTGGCATGTACATGATACGTTACCGTAGAGAATTGTTGCTGGTGAGGCATAAATGGGACATGAGGCTGGCTAATATGGGATGGGAGAAATTCTCACCACTAACAGAATGAGGCATAAAATGGGCTAGTGCATTAGAGAAACCTGCTCCAGGCCAGCCCTCAGTCATTACTAATGTATTTGCTGTGATACATGTTCCTGCACATATCTTGAGCTATAGCTTTCAAACATGGCCCTGAGCTTCAGGCCAGTGTTTCTCTCTGTGCAGCCGGACTGTGTGCCATCACAGCAGGTATTCCAAGCAGACAGACAAGCCCAGCTTGAAGCATTCCCTGGAAGCCTTAGATGAAATGGCACAAATAATGAGCCGCATTATCAATCACGGAAAGGGGGCAGCTGCTTTAGTGTGTGCGCCATCTCTGACACACACTTGGGCCAGAGATCATTACGAAGCCTTCAGCACACAGCTCCGGAGCAGATTAGCCCAAAGGTATGCAACCATACTGTGTTCACTCAGAATTAGATAAAGCAGGGAAAGGTCAGAGGTCCAAGAATGAATAAAAGCAGCCCAACATAGAGGCTAACAGGGAAAATGTGTTCAAATGTTTTGACAAAAAGTGCAAAAACTCAACAGTTCACTTTGTGCAAATCATACGCTGAGTCACAGTTAATGGGCATTGTCATCCGGAACATTCAGCACCATAGTGATGCTTAGTCACACATATCTGAATGGTTGTCAGTGAGGATAATCTCTAAGGCTGCACTTTACAATGCAGATCTATCATCATTGCAACACTAACATGCAGATCTATCATTATCTATCACAAGGACTGTAATATTTTATGTCAGGCATTTCCACTTTGCATGTTAATATAAATAGCCAATCAGTAGTCATAAACACATTCTTTTGCAAGTGGAAAACTGTTATTTTATTAGTACACATTTGGTCCAGTACAGAAGGGCAGAGCTATAAACTACAGTTGATTGGGTGACAAAGAATTTAAACCAAATTAAGCATTCCTTTGCCCATTTTTATTACAATCTCTTACCCTGTTTACTGTCTATCTACTATCTACAATCAAGCAAAGGCAAAAAGGGGAAAAATAAATACATTTTAATAAATATATGCATTTCTTAATCACTCATTTTTCAGTAGAAAAGATCACTATGCTATGTTTGGGGGGGAGGGGTGGGGATGAGCCATGACAGAAATCTTTTATAAGGTAGTGGGGCCTTCAAGGCATGTCTTAAGCTTTATAACAACAACAAAAAGTAATGAAATGCTAGTTTACTGAAAACAAGTCAACCCAATAAAAGCAACAGATGTGGTCTTTTGTACAATGGACCAAATTTACCAATGTTAGATCTTTTTTATTCTTTTTCCTGTGCCAAGGCAAGGAAATTGTATTTATATAGCAAAATTGATACAAGGGCAACTCAGAGTGCTTTACAGAAATAAAAGACAGATTTAAAGCACACAGACAAGATTGCAGATAAAACACTTTGAGTTGTCTTTACTGAATGTAGGCAGAGCTGAAGAGTAAGTTTTTTAACATCTCATTGAACATTGATAAAGTTGAGGCTTGTTTCACTTCATCTCAGAGGCTGTGCAGAGATATTAAAACTGGACTGATGTGGTTGTACTTCCTGGTTTTGGTTAGAACCCAAGCAGCAGCATTCTGAATAAACTGCAGCTGTTTTAACCTTGTTTTGAGAGACCAGTGAGCAGGCCGTTACAGTAATCTAACCTGCTGGAGATAAAAGCATGGATAAGTCTCTCTAAGTCTGGTTTAGATATTATCCCTTTGACTTTGGAAATATTTTGAAGTTGATAAAATGCTGATGATGTAATTGACTTAATGTGAATGTGGGTATTCAAGCTTGAGTCCATGACCCCTGGTTATGACCTGTTTTTTGGATTTTAGAGAAAGAGACTCGAGGTGACTGGTGACATGTTCTCTTTCTTTCTGTGGCCCAAAGATAATTAGTTCAGTCTTGTCTCTGTTAAGTTGGAGAGAACTATTTTGCATCCACAAGTCTATCTGTTCAATGCAGTGACACAGTGAATGGATTGGTCCATTTTCACCTGCTGTGAGTGAAATATAAATCTGAGTATCATCTGCATAATTATGGTAGGATTTGTCACAGCTGTGTATTACCTGACATAAAGCAAGCATGTAAAGATTGAATAATAGGGGTCCCAAGCTAGACCCCTGTGGAACCCCACATGTCAGGGCCATTTGGTCTGATACACAGTTACCAACCGAAACAAAGTACTTCCTGTCTTCAAGATAGGACTAAAACTATTTAAGGGCAGTTTCAGAAATGCCTATCCATTCCTCTAATCTTTGTGACAGGATTTCATGGTCGACTGTATCAAACGCAGCACTCAAGTCCAACAGAGCTAAGACAGAGACTTTGCCCACGTCAGTGTTCATACGGATGTCATTTGTGACTTTGATAAGTGCAGTCTCAGTCTGTGATGGGGCCTGAATCCTGACTGAAAAGGTTCAAAGCAGTTGTTAAGTAATAGAAAGTCATTAAGTTGCTGATATACAACTATTTCAATGACTTTCCCTAAAAATGGCAGGTTTGATATGGGCCGATGTTGTTGAGCACTGTAGCATCAAGACTGCTCTTATTTAGGAGAGGCTTAATGACAGCAGTTTTTAAGGCCCTTGGAAATGTTCCAGACTGTAAGGAATTATTGACTATATCAATGAGTTGTGGTAACAAAATGCTTAGTATTGCAGCAGGTGGATGAACTTTTTAACTGTTCTGTCAATTGGACTGTAGACTTGAACCTTGTCGTTAAAAAACAATGCAAACTCAAGTTGTTACTGCAGTTGTTGATGATCTCTGTGCCTTAATACACACTCAGGTCCAAAGCCACCCAGAGAGGAAGTCCTGGTCCTATTCTCATCTTAGTGTCTACACAGTACAGCCTGACTGCACAGATCTTCTCAATATTTGAACAGATGCTTGGAGATTGAAGATATTGATATTTTCTGCCAAAATCCTGTCAGTCACTCTCACACTCTCTGGCTCACAGCATTTGACCAAAAATATCAAACAAAGACAGTGTCAGATCTTTAAGTTTTCAAACCACTTGTAGATAATAGATTTTACTGGCTATAAATAATCTTGCAACATGTAAGTAAAATAAGTCAAATAAGCTTTCTGTGCAACCAGGCTGGTTTGTGTGGTAGCAGTATTCTTTAAATATTATTTAATAATGTTCTGTTCATCTGCCATTCTGCATATTTTCTTGCTTTTCCTCTAGAAAACCCAGGAGTGTACAAAGTAACAAACGGACAACCCATTATTTATTTAAGAAACAAATAAGAACAAAATACCTCAGACTGGGTATAGTCTGAACCTGAACTAACTCCATTTGTTTACGAATATCCAGCCATGGAGGCTTTGGAAAACTGACAGAAAAAGCTTGTTCAGCAATAGACAAGTTTGGAGAATTAAGGTGAAGAAATGGAGCGATTTATGTTCAAGAGATGGATGCTGTACAAAACAACATGAGCTAGATCCACATGAAGGAGTTGATGCCTGAAGTGCATACACTGCAAAACACAGTGCTCCCTATTAACCACCAAATTATGTATAAACAAGACAGCAAATTTTGTCTTATCTGTGTACTGTCAGTGAGTAGGTAGAGAACATTGGTATGTGGCTCAATATTTAGTTGCAGAGACATTGGATTATTTTTTCTTTGTTTTGCATGTCTTGCATAGAACGCTAAATAAAACCACAATGAAGGACAAACTACTATGAATGCATGGTTTTAGTCTTCTGGGTTCAGCTCCTAAAACCATGTTAAACAGATTTGCCTGAGGAAATTAGCATACACAGTGCTTAAGTGGCACTTGCACAATGTTATTGTAGACACAGACATTAACAAATACAAATGTGAACTCTCACACACTTAAAAATGCATAAAAACTGTTGATTCTTGCTCCATTTTGTCTCCATCTAATGCTGCAGCCACATACTGTACTTTAGTAAAACTCAGTCCATAAAAACAATATTGACTCTGATAAACATGAGACAGGTTTTTGCTGCTTTTAATGTATCTAATATTGTGTTTTTACCTTGCTCGTTCTTGACATATTAGGGATGTATCTTTTTGATGACATCACTTCTGGAAGGGTCAGAACCAACCACTGAAGGTAAAAGCAATAACTGTAAGTAGTCTCAGGTTAAATTTTTCCGGTAAAAGTTGCCCAATGTAAATGTAATGGGAATTAGACATAGGTTTGCCAACATTTGCATTATTCCAACAAGGGCACAGTATTACATAACTATCTTTATACATGAGGCCGTAATCCCCACTCTGTCTACAAAGTCCTCAGGCACTTCAAACGACACAAACACCGGCCCCACCTCTGTCTTGTGTGTTGAGTGGATTAAATCCACACAGATTGAGCTACAGTCCCCACTGCACAGCTGTGAGCTCATATAACAGCCCCAACGCAGTCAGTAAGCCTTTGACGTCAGAGCCACAGCAGATTGGAGGAAAAGTCTCAGTGTTCCTCATTTCCGGTGCATTTCCTTTCCCCCTCTGTCTGCCTCTGCTTAAAAAATATGTAATCCTACATTGTGACCAAAGCCCTAATCCAGATTTCAGTAATGAAAAAAACAACAACAGTGTGTTACTCAAATGAACCTGTTATGTCAATTTTTAACCCCTGAAACCCAGTGGCGTGGCTAATTTATTTGAGGAAGCCAGATGAGGGCTTAGCAGAGCTAATTTAAAGCAAATCAGCATTTGTAACTCCTTCCTCTCTCTTTTCCCTTTCAGCAATAAACTGGAACTTACTGGAACCTTAGTTATTTATGAAACTATTCCACTTAATGTAAACACAGTATAGATAATAGAATAATTAGGCCTATATGTCTCAAACAATGTTTTTTGAGGTTATAGGCATATATCAACAAAACACAAACGGCTCCACGGCGCAAAAAACACAGAAACTGATCTGAAGGGATCTGTCCGCGGGCCTTCACAACATTAACAAATGAACTGGACTGACACACGCAGTTTGAAGGCATATAAACAAAAACATGTAAAACAGAATCAGTGCTCAGTTAATACAGTAGCTAGTAATTTCCTACTTGACACCTCCATATGATACCTGCAGCTCGTTTCTTTTTGCTGATTGGTCAGTGATCCATGTTTCTATCGTCTACCTGTAACTTATCGAGCTCCAGAGCCAGTTAGCCATTCAGCGCAAGTTACCAGAGAGCTACCTCAATAGAAAGTGAATGAGCTTGGTGATACTAAAAACCCAGGGTCAACCCTAAATTTACCTCTAAACCTCCTAATCCAGCTTCAGATAGGGTCATCCGTATTCCATCAAAAATAATGCCAGCAAAACAGCCGCTGAAGTTTAGCGCTGGCAGAGTTCTCAGTATTAAATGTCCAAAAACCCTTTTTCCTCTCTGAACACAGCTCAGGTTTCAATATAGGCCTGCCATCAGATTTCATTTTAAGCTACTGTTCAATGGGTAACTTTGTAAAATTATTCTCTACCAAGTGTTGTAAATGGCCGCCCTCCATACTAATAAAATGCTAGCTAAAATTTAACACTTTAGCTAACACATTAAATGTCGCTCACGCTCTCTAGGTGAAACAACACAAAAGATAAACTGTATTTAGAGTTTAAATCAAAACTGAGGAAGCCTGGCTCCCCTTGGCATCAGGGAGGAAAAGCCACTGCTGAAAATTAACATTAAGTTGGTGCACAATTTTCATACAAGGCTAAATTCTTTTTCTCATAGACCAGTTACTACAATATTTTGCACAAAAATGAAATTTCCAGGCATTAATAATGCTGTGTAAAGTCACTTAAGCCTATTCTTCAACAAAACACAGATTAGCCAACCTATTCAGCTGAACATATTTCATATTTTGTGGGAGGATAGATTTACACTAGCCATTAATATTTCCTAATCAATTTGTTCATTACACCACACTTATGATAAAAGACAGCTGGCTCTTATGTTAATAGCTGTGTATGTTTAGTGATTGTGTAAACCAAGAGGGAGGCTGATAAATACCGCCAGTTTGCCCAGTTCCTTAGAGAACACACTGGCCATGTCCAAACTGCCCATAGAGATCTGCATGAATCTGACCTGGAACATGAATCTAAATGACTGTCATTAATCAAAGGCTAATTAACAACAGAGAAAACAGCAGAATGGGAAATGGGTGAAATTGGAAATCTAGCTGTTGAGTGATTTCCACTCCACCAATCGTTGGGCGGCCCCCAGGCACTGCCTTTGATTTGTGGCTGCTGACCTTTGGCTTGATGGAGCTGTCACTGCGGCTGCTGGGTTGGACTCAGCAGATGAGAACAACAGAGCGTGAAAAGTATCTGTGGCGGTCCTGAGTTATGTAAAACAGTAAATTAAATATAGACACCATTCGCATGAGGCATATTATTAGAATAATAATTTAATTCATTGCTGTTCAAGCATGTATCCTTTACAATTCATGGGTGTCAGAACTGTTTGAATAAGTGAATATTGAAAGATGGTGGTGTGCCTAGGCACAACGGCTTCTTGGGCCATCATCACCAGACCCTGTGAGATATTAAAATTATCTTTTATTTTTATTCACTATGAGCAACTTGATTACTCAGTGAATGTCTGAGGACGCCCAAACCCAGAGAAAGCCCATAGTAGCACGGGGAGAACATGTAGAAAGAAAAGAAAGGCCAGGCATCAATTACATAACCTTCCTGCTCTGTGACAGAAGTGCTAATCATAAATAACAATTAAGCATGTTAAAATATTACTAATATCTGATTATTTCTCAGACCAAATTAAATGCCAAGTTGATACAACACAATGCAAATTAACTTCTGTCACATTTAGGCAGCCTAGTTATACTGGAGCTGGACTATACCTAAAGGCAGCCAGTGTTTGAGCATGTGATATATTACTAAAACAAAAAACTATCTTCAACTATCTTTATTAGGCCAATATATATAACTTTGTCCTTCACCCTCCGCGGGTGGTCTCATCCTTCGAGCTCGGGTCCTCTACCAGAGGCCTGGGAGCTTGAGGGTTCTGCGCAGTATCTTTGCTGTTCCTAGTACTGCACTTTTCTGGACCGAGATGTCTGGTGTTCTCCCAGGGATCTGCTGTAGCCACTCTTCCAGTTTGGGGGTTACTGCCCCGAGTGCTCCAATGACCACAGGCACCACTGTCGCCTTCACCTTCCAAGCCTTTTCCAGCTCTTCTCTGAGGCCTTGGTATTTCTCTAGTTTCTCATGTTCCTTTTTCCTGATGTTGCAATCACTTGGTATTGCCACGTCAACCACAACGGCCTTCCTCTGCTGTTTGTCCACCACCACAATGTCTGGTTGGTTTGCCATTACCATTCTGTCAGTCTGAATCTGGAAGTCCCACAGGATCTTGGCTCGGTCATTCTCTATCACCTTTGGAGGTGTTTCCCACTTTTACCTCGGGGTTTCCAGTCCATACTCCGTACAGATGTTCCTGTACACTATGCCAGCCACTTGGTTATGGCGCTCCATGTATGCTTTCCCTGCCAGCATCTTACACCCTGCAGTTAAGTGTTGGATTGTCTCAGGGGCCTGTTTGCACAGCCTACACCTTGGGTCTTGTCTGGTGTGGTAGATTTGGGCCTCTATTGCTCTGGTGCTCAAGGCCTGCTCCTGTGCAGCCATGATGAGTGCCTCTGTGCTGTCCTTTATATATATATATATATATATATATATATATATATATATATCAGGTCATATATCATATATCATATATGTATCAGTCAGGTTCATACACCACCACAATGGATTTGAAATGAAAAGGCCATGGAACAGCTAAGCAGCCGATTGTCCCATTACTTTTGGTCCCTTAAAAAGTGGGAGGCACATACAAACTGTTGTAAATCCTACAGCGTTCACCTGATTTGGATGTAAATATCCTCAAATTAAAGCTAAAAGTCTGCAGTTAAAGCAGATCTTGTTCGTTTCATTTCAAATACATTTTGGTGGTGTTTAGAGCCAAAAAGATTAGAATTGTGTCGATGTCCCAACATTTATATATATATATATATATATATATATATATATATATATATATATATATATATATATACAGTTTTTAATAGATAGATCAGCACACTGCATTAACATCAGAGTACAGCAGTATTGTATACACTCAACTTAATAAAAGCATTTCCATTATCGACCGGCGATGGAAGTTTGTCATTGCTGAGGTCCCAGGTCTATGATGGATGATTAATTCAGAGAAGAGACATTTATAACTGCATCTAACCAGAACTCTATATTCAATAAGCTTTTTCTGGTTATGACACCTGCAACTGCAATATACAGTGGGGATCGAAAGTTTGGGCACCCCAGGTTAAAATTTTTATTAATGTGCATAAAGACGGCAAGAAAAGATGGAAAAATCTCCAAAAGGCATCAAATGACAGATTAGACATCCTTATAATAACTCAAAAAAAGTTAGATTTTATTTCCATCATTTACATTTTCAAAATAACAGAAAACAAAAAAATGGTGTCTGCAAAAGTTTGGGCACCCTGCAGAGTTAATACCTTGTACTGCCCCCTTTGGCAAGCTAGGACCTGACAGTGTCATGGATTGTTCTCAATCATCGTCTGGATAGACCAGGTGATGTCAATCTCAAAGGTTTTAAATGCCCAGACTCATCTGACCTTGCCCCAACAATCAGCACCATGGGTTCTAGTTCTAGAAAACTGAAACTGAAAATAGTTGACGCTCACAAAGCAGGAGAAGGCTATAAAAAGATAGCAAAGCGGTTTCGGATGCCAATATCCTCTGTTCGGAATGTAATTAAGAAATGGCAGTCATCAGGAACAGTGGAAGTTAAAGCAAGATATGGAAGACCAAGAAAAATATCAACAGCTCGCAGGATTGTGAGAAAAGTAAGTCAAAACCCACGTTTGACTGCACGATCTCTCCAGAAAGATCTGGCAGACACTGGAGTTGTGGTACACTATTCCACTATAAAGAGATACTTGTACAAATATGGACTTCATGGAAGAGTCATCAGAAGAAAACCTCTTCTACGTCCTCAACACAAAAATCATTTTTTGGCCGGAATGAGCAAAGGTATGTTCGGAGAAGAAAGGGCACAGAATTTAATGAAAAGAACCTCTGTCCAACTGTTAAGTATGGGGGTGGATCGATAATGTTTTGGGGTTGCAGCCAGTGGCACAAGGAACATTTCACGAGTAGAAGGAAAAATGGATTCAATAAAATTTCAGCAAATTTTGGATGCTAACTTGATGCCATCTGTGAAAAAGCTGAAGTTAAAGAGAGGATGGCTTCTACAAATGGATAATGATCCTAAACACACCTCAAAATCCACAGTGGATTACATCAAGAGGCATAAACTAAAGGTTTTGCCATGGCCTTCACAATCTCCTGATCTCAACATAATTGAAAATCTATGGATAGACCTTAAAAGAGCAGTTTGTGACAGACAGCCCAGAAATCTCAAAGAACTAGAAGACTTTTGTAAGGAAGAATGGGCAAAGATACCTCAAACAAGAATTGAAAGGCTCTTGGCTCGTTACAAAAAGCGTTTACAAGCTCTGATACTTGCCAAAGGGGGCAGTAAGGTATTAACTCTGCAGGGTGCCCAAACTTTTGCAGACACCATTTTTTTTGTTTTCTGTTATTTTGAAAGTGTAAATGATGGAAATAAAATTTAACTTTTTTTGAGTTATTATAAGGATGTCTAATCTGTCATTTGATGCATTTTGTTGGCATCTTTATGCACATTAATAATTTTTTTTTACCTGGGGTGCCCAAACTTTCGATCCCCACTGTATATAATACATATCAACCCAAACCACTGAAGTCAGCAGCAGTCTTTTTTTCTGCCCAATATTATCATTGTCATTGAAATGGGAATCATGATAAACTTAAAAATGAAATAATTAAAGAATGACTGGAGAAGGTTTATTAATCTGTTCCATATACAAAAAAACAAATTTTTTTTGCCCACCAATTGATTTTTTTTTGGTCAGCAACAAATATTTGGCCACCCATATTAATCTTTTGAACAATGGTATCAACAAGTGTATTCTTTGTGGCACAGTAATTGTCAGTATGAATAAAAATCTGTAAAGGCATGTAGATAGGCTATAGCTTTGGCAGCTACAATGATTAATCTATCATTGCACCACTTTGGAAAATTGAGGTTGGCATTACTGCTGTATGCTGTTGATGTGATATATTATAAAGAGCATCTCTTTACAGTGCAGGTACTTTGATCAACAAACCAATGTGGGAATGCAGGGGTCTCAAATGAGAAATGACTCAGCCTGACGAAATCCATGAGGGACGCGTCACCATTGGTATTCATTATCCTGCTTCACAAGCTCTCCACTTTCTAAAGGCGTAATGGTTCCCAGTGAGGTACAGTCAGAATGCAGCTGCACTCCCTTGGTTCCAGAAAACTCACATTTGCAGGTGGGCTTTATTTTGTACGTTTGCTTCTGAAGATGCCAATTATAACTCTTTAGATGACGAACACGGCCTTTGAATGCTTTTCTACATCTGATTGAAGAATTTGGGGAAAAAGGCTATAAATGCCTCTCCATATTTCTCAGCTTGGTAAAAAGAGACGCTTGATCTATTTCCGATCATCTTAAAGTTAAAGTCTTTAAAGCCTTTTGGAGAATTCAGAGAGAGAAGAGATCTTTAATCAATAGCACAGTCTTTGGGCTTGCAGAGTATTGGGAATATTGGACAGCCTGCCTGCATGTTTGTGGAGTATGGATGGCCATTAGCTCCTCGCAGGCAAAGAGCAGGTCAGTGTTGTACATAATTAGCTCACAGAAAGCTTTTTCCTGTGAATGTAACCACCACAATGCATTATGAGGCTGAGCAGTGAGTCACATTGGATTTGAGGTAACACATCCAGGAGAAGTACACATGTGACTGACACATATTTAGGCATTTATGCATTACTGCAGTCCTGGGGCAGTGGCACAGAGGAGACACCTAACAATTTTCAAGTTCACTCTCAATAATTCAAATTCTTTTGCTTGGGTCTATAACAATCACTTTAAAGTTTTAATATCACTAATATGGGCAAAAGGCCAGACTACTAAAAAGACTGCAGTTCTCACACCTATCCTTTCTGGACCATGTAGACACCTACGGTAGCCCTGAAGGGACTTGCTGCAGTCTTTGAACAAACCCAGTGGAAATGGGTCAGATTCTTTTTGTCTATCGCATTTAAAATGGTAAATGGTAAATGGCATGCATTTATATAGCGCGTTTTTGCACCGGGCACCCGGGTTTTCGGGCACCCAAAGCGCTTTACATCGTGTTTCCACTCACCCCATTCACCCACATTCACACCTGGGGCAGACAGAGATGGGGGCTACCATACAAACGGCGCTCAACCTTCTCCTACCACCACCAAACACACCTCTACAGTCACACACATTCATACACCAGTGCTATGGACACTGGAGGCAAGGTGGGTTAAGTGTCTTGCCCAAGGACACAACGAAAGTATGAACAGGGCAGAGCGGGAATCGAACCACCAACCTTCCGGTTATAGGACGACTGCTCTACCACTGAGCCACTCTGCCCCTTATTTACCTAAATATGCTTTGCCTTCATATCAATTGAAACAAGAGTTTACTTCTCCTCCAACAGTGCTCAGTTTGTCCACTCTGACAGCTGCAGGTACAAGAAGGAATGGAACATCTACTGAATTTTATGAAGCTTTAATTGACCAAGACTTTAGCGACTGGGCCAAATGTATGATACATTGGTAACCTAGGAAATTCAGTCAAAGCCAAGTCTCAGGTCAACAACAAATCCTTGTTGCGTTTGCTAGCGCTTGGTAGGGGTATTTCAAGAAAAATCTATCAATCCATCTTCTACCGCTTATCCGGGGTTCTGTGAGATTGGAAGGGAGCAAAGCTGGATCTGGTTTCTGGTCCCCCTACAGAAGCCAGAGGGCCTGGCTCAGACCCTGTCTTGACAGCTTGGACTGTTACTCTATAACCGTGAGGAAGTCCACCCAGGCACATCTAAGACACAGTTAAACAAGGTTACACTCTAATGTGCCCCGTAGCAAAGACACAAGGCTTCAGAGTTTACACACAAGCTGTCCACCGTTGTACTGAATGAAGGCACCGATGTTAATGTCAAGACATTTTTTTTTGTTTTTATTATGGATCTTAATGCACAATAAAAAACAAAATGATACCAGATGCTGCAGAATTAACAGTCTAAAGGTAGTTCTGACAGTATATAGTCAGAAAAGTGTTGATGGAATTTTTGAATAAGAAGCAGGAAAATAAGAAAGGATATAATGAAGACTCAAGAGATCACATGGTAATTCCTAGTCTGGCCATCTATCTTTTTTCTACTCTACACAAAGAATTAGTCTGGTCTCTGATGATTCAAGTTTGATTTCCAGGAGGCGGAACAAATGGAAGCAGCTTAAACTACCCCCGCGTGCATTTAATGGGAGAAAGGGAATGGGTCAGGCTGAACAAGCAATGAAATACCAAAAGTAAATACTGTGATTTGAGCTGGCCACAAGAGAGAACGGAATTAAATGTACTGTAAAATCTGAACTAAGAGTGTGCTCATTTGAGGTCATCATTGAAAAACGGTTGATATGCACCACATTAGCTCTATGTTTTTTATCGGACTAAAACTCTGATATGAATTTTTTTTTCTTTCAAGTTTGGCTTATGTTTTGATGGAAGCATGACTGGAGTAGGTAAGTACCAAAACATAGAATTAAACCAGGAGGTCATTCACTGGAGAGACAAACATATAGAGCATCATGTTATTTTACATCTTGACCGGTGGCACTCATACTTTCACATCTCTACAGGCGAGAGGGTGGACAAGCAGGCAATTATGTTTTAACAACAGAGCAGCGCAGGTCCCTTCTATGTAATTACCAGAGCGCTGCAGTGGAGCGAGGGCTCGATCCGCAAACACAGCTCTTTATTTAGCTTTCAATCTCGGCGTCACCCCTCACATTTGGCCTGACCCGGCAGGTAGTGGTAGAGAGCAGAAAATCAAACGGAGGCAGTCAAAGTGAGAGTATGGTTCTGAAAGGAAGAACTAAGATTCAGTATTTTTATCAAAGAAGGTTGGGACCAAAAGATTCAGACAAAATAAAATTTGAAATATTGTGGTAGCCTAAAACCTGTCTTTTGTGTTATGATGAAGAAGTGTCATGCTCAGTCAAGTGATGCTTGTTGAAATAACCATTGGGACCATTGGCAGGCCATCCTATCCCTCTCACCAAATCATTTTATCACCAACCATCATGCTGAAGGCATGAGTAAACAAACATGTGACCAGCTCTGAGTATTGACATTTGGTCAGTGCGCCATCAAGATCAATAGTCAACTATGTATCTGAAGTTTACTCGTGTGTGTGTGTGTGTGTGTGTGTGTTGTATGGGAGCTGGTCTCAATCCCACCAGATCATCAACACACATCACCATTATTTATACATAGCCTATCAATAATGTCACTTTTTACAAGCAGTTTACTATTTGCAATACGCAGGTTGTGTAATAAAATGGCGTCCTTTGGCCAACCTGTTCATCTATACGTACTATATCGTTACATAAAATGTATTTGATTTGGATCTGTGCTGATTGTCCAGCCCCTCAAATTTTTCTTTGTGGTATCCAGAGTGTACTATATAAATATATTATTTGACTGACGGGACACCAACAGCTACCAAAATTGTCAGATTTTGTAGTGTGTATTACCTTTTTTTCTGTTAATAAAATAATTATATTCGCAAAAAATATATATTTTATTGTTTGTGACAATGTGTTTGTGACCTGTTCAAAACAGGACCTTAAAAAGAGTATATAGAGTATGGAGTGGCTAGTAGTGGTGAGTAGAATGGCCACCATGGTCATGTAGAAGATATTTTGTTAAACAAAACTGGGGAAATATAAATTTTAACAGTGCCTGTGCACATACAAACATTAAGGCCTTACACTCTAAGGTCTAAATACGCTCTAGGGCAGTAGAAGCACTCTGCGATGTTGATCAAATATGTCTTTTGTCAAGTGGAAAGCCCAAAGACGTCTTTACTTCCCCAAAGAGTGCAATTGTAAATGTCAGGATGAAAGCGGTGCCCCCTCCGAGAGGAACTGTTACACATCTCCCTGAGTGACGCTGCACCAGTCTTCTCTGAGCTCATTTACACCGACACATGACCTTTACACCATTTTACACTTGAGCTCAACTCTCAAATCCACAGTGTACATCAGGCACAACCAGGCACTCCCCCACATTTGGTCTCCATGTATCTGTGATAAGAGTCAATCCACAACATTAGACAACGTTTAAATGAAAAAACATCCTATTTTCTACCAAAAGTTACACATCCTCCCTTTAACCATAAGTCTTTGACATTTGTCGGACCATTTCTGAGCATTGCCAGACTGCTCCACCCAGAAAACATTACCTCAGCAATTCCTGTTGTTTTTACTCCACTGCATGTCAAATTTGAAATATGTTTTTATTTGTTGATGTAGGTGTAGTCTTCCTGTTTTGATCAGTGCTGACAGTAATTTTCCATTACAGCAGCGCAGCAGTGGGGCTGAGCCGAGCGTGAGTCCTGCTGCTGTAACTATTTAGCCTGTTCAGATCCGTTTTGACAGCTAACGGCAAATAAATGTTTTCCAGACAGTAATGTGTGCAAAAACATAAGCACAGGTGGAACGTGTTTTGTTCCTGTGCAAAATAACACATTAGCCTTTTTCAACTAACACATACAGAACATCCTCATTTAGCTCATGGTATTGATCCGCCATCCCTGATCAGGCTTGTTTTTCCTCTGTGAAAGCTATAGGTACATGGACATAATTCAATGTGTCATACAGCAAATTTAAGGTAATGTTGGAATTTAAAATGTAATGTAAAAAACAACTAAAATGCACTGCACATCCCTCAGAAAGGATAGCACTTTGTCATTTTTGTCAAAAGAATTTCACATAAAAACCTTAACATTACGGTTGATAGCCATGTCCGTTTACATTAAAGTCACATTTCAACACAAGAGATTTTGTGAGACTTTGTGTGACTAGATGTACTGCATTGGACCTTTAGATAACATGATCATGCATATTTCTTTGCATTCGAGAAATTGACTTGAGGGCTGGGCTTATCCTTTTGCCAATGATCTTCCGAGAATACTGTAGACTGAACACTACATCACTTTAGGACAGGGGTGGGCAATTATCTTTCCCCAAGAGTCACATTAGAACATGGAACTCTTGTGGATTGCCGGGCCAACACAGGGAACTCAGTTATGTTCAATAAAAACATGTTTATCTTGCCTATAGGAAGGGTGTTTACCGTTTGGAGCATGTCATATAGTGGAATCAACTGATTGCTGCAAAATATTGAAGGAAAAAGAAAAATATATGCAGTGTTTAATCATCAATAAAATATTAGTAAATGCTTGGCGGGCCGCATTGAACAGCCCAACGGGCAGCATGTGGCCCCCGGGCCTTAGTTTTCCCACTCCTGCTTTAGGATGTTTATTCTCTTGTGGTCCCGCTCAGGGTGTCATATATTTAAATCTGACTTTCCTTGATGCTATGCAATGTTTTGACAACAACTGTGTGCCTCCTGTACAAAGTGTGTAATACAATATGTGAATATGTTGTCATTTAGAGCCTAATTTGAAAAGAAATTGAATATTTGAATATAATCAGAGTAATGTAAGGCTAGGAATTAAAACAAACAGCAGAAACTTTAGAATAGAAAAGTACTATATTTCAAGTTTTACAAGTAATTGCATTGCCATTTCTTCTGCAGGACGCGAGTAAACAGAAATTGTCACTCAGGTCCAGCAGCATATTGTGGAGGCGTATTGTTTTTCAGTCTTACAGCCTTTGGGAAGAAGCTGTGTCTTAGCCTCTTTGTCCTGGCTTTGAGGTTGTGTAGCCTTCTGCCTGAGGGGAGGGGTGTGAACAGTTTGTGTGCTGCATGGGAAGGATCCTTCATGACGGAAGTTGCGCATAAAACATCATAAATCGGTTTGTATAATGTATTTTTAAATCCCCCTTTTTACGTCCTCTGTGTACTCATGTTTGTGACTTTCTGCATTTGGTCCTGAGACCACCTCTTTTTCCCCAGACAAAAGACCAGCTGTTAGTTTGATCTATGGTCTGGTGGAGCTTTCAAATCTGACCATTTGGTTTAGACCAACTGGGTATTTCTGGACTAAGTCTAAGCATTCAGGTTTGAATGCCTTCTAAGCACTGCTGAAGGAGAAGCACACTCTATTGTGGAACACAATCTTGTATAAAAGTGCAAAGACTTCTTTGAACTAAATGGATTTTGTTGCTACACTTTTAAGGCAAACTCTTCATCTGACCCTTAGGAGATTTGTTCATAGACAATAGCATGTCCCTGCAGGGTTTTTAAGTGTGAGGTGTTAAATCTGCAATATGACCACTAGATTTCCCCCCTGCCCAAAACAACATACTGCATTTGTATACAGACCTAACAAGAAACATTTAGCTAGAAGGTTTTAGGTGCAAATGGCTACACTGAAAAAGCTCATTGTTTTGAATCTAATCCAGCTCTTTCATTATTGACTCTATACACACAGTTTTGATGTTGCAGGTGGCCTTTAAGTGTTTCCTTTAACACTATTGGCACTGTTTCAGACCCATTTTATTGTTGTAGTTTGGAGTTCATCCAAAGCTTTCTGTTCACATTGCTACTCCATCTGTTCTACTGTTTTCCTCCGTTGCTCTTCTACTTCTGCACGTTTTGTTACATTAAGTTCTTCTATTACAATTGTCAGTTTGTTTTTCGGTACATCTTTGGCAGAGGCTGGTACAGTGCTGCCTTCTTATGCGGAAAGTATAAATCAAAATCTTTGTTTAAAAGTGATTAATGATATAGGCCTACAGCACTGCAGTGGCTGGCAGGGAACTGAGGAACAGGAAATGAGCATAAACAACGCAGCTGCCAGAAATAAGAGTAAAAAACACAACACTCAGGTGCTCATGTTTCCTAGAATATAGTTGATCTGATTTCCTGTTGTTACAAAGACAGAGAGCCAAATCTTCCCGATCAAAACGCAGGTATCTGGCGGAGACAAAAGCTCATTGAGGGGCGTGTCCAAATCTACTTTTCTGATTTTCAGGGCGACGACAGTGGTACAAAGAGGCAGGACTTGACAAAGCACAGATATAAAGAGGCTGGATTTATGTGTCACGTGTGTTTTGCTTTTAACCAATCACAGGGCTTTCCACCAGTATTATTATTATTATTATTAGAAATATCACACTTTTATTATTCAAGTTTTATTTTAGTTATTGTGATATAATGCATAACTATTCTCTTTAATTGTTTAATTTATTGTTAAGCCCTTCTAATATTGAATGAGCAGACTATTATACTAATTAGTCAGACAAGCCTATACTTTCTTATCACTCATTTTATTATAAACAAAGTCACTTACATCCAGATAAAAATATATATTTTATCATTATTTTGGCAGAATTGGGATTTTTATGTGTGATCATTTTAATTGATCTTGCAAATCTTCTGCAACTAAACCTACAGCTACTGTGCATGTCTGCACATGCTTTGTATCAACACAAAGGGAAAAAGTGGAGTATTTTAAACAAACTGGCACGACTATTTTAACTATTTATTTTATTTTTTGGTAATGGAATAAAGACAGAAGAAACCACAGAGGGATTTTTTTTTTTACTCATGTCATGTAAAGCCGCCCTTGTTGTTTCATGCCGTAGTTAATTGGTCTCAATCACATGGACACTGCATGATCCCTTCAGCTTCAAAACAAGCTCTGGAGCATGGTTACAGCAGCGTGGGTCTCAGACAGACAGGTGTCAGGGCTTAGTCCAGGCCCAGGCACAGATGAGGAATGTGGATAATAGCAGCACCAATACATTTTGGGACTGTATTTTCACAATGCTCCAAACATAGATCCGAGTTCCTGATCAGGTTGGGTGAATATGAAAATAAATGCTACCTTTGCTTTGAACACATGTGTAATTTTAAATAAACAGTTTAACCGAACATTGATAGCACTGACCTGGAATGCAGTTGGTTAATTTCCATTTAACATGGAGTAACTGGTAGCTTAGCTCACTATATTTTTCAAATAGCTTGCCCAACACTGCCAATTACTGCATAATTCTTTCATAATTCAAAATACATCATAACACACAGTGATCATAACCCTGCAAAGACCTAGAAAAGGGCTCAAATCAAGGAATCAATGTTTAATACGTCTCTGGCTATAAGTGCAAGAGGTTTTTTGCTCTTTTTTTGCTGATCTGAAAAATGATCTGATCCATGACTCAAAAACCGTAATGTGATCCGAACCGTGAGTTTTGTAAAGCATGCACACTCATTCTTGTACTTTCTAAAGCCGTTTTGCACTTTACATGTCTGTGAGCTGCTTTAACAAGTAAATCTGTCTGCTGTGGGATTACGGTTTATCTTATCTTATTCATCCTGTTCATTCTCGGTTTATTTCCCACATGTTTTGACAGACAGCTGCTCTGTGAGCTGCTGAACACCTGAATCTCCCAGCTTTGGAATCAGTAAATTGTCTCTCATTTCACTCACAACCTTAAAACACACCGTTGAGGCCTTTGATTCACCTGAAACTGATGATTCAAAGTTTGATCAGCGAGTTCTTTAAAGTCCACTGTGGTTTTACGATGAAACTTGAGCTCTGATTCCACTGAAATGTCTTAGCACTTATTTTAAAAGAAAACCATGCAGGGAAATTCAATCTTATGCTAGTCATCCAACCATCCATTCATAAATACCAATATGTCCAGTGTTGAGGCCTTACCGGTATATGTCGACCACTTTAAGATCTATGCATGTTTTTTATAATGCCGTTAGCGCAATACAGTGAAAAATTCAAAAGTGAGACATATAGATTATTTGATGTCTGATAAAAATATAAAAATGTATATATACATATATAATGCTATATACATTGCTCTGCCAAAACAGAGTGTGAAAGGTAATAGCAGAGATAAATACAGTGGGTGTTTTGTTGCATTCAAACTTGTGGCGCCATAACATTTATGCTAACATCCATCAGAAATACAGGCTGTCATAATTATGGAGTGGGTGTGATCCGTTAAATGCTATGAAATTAGCAATTAAAGTCCAGCTGTTGCCGTGCGCTAACATCGTGGTGGGTTTTTAAACAAGCATTTCTTGCAGTTTATCTTGTAATTTTATTTGATGACTGCACAAGGCCAGTGAAGCTGCTGCTGCTAATGCACCGTGCACTGTTGTAACGCGGTGATGGAGAAGGAAGTGGATTAGTGATTGAAAGGGATTTCTACAGCTCACAATACAGAAGCTGTATATAATTGATACAGTAGACAGTGTCAGGTCTGGAATATGATACAGTCCACATCATAATCTGTAGGTTATAGCCTATACAAAGACAGAGAGAGCTATGGGTAAAATTTTCCCATTGGGTAAATAAATGTAACTTTTAATGTCACTTTCTCTGACTACATGGATGTCCAAGTATGCCAAAATACAGTATGATACATGTGGTTTTCTGATATTTGACGGTTATAAAAATGAGAAAGTGAAGAGGCATATGTTGGTGAACAGGCTCGCATGATGTTTTTGTTGCTTTGTACGTCCAATTTTTAGCTTAAAACTACAGAATATCACATATGGAATTTTTTAATATATTTATATTTTTTTACTTTACCTGAATGACAAGTCTTGGTCAACTCCGAGGTGAACTCTGTTATGGTTTAATTCAGATGAGAACAGAACTAAAAGGAAGTGATGCAGAGCTCTGTTGAAGAAAATTAGTCCCCAAAAAGTGTACTGTACCCAGGGGCATGTTTACCATTTTGGGGGCTCTAAGCAAAGTCAATACCAGAGGCATATACATTAATATTGTATACTACTTTGTTTAAACAATGAATTAATAAATAATTTAAAGTAAATAAAGTAAGGACCTTTTACAAAAATAGTGCTAACTAGACCTGGGTCTAGTAGCATCTCTTTTCTGGAGCTGAAGACTTCAGTGAGTCCAGACCCAGTCTTTCTCATCTCAGGCCCGAGCACACATCCAGCTGATCACAGCAGGACACTAAACACACACAAAAAGCAGTGCTGAGTTACACAGGATGGCTTTAAATCCAGGAATAAACTAAAACAAAAAGTTTACTGCTCTAGCATGGCTGTACCTCCGGCCTCTCACATTACTACACTCCAACTCTTCTCTATTAATTATTTGCAACATATCCACATTTCTGAAGGTGTGCGCTTTTAGAGAAATCCATACTGACCTGACTCATTCGAAGCAAAGAATCCAGAACATATTAATTCCTAGTTTCTTCTTACTCAAGTACTAGTTCAGTAAACTTACTTTTACTTCTACTGGAGTCCCTTTTATTTTACTTACTGTTTAAGTGCGTAAACTTGAACACTCCTTGTCAGATAACACTATCTTTTTGTATGTCATAAAGAAGTATGATGTGTGGTTTTAAATTAGAAATCCTCCCAGTATTTCATTAAACATTGATTCCCCTGTAAATTAAGGAGGAATTACGTTCTGAAATGTGTGTCATGATTTCCCACGTGGGCCAATCTAAAGGAATTTTAGAAAATCAAATGTACATTATCTTTCGTTTCATATTGCCCTGCAGACTGCATTGCTTGTCTAATGTCTTTGCTTTGTTAAAACCTGAACATCTGCAGCTGTCCCAAGTGAAGGCTGCACCAGACGGTTCTTATAAATTGTTGACTTTAGAATAAAGAAATCAGTTCCCTCCATAAAATAACGCTTCACTGGAAAATATCCACCCTCTTGAGAAAGTTTATGTATTCTCCTCTTGTTTTCAAATGGCAGCCTGTCAATAATAGCAGCAGTATTTGTGTAAATCAAGCCATAAATGAATGCTAGTGTCATAAGTTGAATGACATTGACAGGAAACCAATCATAGCAATTAGCACATTAGTCCCTCCCTACTTGCTGAAATAACCAATCACAGTTGAGTAGACCGTCCGGCCGCCCCAAACTTTCTCTCAAACAATCCACAGGCAGTCCTCCATTTTGCGTTGAGCATCTGATGTGCAGCCTTTGTGTTTAAATGAATCTGGGAAGGCCCTTGTTGCACGCATTTGCAAAAGGGAAGGGCCTTCTGTTATGTGATTGGATGAAGCATCGACTAGTATCCACCTACCACAAGATTTGTTTTTGCCAATCCTAGCAACAATTCATATTGTAACCAGAGTGTGGAAGATATGAAGAAAAAAAAAACGCTGTAACAATAACAGTTTTTGCAAAGTAAAGTGCGGGTAAAAGGAACGTTAACAAACACTAAATTGGTAAATATAACACCTTGGTCAACCTTGGTCGATGAAAAGAGCGTGTATAAAAGACTAAGATTTAGGATTTGCCAAAGCCAGTAGGAATAGAGCACAAACATATTTTCCTTCCAGAAAATGCTTTAGTGCCACATCTTTTAGCGTAAGTGAAAAACATTAGCATCAACGCTAACGTCTTTCAGCGTAGCCATGCTGATAACAAAGAGGAGAAGAGGATGCTCGTTGCATTTGTCAAATTAAAAACCCACCTCCTCCTGCCACATCATTGTTCACAAGAGGCTGGTGAGCCCATGGTTTGACACAAGGGGTTTGCTTGGTGCAATACAAGATGGATTTACCCGTGTTTGGAAACTCCCAAATCTCGCAAGAATCCTGCGGCAGCGCAAGGTTATCTAAATTATCTTTGGATAAACACGAGGCCTTCTAAAATGCTGACCACGGAAGCAATATGGTTTCAGATGAGGAAAAGAAAAAAGGTTGAACTGCTTCCTTTCCAATTTGGCACAACTGTGTCGTTATTTCCTTGTACCTCATTTCTGAAACACCATCAGCCAAGACACTTCTCCCATTAGTAGTTGGAGCAGCCAAAATGTTTACGCTAGTTAGTGTCGCATAAAATATCAGTAGATTTAAAGAGCATTCTGGCTAAGAATAGATGCAACTTAAAGAGATTTATGTTATTTCTCTGAAACCATTTTCAATGGAGAGCTATTTAATGACTAAAAATGGCCAAAAATTATGACACCAAATTAATCTAAAGAAAATATTTTATATATATATATATATATATATATATATATATATATATATATATAAAATGTACTTTGCCTGACATCTCCAAAAAGCTTTGACTGCAAAACTTGTACTTTTCAGGATTTCCAATCTCAACAGAACTATCCTCTATAAACTCATATTTTGGATATTTTGGATTTTGGATTGAAGGTGCTGGTGTGCTTCCAACAATAGAACACTTCACTAAACACATGAACTTCAATGGGGAAAGTACCTGCTAGAAAAAAAAAAATGCTTCACTTTTTCCATTGCCTTATAACACATGCTGAGTGTGACCTCGATAAGAGCAGTGAGTGACTGAGCTGTGAGCTGTTAGCTTTAACGGCCAAATACAGCCAGGAGTAAACAGTGAACAGCATGATACCAGTATGTATCTCTCAAAGCACCAATTCACTAACAGAACAGAGAAATCCATTCAACCAGTCGGCCAAACCATTGATTTAGAACTTATGTTATGTATATAATGTGTTTTTATTTATATGCGCAGCTGCTGTATAAGTAATAATACGCCTGGTCTATTGTTTTCCATAAATGTAAAACTGAGTTGGTTATTAAAAAGGACAGCCAATTGCAAGCCATTAAAACTCCAACAGGGAAACATGAACCAATCAGATGTCATGTTGCATTTGTGCCTCTAAACTTAATGTTTTTGGCTCTGAATGACATTACATCTGGATAAAGGTACTAGAAACCCTATTTACAATTGACTTAAACAAACTTTTTAGTTTTAGAATTCCAGTTTGAGTCGTGGCCTAAACCCTGCTGTAACAAGACTCATGCTGAAACAGTGACTCCAGTTAATGACTGGTCGGGGATGTGTATCAGCTACTGTCTAATGAGAGCAGTAATGCTCATTAAAGTTACTGTACAAGTGACCCCATCCAGCAGCAGGACACTTGGATATAATTACACTAGGTTTGCTGAGTTTTCCCACAGTACATTGGGTTCAAATGTGTATGTGCGCACTCCAGTCAAGGCTAGAACTACAGTCAGCACAATGAACAGCTGAGTGGGTCCATGTGGACTGGACAGAGGACAAGCCTGGTGTCAGCTATGTGTCCAGAGCGTGGAGATAGCATCCAGAATATTTTAAACCACTAAAGAGTAACAATACTGCACAGAAAATGAACACTATAAGTCAAAAGACAAACCTAACCCAAATACAGAAATACATTGCTCCCCAAGTTGATAACATTTTGAATGGAAATCAATGGGGAACAGTAAATTAGTTTTGATTCCCTGTGTGTAATGCTGTCTATTTCACATAATGTTGTGGTCCACTTAAAAGATAACCTATAATATACAGTCTTTGTAACTCATTCATAAACAACTTAATGCAAAAATGTCAGCATGGCACAAAGGGAGTAAACAAAGTAGATGGCTGCTCCATATTGACTTGTATTCAAATTTGAAGAGTGGTCCCATGCGATCACCCAGGAAGGGACGTGACTTGTGCTCTCTATATGAGCAAATCTGTGTTTACATGCACAGCACTGCTTCGGTATTAACCAGAATAAGTGCTTCCTTTGAATGAGCCCTATTAAAGTTATATTTGAAGTAAGCCTAAACTAAATTAGAACATCTTAGTTGCATAATTGTAGCACTTTTTTCACAAGATTTTTAGGACAGATGCCATTAAGTAAGAGTCAAGAAGTCAACATTGCTGCAAAGAACGCTTTGAAGTTAGGGAGAAAAAAAAGTAATATTAGGAGACTATGCATAAGTACAAAATATTAAGGAAAGGTGCAGAAGGGATGAAGGAGGAGAGTAAAATTTGCACCTGATAGACAATTTTAAAAAGCTCAACAAGCATGTTATTTGTCCATGAGGGGTTGGGAATTGTTGTCGGAAATTTAACTATATAATGACATTGCTGGTTTATTGACAATAAGCTAAAAATGTGTTATTATTTGAAGTATTTCTTAATTGTATGTTGGAGCTTATTCAAAATGTGTGTATGTACATAAAAATAAAAAAAACTGTCATAGCCTTTTTACATGACCAACAGACACATTTTACTGGCATATTATTAGCCTTCTAACTTAATGTGTTTTAAAACATTTTACTACACTTTGCACAAACCCACAAATTAAACATGAAGTTTATTCAGGAAAATACTTGGAATTGTAATACCACACTTTGACCATATGTTTTGAAACATTAATGAAAACAGATGAAGAGGAATAAAACAAGTCCAAAAAAGGAAGGAAAAAAAAAACAACATTTTATTAGAACAAAAACAAATTAAAGATAGAAGGGAACAGAACTTGCTACATGGAAAGAAATACTTAAAAACAACAAAGACAAAAGAAGCATGTTGCCACTAAAAAGAAGAAAAATTGCACAATTTCTTAGACCCATAGGAGGTTGAAAGTGTACATCAGATTCAAGCCTGTCATTTTTTTTCTACTTTAGCTTTAATTCATCTTTAAATAGTTTACTTTATCCCCCTTACCTTCCATGACTTTTCCAAAACTGGTCAACTATATTCCAATTTTTCCAGGACTCCTGAGAGACCATGCTCTGCTCGGTGCTGATAACTATTTATAGCCAACCATGAGTGAGCAAATACAGTATGTTAATGATGTCATAGGTTAAAAAGACAACAGCGTTGCATCAGCACAAATAAACTCAAGCATTGCTGTAGAAGCAGAAATACATTAGTGTAATGGAGGCCAAAACACTAAACCCTGCAGAGTCGTTTTTGTACAAAATACACCAAAATGATCCTATTGTTTCAGAAGACATGTTCTGTCTTCCAAACTTGGTCTCAGATGTAATGAATGATTCAGATGTAAATATGAGCTACAGCCTTGTCCCAACCAAGCTCTATGGTGGACGGAGTTCAGTACAGTACTCCTTCAGCTAGGTTTGAAATGTCCAGAGGTACAACCCCTCTTTTCAGACCTACACTATGGTATTGGTATTAAAGGTAGAGAGAAGTACTATTTTCTGTTGATGGGTAACAATCCTCACAAAATAAGAATGAAAAACACATTTTCTTCATCTCTAGTTAAAATGAAAGCAGAGTAGTCCAGTGTTAAATACCGCCCTGCAAGAAACTCCGAGGTAACAGATGACTCTTATCAGGGGTCACTGTACCAAACTCAGTGAAAGTGAAACACACCTTAGCCTACTCCGGTTTAAAATTAAGATCAGTATATCTGTGAAGGTTCTCAGTCATCCAGAACATCAAAAGGTTGAAGTAAAAGCATCTGGACTCAGTTTTCAAGGTGAAGACATTCGTATCTAATTCCAAGAGACTTCTGAGAATTGAAAAGACTCCCAGAATTGATAAAGTCTCTTGAAAACTGAGTCCAGATGCTTTTACTTAAACCTTTTTTTAAAAGATCAGTATACAAAAACATATATTAATATTTTTTCTTCTCTTGTAGCCTCCATGTCAGTGCAGACACCATGATGTAAAGACTTTATTTACAAAGGCTTGTCATGCATTAGCACTCCGTCAAACATGTCATACAGAACATAAAGGATGTCTTAAACATGAACTTCAACTTTGACTGCCTCATTCGTTATTTCATCATCAGAATCCACTTGAGCTGAATGAACCTTTATCTGAGAAACAGTGTCTTAATGTGAGGATTATAACCTCGTCGTCTGTTTACAGTCCACTGCTGGACCGGACGAACCGGTGTTGACCTGGAAACAGCAAGGACTCAACCTCAGGGCTAACCTTGCTCCAGCAGCGAGTGCCGTTGGGTGGATTTGTGAGAGACGCTGGGAACCAGCAGCTCCGTGTTCACAATGAACCCTTCATGCGCCTAGATTGTGAACACAGCACTGACCCGTGTCACTGAGGACTGTGTGAGGGGTTGGACCACCACCCGCCGCGGCGGGGTCTGACACACTTCACTAAACTGCGTTCGTGATGCTGCGCGTGGTGGGGCCACGTTACGCAATAGACGTGTGAGGCGTGTGCGCGCTGAGCCTGTACTAATCCTTGACGTCCACATGACACGCTGTGTGCCACTCTGATCCGTGACACTGGGCTCGCCGCGTGCAGCGCGCGGCACGCAAACAGCTTGACAAACTTTAGCGGTAACTTACCTGTCGCTCATGGCGCCCTCGCTGACGGCCCCCAGACCCATGTGAGCGCCGGGATGTGTCCCAGGGTGCGCCACCAGGTTCGCGCTCTGCTGGGCGAGCCTGCACGTGGACATGTGCCTCTGGTGCTGCTCCTGGAGGCGCGTGTTGTCCGCGCACAGCTCTGCTACCTGCAGCTCCAGTTCGTCGATACGCAGCCGCTGCTTGTCCAGCAGTCCCTGCTGCGTCTCGATGATCTTATTGAGCTCTTGCAGGTACTCCGCCGCTTTGCTCGGGTTCTCGGCCGGGTTATCCATGTTGTACACGCCTCGCGCCGTCAATCCACAAGGTATCCACACGTTAAAGCCAGAATCAAAGACCAGCTACCGCTGCTCTCTCCGTCCTCGCCGTTGTCTCAGAGAGAGGCGGCCCCGATGAACCCGCTGAGCTCTGACATGTCCGCGTCTTTATCCACACTCCGCTGCCCTTAGTCCTACTGTCCGGTGTGAGCTGCTCTCTGCCGGAGACTGTTGTGCTGTTGCTGCCGCGCCACACGCTCAGCGCCGCGCAGCAGAGTACAGCCCACTGACAGCCGCTCCACAACGAGCGCGTTAACTCTTTCAGCGCCCAGAGCGCGCCTATGTGTGCGTTTGTGTGTGCGTAACTGACAACAGGTGTTCTCCACAGCCTCATAAATAGGCTACATTCTGTAGTAGCTATAGTTAAGATGCTCCGAGAGATAACATGAACAAGTTGGCTGCTTCTTTAGTAGTATACTTCAAATAAAAGCCATCCTAAAATAAAACCATAATATTTTATCGTCCAGAGCAACATGCCCAAACAGATCAATTAAAATCTTTTGATAACATTATATATCTATACATTTCTGAAGATGTCACTTTTCTAAAGATGTCACTTTTGTGAAGATTGTCACTTTTCATGTCCTGAAGAGCCGATGTTTGCAGATCTCTGAAGTTTAAGACCTGTCTGTCCTCAGGGTTGTGCCTCTGGTTTGAATTTTCTGATGAGATCACAAACCCAGCAGCCGCCCTCTTGTGGTTAATGTTACATTAACCTTCAGTGAATGTGGGCTGACCTGTGCAGTATGCTGACTGTAGTTCATACAGACAAGTCATCTCAGGCTGGACATTACCAGATGACACTAGATCGTTTCTGACAACACTGCTATAAAGGCCTGTGCATAAATGGACACAAGAAGAAAAACAGTATAGGAGACTATTAAAGCCTTTCAATAAATGAAGTAAAACTGTTAATGTGTGTAGAATGTTCTGTGTGTGGAGCACAGATTTAAGACTTGCTTATGTTTTCTGCCGCAGAGCTGTTTGTTCTAAAGTTGATGATGTGCCCTGAAGCTGCCGGTGCTCCAAGTCCGGCTTCTCTCCAACTGCCCACAGTGTCTTATTGTTACAGGTCTCAGACCTTTACTGAATTAACGCTGCAGATGACGACATACTCTAGGAAGACATTAGATAAAAGAGGACAATGATAAAATACTTTAGACCGATTTCATCATTACCAAGATGTGTTTTTAATTGTGAACTGCTTTTACCAGGTTTGATTTACAATCTCCGGACTGCAGTGCTGTCTGTGTTTTCTGGTGTTTACAGACTCACAGAGCACCACATGTGAAGCCTGACATTAGCTCTGACCTCACTGCATCCTCACTGTCGCCCTCTGGTGCCGAGCTGCCTCCAGAGCACTGCCACCAATCACAGAGCAGCTCCAGTTTGAGAGCACTAAATCAATGTTTTAGTTCAATATGTGCCCAGGATGGTTTGTTACATGCACAACATTAACTCACAGCTAATCCAGTGCTGTATGCTAAAGATGGGGCTCCAACAGTGCTGCTCTCAGCTGCTGATACAACTACCCAGCTGGTAGAATAAAAAACGTTCTCACTTGTCTTTTAGTATTGGAGCTTAGTTATTGTCCACACATAATTGGATTCTTGGAAAGAACCTAGGGACAGTGGACATGCAGACTCAACACAGAGAGGCTACTGCTGAGAATCAATCCCATGACCTTGACCTATGTGAGGCAGAAGTGCTAAAATACTTTTAGTCAGACATTCTGACAAAAATAACATACACATCTGCCATAACCTTCTAGCAGCCTTCATCCAGGTAAGCATATTAAATGACCTGCTTTCTGTCTAAAATCTTGTCATATGAATGGGTTAATATATAACATCCAGCTTACAGATCTTAAAGAAAAAGATCTTAAGAAAAGAAAAAAGAGTGGAAACCCTGAAAAAGAAGTGGCACAATCCACAAAGATTCTCTGATCTTTGCTCATACTGATCTTCAAAGCTGAGTTGAAGGGGTGGTCCATTTTCAGAAGCTATATTTAGGCACTGTCCATTCACTTCTTTTTGCGCCTGATGCAAGTGCCAAATGAACATGTAGTTATCAGCTGAGCACTTCCAGCTGACCACAGGATTCGTGTGAGGAGCTTTTGTCAAGTCCGTCTTAAGAGTCCTCCTCCCAAAGGCCATCCTATCAAAGGTTGCCAGAGTAACAACAAGAGCTGCCACTATAAAGCATCCCATATGTGCACTTGATAAAAGTAAGACCCAGTGAAGCGCTGTGTGGGTTTGTCTCCTGCAGTACAGCTTCAGTAGAGAAAGAAAAAATCTCTGAGGTGAGTTAGGAGGTGGACATTGGAGTGAGCGTTATTTCTAAAAGCATAGACATTGCACAGCACAGTTTTACTATTGATTTTTAAAGCTCTTTAGCCCCACACAATTTATCTGACCTTTTTATACTGTTAGACCTCTCCCTACAGAGGGGCAAGCCTTTCTGGTTATCCACAGATTCCACAGGGCCATCAGAGGAGCTCTGTGCCACTGTTCCGGAGAGATCTTATTTAAAACGGTCAAATATATTTTAGCAGCATGTAAACACAAAACAGTTTCAGTAGGATTTTACACATACGGTTAAGTTTACACATTTGTAAAAGTCAATCAGGTTTTGTGGTTTGTGGGGTTTTATTGACAGTACAAAGTGATAAAAAACGCAACAGTACAAATTACTTTTAAAATGAACCCACTCCCCCTTACTGTAGCCATAAACACTATGGTAACCTCAGTAGATGATTTGTGTCCTATGATCCACCGCCCCATCCTGCCTCCTGTCTGTAATCAATCACAAATCATTTACAGTATAACTCACCTGGGCTGTTGAAACATATTTCAAATTAACGTTGAAAAACAAAACATAATCTCATGGAAACTAGGTTCAAGAGTGTGTCTCTGAATACTTTAAGACGCACATGGAGTTTTACAGCACCCTCGGTAAAGCAAGTTAGAGAAGCTTACGTCCCTAATGGCTCGGTTCGGGTATGTTTATGGGCCTAGATTAATTTTTCAAACCTCCAAAGGCCAGTAAAGATTTAATGTTCACGCCATCAGCTGCTGCTTTATCCACTGCAGCGAGTCACAAGGTGGACATTAAACTGCCTCTGACACTTAAGCTTCTCGGAGACAACACCGTATTTAACTGTGTGTCAGTGATCAGGCCAACACACACAGCAGAACAAGGTGTCAGGCTATGAAATATATATTTAAATCCAGACATGCATAAACATAACTGTCTTTGAATAGGTTGGATGCTGTTATAGTATAATAGCATCAAGGACAGGTTTTAATACACAATATTGTCCTGTTTTGTTTCAATCTTACATTTATCTCGTTCTTGAAAACTTGAAGTGTGCCTTTCCAAAAAAATGCAAATACAATACATACATGTGCAATCTGTAACATGCCACACAGGTTGGACAGAGCGACTATAGATGGGACAGCTCAGCAGTATGGGAAATTGTCCTTGTCAGGTATGTTTAGAGCAGTTAATGCACAAAAACAAGAATGCATTTGTGTTTATTTATGCAAATTAGCCACATGCCTTCTCTACATTTTTGCCCTATTCTGTAAGGAGCTTGTGTGCCATCTTACGTAATACTGGACATTAGAAGCCAGTGGAGTTTAACAGGACTCCAGGGGACAGCAAAAAAGTTGACAGTAGCTAAGCTCCGGCTATGGGACAAAAAGGAGCAAGGCTAACCAAGATTGGATAATAATAAGAGAAATTCCTACACCATTCATACAAATTAAATAGCAAGAGGTTGTGCTCTTATGAACTCCTATCAATGCAGCTTCTGAAACAATTGCATTAAGCCTTTTGGTGCCCCCACTCTGCCGCCCCACTCTATCTTTGTCAGCCTGTCATGTTGAAGGTTTGATAGACTAATGAAGTTCATGTCCATTCTATTGTAACTGATTGGCCTTGCAACCTCTCATCCTCGCCCTTGAACAGATTCAATAACGTCTCTGATTACATGACAGACAGGACATATGAAGGTTATTCTTAGCTCAGAGTTTTGATTTATTGAATGTACAGAGAGGTGAAATCATCATTAGGATTATTCTGAGACAGTCATTGACACATTATTAATGAAGCATGTTATATTTACTCCAAATTGCATTTCCAAATATTTCTCAAAATTCAGTAATTGATAAAGATGGGCAGCAGTGGCTCAGTGGTAGAGCGGTCATCCTTCAACCGGAAGGTAGGTGGTTCAATTCCCACTCTCCCCACAGTTCATACTGTTGTTGTGTCCTTGGGCAAGACACTTAACCCACCTTTCCTCCAGTGGTGTTCCAGCTGTAACACTGGTGAATGGAACCTTAATGTGAGTTGCTTTGGATGAAAGCGTCAGCTAAATAACTAAATGTAAATGTAGATGGGGATTTGAAGATGTTTGCTCCTCCCTTTTGACTTCCTTTCACAGTTTTTCTATGTGTTCTTGAATGGGTGTGACTTAGGCTCCTGATATCAGTAGTCACTTAATATTTCCATTTCCTCATATGTATAGAACTAGTTTAATCCCATATAAACAAAGTGATGTTCCCAAATGGGGACACAGGTTTTCATTGGCCTCGTTCAACTACCTGTTCACCAGACCAAAAAGCTACAGGTGGCCCTCCAGAAAAGTGTATAAATCAAAACAATAAACCTGTTAAAAAAATACTAGTTGCATTATAATTTTGAATGGAGGCCATTATAGCCAACCCCAGTTGAGTTCATTTACTTTCCGTTATGGTGACCACATTGTCCTGCCCCGACTCAGTGACTGTGCTTAGAGATTTGGGAAAGCTTTAAAGCCTGCGTGCCTGTGCACCATTTGACTGTTAATCATTAAGTATATTCTATAACCAAAATATTGATTTTTCTAACTAGCCCTTTGTTGTCTTTAAATGCACAATACATAACAGGCTTGCAGAATACAGTGCATACTGAAAATGTATGAATCCTTTTCCCTGTCTGGCTGACAAGGCAATTTTGGGAAAGCTCTGAGTCCCCAGTTGAATACTGAATTTGCTCACTGTGTCTGAGAGCTCAATTCTCCCTCCATCAGTTTGTATTCAGTGTGGCACAGTCAAGAGACATTCAGAAACAATGCTAATAGTATGAGTGTATTAAAGCAGTCCTTTTATATTCATAAATTTTACAAACAAAACCATTAAAATGACTAACCCTTAGCACTAGTCGGACAGTTACTGCATAATGTTACCTTTGTTTTTCTAGCAGTCTCTTGGGGCTTTCATTGTTTTACCATCAACACCTGGGAGAAGCCCCCAGAGCATTCCAGCAGTGTTTCACTATAAACATAGCAGGCTACACTTGTAAATTGATATCAGTATCCCTCTATAAACTCCAGAGTTTGGTCGATAAAAAATGACATGTCCCTGAAGGGCCACCGTATGTGCCTGAGGGGGTGTGAGACAGGCTGGCAATCAGAAATTTTGGAGAATGATCGGAGCAGGTTTGGATAAAACTATTTCTAGGAAATGAAAGCATACTTGATTTTGTGTTGCCTGACCTGGCATTTCTTGTCTCAGCATACATTGTTACAAGTCTCAGGCATAGGTTGTAATCAGTGCTTAATTTTGAGGTCAGAGAACAAGGAGAGGGTATTTCGGTGGCGTGTTTTTGCAGCACAGTGCAGGAAGAAAATGTCATCAGAACGTTTATTACTATGAAGGCTGTATAAATGCTATAGTTTGTGAATGACCTTTTAACAGACCATTGGGCAATTTTTAATTATATAATAATTATACTGTGGGTTCTCTCCGGGTACTCCAGCTTCCTCCCACCCTCCAAACACATGCATGTATAGGTCAATTGGCAAATCTAGTCCCTAGCGAATGAATGTGAGAGTGAATAGCTGTCTATCAGTTTCTGTGTCTAAATGTCAGCCCTACAACTAACTGGCCACTGTCCAGGGTGTACCCCGCCTAAGGCCCAAAGCTAATGGGATAGGCTCCAATCACCAGCGACCCCTAACGGGACTAAGCAGAAATAAATTAATTAATGAATAATAATTATAATCCAGAGTTTAAAAACAAAAGAATGAAATTAGATTTTTTTGGGCCACATGAACTCACCTTTAACAAACCTCTCCTGACAAATGGAGGTACCAGATCTTGTCATAGGTCCCAGTTCTGATTTGGGAGGTGGGGAAACATGTTCTTGGCCTAGTAATGTGGGACAATACACATTTTCTCTGTCCTTAGGTTTTGACATGTATTTTCAGCCCACACATGGAGATTTTAAAAACAATGAATGAAGTGAATTGAAAAACGGCATTATACAAGAGACATGAAGACCAGCAAACAGGAGCTTTCCGTACACATGCTGATGCATCATCTCAATTGTGTAATTGCAGTCTAAATGAATGTTTGTTAGATCTACCTTTAAAGTAAAACATTTCAAACTCATCACCTGTCCACACTAAATGAAAAGTGTGACTTTTCTGAAGTGTCATTTATTGCTACCTAGAGGTTAAGAGTATGTGCTTTTGTAGTGGCTCCATGTGGACAGAAAGATTTCGCTGAATTAGTATGGACAGGGATATAAGGGGGATAATATCCATCCAAGTGCATACAGCCTGTTCCTGAGATACAATAATCATCAGTCTCAAGAGGGAAGCATTTGATGAAACCGTCCGAAACCTTCTTTTTGTATTGTAGAAATCATGTATTTTGCTAACAGTATTTTCTCTCTTAGATAAAACTCAATCTAAAAGCTGATGTTTTTTGCCTTGATTAAATTGACCTATTTTTGAAAAAGCTCCACAATTGCAAGTGTGACTTAAAGCTATATTTTCAAAGCCATGTTCTGGGACCTGCATAATGAGAAAGCAGTAGAATGAACGTTTCACTTGAAAGCAAGTCAGACACATTTCAGCGTGATGACACTTTGTAGTTGTGTACCCATCTCGCTGTGGTAAATATTAAAAATGAATCAAAACAAGTGCGTCTTTCATCAAAATGCAATCACAGTGACACTGAAATATGGGATTGCGCACGGGGTATGGGCTGCTACTGTGAGAAGCTGGGCACATGCCCATTTATCAAAACAAGCAAATATTAGCACAAAAAACAAAGATACTGCAAAACTTAATGTACATACATCTTATTCCTCTAAATGATACGCAGCAAAAGAGACGCAGGTTAAAACGGCTATCTTCAAATATGGACCTGCTGCACCCATATCTACAACCCCATTGTCATGGTGTCATTTGCATTTATGATAAAACTGTCCTAATCCAAGATTATTGTATATAAAAGAAAAACGACCTTAGCAATAAAGGTGTCTATCCTCTCATTTTTATGCATTTTCACCAGAAAAAAAAACTAAAATCCTTACATTTAACACTTAACATGTGCAAAGTATTGTTGCTATTGCATTAACAGTTCAAAAAAGACCAGCAGACATTTTGTAGACATTTTGAAGTTTACAGTTGAACTAATACATAAGTGCATAATTGCATCAAAGAGTTACACACAGCTTTCCATAAACTACATTTCAGTAAACAGAAAACTCTGCCCAGAAAAGACAAACTGAACACAAAGCAAACAAAGAGAGAACTGAAAATTAATGAGCTAAATTGTTTTGGTTTCTAATTTTATTTTTACACAAACTCGTCACCCATTTTCACTGGGTTTACTCCACAGCACCAGACCACAACATGTTGTTACGAGGGCTGCTATAGGAGCCCCCAGGCTGTAGAAAGGTGGGCAGTGAGGAATAATAACAATCTGCAATTTCACCGCTACATGCCACAAAAAACACACTGGGCCATTAAGAAAAACATGAAATAAGAAACATGGAAACATAATAACAGTTTATTGTCTTGTTTGTTTTCTGTTCATGGACCACTGCTAACAGCACACACAATGCAGTTGTTTGGTGAGGTGTAATCTAACTGGCCTGATCATGTCACATTTATCCAAATTATCTTGAGGGATGTCAGGGTAAACCCATCTTTGTTCAGCACAGATGGTCTTCCACAAAAATGTTAGAAAACAATAGTAAATCTGTGCATGGGCATGCTACCAAAATGTTGTATGTACGTTTTCAAGAATGCTTACATCATCCGCAATGTTGAATAGTTTCCGAGTGTATTCATTGGATCTTCTCAGAACAGAGCACAAAGAAAAGTCATGCCAGACCAAGCCGCACAATCTACTGGAAGTGGGGCTTAAATAAGCAGTCACATGACCCACGCCAAGGCAAAGATAGAGCCCTGTTCTCCCTGTACTCCTCTCTTCTCATTATGAAGACATTTACAAAGCCCTCAAAAAGCACCATTGGCTTGAACAGCGCTGTGCTGATGAACAGACCTGCCCCTTGCCCTATCCTCAATGTCAGTGCAAGAATCACAGCAATCTTGCCGCAAAAAAGGTCTGCTCTCTGGGCTTGTGCTCGATTAATCAGCTCAAACCCTGAGATGACAGTTGGGGCAGGACACATCAGACCAAAAGCTGGCATTTAGAGAGTACAGGAAGGCAGTGGAAAGGCCATCCTACAGTAAATAGCCCAGGCCAAGAGGAAAACCCCACAGACTTTAGTATAAACTGTCCTGCTTGGCTTATTTTTACATTTACTCCCAACATCACGCCTCAACCCATTTCTGATGGCCACAGGGGATAAGACTTACCTCGTTCATTTGTCTTTGTTTAATGATTTCTTTCAAGGCTTTGTGCCAGTTTTTATATCTCAGTGTTATGGAAAGGTTATTGTCAATAATGAGAGCAAAGATTATGTTTACTGTGGTTGTAAAGGCTTTTCACAGCCTAACAGAAGAACACACACTGTACTTTCATGTTTACATTTTGGAGATCAATACAAAATTTTCTGCTAAAACTGAGAGGGTATTTCATGTAGGTTCCTAAGAAAAGCAGGGCTTACAGCTCAAAGTCTAGCTAGTGTTAGCGCAAACATCTACATAGTTCTGGCCAAAACAGTTCCATGAAGAATTGTCTGGACTCCCTCAGTGAGAATAATACCAGTCAGACTTTAAAAAGGCGTTTCTGGTTGACCTACTGTCTACTGTCAAATAAAGGGAAAAGCCCCCTTCCCCAATATTTTTTAAAGAATACTTGATAAGCTGTGATTACACAGTGTGTTGGCAGAACACTGAAGTCAAGGGTTGATTCAATCGCACCTCAGTGAAAATCTACAGCGAGGAAACGCACACCTTCAACATCCCGTTAACACTGGAAGTAAAGGAATGTGGAAGAATGTTTTTTGCATCAGTTTGCCAGAGCAGACGGTATAGAAGAAAGTACGTGAGAGTGATTTTTTTTCCTTTTTGGGATGGTACCACCAGACGTTGTTTATTTGCAGAGCGCAGGGATTTGGTAGGAACGTAGGTCTGTATTAGCGAGTGAAGATAGCTAGTGACGGTGCAGAGCCAGTAGTGGTCTTGTAGGCCATAGCTTTGAACTTTATGCGGGCATCAACCAGGAGCCAGTGTAACCTAATGAAGAAAGTAGTTATGTGCGCTCTCTTCGGTTCATTAAAGACCACTCTTGCCGCTGCAGAGGTTTGGTTGTGCAGGCAGGGAGTCCAGCCAGTAGAGCATTGCAATAATCCAGTTTGGACAAGACAAAAGCCTGGACTAGAATTTGTGTAGAGTGCTCTGATAGGAAAGGTCTAATTTTCCTAATGTTGTAGAGAATAAATCTACAGGACCGGGTGGTGCTGGCGACATGACTTGTGAAGTTTAGTTGATCATCAATTACCACTCCCAGATTTCTGGCAGTGCTGGACGGTGTACTGGTTTATGGGCCTAGTTGAATGGAGAGGTTATGGCAGGTCCCTGGGTTGGCCGGAATCACAAGCAGTTCTGTTTTTGCAAGGTTCAGCTGCAGGTGATGGTCCTTTATCCAAAGTGAGATGTCACTAAGGCTTGCCGAGATGACTTGGTTGAAATGACAAGTGGAGTTGAGTGTCATCTACATCAGTGTTTCCAACCTTTTTTGAGCCGCGTCACACATTTTACATTTGAAAAGTCA
Source organism: Perccottus glenii (assembly GCA_024416835.2). NCBI lineage: Eukaryota > Metazoa > Chordata > Actinopteri > Gobiiformes > Odontobutidae > Perccottus > Perccottus glenii. Next base: position 52,884,808 of record CM044546.2, on the reverse strand, counting down.
CAAGGCACACCACCAAACAAAAATGGCACAAAAACTATATTTATTTATGAATGAATATATTTATTTAAATATAATATTAATATAATAATTATTATATTTAATTATAATAATTAAATATAATAATAATATAAAATAGAAGAGTAAGGGAGCGAAAAAAAAATAGAAGAGGGAAAAACGTAGTCCTCATTTATTCAGTTGAAGAAAAGAATAGAAAGTTTAGTCCTACCAGCTCGCCATCTTATTTTCTTAGTTGAAGTCTTATTCCCAAATAAAAACCTGACCTGAAAACAAGGTAAAAATAAATCAATATTAAGGGGTTTAAAATAAATCATCTCAGTCTTTAAGTTACATTCATTCACAATTAAAAAAAAAAAAATACTATAAAGTTCACTTCAGTTCACAATAATTTCCCCCCCCCCCTTACCTCCATAGTTATAACATGGACAATTTATCCTTAGCAACACGTTACCTTACCCATTGAGCTAACACGCAGTTAGCACAAACAATTTCTGAAAACATGCCAAAAAGAACAGAAATAGCGGCATTAGACTAGCCGAATTCAAAGTACGATGTAGCACAATCATATATTGTAAACCAATATATCATTCTTTGAATCAGAGCTTTGCATGAGAGTATAACTAAGAATTACCCATTTTCGTAATGAGGTTTCGTCCGAAAACGGTCATCAAATAAAATTGAATAATTTTCCACGGCACACCTGACAATCTAGTGTGCCGCGGAACACTGGTTGAAAGAAAGTGCTCTAATGTGTACATTTACAACTAATCAAAATAATTAAAATAACATGAGTTGAGCTCTCAGTTTCAGAGGCTACAGGGACATGAGGCTGGGTCTGTATACTTCAGGCTGGAGAAGAAATATTTCTTAGTTACAGCAGAGAGAGGGGGGATTACCTATAGTTTCGATTTTCCTTTTTAAATCCAAATGCTTAAGACAAATTGATACAGTTCACAGAGTGTGTGTAGTGCAAGTTAAAATGAAAATGGATATTTATATTTTATAACCATGGTAGTGTCTAATAATAATAAATAATATAATAATCATTTTATATAGTGCTTTTCCACATACGTTGTAGGCACTCAAAGCGCTTTACATGCATTAAGCTATTTACCAGTGTTACAGAACACCACTGGAGGCAATGTAGGTTAAGTGTCTTGCCCAAGGACACAACGACAGTATGTGTGGGAGAGCAGGATGTTATGATGTTTTGGGATGTTTCGAGCGGGGATTGAACCGCCCAATAATCGAATAGGACACCATCCAATGCACACCATTTACCATTTATACTTTACAGCAAGATAGTTATTGGATTTATATGAAAGGTGAATAGTCCATGTGAATTTTGCTGCTGCATTTTCTATTTTACTCTTTCATTGTGCTTAGAGCCTTAGTAGTGTTGCTTCATCCATCAGTGGCATGAGAGTAATTAGTAATTTGTACTCTTGAGTTGTTTTCTATTTTTACGAGTTATTTATACTTTGACTAGAGTACATTTTTAACACTAGTACTTTTAGTATTGTATTGAGTATTATTTTGGCCATTTGGGTAACAGTACTTACTACTGCCAAAGACACAGCTCTTAATCCTGAACCAAGAACACAAACCATTAACACAGGCCTTCAACTTCAGTCAAATGTTATAAACCACCAACAATGGCCCTTTAGTTTTTGTTTGTTTGTTTATTTCAATCCCCATTAGCTACTGATACTCTCAGTAGCTGTTCTAGCTAATGTCACAAACTGTTCAACAACATTAATCCAACATACATCATTTACAACAGACGTTACAACAAAGGATGTACATGCACACTCAACAACATTACAACAACACAATAACATAATCTAAACATAAATATCTTATTAAGCCCTTGCCTCCATTTACAGCCTTTCTTTGAGAGAATGAAAGGCTTTTATTGAGGCTTGTCTTTCACAGGCCATGCACGTGGCGCTGTGCAAAGAGACACGGACAGTTAAAGCAGAATTTAATCACAATGTGTTTGATATTGTCTCATAAAACAGTTAAGTTCAGAAGAGACAGTCATTTTACTCCCACAAGAAATCCCAAAATAACATCAAATTTCTACCCATCTTAGAATAATCGGCCCCTGGAGAAACAACCAACCAAAGAAATTAAGAAATACAACTTTAGATAAACAGTTATGATTTTCTCAAATGTAGTAACAATATACTGTACTGTTATTTTTTAAAATGAAATTGTTATGAAAAGACCCATTCCCCTCAATAAATGGGTATTGCAGGCCATGTTCACATTTTCAGGATTTTATTTGTGTATGTACAGTAAGTGACCAAGGTATTGGTTAAATACTTTAGGTTTGAATTATAGAAGCTGCATAATGTATTTTTTGTTAAAAGCCTCTCTTGTAACTGTATAATAGTTTTCTGTGACTCTAATAACGAGGAACTATCGTAAAATCTAGTGGAGGAAAGCTGCTTTAAACACATTTAAACAGGAAATTGTTCGTTTTGTTGATGTTTTTGTATAGAAGTTGGAAAATATAGTAATATAATATCTATTTCTTTAGAATTACACAGCACAGCTAAAGGACACAATAACTAACTGAATAAATCATTTGTTCATTTTTAAACAGTTACAAAAAAGGGACTTGTAGTGCTTGCCAATCATTATTGCATTATATGTTACAATAGTTTTATTTTTCTCGGATTTCTCTAACTGTATTGTAAAAATAAAAAAATAAAAATATCTAAACTTTGACAAAAGATTATAAATATTAAAAGGATTTCTACTCATTTAACGTTTACTGACAATTAATGCAATAATACAATTGAAATAAATCCATATTTTACATGGACTCTGAAGAACTGATTCCATTGGCAGTGAGTCATGTGACCTGAACATTCTGGGATTTGTTCTTGGCTTTATTACATCATCAGGTTCTGACTTTGTGAGGTAAAGGCCAGACACACTTCATTTGGAGACATTTCGTCGAAGAGTTCGCATCATGTCCAGATTGTACTTATTTCATTTCAATTTTACCTGATCTCACTGGAGATTTTGAAAACAATTTAGTAGCATTGCTGTATTTGCCGCCTGTTTATGCTTCACCGTGGGAGAAAAACAACACTGTATCCTGTTTTCATTCAACAATTTAGCCATTTGAAAATCCATTTGTGATGACGTGCAGCTTTTGACAAATTTTATTGCAAGTTTTCATCAGCACTGGTGAGTATTTATCAAGTACCTTTATGTCTTGATCTAATTTGCATAACAGGTTTACAGACTTGAAATAGCAGTTTGCATTATTAGCTATAGTCAGCAATAGCTCTTTATTATGCTTTATATTATGTCAGATAATATTTCTACTTTGCAAACATGGCAAGTTACAAACCTGTTTTTGACCTGGTCACTTTAAACATTGCTCAATAGTTATACTTAATGTTTTCTTATCTGACCACATATTGCTCAAGGGTTTTAGGGATTGTTCTTGGTAAACAACTCCTGTTTGGACTCAGACTTTTAGGGACTATTAGGATGAAGGCCAGTGCGCCCTCTCCTCCAAATTGTTTTAGCAAAATGGTTTCCTTCTTAGTTAGCTTAGTTAGCATAAAAAAGCAAATGACAGGTGACAAATGACAGGTTAAACATTGTTGACCGATGCAAGTACCACAGGCTTTAGATTAAAATCCATCACCAGGGCCTAAGGACCACATGTTTTAGGGAACATAATAGATTTGGCTTGGCCTTTGGTTAGACTAGGTAACATTTGTTGAGAGCCCAGTTAAGTTAAGTTAATTTTTTTCCTTGGTCTTCTCTTTAGAAATTTGTCAAAATGGTGTTCAGCTGCTATTTCCATATGCTTTTATTTTTTATTCTATTCTATTATTTATACTATTTAGATGTGGATGGTTTGGTTTGGTTTTGGTTTATTTTTACTATATTTTTTTAATTAGCTTTGTCCAGTGTGTTGCTAGCCCCATTCAGAGGTTATTTCTAAATATTGACTACTTCTACTATTTTCCACTCATTGTAAATTTAATAAGGTCCAACCTGTTCAAACAGTAGATCTCTATTATAGTTATGGCTTTTTAAACAAACACTACAAGATCAAACCATAAAGGAGTCTTAAGACTTCCTCTTTGTCCTCTTTGTGCAGTGAAGGCTATCTGTCTAATATCTGTTTGTATTGTATTTATAATTGCTATTATTGTACGCATCTTATCTTTTATGTCATTGCCATCATTGGTTGATTATTGTAAAGGCAGAGTAGTTATTATATGCACATAGAAGGTCCTTAAACCTGCTTGTTGGTTTGATTGTATTGTTTCATTAGCCAACATCTTCAGTCTTTTTTTTTGTATTTACCAATTTTGTATTTGCCAAAAAGTGAAGACAAGTCTCACCTGAAATATCAACACCAGAAACAGATTAAGTGACTACCTCCTTTGCAGAGAGAGAACTGTCTGCTAAAATGTTTTTAATGATGATTATTTTTGATTTATTAATTTTATCTCTATCACTATAATTTTATTATTGCATATCATTTTGGCAGACATCACTTTGTAAAAGGAAAGTTCTTGAAACTTTTTCAGCTTGGTCTGAGCACATCACGTTGATCTTGTTCACTGTATTTCTGGTGTTTAATACATTTTAAGTAATGTTATGTGCAGTGGGGGCTAAATGTGTTGCTAAACTTGCTTTCCGGTGCGGTCATGTGGCATTTGCATATTTAGCTACCATCTTTGAACAAAACACATGGAGTCCACATGACTCGTGTTTAGACAATGCCAGAAAGCACTCACAACACAAATATGGAAACGTTGAGCCTGACAGACTGTGGTCTTGCTGTAGTGTTGGCAAATAGGAGTTAGTCCTTGTGTCTAATGGTAGAAAAGATAAATAGTTGAATAGAAAAAGATTGTCCAATGGGTCTACCCTTTTCTTAACACCTTCTATCCTCTTTTTGGTCTTGGCTTTACGCAGCATTTGACAAAACCAGAGACACATTGGTGGACTTCCCTTTCGCGCAGTGATAGCCGCCTGCCTAATTTACTATTTGTATTAATGATTGTAATGTTTACTATTGCATCAAACCATTTATTTCACCTTTATATGGTTGTCATTATTGTATTTTTATTGTAAAGACAGCCATCTGTCACTGCGCTCAAAAGAAGTTAGCGTATTTTGCCAAAGAAAGACTTTTCTGCAAGTAGCATAATAACTCGACAAACAGTGGTCTTGTATTGCTGTAAGATGTCAGCAACTAAACAAAAGGGGGTTTTCCACAAACTGTGAGTGCTACCAGCAAGTGCAAACAATAGTAAAAGGGATCTATTGTATAACCAAATGCTAACGGCGGAAGTTATCGGCTCAGTTGGTCCCTTTGATAAATCAGTGGAGCAGTGGAACTCTTATAAGGAGAATTTTTACTATTTTGTTTAAGCTAATGGGATTAAAAATTACAAAATATTCCCCACATTTAAAGGTGTGAGATTCCCCATGGGTTTGGGGTTTTTGAGGTAGTCCACCCTCAGCCCTAAGTTAGCATGTTCAAACTCATACTTCAAGAAGGGAGAAGAGGTTACGTATTATGGTCTAGTGACTCACCGTAAAGAAATGATGTATACTCTCAACCCCCATGCCCCCTACACGCAAGAGGCGACCTCCTACTCCTTGGAACTTAAAGTTAGTGACTAACCCAAAGAAATGGGGCAGAATAATCCCCATGGGTTTGGTCTGGGGTTTACGAGGTAGTCCACCCTCAGCCCTAAGTTAGCATGTTCAAATTCATACTTGAAAAAGGGAGCAGATAATATGTGTTTTGGTCTAGTGAGTCACCGCAAAGAAGTGACGTATACTCTCCAGCCCCGACTCCCCCTACACACAAGTGCAGACTCCCTACTTACCTGACCATATAGTTAGTGACTAACCCAAAGTAATGGGGCAGAATAACCCCCATGGGTTTAGTCTGGGGTTTACGAGGTAGTCCACCCTCAGCCCTAAGTTAGCGTGTTCAAACTCATACTTCAAGAAGGGAGAAGAGGTTACGTATTATGGTCTAGTGATTCACCGTAAAGAAATGATGTATACTCTCAACCCCCATGCCCCCAACACGCAAGAGGCGCCCCCCTACTCCTTGGAACTTAAAGTTAGTGACTAACCCAAAGAAATGGGGCAGAATAATCCCCATGGGTTTGGTCTGGGGTTTACGAGGTAGTCCACCCTCAGCCCTAAGTTAGCATGTTCAAATTCATGTTTGAAAAAGGGAGCAGATAATATGTATTTTAGTCTAGTGAGTCACCGCAAAGAAAAGACGTATACTCTTCTGCCCCGACTCCCACTACACACAAGTGGAGACTCCCTACTTACCTGACCTTATAGTTAGTGACTAACCCAAAGTAATGGGGCAGAATAATCCCCATGGGTTTGGTCTGGGGTTTTTGAGGTAGTCTACCCTCAGCCCTAAGTTAGCATGTTCAAACTCATACTTGAAAAAGCGAGCAGATGTTATGTGTTTTGGTCTAGTGAGTCACCGCAAAGAAGTGACGTATACTCTTCAGCCCCGACTCCCCCTACACACAAGAAGAGACTCCCTACTTACCTGAACTTATAGTTAGTGACTAACCCAAAGTAATGGGGCAGAATAATCCCCATGGGTTTGGTCTGGGGTTTTTGAGGTAGTCTACCCTCAGCCCTAAGTTAGCGTGTTCAAACTCATACTTCAAGAAGGGAGAAGAGGTAACATATTATGGTCTAGTGACTCACCGTAAAGAAATGATGTATACTCTCAACCCCCATGCCCCTAACACGCAAGAGGCGACCCCCTACTCCTCGGAACTTAAAGTTAGTGACTAACCCAAAGAAATGGGGCAGAATAATCCCCATGGGTTTGGTCTGGGGTTTACGAGGTAGTCTACCCTCAGCCCTAAGTTAGCATGTTCAAACTCATACTTTAAGAAGAGAGGAGTTGTTATGTATGTCTGTCCAGACACTATTGATTCCCAGCAGTATGCCTACCGGCCCGACAGGTCCCGCTCAGATGCCATTGCTGCAGCCATTCATTATTCCCTCTCTCACCTGGAAAATGAAGACTCTTACCTTAGGATACTCTTTATCGACTACACCTCCACCTTCATCATAATCATGCCCAACAACCTCAACCAAAAACTGTCCACACTTGGTCTGCACACCACCCTCTGTGACTGGCTCCAAGACTTTCTGACTAGCAGGCCTCAGTCTGTAAGGATTGCTAAAAAGACTTCAGCCAGTATCATCACAAACATTGGCATTCCAGAGGGTTGTACAATCAGCCCTATTCTCTACACCCTGTTCATCTACAATTGTGTCACCTCCCACAAGGACAACATCATCCTGATGTTCACGAAAGACACTGTAGTGATAGGACGCATTGCTGGCAGGGACGAGGCAGCCTAGAGGAGAGAGTTGGCCAGTCTGGTGTCAGGGTGTGGCGACAACAACCTCACCCTCAACACGGACAAGACGAAGGAGATGATAGTAAATTGACTATAATATCCATCTTTCCCACCCACCCTACAGGCAAGAGGCGTCTTCCTATTTGCCCGAACTTATAGTTAGTGACTAACCCCAAAAAATGGGGCAGAATAATCCCCATGGGTTTAGCCTTGGGTTCAGGAGGTAGTCTACCCTCAGCCCTGAGTTAGCGTGTTCAAACTCATACTTCAAGAAGGGAGAAGAGGTTACGTATTATGGTCTAGTGACTCACCGTAAAGAAATGATGTATACTCTCAACCCCCATGCCCCCTACACGCAAAAGGCGCCCCCTACTCCTTGGAACTTAAAGTTAGTGACTAACCCAAAGAAATGGGGCAGAATAATCCCCATGGGTTTGGTCTGGGGTTTTTGAGGTAGTCTACCCTCAGCCCTAAGTTAGCATGTTCAAACTCATACTTCAGGAAGGGAGGATTTGTTATGTATTTCTGTCCAGACACTATTGATTCCCAGCAGTATGCCTACCGGCCCGACAGGTCCCACTCAGATGCCATCGCTGCAGCCATTCATTATTCCCTCTCTCACCTGGAAAATGAAGACTCATACCTTAGGATACTCTTCATCAACTACAGCTCCACCTTCATCATAATCATCCCCCACAACCTCAACCAAAAACTGTCCACACTTGGTCTGCACACCACCCTCTGTGACTGGCTCCAAGACTTTCTGACTGGTAGGCCTCACTCTGTAAGGATTGCTAAAAAGACTTCAGCCAGTATCATCACAAACATTGGCATTCCAGAGGGTTGTACACTCAGCCCTATCCTCCACACCCTGTTCATCTACAAATGTGTCAACTCCCAAAAGGACAACATCATCCTGATGTTCACGAAAGACACCGTAGAGATAGGACGCATTGCTGGCATGGACGAGGCAGCCTAGAGAAGAGAGTTGGCCAGTCTGGTGTCAGGGTGTGGCGACAACAACCTCACCCTCAACACGGACAAATTGAAGGAGATGATAGTAAATTGACTATAATATCCATCTTTCCCACCCACCCTACAGGTAAGAGGCGTCTTCCTAATTGCCCAAACTTATAGTTAGTGACTAACCCAAAAAATGGGGCAGAATAATCCCCATGGGTTTGGTCTGGGGTTTTCGAGGTAGTCCACCCTCAGCCCTAAGTTAGCATGTTCAAACTCATACTTCAAGAAGGGAGAAGAGGTTACGTATTATGGTCTAGTGACTCACCGTAAAGAAATGATGTATACTCTCAACACCCATTACCCCTACACGCAAGAGGCGACCTCCTACTCCTTGGAACTTAAAGTTAGTGACTAACCCAAAGAAATGGGGCAGAATAATCCCCATGGGTTTGGTCTGGGGTTTACGAGGTAGTCCACCCTCAGCCCTAAGTTAGCATGTTCAAATTCATACTTCAGGAAGGGAGGATTTGTTATGTATTTCTGTCCAGACACTATTGATTCCCAGCAGTATGCCTACCGGCCCGACAGGTCCCACTCAGATGCCATCGCTGCAGCCATTCATTATTCCCTCTCTCACCTGGAAAATGAAGACTCATACCTTAGGATACTCTTCATCAACTACAGCTCCACCTTCATCATAATCATCCCCCACAACCTCAACCAAAAACTGTCCACACTTGGTCTGCACACCACCCTCTGTGACTGGCTCCAAGACTTTCTGACTGGTAGGCCTCAGTCTGTAAGGATTGCTAAAAAGACTTCAGCCAGTATCATCACAAACATTGGCATTCCAGAGGGTTGAACACTCAGCCCTATCCTCCACACCCTGTTCATCTACAAATGTGTCAACTCCCACAAGGACAACATCATCCTGATGTTCACGAAAGACACCGTAGATAGGGACGCATTGCTGGCATGGACGAGGCAGCCTAGAGAAGAGAGTTGGCCAGTCTGGTGTCAGGGTGTGGCGACAACAACCTCACCCTCAACACGGACAAATTGAAGGAGATGATAGTAAATTGACTATAATATCCATCTTTCCCACCCACCCTACAGGTAAGAGGCGTCTTCCTAATTGCCCAAACTTATAGTTAGTGACTAACCCAAAAAATGGGGCAGAATAATCCCCATGGGTTTGGTCTGGGGTTTTCGAGGTAGTCCACCCTCAGCCCTAAGTTAGCATGTTCAAACTCATACTTCAAGAAGGGAGAAGAGGTTACGTATTATGGTCTAGTGACTCACCGTAAAGAAATGATGTATACTCTCAACACCCATTACCCCTACACGCAAGAGGCGACCTCCTACTCCTTGGAACTTAAAGTTAGTGACTAACCCAAAGAAATGGGGCAGAATAATCCCCATGGGTTTGGTCTGGGGTTTACGAGGTAGTCCACCCTCAGCCCTAAGTTAGCATGTTCAAATTCATATTTGAAAAAGGGAGCAGATAATATGTATTTTAGTCTAGTGAGTCACCACAAAGAAGTGACGTATACTCTCCAGCCCCAACTCCCCCTACACACAAGTGGAGACTCCCTACTTACCTGACCTTATGGTTAGTGACTAACCCAAAGTAATGGGGCAGAATAATCCCCATGGGTTTGGTCTGGGGTTTTTAAGGTAGTCCACCCTCAGCCCTAAGTTAGCATGTTCAAACTCATTCTTCAAGAAGGGAGGAGTTGTTATGTTTTTCTGTCCAGCGAGCCACCGTAGCGAAATTGCGTATACTCTGCATTTTCCCGATCCACCCTAAACGTGAGAGGCAACTCCCTACTTACCTGAACTTATACAGTACTTATTTACTAGCCCAAAGAAATTGGGCAGAATAATCCTCATGTTTTTGGTCTTGAGTTCTAGAGGTAGTCCACCCTCAGCCCTAAGTTAGCATGTTCAAACTCATATTGAAAAAGGGACCAGATGTTATGTGTTTTGGTCTAGTGAGTCACCGCAAATAAGTGACGTTTACTCTCCAGCCCCGACTCCCCCTACACACGAGAAGAGACTCCTTATATACCTGAACTTATAGTTAGTGACTAACCCAAAGTAATGGGGCAGAATAATCCCCATGGGTTTGGTCTGGGGTTTACGAGGTAGTCTACACTCAGCCCTAAGTTAGCATGTTCAAATTCATGTTTGAAAAAGGGAGCAGATAATATGTATTTTAGTCTAGTGAGTCACCGCAAAGAAAAGACGTATACTCTTCTGCCCCGACTCCCACTACACACAAGTGGAGACTCCCTACTTACCTGACCTTATAGTTAGTGACTAACCCAAAGTAATGGGGCAGAATAATCCCCATGGGTTTGGTCTGGGGTTTTTGAGGTAGTCTACCCTCAGCCCTAAGTTAGCATGTTCAAACTCATACTTGAAAAAGCGAGCAGATGTTATGTGTTTTGGTCTAGTGAGTCACCGCAAAGAAGTGACGTATACTCTTCAGCCCCGACTCCCCCTACACACAAGAAGAGACTCCCTACTTACCTGAACTTATAGTTAGTGACTAACCCAAAGTAATGGGGCAGAATAATCCCCATGGGTTTGGTCTGGGGTTTTCGAGGTAGTCCACCCTCAGCCCTAAGTTAGCATGTTCAAACTCATACTTCAAGAAGGGAAAAGAGGTTACGTATTATGGTCTAGTGACTCACCGTAAAGAAATGATGTATACTCTCAACCCCCATGCCCCCTACACGCAAGAGGCGACCTCCTACTCCTTGGAACTTAAAGTTAGTGACTAACCCAAAGAAATGGGGCAGAATAATCCCCATGGGTTTGGTCTGGGGTTTTTGAGGTAGTCTACCCTCAGCCCTAAGTTAGCATGTTCAAACTCATACTTCAAGAAGGGAGGAGTTGTTATGTATTTCTGTCCAGACACTATTGATTCCCAGCAGTATGCCTACCGACCCGACAGGTCCCGCTCAGATGCCATTGCTGCAGCCATTCATTATTCCCTCTCTCACCTGGAAAATGAAGACTCATACCTTAGGATACTCTTCATCAACTACAGCTCCACCTTCATCATAATCATCCCCCACAACCTTAACCAAAAACTGTCCACACTTGGTCTGCACACCACCCTCTGTGACTGGCTCCAAGACTTTCTGACTGGCAGGCCTCACTCTGTAAGGATTGCTAAAAAGACTTCAGCCAGTATCATCGCAAACATTGGCATTCCAGAGGGTTGAACACTCAGCCCTAAGTTAGCATGTTCAAACTCATTCTTCAAGAAAGGAGGAGTTGTTATGTTTTTCTGTCCAGCGAGCCACCGTAGCGAAATTGCGTATACTCTGCATTTTCCCGACCCACCCTAAACGTGAGAGGCAACTCCCTCTTTAACTGAACTTATACAGTACTTATTTACTAGCCCAAAGAAATTGGGCAGAATAATCCTCATGTTTTTGGTCTTGAGTTCTAGAGGTAGTCCACCCTCAGCCCTAAGTTAGCATGTTCAAACTCATATTGAAAAAGGGACCAGATGTTATGTGTTTTGGTCTAGTGAGTCACCGCAAATAAGTAACGTTTACTCTCCAGCCCCGACTCCCCCTACACACGAGAAGAGACTCCTTATATACCTGAACTTATAGTTAGTGACTAACCCAAAGTAATGGGGCAGAATAATCCCCATGGGTTTGGTCTGGGGTTTTCGAGGTAGTCCACCCTCAGCCCTAAGTTAGCATGTTCAAACTCATACTTCAAGAAGGGAAAAGAGGTTACGTATTATGGTCTAGTGACTCACCGTAAAGAAATGATGTATACTCTTAACCCCCATGCCCCCTACACACAAGAGGCGACCTCCTACTCCTTGGAACTTAAAGTTAGTGACTAACCCAAAGAAATGGGGCAGAATAATCCCCAAGGGTTTGGTCTGGGGTTTTTGAGGTAGTCTACCCTCAGCCCTAAGTTAGCATGTTCAAATTCATACTTGAAAAAGGGAGCAGATAATATGTGTTTTGGTCTAGTGAGTCACCGCAAAGAAGTGACGTATACTCTCCAGCCCCGACTCCCCCTACACACAAGTGCAGACTCCCTACTTACCTGACCTTATAGTTAGTGACTAACCCAAAGTAATGGGGCAGAATAATCCCCATGGGTTTGGTCTGGGGTTTTCGAGGTAGTCCACCCTCAGCCCTAAGTTAGCATGTTCAAACTCATACTTCAAGAAGGGAAAAGAGGTTACGTATTATGGTCTAGTGACTCACCGTAAAGAAATGATGTATACTCTCAACCCCCATGCCCCCTACACGCAAGAGGCGACCTCCTACTCCTTGGAACTTAAAGTTAGTGACTAACCCAAAGAAATGGGGCAGAATAATCCCCATGGGTTTGGTCTGGGGTTTTTGAGGTAGTCTACCCTCAGCCCTAAGTTAGCATGTTCAAACTCATACTTCAAGAAGGGAGGAGTTGTTATGTATTTCTGTCCAGACACTATTGATTCCCAGCAGTATGCCTACCGGCCCGACAGGTCCCACTCAGATGCCATCGCTGCAGCCATTCATTATTCCCTCCCTCACCTGGAAAATGAAGACTCATACCTTAGGATACTCTTCATCAACTACAGCTCCACCTTCATCATAATCATCCCCCACAACCTCAACCAAAAACTGTCCACACTTGGTCTGCACACCACCCTCTGTGATTGGCTCCAAGACTTTCTGACTGGCAGGCCTCACTCTGTAAGGATTGCTAAAAAGACTTCAGCCAGTATCATCACAAACATTGGCATTCCAGAGGGTTGAACACTCAGCCCTATCCTCCACACCCTGTTCTTCTACAAATGTGTCACCTCCCACAAGGACAACATCATCCTGATGTTCACGAAAGACACCGTAGTGATAGGACGCATTGCTGGCACGGACGAAGCAGCCTAGAAGAGAGAGTTGGCCAGTCTGGTGTCAGGGTGTGGCGACAACAACCTCACCCTCAACACGGACAAATTGAAGGAGATGATAGTAAATTGACTATAATATCCATCTTTCCCACCCACCCTACAGGTAAGAGGCATCTTCCTAATTGCCCAAACTTATAGTTAGTGACTAACCCAAAAAAATGGGGCAGAATAATCCCCATGGGTTTGGTCTGGGGTTTTCGAGGTAGTCCACCCTCAGCCCTAAGTTAGCATGTTCAAACTCATACTTCAAGAAGGGAGAAGAGGTTACGTATTATGGTCTAGTGACTCACCGTAAAGAAATGATGTATACTCTCAACCCCCATTACCCCTACACGCAAGAGGCGACCTCCTACTCCTTGGAACTTAAAGTTAGTGACTAACCCAAAGAAATGGGGCAGAATAATCCCCACGGGTTTGGTCTGGGGTTTACGAGGAAGTCTACCCTCAGCCCTAAGTTAGCATGTTCAAATTCATACTTGAAAAAGGGAGCAGATGTTATGTGTTTTGGTCTAGTGAGTCACCGCAAAGAAGCGACCTATACTCTCCAGCAGCGACTCCCCATACACACTAGTGGAGACTCCCTACTTGCCTGACCTTATAGTTAGTGACTAACCCAAAGTAAAGGGGCAGAATAATCCCCATGGGTTTGGTCTGGGGTTTACGAGGTAGTCCACCCTCAGCCCTAAGTTAGCATGTTCAAACTCATACTTCAAGAAGGGAGGAGTTGTTATGTATTTCTGTCCAGCGAGCCACCGTAGCAAAATTGCGTATACTCTGCATCTTCCCGACCCACCCTAGACGTGAGAGGCAACTCCCTACTTACCTGAACTTTTACAGTACTTACTAGCCTAAAGAAATTGGGCAGAATAATCCTCATGTTTTTGGTCTTGGGTTTTTGAGGTAGTCCACCCTCAGCCCTAAGTTAGCATGTTCAAACTCATACTTGAAAAAGGGAGCAGATGTTATGTGTTTTGGTCTAGTGAGTCACCGCAAAGAAGTGACGTATACTCTCCAGCCACGACTCCCCCTACACACGAGAAGAGACTCCCTATATACCTGAACTTATAGTTAGTGACTAACCCAAAGTAATGGGGCAGAATAATCCCCATGGGTTTGGTCTGGGGTTTACGAGGTAGTAAGTGAGTGTGCGAACAAACTGTGAGACAAAGAGCACTGAGGCCCTTTGTTTTTTACGTTCACATACATCCATCAGTGGAATATCTGCAGTTAGCACTTTAATCTGACAACACTTAGATGTACCCATCACTTGTCCACAGAGATGTGACGATTGTATCTGGAGTATTGTTTTATCCAGCGGTGGTCTGTGAAAGCCTTTAGCAGTGACAACTTTCAGTATTTATAGACCTATACGGCTATTTCTGCTCTTACACTCAAGCTGAAAATAGCCCTATTTACACACAGCCTGATATAGTGCCTTAAACCCCTCCTTATGCTCCACACAAAGCCAACAATAGGCTGCTGCATGTGTGATATTAGATAATATGTGACGTCACAGTCTGATGGCACTGCTGCAGTAACCACCAGGTAACTTTGTTTAATTTTACTAAATCAAGTAGATGCCAAGTAGTAGCACCTTAATCTGAGCTACACTCGGGTACTGATCACTAATGTTTAAAATTATCACAGAAGGAGCATGTGTGTTTTAATGTATTTTGACTGGCCTGGCATATTAGCATGCATACAGTCAGTTGAAAATGTATTTATTAACCCCAATAATTCTGTTCAGCCCGAGATAAATGATTATTGGTCAATTGAAAACTTAACAAGCTAATATAATAGTGGAAATTGAAGATTTGGATTTTATAAAAAAGAAGATTGTCCAAAATAAAGGCCACTAACTTGCAAGACATTGTCCAAGCTACTAAAGCTGGATATAAACTGGAAGCAATTGGTACCACTAATCTGGGCACATGACAGGGCAGGAGCAGTTCTGATGGGCATCATTTATCAATGGGCAATTATTCCACCTTCACCTAAACTTTACTCCATGCGGTACAAGATGACTGAACACATTTTTTTCCCTTATGTATATTTGCACATTGTTTACACGAGCAATATGCTTATCCAAACCCATGGCCCTCCTCTGACCTGACTTCCCTCTCACTACAGAGGTGTGAAATTGCCAAAACACATTTATTTCCCTCTAACTTCTACTCTCTCTCTTTTATAGCTAAATGCATCTCAGAAGGAGTGAACAATCCTTTATTTGGGCCTTAATGAAAATGCTTCCCCTAATGTTTTGCTTTGTTTACTCCCCGATTAAAGCTGGATAGATAAATGCCTCTCTTGCAATGGAAGCCAATCAGGTGAATTGACTAAAACCTGTTATTCACTTAGATCAAGGCATAATGTTGCAGCTCAAGAGATGGCAGTGTTTTATGAACCCACAGCTAGGTACATGAAAATTCATCCCCGGGACATCAAGCAACTCCGCATTTGACAGTTTCCACCATGTTGGCATATTGATCTATACTATTAAAAATGTTCAGTTTAAAAGCAGTGACAGGAATGTTTTCTCGTTATTCATCTGAAAGTATCATGCTCTTTGAGACCATTTGTCTTTTTTGGTTTGATGAAGGGAACTGTAAAGCTTGCAATGAGCTCAAACTCAGCGGGAAGGTGTCCAAAGCCGTGTCGTGGGGTCCATCAGCCATATCATCAGGCTCACAATAAAGGGTCGCGGGCGGTGGTGACAGTGGTTGTGGACAGCCGGTTGTCGCGCAAGGGCATGGAGAAACCGCTGATTGCGCAAAGTCAGATTTGACCCGTCGACCCTAATCCGATACTGATCGTGACACAGTAACTCCACTGCGAGGCCTATCCCACTTGTTTGGGCTTTGGCCTTGCAGATTTTGGAGGAACACAGTCTCGCCAAGTGCTAACAGGCAAAGTGGTCTCGAATGAGTCCTCAGAGACTCAGTGGTACGGGATATCCGGGTTCTGAGGGCGTCCTCCGCGAAAGGTTGCAGTGGGGGTTGATTGTCTTGCGCAACTGCAACATAGCAAGCGGTCATGATCAAGGCTGCCAGACGGTCCGGTGTAGGACATCACATTTACATTTACATTTAGTCATTTAGCAGACGCTTTTATCCAAAGGGACTTACATTCACCAGTGTTACATTTACGGTTGACGCTTTCATTTAAAGCGACTTACATTAAGGTTCCATTCACCAGTGTTACAGCCTACCTTCCGCTTGAAGGACGACCGCTCTACCACTGAGCCACTGCCTCCACATCAGGAGGCGCTTAGCAACTTCCGCTCCACCATCACTCGAAAGTTCCTCTAGAATGCCAAAGGTGGCAAAAAACGTACAAAGATGGTAAACCAGGCCAGCCGAGCCCCCTAAATCAGTGCCTGCTGTAGAGCTATGGACCTCTACCTAACCTCAGAGTTGGTCCCCGACAACTAAGAAGTGGCAGCTCCAGAAGTCAAAGAAGTCAGCAAACACTGCCTCAAAAGGGGTAGATGGAAGTTAAGATGGAAGGGGGGGCGCCTGGTACTGAGCATTCAGTTTACAGTCTGCACATCCGGCCATGGTGGCTCAGATGTCCATCGACATCCCAGGCCAGTAGACTATGGCACAGGCATGCTGCTCCATTGCTAAAAACCCCTTGGTGAGCGGCATCAAGGTGGCGAAGGACCCTTTCACAAAGAGACCGAGAAACCACAACACGGTCACAATATAATTGGACGTCATCTTGCGCGTAGATAGACTCAGAGACCGGCAACAGATCTGCCATGCAGAGGCGATTTCTTTAAGACTGCAAGGGAAGCTCGGCTTTCCTTATAATGTCACAAAATTAATGGTCAAATATGTACTATTGTATTAACATTTTATTGACTAAAAATGTGTTAGAAAACGTTCATCTCAAAGACGAGTTCGTTCAGAATCAGTTACATATAGCAGGTCGGCTGACTCGATTTCCTTCTCATACATTCCCGCAGTGTCACATTGTGCATTTCCCTGTTGAAGCCCAGCGTCCATTGACTTCAATGGGGCTGCTTTGAACGTTTTTTTTCAGCGCTTCGAAACTAGACGGTCATTGGATAAACGCTGCGATTATGTCCCGATGCACGGACGCTGGCTGACTGGAAGTGCTGTGACAAATAAAATGTACTGCTGGCCATGCCTCTTGATGAAACCATCTCACGGATGTGTTGTTTGGTCAAAGGTGGGGTTTGGAGATCTGTCTAACTTTGACAGGGCATATAAAAGACATGAAAAGAGCAATGAAAATGTGAGTGCATGTGCAAGATTAAGTTGCATGGGCAGGATCAGGGTTGAGCATGCAATATATGAAGGTGCTCGCATTCAAGTGGCTAAACATAATGAAATAGTCAAACAAAACAGGGCCTTCCTAAACCGCCTTATTGATGTGACATCCTTGCTTGGCCGGCAGGAGCTGTCATTTAGGGGACATGATGAGAGTAGTGAATCATCCAACAAGGGGAATTACAGGGAGTTCACAGAAACATTAGATAAATATGACTCTGTCCTGTCCACACAATTCGAGTCCTCAACTGTGTTTTCTGGTATGTCCCATACTATTCCATCTCTGCTCTTGCAGCCACCGTTTCTGATCAGATCAGAGATGAAATTCAGGATGCTCCCTTTTTTGGATGGCAGGTGGATGAAACAACTGATATATCCTGCCGTGCCCAACTCTCTGTCATTGTTCGCTATGTGGATAGTGCAGGTAAAATTCAGGAGCGCTTTATTGTATTTTTTGATGTTTCGGGGGGGCGAGATGCCCAGTCCGCTTTTGAAATATTAAATGAGAACATGCAGGGCTACAATTTTAAGGACAAGCTTGTGGCACAGACCTATGATGGGGCTGCTGTCATGGCTTCAGATCTCAATGGTCTGCAGGCCAAAGTGAAAGCAATAGCCCCCAGTGCAATGTTTGTGCATTGCTATGCACACCGACTGAATCTGGTGCTGTCACAGGGGGCTAAATGCTTGCCTGAGTGCAGAATTTTTTTTGCATCACTCTCTGGATTTGCCACATTTTTTTCAAAATCCACAAAGAGGACATCTTTTCTGGAGTCTGCAGGCTGTTCAAGGTTGCCCAGAAACGCTCCTACTCGATGGAATTTCACATCACGGATAGTGAGCACTGTGGCAAACAATTATGATGGCCTCCTGCAGACATTTGAGAACATCATTGCAGATACAACAATGGATTGTGCCAAAGGCTTTGTGAGGAAACTGGAGGATTTTGAGTTTGTGTTCATGTTGTACACATATGAACAAATCTTTTCTGAGACTGATGTGGTCTTTGATATTGTCCAGCAGAGGGCGATGGATGTTCTTTACTGCAAGAACAGAATTGAATCTCTTATTGCATTTGTCAAAGAGAAGAGGTCAGAGGGGGCTTTCCAAGCCATTTATGCCAAAACAGCAGATCTCACATCAGACCCACGAGATGAGCCCATGAGAAAGCGCCGTCTGACCCAATTGCAGGATCCCCAAGTGCGATACAGAAATCTGTACATGGCCATCCTTGATAACATCTTGGAGCAGATTCCTCTACGTTTTTCAAATTTGGAAAGCATACTCTTCTTAGAATTAGTCAATCCAGGGAAATTTGATGACATGAGACAGGTATTTCCATAGGAGGCCTTCCAAAGTGTCCTGAAAAGTTATGGCCATCACTTTGATTCAGGAAGACTGAGGTCAGAACTTCAAGTCCTGTATTCAGATCAGGACTTGCAGGGTAACAGGGGAAAGTTGTGTGATTACTTGGTGTTCCTTAAAGACATGGAATTGGACAGTGCAATGCCTCAGCTTTACAAACTGTTCTCATTAGTGGCAACAATTGGAGCTACATCTGCAGGTGTAGAAAGGAGCTTCTCCTGTTTAAAGCGACTCAAGTCCTACACCCGAAACACAATGGGCCAAGGCCGTTTAAGCAGCCTAGCTCTGCTGGCCATTGAGAGGACACTGGTCAAGTCACTTGAAAAGACTCCTAGTTGGTACGACAGGGTCACAGACCATTTTCTTGAAAAGGAACGTAGGGCAGAATTTACTTTTAAATAAATAGACAATTTTATGATGTAGGCCGAAAATGAGCTTCCCCTCTCTGACAGACCAGTAGCCGCCACTGCTGCCAAGGTAGGGTCGTTCACGCCAATCCCACCCTCATGCTCAATCAGGTGCAAGAGGTGGGCGAGGCACGCATCAGCCGCTGTCTCTCACGCAAGGAGGGACCATGAGATGGCTCTGAGTTCATGTGATTCCTCGCGGATTGACACCATCAGTGCCAACTCCTCAGGGTCAGGTACTATGCGTCCCTGGTGAGAGGTCGTTTGCCGAGCCAGAGGAAGAGGTATGCCTCGAGGTTGCATCAGCAGCGTGGTTGCTTTTGCCAGGCAGGTGCACAAAGCGCCATGGGAGAGTATGCTGTTTAAACCTGGACAGGCGAGAATTTGTTTTCTCATCTAGCGTATGGTTGCCAAAGATCTTCACCAGAAGCTTATGATCGGTAACTACAGTAAGGTTGTCACATCCTTGTATAATGTACCTCGTCTGCTTAAGGTCCCAAGCCACAGCCAGAGCCTCTCCTTTGATGGCTGCATAACGTTGTTCTGCCCAGGATAAGAAACGCAAACCAGCAAGGGTGATCCTCCATCCACCGGGGCAACAGTCTACAATACCAGAGGTGTAGCCACAATGCTGTTGGAGTAGGAAGTAACCAACACCGCGCCTGGACCAGTCAGGGCGGAGGCAGGTACGTCTCTGCATGTCGTAGACATTATGGCCTGTTTGGACGTCTGGAAGGCTTCCTCTAGTTCAGGGGACCATGAGAATTTGCAGCGTGGGCTGAAGTGGCTTAAGAAGGTGCCATCCTGTCGCTCAACTGGGCATAGTTGGAAACCTGGTTAACAAGGAAATACCAGCTTCTGATATCTGTTGTGAAGTCTGGGGTAAAGAAGTCTCGGATGGGCGTGGCTCGATGTTAGTGTCTGGGACCCTGAAACCAGCAAAATCAACATTCCTTTCCGCAAACTGAAACTTGTCCGGGTTCAACATGATGCCTGACCAACTGACGCGTGCAAGAAAGTCAATGGTCCTCCACTAGTGTGTTTCTAAGTCAGTGTCATAGTTGTATTTGACAAGTGCGATCACATTGTTAACAGGTCTAGTCAGGACATCAGGTATCCCTAGTGTTTCATGTCCTATGTCTGAGTCCTAAATTCCATTGATCAAAACGTCACAAATAATGTGGTCAGTATAGTCCACATTCTTGCTACATTCACATGCTTAGGCGCATGTCTCCGCTTTACCCCGTACGTGGCAGTGAAGGCACAGAAAGTTTTGTTGCGGTCCTGGTGTAACTGAAGCAGCTCAGTGCGCAGGACACGTGGCTACTGGAATGACTGCTAGTGAGCGCATGGCGGCGTTCAGATCTGGCAAAGGTCCGGAAGCAATGTTAAGATTGACTTTCAACTGGCGGTCTCCAAGATTATGCCCAGGGCACTGAAATAGCTGGAAATGGGCCTGTGTATCTCCTATGCCTGAGCCGGTGCGAAGGACATCCCACCAACGTCTACTTTAGGCCAATGAGGAGCTTAAACCTGTGCTAGCCTGGCCATGACAGGTGGGTTTTGATGGACAAATCAATGATTTATCAACAGGGCAATGGCAAGGGCTTCAGACACATCTTCAGACTTGAAATGCGCAGCCAGGAACACAGCATTCCACAACAACAATGGACAAAGAAATACACTCCTCAATGTCAAGCCTTATATTTAATGACAAAGAGGAGTTTTTGTTTCATTTATGGGCTTTATGTGAGACAACGGCAGAACAAACAGTAGTTTTAATATTATACTAAATGCCCCAAATATTGTTTACATAGCGTCAGCGACTGGTTTCACCTTTCACAAGGCCAAGGCTACTGTTATGACAATAAAATGTACGATAAAATAGACACCAAAATAATGAGAAAATAATATTTCAGAAGTGCTTTTTTTTGCATATAAATTTAGTATATTGTACACTGTATATATGACTTTATAAGACAATTTCTAAAATTTGCCTACCTCCATCAAGGTTTTTATTTTTTGTGCTGTATTTCCCGTTTCTTTTTGCAAAACTAGTGTGCTGGCGAGCATTGTTGTCCAGGGCCGCGCTAGCAGTATTTACGAGTTTTGCAAATCATACTTTGTTCTGCTTTAATTGAGTTTGTGCAATCTGGGCTTCAAAAGAACCTTGACCATAATGTACCACCTGCCAATAATTGCCCATCGCTAAGCAGTTTTATCCAATCAGAGCTTTTACTATGTTGTTTACATTAGTAGCAGCCAGTATAAAGGTGGATTGACACTAAAAGTATCACAAGCAACTACAGCGACAAGTGACAATTTCCTATGCAAACTGGCGTTAGGGAGCAACAGCAACAGCAACAAAGAACACATGATATTATGAAGACTGCAATATAGATTTTTGTAACTAAATTATGCTAAATTATAATTTTAACAAGGCCCTCGGGCCTAAGTTCATGATGCACTTTCTTCAATCTTAGTACAAGCTACAGACTATCCTGCAACTAACTTTAAAAACCAGATCAAAATATGTTTGGGTTATTTTTTTAATCTCAACCAAACTGTATAGTTCCAGCATGGCGAGTTTTAAATGGCACAAGAATGTTATGTAATTTACAACTGACCCTTAAGTTTAACCAACTTCATTGGATTTTGCAGACAAACATGAATCTATATATTTGTGCTGGATAGCTTCCGCGCAGTTACAAAGGTTTGTTATTTTGTATCGCGGCCCATGGCAAATCTGAGCAATTGAAAGTAATCAATATAATAATGTATAAAAAATAAGCATATTAGAAAGAGAATTTATTAAATATAAAAAAACATTTCATATAAGTATTAATTTAGATTTGAATATGTCAAAAGAATTTAAATACATTACCATTTTTTCAGCAGAGAGGTGCATTGTGGTCTGGTGATGGACAATCTGATAATACAACAAATTAGGCTCTGGTGTTGATATGCTAGAACTTGTCTTTATTGTCCCCAATTTTCCTTCATGCAATCCTTCCATTTTCTTTTCTGCATCCATGGCAGCCTCTCAGCGGAGTGATCAGATCCAGTTTGCTTAAGCAGTGAGTAGAGCGCAGATGAGTGGAGAGCAGTGAATGCTAATGCAGTGAACCTATTGCCACCTGCTGGCTCTAATGGAAGCCTATTATCTGAGGTGCTTAGTGTTCTGATACATTAGCAGCCACTGTTATTGTCATGGCCACACACAATGAGGTCTCATTACATATAATACACAATAACAAAACCACCAAAAGAGAAAACAGCAGCGGTGAAAAGCTATTAAAGTCCATCTGGTGTCAGCTTTTGAAAATGAGATTCCCAAACCTCCCTACTCAATCATCCCAGTGAAAAGTGAGATGAATGATGTGCAGCCGGCTCTCAAGACTCTGTTAGCCCACTCCTGATAGTGATAAATGTAAATAAAACATTGGGTTTTCTCTTTATATTCCCTCAAGTCTAATTCATATAGTGTAAAGAAAGACTTCAGGGTTGGTTAATACTGCACTCAAAGGAATGGTGATGTAATAAATAAACCCTACTGAAATACATACATTAGTGGTGAATAGTAACTCCTTTTATTTTCACTTCCTTTTATTATTTTGGGGGGAAAACAAGCTCAATATGAGACTGAAGATGCCACACAGAGACTCAGGTCTAAAGCCTATTCCCACTCCGATAGTACAAAGTAAATTATACCCACATTTCATCCACAAGCTATTATACTGTAGGTGGTCAAAATTGTTCTAACAACCTGTGCTCAAGCACAACTGACAACCATGGTTTAGGTGCTTCCAAACATACTCAATTATGCAAGCACACTTCCTGGGATGTGCGTCAATGGAAGGAGACACATGGCATCAACTGAACAGTTTCTGTACCAATAATTATAAGTATATCTGGTCTTATGCTTTCAGTTTGATTTCCAACAAAGTCCCTGCAAACATTGTTTTTATGATGGTTATGTGCATACAACAAAGACAAAAAGGCTGAAACCAATAGCCTTGATAATAACTGAGAAATGGAGGTTAGTTCTTCTCAACAGTGATGTTAAACTTTTTTAATGTAAGTTAAATGGTGCTCCATTTTATGCCACACTACCTCTCAACCTTTACTATGTGAGATACAATTGCACTCCAAGGTTTGCTGAATTTTAACTCTAATTCAACTCACTCGGTACAGCACATGGAGTTCTAAATAGCACTATGTAATAAGTTACGTAAATGATCCATCAGACATACAGCATCTGTACACCTGATTAAAATTGATTTACTCAAATTAACATCTCAAAGATAATGAAGCAGGCTTTTTTACTCTGCTTTCTAATTTATCCTGAAAGCACTTGTGTGTGTAAAAGTCATCCACTTTTTACACACACAGTAAAATGACCAATGAAAAGGACAGGAGTTCACCAGAGTCACTGCTGTAGCATTTACTTTTAAGGGAAAAAGGGACATATTGATATTTTATCCAATAGTGCTGAAATGTTGGGCCAAAGTGGATTGACGTCATCTGGCTGAGTGGGTCTGCCATTGGCCTCTAAACCTGTCCGAGCTGCCAGTCTGGCCATTATGCACGACTGCTACTGTGTGGATCATTTTACAAAGAGAACTCTAAACTCAACATATGACCTACTATTGATCATTTCATTCAGTTTGAAGTGAGCATGTAATAAATGTACAGCATAATGCCAATGGTTCTCGACTCCATTGAAATGGTGCCTGCCTACTTTGCTCATGTGACCTGTGTCAAAATTACAATGGAAACGTGTTGGCAGACTCTGAATAAGGTGTGTGGGGGGGCCTATGGGCTAAAACTATATTTGGGCCCCCTTTGGGGAGGGGGACTGGGGGGCCTAACCACAGAACATGTTTTAGATGCAATATGTCTATTACTTTTAATTATTTTCTGAACTAAAAAAAAATTAAGCTTTCTCTGAATGAATGAGACTTTTTTTTTAAAGAATTGCCTAAATCATGCTTTAACACTAGTTTTAGATTTTTAGAAAAAAGACTATAAAACTTATATCTTTTAACTAATAACTTTTATTGTTAAAGAAAAAAAAAGAAAATCAACATTTTTGACAGGTAGATCTTGACCTTGATTCATGTTATTTTCACCTTCAACAAATCATATCAACATATCTAGCGTGATAATATTCTGAATTGCAATTATATTGGCCAGGATAATCGTGACACAAAATTCTAATATCGACCCACGCCTAGCGGAGACGGAAAAAAAGTGTGTGTCTGCACAAGCAGCAGCTGACTAGGGCACAAATATACAGCGATCTAGCAACACAAAAGTGATATCATATTGTAACTTAGAGGTTTAAACACCTGCATGGTATTGTGCTCACAATGGGTTTTATTGTCAGTTTTATTGAGATTAACAGATGAATAGACTATGGTATTTATTATGCAACATTTAAAAGGTAGACTCCATACACCTGTGCTCATAAGTTTACATATCCTGGCCATTCTTCAGAAAATATGAATGATAACCCAAAATTGTTAAACAATTGTGTTTACGCTTTTAAAATCATAATGACAACAGAAACTACCCAAATGACCCCGACACAAGTTGACACAAACAGGTTTGAATGGCTACTAAAGGTAACCATCCTCACCTGTGATCTGTTTGCTTGTAATCAGTGTGTGTGTATAAAAAGGTCAGTGAGTTTCTGGGCTCCTAACAAACCCTTGCATCTGTAATTTAGTGCTGCACTGACGTTTCTGTATTTTGAGTCATGGAAAAAGCAAAAGAATTGTCAAAAGATCTGTGGGAAAAAGTATTTGAACTGTATAAAACAGGAAAGACATCGAAGGAATTGGAAACGCCAATCAGCAGTGTTCAAACTCTAACTAACAATTGGAAAATGAAAAGGTCAGATAGACCACCAAAAACTTCAGCCACAACTGCCAGGAAAGTTGTTCAGGATGCAAGGAAAAACCCACAAACAACTTTAGCTGAAATACAGAACTCTGAAACGTGGATCGCTGATGTTAACATGATGTGTGAGCTACAAAGGCACAGGAAACTTGCTCAAAATTGATTGCAAGATGAATGCAGTATGATATCTGAAAATACAGCCGGGAAGCTGCGCATGGGACGTACTTGGACGTTCCAACTTGACAACAATCCAAAGCACAAGGCCAAGTCAACCTGTCATTGGCTACAGCAACATAAAGTGAAGGTTCTGGACTGGCCATCTCAGTCTCCTGACCTCAATATCATTGAGCCACTCTGGGGAGATCTCAAACGTGCAGTTCATACAAGACAGCCCAAGAATTTGACAAGAACTGGAGGCTTTTTGCCAAAAAGAATGGGCAACTTTACCATCTGAGAAAATAAAGAGCCTCATCCACAACTACCACAAAAAACTTCTAACTGTCATTGATGTTCACTTTCTGCTCTCAGACAAGGCGGACGTTTCCTACTGCTCCTCCTGTTATCTGTTATCTGCTTAAGTGTGCTTCTGTACAGTCTAGTCTTGTCATAAAAAAAAACACAGCGCCTGAGTAATGGCTGCACGTGAAGCACCTTGTGACTATGTCTGTGAAAGGTGCTATATAAATAAACCTTTTTCTTCTTCTTCTTCTTAAAAGGTGGCAATACAGGGTATTAAGAACCTGGGTATGTAAACTTTTGATCAGGGTCATGTGGGTAGTTTCTGTTGTCATTATGAGTAAACACAATTGTTTGACAATGGTTTACCCAACCACTAACTATGAGTGGAAATTTTTTTTTTGTGTGTGTGTTATTATTCTTATGAAAAAAAAAAAAAATCTGCCAGGGTATGTATATGCTGTTTATTTAGTCTCTGATGTTGTTTGTTTTCCAGGAGTTTAGCATAGCGTACTCTCTCCAACATGTTTCTGTAATCGGTCATATAGTCCCGACTCCGCCTGTTTTACATGAACATGCTCTCAGCTCCAGAGAAACATAGGGTTTTGTCTATATATATGATTCATAGGTTTTGTCTAACTGGATAGGAGAGACATATCTGGGGTAGGTTCAACTGTGTTCAAAGTACAGGGTCCTGGACTCATCACATTTTGGCTGCAGATACAAAATACATTTCACTGAGTATTGTATGCATATGTGACAAATATATCTCATTTGTCAATCAAAAAATGACAAATGTTCTTCAACTAAAACTTAATGTAGAAAAGTTATTGCACATTTCTCCCAAAGCTGGCACGTAAAGCCTTGCCCGAGGGCACTTCAACAATGGGAATGGTTAAAGCAGCAAAACTGCAAACCCTCAGAACAATCCACTTTGGTTATACAGTGGCAAGAAAAAATATGTAAAACTCTTATGGTTTTTTAAATGTCTTAAAATGTGATCTGATCTTCATCTAAGTCAAGGGTAATGACAAACATAATGTGGCTAAAAATAATTACACAAAAGAGTTTTCATGTCTTTGAGAACAAACCAAAAACCCTCATAGTGGTTGTGGTAAAAGAATGTGAACCCTTGAGTTAATGACCTCAAAAAAGCTAATTGGAGTCAGGTTTTAGCACACCTGGAGTCTCGTTAAGATAATACGTTTGGAGGTGTGGACTACAGATACTTTGACTGATAAAAACCCCTCAAATCTTTGGAGTTTGCTCTGCACAAGAAAAACACGGTTATGTGAGCCATGCCTCGCCAAAAAGAGCTTGCACGCCTGAAGTTTACAAAAGAGCACAATGACACTCCACAGCAGTATTGGCAAAATGTTTTGTGGACTCATGAAACTAAGATTGAACTATTTGGAAAAAACACACAGCACTACATTATCCCAACTGTAAAGTATAGTGGAGGAAAGATTATAATTTGGGCCTGCTTTGTTTACTGTTTATCTGAAGCCATTCAGAAAAACAAAATCCGCCCTTTTGGAGTGGCCAGGTCAGAGCTCAGACCTCAATAGAGAAGCTATGGATTGACTTTAAGAGGGCCATACACATGAGACGTCCAAAGAAAATGACAGAGCTAAAGCCATTCCTCCTGGAAGAATGGGCTAAAATTCCTTCTCAATGATGTGCCGGTCTGATCCACAGAAGCGCCTGGTTGAGGTTATTGCTGCTAACAGCTGAGAAGGCTAGGGAGATAGGCAGGTATCGCACCCAGGGGTGAAAGGACGTGCTGTCCAGCCAAATGACGGGGAAGAGCAGAAGCACACTACTGATTAAGAGGTGAAGGTAAAAATTGTTGCACTGATGAAAAAAAGAAAAAGAGAAGCAGGAGGGGCTGGGAGTGTATCATACTGTAGAGTGAAAACTGATTTTCGGGGCTGATGGCAGGAGAAGCACTCTGGTGAATGTTCTGTTGTCAGCCCATGACCCTGTAACAGTTTAATCTGTTATTAAACTACTTTGAACTTAAGGTCCTAAATCATAGTGGTCTTTTGATCATCACTTCCAGTCTGAACCTGGGCCGTGAAGTAAACAATCAGAATTTTTTTACAAAGTAAAAGTATTGATAATGCACTTTTATTTTACCAGAGCACTGGTGTATGAATGTGTGTGACTGTAAGTGAGCTGAGTTTGGTGGTGGTCGGAGGTGTGAGCGCCTTGTGTTTGGAAGCCCCCCCCTCTTTCTGCCCAAGGTGTGAGTGTATGTATAAAAGCATCATGAGCTGCCACTCTGCCAGTATCTCAGTGGACTACTGAGAAGCCTGGACACGGGGCGGGGGAGGGATGATGCAGTTTCCAGGGACACGGAAGGTCCCGGGGGACCCGCTGCCGCTCTGCAACTCGGACCATAAGACGCAGGCGCTTCTTCTATTCGGACCATAAGACGCAGGCACTTTTCCTCCCACTATTTGGTGAAGAAAAAGTGCGTCTTATGGTCCGAAAAATACGGTAACTCAATCCAATTGCACCATATATAATTGCACAAATAGTTATGGATCTAATTGTTCTCCTTTTTCCCCAGGGCTGAGTATAGGGCAATCAAAGTGCTCTCGAGCCACCGGATCTACAAAAGACAATAAATGCATTTTAAAAACCAAATTGTGTACCAATTTGGTTTTTACCATTCAATCATTACTGTGCAAATGATGCTGTTAAAGTGCTAGTATTTAAAGTGCTTGTGGGTTTATACACAATACTGTTTTTGATACACAGAATACACAAGATAGAATACACAGACACATTCATCATTTTTACATGAATGGTAAGAGATTCTGCTGAAGTGTCATTAAAAATAACATTTTTGGTTTAAACATGCATATAATCCGTAGTATTTGTGCTTTCCTTGAGAAATAGGAGTGCATCAAATTACATCTCTATTAAGCTTTCACCCAAAAAATCTAAGTGCTTAAATGGGACTAATTAATCCTATTGTCAAGCATCCAACACCTTGTCGAGCCATAACTAAGGACTGCTGGTTTAGATAAGATATCTTAAAATCACAACATTTTACAGAGCTCCTTGATATTTCAGATGCTGCTTCAGAAAAAGAACAAACAGAAGAACTAAACCAAGCTTGTGTGAAGTGTTCGATTAATACAATCTCAGGCCTTCCGATTTTAGATCTGAAATAAGAGATTGCTAAAGATGATGGAAGTGGCCTCAGGGCAGAAACTACATGGAGACAGTACCATACAGAGCTGGCTAGCCGATGAATACATTTGAGTTTCTTTTCCCCAGTCTTTGATGCCAGTCTGATTAGAATTAGTGGCTCGCTCTTTTCTACTCGCGGTAAAAAAGACAATTGTCCTAAACAAGGTAGGTCCATTCAGCACATTGTACTTTTTGTCTGAAACTTAAATGGGAATTTGTAGTGCACTTTTGGTACTTAGTGCATTTTCTAAATAAAATTGGCATCTGCACTGACTCTTGCATTGTTTATTTAAAACCAACTAGTGTACGTTTGGCTTTTACACTGTCTTTTCTTGTTTCTGTCCATTGTAATTAAAGTTTTCCTCTTTGGATGACTCAATGGACAACTAAATGGACCACCTTGTATTCACATGAGGCCAAATGAGAAGGACATTATTGGTTTGATGCAATAAAAGGTTTAAATTCCTGTTGATTTCCAGGGGAGAACAGAAATGAGAGTTGTTCCGACTTGCAATTACATTCCCAGACGATAGTAACACAGGCAGACTCATTTCATTTATTAGTCTAAACATGAAACCCAAATGCAGTCTGCATTAATGAGTGGGACTGTCCTGTTAAATGGTGGTGAACTGAGCCAGTGCAAACAGTGTGTAAAGAACTAATGGTGAACACAGCATGGTCACAAACGGTTCAGTCGGCTGGCTCTTACGGCACTACACACCGTCACATCCAAGATTTATTACACTGAACAAAAATCTAAACGCCACACTGTCTTGATGTTTGAGCTAATCTCAAACATCAAGACTTTAGGTACCCAAAAAGCCTATTTCTCTCAAATTATGTTCACAAATCTGTCCAAATCTGTGTTATAGAGCTTTAGATTTGAATCTGCACGAACTGTCAGAAACCATCTCAGAGAAGCTCATCTGCATGCACTTCGTCCTCATTGGGGTCTCGACGTGACTGCAGTTTGTCGTCATAAGCGTTTTGAGTGGTATTACGATCCCCGCTAAACTAAAGGGACCTTAACATAAATCCAGACACCACAAAGTCTAAGGCAACACAAATCAACAATTTATTAATTAAACAGAGGATTTGGGACAAGCAAAAAAGCCATACACAACTAAAGCTCCAACTGTCTATTTAAAGTAAGAATCGAAGGAGAACAAAAAGGCGGTGATAGGTCGGCCAAAATGAACAAAAGAAGGAAACACGCCGAACCAGCCGCCATTGGACCGTCGTACCCGACTTGCCTCCTCTGTCCCTGCCTAACAAATCCTAACCCCTAAAGGAAAATAACAAACCGTTAAAACAGGACCATCGCGCCCATCACCTAAAAGAACTAACTAACAACATAAAAGGAGGAGCTGAACGTCTAAGCTGCCCCTGGCAGCGGCAGCAGCACACACAGGAGCAGTGGTGTAAAGTAACGAATTACAAATACTCTCATTACTGTAATTGAGTATTTTTTCTCAGGAATTGTACTTTATTAAGTAGTTTAAAAACAGTGTACTTTTACTTGTACTTGAGTACATTTTTAGTGCTGTATCGGTACTTTTACTGCGCTATTTTCCCTCAACCTGCAGTCGCTACATTGTTTTTTTTTTTTTTCCTGTCAATGATGATTGGCTAAGGAGAATAATCAGTCCAGTGATCCCGTCCAATCAAATCGCGCATAGAAAACTTGCATCAGACAGACTTCAAAACACCTGGTGCCAATTTAGTTTAATCATGGAGGAGGAGGAGGAAGGAAGTGTGGTGGATGCTTCAACATGCAGTAACTCAAATACAGCACTTCAGCATCCTTGGCCGTACCTAAAGGAGCTTTTTACAATGAAGGCGAAGAAGGGCAATTGTGTCGTTATGTCATGCCTACTTTGCTTGCCCAGACCGGTTGAAATATCAGCATTCAAGAGTTCTTCCTTACTAACCCTAACCCTAATTTAAAAAAGCACATCGAGGTAAGATTTCATATTTGCTAAGTATCATATCTTAAATATTTATGTTAAATGGTATAATAAACGTCACAAATATAGTGTGGGGGGCATAAATAAAACTGTGTTAGGTTTTATGAGCCAATGTGAATTAGGGATGCACCGAATGTTTCAGGCAACCGAAATTATTCGGCCAAAAACAATTGCGTTAGCGTTTAGCATCCAGCTTGGAGTGAAGGCACGGTCATTTTATTAATGCAGCAGTATGGACGTGTTCGAGAAGACGCAAAAATCATCACAAGCAACGACTGCTTAATAAGACTATCTCGTCAGTCGTCATTGATGAGAAGAGGGCGGGGTTGTTGCTGGTTATACTGTAGGCCTATGTATAATGACTTAAATCGCAAAATGGCTTTAAACCGCTACTAAATACACTGCAGAATACAATGCGCAATTTGAATGTAAAAGAGAACGACACTGTTATAAAGCTACATATTTATTTCACAGGGTATAAGGTGGAATAAGTCACAGCATAATACTCACTACTCCCTACTCTTGAGTACTTTTGAAGGGGCTACTTTTTACTCGTACTTTGAGTGGTATTTAGGACAGGTACTTTTACTCCACTCACATTACATTTTTTGGTAAGTAATAGTACTTTTACTTGAGTATGATTTTTCAGTACTCTTCCCACCACTGCACAGGAGGCAAGAGCCCAGACGGAAACATCGGCGTGTTTCAGTTCCTGCCAATAACCAGCAACTTTGCACAGCCATTGAAGAGGAGTGGACCAACATTCCACAGGCCACAATCAACAACCTGATCAACTCTATGCAATGGATATGTGTTGCACTGCATGAGGCAAATGGTGGTCACAGAAGATAATGACTGGTTTTTGGACCCCTGTGAGGTGGATGGATAATCTCGGCTCACTCACCAACACATATTTGTGAACAATATTTAAGAGAAATAGGCCTTTTGTGTACATGTAAAAAGTCTTAGATCCTCGAGTTTAGCTCATGAAAAATGGGAGCAAAAACTAAATATTTTTTGTTCAGTGTAACAGACAAGTGAACAAAAAAGTTAAAAGGGGGCAAGAACACAGTAACACCATTAAAAATGATATTTACAGCAATCTTTGCTCTCTGAAGATAATTACATCGGCAGCTACTGTGCAGCGATGGATATTTGCTTATTTTATCAGTTTATGCTCCATTAAAGCCTAAAGGTACACATGCAGTGACTTTCACTTGTCTCCAAGCTTCAGAGCTGCTTGCTATTAGTTAAGCTGAGAATTCATTAGACCCAAATGTCACTGCAATAGGAGTGCAATACTTCCAATGTGTAGAGACTCGCTTCCTTCTTTGGTTCTAATGAAACAATAAAATACACTATGTGATAGGCACTATGTAGATTAGGTGCCCATACAATTACACAACATAAAAATATTTCCCTTTTTTCATATGGTAGGTTGGGAGAGGTTGAGTGGTCCGTTCGACTGACAGGCTTTGAATACATTTCTCAGATTGATTGAAGATCTTGCCATTCTGTTGCAGACTTTGATAATGGTTTGCAGCCCCTGGTTTAAGGCTTGGTCACTGACAAGAAAGAAAACTAATCTTTGTTAAATCAATAGCCATCTTTGATTTTGGACACATTTGATTTCAAAAAGGGTTGATCCACTCTGGCAAAAGTACTTTATTCTCTTTAACAGGAATATGATTACACCAAACTGAAGTTTAGAGCTTAGTGTTAGTGTTTTATAGTAAGAAGCACCCTTATAACTTTTCTTTATGTTATTTGTACACTTTGCACCCTAGATTAGGACACTAAACACCTCATCTTTTGAAACCAGTTTGAACCAGTTGGTCACATCTGGCTGGACACATAGTGGAAAAATACTGATACTCGGGCAGGAAGTGCCCTCTACCGTGTAAGGTGTGGCCAAAGGTTAGGACTTTTGGGGCATTGAGTTGACCAGCAGCACAACACGTGGGCTCACCTCATGTTAACATTATGCTGTGTAACAGAATTAAACAGACAAACTTTATATTGGTTTTATAGTTTTTATTGACGTAGTATTTGCTCCAGCACTCGTACCAAAAGAACCGAAAGGAACTGTTTTCGGAGTAACATTAGCATTAGCTTAGCTGCAACTTTAGCGTCAGACAAGCAATTATCTTCGCCTCGTTCAAACTGTTGATGTTTTTTTCTTTTTTGAGCTGTTTTGTTGTTTTAAAAACATGAAAATACATTTTATTGGCAGCTATGAAACTACCTGAAACATGTAACAAGCTGGTAATGGGAGCGCTTTTTTGAACATGTGGCTTGTGTGAGCATTAATTGGCCAAGGTTTGCTAGACTTGGCAAAGGTTTTAAAATCCCTAATAATAGAGGGATGACATCTTTTTCCACATACTAATGCTTTTACAGTATTCTATTTAGGGTTTAAACAACTAGAAGTGTTTGGTTTGTTCACACTTTCCATGTTTAATGTGATAAAAATGAACTGTAATGCTAGGCAAATCTCGGTGTGCACACGTCGGTAAAAATGCATAAGACTTAAAACTCATTTTTCCAGCGAAAATCCAGAACAGTTAAGTAGAAATGTAAACACCACTGGGGCCATACATTAACCATACAACTAAAAACAGGAAGTGCGTGAAGATAAGACTAGGTCTCTATTGTGACCTCACAACGCCCCGACAACAGAAAGAGTAAAGTCAATTGGAATAAAATAATATAGTGAACTGAAAACGATAGACATGAAGCGTACCAAACTAGAGGAGTCTTTTTATGTTTTGGTCTGAACTAAAAGTAGTAGACAAGTGTAATCACACCTTTGACTTTCAATACAGTAGTTAAAAACCATAATACACTCCAATTCTTTCATTTTGTTTTTTGCCTTACACTGAAACTACCTGTTCCAATCACACAACCAGCTCTTTCTTTGGCACATTCACCAACAAACCAACCGGGGCAAAAGTTCATTGGCTATGTAAAAGTGTCTAAGTACCCTTGTGGATGAGTGGAATAAAATCCAGCTCTGGAGCACAGCCCTTTATCGCAAGTAAAAATGATCGCCTCCACTGCACGGCCAGCTTATTACCTGACTCCTGACTTAATGACTCTGGGTCCTCTCCAAAGAGACCCAGAGTCTTAACTAGGCTGTAGTGCATCTTGACAAGCACGGTCGAAATAAAGGCAGGACGTATTGCAAATTCTCAGCCATTGGAAAGAACGGTGAATTAATCTGGGCAGTCTCTCATTAGCATTCCATTGTAGCTCTGTGTGGCTGTGTTTTTACCAGGCCACAAACCTCCCTGAGAGCAATTATTTTTCATGGGAGGTTATGTAATAGATGCAGTGCCATATGTTTTTTTCTGTTCAGTAAAATAGAGACGTGCATACAACTTTCAATTAAAAGAATTTAAAATCTAACGTTTGCAACACTACATTGAGCTACACTAGGAAGAACAGTGCTTGTGAACCTTTTCATGTCCATGGATCTAGAAGAGAATAAAACACCATTTCTTCTGCCATGTCATTAATTCCTTCAGGGTGCCAAAAAAAAAAAGAAAAAGGAAAAAAAGAAAATCCGTGGACCAGATTTTATTCTGTTTGCCACTTCAATCACCTAATCTGCCAAAAATCTAGTCCTACATCAGATAGAACCTAAGCAGACCAATAAAGTGCAGCTAACTGGCGCAATATAGTCCACTGTGCCACCACCTGAGCTTTCCAAAATACATTCAATAGAGGGTTATCTACATGAGTTAGATAAGTTACTCTACTTCAACTATTCCATAATATGACTCCAATGATTTAAAAATGGCTGATGCTTGGAAACTCTAGAGCCAGTGTCTTGTGGCTTTCTCTTATTGTCCAAAAATACATGTGTGACCGGAGAAGGGCTGGTTGATTAACAAAATTAAGATTATAAGCAATCCTGTCAACTACCCGCCAAATGTAGTAGGAGATTGGGGGTTCAAATTTCCTGGGGAGCAACTCAAGCCACAGTCAGTCAGTCTGCACTGGTCCCAAGCCTGGAAAAAAATGGAGAAGGTTGCGTTAGGAAGGACTGCCCTTGGAACCAGTTGGTCACAGCTGGCTGGACACATAGTGGAAAAATACAAAACACTGCCAAACTCATTTGAACTACTTCACTGTGGCAATCCCTGAATGAAGACAAGCCAAAAGGAACTTTAGCAGCTAATACATTAATATGTCAAAGAACCAATGCAGCAATGCATCTGGGCAATTTTAAAGCAAATAGCCCTGATGGCACTGATAGTTAAAAACAAATAACGATACCTGGAGGTCAATGCCACGCCACACGTCCCGCAAGTGGCTTTGAGCTCAGAGGAAGAGCAAAGCCAGCGGCACGATTTATAAGCTGCTAGCACCAGCTGGCGGACGGGTAGGAGCATTACCTTGTACGGCTACACATGTGAATTTGATCTCAATTGCTCCTGGGGAATGAATGTCAGAGTGAACGGTTGTTGGTAAGTGTATGTCTCCAAGTGTTAGCTATGCAACCAACCGACAGTTTAAAGGCCCAGCATATTTCTGTCCCTGACTGCTGGTTTGCCTTTTTATAGGATGCCAGGTTACTCTATAAAGATCACTGTGGCTTTTTTATTCTCACACATTTTACTTAAATGGGACACTGAGCTGACTGAGAGTGACTGATGATAGGGCAAATTAACACAAATATCACAAAAAGGAACATAAAAAAGGGGATTGATTCTTATGGACTTTGCCTTAAGAACAGTTTGAAAAATAATGTTTCTGTTCCTCTTGTCATCATTTCTTTCACACGGAAAACCTGCTGTGACATTTGCAAACCCAATTTGTCATGCCACTAATTAAACATGAGGAATTATAACTGGCCTCATTAAGCTTTTTGAATATATGCAAACAGAAAGCATCTATCTCAGTGTAACTCTGTACGGCTCAATCAGCGTGCAATCAAGGTATGGAGCATGCGGCGAGTGGATTACCCCACTCCACACACAACTTATAAGGCTTCATCCGTCACACAGTGATCTACAAACATAAACACGATCAAGCACGCTGCATCCTAAGCAAACTGGTCAGTGAGTGGTG
The DNA here is from genome assembly GCA_024416835.2 of Perccottus glenii. Classification (NCBI taxonomy): domain Eukaryota; kingdom Metazoa; phylum Chordata; class Actinopteri; order Gobiiformes; family Odontobutidae; genus Perccottus; species Perccottus glenii. The sequence continues at coordinate 52,848,802 of CM044546.2, read as the reverse complement.
TATGAAGGTGGGCCGTTAAAATAGTTTTCAGCACATTATGGATTATTGTGAACATCACCAACTCAGCCCAAAACCCTCGGCTCACTCCATTATTACTTTTGTGATCGATTCTCATTGCGTCAATTGTCACACAAATGGATCTTAGCACAAATCCACTCGGATCCCACACAAAAAAGAAATATTTAAAAAATAATAATGTTGCTTTTGATTAGCTCTCCACACTGCACTGCACTGCCGTTCTGTATTCTGAGTTATGAGGAAAGCAAAAGATTTGTCAAAGGATCTGCGGGAAAAAAGGTAATTAAACTGTACAGTATAAGACAGGAAAGAAATATAAAAAGATATCCAAGGAATTGAGAATGCCAATCAACAGTGTTCAAAATGAAGGAATGAAGCAAAAATTTTAGCCATAACTGCCAGGAAAATTGTTAGTGATGCAAAGAAAAACCCACAAATAACTTACAGCACAGCACTCTATGATAAAAGTGTATGGCTGTTTCAAGATGCACATTAAGGAGACACTTGAAGAAAAATGGTCAAGAAAGCCATTACTACGCAAATTCAAAAAGCATCCCGCTTACAATACGCTAAAGCGCACAGAGACAAGCCTCAAAACTTCTGGAACAGAGTCATTTGGAGTGATGAGTCAATAATTAAACTTTTTGGCCACAACCATAAACGTTACAGTTGGAGAGAAGTCAACAAGGTCTTTGATAAAAAGGAACACCATTCCTACTGTGAAACATGGAGGTGGATCGCTGATGTTTTGAGCTACAAAGGCAAAGGAAAAGATGAATGCAGCATGTTATCAGAAAATACTGGAGGAAAATTTGCACTCATCAGCCCGAAAGCCGTGCTTTGGATGTACTAGGACGTTCCAACATGACAACAATCCAAAGCACAAGGCCAAGTCAACTTGTCATTGGCTACAGCAGCATAAAGTGAAGGTTCTGGTCATCTCAGTCTCCAGACCTCAATATCATTGAGCCACTCTGGGGAGATCTCAAACGTGCAGTTCAGGCAAGACAACACAAGAATTTACAGGAACTGGAGGCTTTTTGCCAAGAAGAATGGGCAGCTTTACCATCTGAGAAAATCAAGAGTTTTGATCAGGGTCATTTGGGTAGTTTGGGTTGCCTTCACCCAACCACTGACTTCTGTGACTTCTAGTAGACTATAATAACTGTCATTATGATGTCACTGCACTGCCCTGCCTCAAAGCCCATTTAGAATAGTTTACATGAAAAGCAACACATAGGGCATATTTTGTGACTTAGCAGAAAAAATTCTGGGTATCCACCAATTAGCATCTTCAATTGAAAATCAAGAGCATATATTTGTATCATTTTCTAAGCTGTATAAAACCCATCTATTGAAAACAGTCTCAAATCAATAGTTAGGGAGGTCATGATTTTCAGAATAAAAAAGATACACTGAACAAAAATATAAACGCAACACTTTTGTTTTTTGCCCCCATTTTTCCATGAGTTGAACTCAAAGATTGAACTTCTGTACACTTTTTCTATGTACACAAAAAACCTATTTCTCTCAAATAGTTTATAAATTTGTGTTAGTGAGCACTTGTTCTTTGCTGAGATAATCCATCCAGCTCACATCTGTGGCATAGGCTGGCCACAATAAAAGTCCCTCACAAGAGTTTGATAAGCCAAAATAATGACCATAGTATTATTTTACATAAACAGTTTTTTTCTATCGTGGCCGAGAAAGCTCAAAGCGTGCAAATACATATTAGTACATCACAGCACAGGCTGCACTACAATTCATAAAACCTCTCCATCAACTTTACAACATGTGTACTGCAAATCAGGGCCGGATTGGGACTCATTTTCAGCCCTGGAGTTTTATGCCTTAGACCGGCCCACTTTAGTTCCCGACTGACTATATTAAAATAATAAAATGAAAACCTAAGAATATAAGTCTGAAATAGGCACATTGTTTTCTACAGTATTTTTGTCTTGTTTCCAGTCCAATGGGGTAAGAAAAATAATTGTTTTAGTTTTAGCTTTTAAGCAACAACAAAAAATCACTTAATTTTTAGTTGTTTTTTTTTTCTCCAGAAAACAAGACATAATTTCTCATGCCATTTCACTTGTAAATGTATCTTGAATTAAGAATATTTAGATATTTGAACTGGAAACAAGTAAGAAAATGATTTTCATTGAGCAGGGCTCTTCATTACAATTATTTCTTCTGAATGACAATCCTACCTGCCCATTCTGGTGTGATGGGCTCATGACTGGAGCTTGGGGACGTTTCTGGGCCTCGCTCTTCACTGTTGGCAGCAAACGGTTCTAGAGGCGGCTGCTGCTGAAGAGCTACAAGAAAAACTTTGATACATGATCGGTGGTTTACATACGACGTTGTTTTGCACGGTCGCTAGCATCTTGCACTGCTCCTAACTACCTACGTTAGCTTACCTAACCGCCTCGTCGTCTCCGTTTGTTTTGTTGAGAAAATATGTGCTCAGCTTTGAACATTTCGCCGCGTCAGTTTCCAAAGCTTTTTTTATTTATTTATTTATTCTGGCCTTTTCAGCGCCGCCTTTGCGCTTTCTGTTATCCATTTTTATATGTGACTTTTTTTTATTATTTTGAGCAACTTGCAAAGGGGCCGTGTCAGGGGGCGGGGCCGGGGAGTCAAAACGTCATCATTGTCTTGCAGGCTGCACTCTGCGAGAAAATATTAAATAAAAGAGTGGAACTGCGGTAAAATAATAAATAAAAAGAGTGCGGCTGCGGTAAAGTAATAATAATAATAAATAAATAAAAAATATTTCAACCCAGTCCCATGACAACAACGGCCCTCGCGGCCAAACAAACGTACCGGCCCACCGGGAATTTTCCCGGTGCTCCCGATTAGCCAATCCGGGCCTGCTGCAAATCAAGACACACGTGCAAATGGCCAACAACAGCATCAATTCCACAATAGATAAGCTGCATTTCAATATGACAACACAGCACCTACAAATGTAGAAAAACACTGCATTCAGGTTACAGAACATGCCTGACAAACATACAAAACAGGCAGCACTGCATTGACAAGGGATGCTGCATTTAGAAGAAGCAAGCGCTACATTTACAAGAAGCGCTATAAATAGAAACGACGCTATAGAAATGATAAAATGTGCAATAGATGTGATTGTATAAATATCGTTTTGATGACGTTATGATGCTGATGATGATTGCTAAGAAAAATGTTTTACCAGGAACAGGTTTAAATACCGCTCACCCATTTTTGATCCATTCCATTTTACTATCATTTTTTTTACTTCTCTGTAATAACAATTAAAAATAGCAAATAAATGATTAATTACACATTTTCAGCACTAGCTTCTCCTGAATGAAGCGCTTCTTCTCAATGTAGCACAATTTCTATTTTTAGCGCTTATTCTCAAGGTAGTGCTAGCTTCTTCTGGATGCAGCGCGCCTTGTCAGGCATGTGCTGTAAACTGAATGCAGCGTTTTTCTACATTTGTAGGTGCTGTGTGGTCATATTGAAATGCAGCCTGTGTTGTGGAATTGATGCTGTTGTTGGCCGTTGCACGTGTCTTGATTTGCAGTATGAATGTTGAGAAGTTAATGCAAAGGTTTTACAAATTTGCAGTGCGATGTTTTATTTGTGAATTGCAGAATACTGTATGTGCTGCAAAAGTGTTGCATGTACTAATGTGTATTTGCATGCTTTGAGCTTTCTCAGCCATCGTACTTTTCCCTCCAAAGTAATTTTTTTTTAAACCAAAAAACACTTTTACAGTTACTATTGTGAATTATGGGTTTTAGCCAAGCTCTAAGTTATTAGCAGCAATTTTAAGTAAAGCAATTGTTACAAGTTATTGCCAGGTGTTTTTTTTTACTGTTCCTCAAAATGCCTTAAAACAGTAAAAAGTACAGCTCAGATAATTGAGAGTCTGATTAAATATAAGCCACTAGTTAATATTATTGTGCCCTTGGCAATGAATTAAAACATGTCTGCTCCTGTGTCCCATTGTTCATTTAAATCCAGCCATAAACCAAGATGAGCTGATGACAAGCCTTACCCCAGGCTCCAACACAGATGAGGATTAATCGAACTCATTAAACCTGAGCTGAATGCGCCACAGTTAAAGTCTTGCACATGCTTATCAATGCTCATCAGTGCAACGTTTCCCATTCTTTTGGGTTGCAGCTCATAAACTTCACCGGTAGGAATCTTGTTGTCAAGGGTTAGCCGTGTGTCCCATTTCTGCTAAACCAGCAACACATTAAAAAGTGAGCCACTCTTCCACAACTGCCTTCTAGTACGATACGTTAGTTAGATATGATAGTATGATCACATACCTGCCACACAAGCTCTTTGCACAACAGCTCAAAATAATAGTAAGTAAAGTTTTATGGGACCTAATATGACGTGCTGGTTCTTTGGTCAGAACAAATTACATGGAACACAACAACAGGTACAACACAAGAACTCATATGCAAAGTGCACTTTATAGAAATAATTAAATTGCTTAGTGGGCTGTAATCCAATCTCGAATCGTTCAGCATGAGAAAATACTTATCTCTTACGTACCCTCAATCTGCTGACACATAAATTTTTAAGAAGTCACCTTTTTGTCCAGTCCCTGCCCTCTCTCTCACCCCGTTTCCTGTCTGTCTATCTACTGTCCTATCAAATAAATGTCACCTTTGAGCTTATTGGTCAGAACAGAGCACATGAAACGAGATAGCAGGTTTAAAAACACAAAACTTGCTCTAAAGAAATGCAGAAATAGCCAAAGAAGCCTAAACTCTTTGGCGTACGCAGTAACTTTCATTGATGAAACTGAATTGCATCTATGCCTAATTCAGGATCTAGCCTTTGTACATCTGTGGTAAAGTGCACAGTCTGTTGTAATGTTTTGCAGTCTCCTTCAGAGCCAAGAACAACATGTCCCCTAGCTGCCCTTCAAAGAAAAGCCTACAATACTGTTTCCCTTTTCTGTGCCTCCACCATGCCCGCCCCTGTCAAAAGTGTGCCGAGTGGTGGTATGGGAGCAGCTGTCAGATGTGGCGGGATAAGAAGACTGCTGTGTGACAGCCCACTGATGTCCACGTGGTGGGCCTCACGCTGACTTCCCCTAGCTCTGGAGCAGATCTGTCAGGAGGACAACTGCGCCGTGAGTTGCAGTGGTCAGAGACATGCTGGGTACACAATTCAGGACCCCCAGGAGCCTGACTATGCTTCACACTGAACAGCATGTCCAGTGTCTATAAATAGCACTTTATTGTTACATTCAAAGTCGGTTCTATAGCTATATCTAAGAAAACTGGAAATATAATGGACAAAACAGACTCCCTCTTGCCAACTGCGTTAATTCTTTATGGCATAGATTCACCAAGGTGTTGGAAACATTCCTCTGAGATTTTAGTCCATATTGACATGGTACCTTCACGCAGTTGCAGCAGATTCTTTGGCTGCACATCCATGATGCAACTCTATCATTAAGACACATCTCAAAGGTGCTCTATTGCCAGGGTTTTCAAACTTTTTATGTGTGTGGACCACTATTTGTAATCACAAAATTTTGCAGACCACCTCATAACACACATAATAAAATGTCTACACACAGTCTTACCTGAATTAATCCACACCTCTAAATAGGCTTACTAGCACTACTATAACTAGTCATCACATCAGTGTGCAACAGGCTTGTTAAAAGAAAGTTTACTGCACACAACGGCTGCCACATATTTAATTTATTTATTTACTCATGTGCCCGAGGGCATAATCAGGTTAATTTGAACAACAGGCTTATTTCCATAGCAATGGAAAAGAACACTTGGATAGTCAACATTTCAAAACCTTTGGCATTTCTGAAAAAAACATTTCAGAAACACGAGAGCAAAAAAACGGTAAACAAATGGAAATTAAAATAACAGGTCTCTCCACAACCCCCCCACCCCCTCTTTTTATTGTCAACTTGACAATTTAATGCAAATGTTATATCAATATAGGCCTACATATTCTTTTAATTTTTTTAATGGGAATTTCCTGGTAAAATGAAGGTAAAATATTATTTTATTTTGCCTTTCCACGGACCACCTGCAGTACCCTCACGGACCACTAGTGGTCCGCGGACCACAGTTTGGGAATGACTGCTCTATTGGATTGAGTTCTAGTGACTGGAGGGCATTCGAACAAAGTGAACTCATTGTCATGTTTAAGAAAGCGGTCTAAGATGATTTGAGCTTTGTGACATGGTGCAGTATTCTGTTGGAAGTAGCCTTTAGAAGATGGGTACACTGTAGCCATAAAGGAATGGACATCGTCAGCAACATTACTCAGGTAAGCTGTGGCGTTTAAAAAAATGCTCAATTGGTACTAAGGGGCCCAAGAAATCCCCCACACCATTACACCACCACCACCACCAGACTGAACCGTTGAGAGAAGGCATAATGAATCCATGCTTTTATGTTATTTACGCCAAATTCTGATCCTACCATCTGAATGTTGCAGCAGAATATGAGACTCTAAACAGGCATGTTTTTCAAAGCTTCTATTGTCCAATTATGGTGAGCATGTTTGAAATATGGCCCCCGTTTCCTGTTCTATTCTAACAGGAGCGGCCTGCTGTAGCCCATCTACTTCAAGGTTTGACGTGTATATTTAAGATGATATTCTGCATACCTTGGTTGTAATGAGTCATTTGTTACTGTTGCCTTTTTAGTCATCTTTAACCATTCTGCTCTAACCTCAAAAACACATTTTTGTCCACACAACTGCCACTCAGATATTTTCTTTTGGAAAGATTTTCTATAAATCTTAGAAATATTTGTGCATGAAAATACCAGTAGAGCAGCAGTTTCTTAACCAACAATCATTTGACGTTTAAAGTCACTTAAATCCCCTTTCTTTCCCATTCTGATGCTCGCTTTGAACTTCAGCAAGTCAACTTTACCACTTCTAGATGCCTAAATGCATTGAGTTGCCACCGTGTGATTGGCTGAATAGTAATTTGTGTCAGTGTGTGTATGTCCCTTTACTGTTGCTGCATTTAGGCAGTGTTTCCATAATGGATGAATAACTCTGGAATCCTGGTTGTGTTTACATCAGCTTCAGCTCAGAGCAAACTGATAGGCATTGTTTGTGTGGAACAATAAGAGCAGACCCTTCGCAGGCGTTATTAAAAGTCCTACATCTGGGCCCGGTACTATGTGAAGCCTTTTGAATCTAACCCGGATACAAACGTTTAGTCTGTCGTTTCATAAAGCAGGCTAAGCCTGGTCAAGCCTGGGTTTAGCTGTGGAGCTGTGAGACATATGTCAACATGAAGAGGAGCACAAAAATACACTACATTCTGCAAGCACTGCACATACGCACTATGTATAGGCAGAAATGTTGAGTCTACTGTTGAAATGTCAGGTTAAAATTAGAATAAACAAAGGCTATGGATCTTTCACATTTGAATGACATTGTTCGGACAGCGCAATTGTGCAACTACAGCTCTCCATAAACCCATTCATTTTGAGACTTGTACCAAGCCGGCCTGAGGTCATCTGAAGTATCCGCTCTCACTGTAAGCCCACTTATCTTCTCAGATAAAGCTTGTGTAAAGCCCAGAGTCTTTTCCGTTGCATGAGATTGCAGCAGATCCTTTTCTATCCCATGAATCGGTGTTAAGGAAAGATTATGTCCAAGTAAGAGATAATTGCTCCTTTTGGGTTCAGCCATGCAGATGGAACGTAATCTGTCGGATCCTGGAGAGGAGCGGAAGATAGACTTTAACACAGATGGGCAGCAAAAAAAATTATGGATAAATGAGTAAACCATGCAGAATGATAGTATATAGTTGGTTTAACACAGGAGGATAGATTAAGTCTAATTTTACTGCACGCCACTGCTGCTTTTCCAAAGATCTCAACACTGCTCTGAAAAATGAGGATGGAGACACCTAATATTTGATAAACTTAGAGCAAAGGTAACCATTCAGATCAAACTGAGTTTCCTGATGTTCATTTGAGGTTTTGCTGGAAACAAAAACATTTTTTTTTTTTTTTTATATAAGAGACTTGGCTATAAATGACTCTCCTCATACTGCTGCCTAAAACAGGACTCTGATGGGAGAGGAGCAGTGGTGGGAAGAGTACTGAAAAATCATACTCAAGTAAAAGTAATATTACTTACCAAAAAATGTAATGTGAGTGGAGTAAAAGTACCTGTCCTAAATACCACTCAAAGTACGAGTAAAAAGTAGCCCCTTCAAAAGTACTCAAGAGTAGGGAGTAGTGAGTATTATGCTGTGACTTATTCCACCTTATACCCTGTGAAATAAATATGTAGCTTTATAACAGTGTCGTTCTCTTTTACATTCAAATTGCACATTGTATTCTGCAGTGTATTTAGTAGCGGTTTAAAGCCATTTTGCGATTTAAGTCATTATACATAGGCCTACAGTATAACCAGCAACAACCCCGCTCCTCTTCTCATCAATGACGACGACTGACGAGATAGTCTTATTAAGCAGTCGTTGCTTGTGATGATTTTTGCGCTCTTCTCGAACACGTCCATACTGCTGCATTAATAAAATGACCGTGCCTTCACTCCAAGCTGGATGCTAATCGCTAACGCAATTGTTTTTGGCCGAATAATTTCGGTTGCCTGAAACATTCGGTGCATCCCTAATTCACATTGGCTCATAAAACCTAACACAGTTTTATTTATGCCCCCCACACTATATTTGTGACGTTTATTATACCATTTAACATAAATATTTAAGATATGATACTTAGCAAATATGAAATCTTACCTCGATGTGCTTTTTTAAATTAGAGGAAGAACTCTTGAATGCTGATATTTCAACCGGTCTGGGCAAGCAAAGTAGGCATGACATAACGACACAATTGCCCTTCTTCGCCTTCATTGTAAAAAGATCCTTCAGGTACGGCCAAGGATGCTGAAGTGCTGTATTTGAGTTACTGCATGTTGAAGCATCCACCACACTTCCTTCCTCCTCCTCCTCCATGATTAAACTAAATTGGCACCAGGTGTTTTGAAGTCTGTCTGATGCAAGTTTTCTATGCGCGATTTGATTGGACGGGATCACTGGACTGATTATTCTCCTTAGCCAATCATCATTGACAGGAAAAAAAAAAAAAACAATGTAGCGACTGCAGGTTGAGGGAAAATAGCGCAGTAAAAGTACCGATACAGCACTAAAAATGTACTCAAGTACAAGTAAAAGTACACTGTTTTTAAACTACTTAATAAAGTACAATTCCTGAGAAAAAATACTCAATTACAGTAATGAGAGTATTTGTAATTCGTTACTTTACACCACTGGAGAGGAGTGAGGGAACTATGGATGCAATTAAGAAAAATGAAACAACTTAAAAAGCTAGCTGCTAGTGAGAATAAGAATTAACTAAAAGCCAAATCATTCAAGTAACATCATTATACTGTTTTTTGTCCAAACAAAATAGGCAACAAAATAGTTTCAATTCCTGAGGAGGCCCATTTCCACAAACTAACTGCACATTCGACTCTGGCACTGAGAATACAGACGGAGTAGTCTCTAGAAAGTAGATGTAACGAGCCACAGGTGAACAGAATCAGGCTGGTAATGAGGAGTGTAAAGTGGAGGCACGGAAAATGATTCACACAGGAAATGCTACAAAGTAAAAGCTTTAAACAGGAAGTCCTACCAACTGTTCCTTGTGAAGGTTAATTTCAACTTTATGTGGAATATAAAGCATGCTCATAACTGTCTGGCTAATCTGGAAATCTTTTTAGGTGGATGTGATTTATTACCTGCAGTACAATAAGTGGCCACTACTGGAAATTATATGCCAACTGTTCTGAGTGAGCACAGTTAATATGAGCATTGTGTTGCAATTGCTATACTTAGTACAAACACATTGTAGGCTAGCCACATTAGCGGTCAGGAGGAAGTTAGTACAGACAGAAGCACAGTTTTGTTTGTGCAGAACCACAAGTGTATTTATTCACCAGACTAAAAGGACATTAACAGGACAAGGACAAAAGTTTAAAAAACAAAGTGCAAAGTACAAGGTCTGCAGCTTCCAGTTACATGCAGCACACTCTCTATTCTGTCTTCTGAGAGCGGCCTTTTGTAGAAAAAAATCACTCATTTAGCAGCAAAAAAATTACACCACAAGTACAGGTCAGTCGTTCTCTTTCTAAAATCTTTCCAATACAACCTACAGTGACACTCAAAACTCAAACCACTTCATGAACCGTTTCACGCAGCAAGGTTTCAAACGTTATTGGCAACGTCGATCACCGTAAACGGCACAAGCCTTAATGCAGGCTTCATTAAATACTTTCTAGATTACTCGACACAAGCCTCAGCACAGTATGTCCCAGCACTACTTTTCTCTTATTTTTACATGTCAAACCTCATATCTGCTGAGCAGGACACAAAACCCTCAATAAACATTTTAAACATTACGAAGGTGCCTATTTATTCCCCTCATGTGAGAGGTAATGGACATGCTACATTACACACACTTTCAACACCGATGGAACATTTTAGAGCAATATTCAAAATAGCATTTCTCATCATACTTATAGAATCAGCTAAGTAACAAATAAAGAGTTATTAAGATACAAACTTCTGGAGGCAGTGGTCCAATAACTTACAGTACATATTACTTTTGTTTACTCTGCATCTATATAGCTCATTTATCATGGAAATCACTATTCTGTCAAAACAGAAGGAAACATGAAAGAACTGCTGTAGTCTGTTGGGTTACAAAAAAAAAAGGTGAATACATTAGCAGTGCACTCCAATAAACTGTCATGTTACATAATGACAAATGACTCCCAATAGGCTTCCTGTTTGTGGGGTTTGTTGAATAATTAACACAAAACTTTAGACGTTCTGTGGTCTAGTCTTTTTGCATTTAGGAGATGTTTAATTTCTACGTAAACATGTTCCATGAATATTTGATGACAAACTGCTGCTTTAATATGGAACACTCTTAAAGTGGGCCAGAATTTTCTCAAGTAGTACTAAAGACTGCAAACGTTTGTATAGACTATGTACAATTAAACAGAGAAAAGTACAAAAAAGGGAGAAAAGGACAAAAGTAGTAGTAGTAGTAGTAGTACCTGCCGAGCATCTACTGCATGGGTCTTATGGCACCTATTGCCTCTGGTCATACATGCATTAACAAAAAAGTTTCATTGTGGCAAACAAATAATTAACATTTGTCTCCTGACATTGTAATATACTGGAGGCTGCTCCAGTACAATGTGCTCATTAAATAATGGTTTGCAAATGGCCCATAGTCATCTAGCATAAACTTCCAAATAAACAAGGCACGCTGGCATTGTGGTTAGCACCGTCACCTTGCAGCAAGAAGGTCCTGAGTTTCATCCCTGGTCTTGAGTTTGCTCAGGTGGGTTTTCTGTGGGTGCTTCAGATTCCACCACAAAACATGCACACTATAGGCTAATCCTTCAGTCACCATGACCAAGATAGCTTATGATTTGGAGAGAGTCCTTGGACGGTGCAGATTGTATTTTGTCTCTTCATCTTTAAATCTCCCAGTGCGTTAACAGCGTAGATGACAGGGCACGCACGCAGCAAACGTAGGCCTACGCATTCTTCGTAGCTGCTGCAGAACATGTAGCTGTAAAGGCTACTTTAGATGGTGGTAAATCTTATTGAAAAAAGACGCTTGCCGACTGGTTAGCAGTGACAGCTCAGTGACGTGCGTCATTACAACCTGAACTAGCAGGTAAGGTACATCGTTTTAATGCTCTGCGTTGTTTATCAGTGACACTGTAGTCAAGATTGTGTCTTCGTGGTTAAATAAAACGTTCGTACAACGTTTAAAATAGCTGTACAAAGAGCTTTCGGGTTAGCCTTGTCAACATTTCTCTCTGCTGTTGCGTCTTTGGAAGCAGCACTCAGTCAGAATGGACTGCGCATGTGCGGAACACATGACGCATCTGCTTTACGTGAGAACAACAGTAGGCTACTTACTTGTGGCTTGTGCATTGTGGAATATATTCCACAACTTAACACACAAACACAAACTTAGAGAGAATGGGAATATTTGAAGCTACAATGTGTTTTTAACTGTCTGTCTCTCCACAGATGCCATAAGTAGGAATGCCTGAAAAACATGTCTGACAAGAAAGATATTGGAGGTAAAGCAAGGTGAGCAAAAACAGCCTTACAAGATTGTCAGTAGAGACCAGAGAGATGATATAATCTTATTATTTTTATGTTAAGCTGTATGACCCTATTCTAAGAAGTAGGTTTTGTCCAAACTCATTGTCCAAAACATTTTCCCTTTGTTTTACAGAGAGTTTATTTGGACCTGACCAGTGGTGGACAGTAACGAAGTAAATGTAATTCGTTACTGTACTTAAGTAGTTTTTTCCAGTATCTGTACTTTACTAAGTATTTCCATTAAGGGATACTTTTTACTTTAACTTCACTACATTTCAACGTCAAATATCTTACTTTTTACTCAAGTACATTTTGCAAAATTAGTCGTTCCTTGTGTTTCCGTTAAATATTTTTGTAGAAGAAGACCTCAAAGAGGCGTCTCAGTGGGAGTGTCAGGACCGGCTCAATAGAAGCCTCATTCTCTACACGGGAGCTGATAAACATGAAAATAACAAATAAAAAATACACCTGTGATGAAGCTTTGGTATTAGTAATGTCTGACTCTGATTCTGAGGGAGAACATCTACCTTTAGAGTCTTTTCAGCCGAGTGAAAGTGAGAATGAGCGAGAGTGAGTGTGTGTGTAACTTGGACAGTGGCGCCGCTGCTCGTGCCTTTCTCAGCGTCTCTCATAAAGCACACGCTGTTTTTCCCACATTTTACCAAACATCAGTGAAAGAAACGGGAGGAAACTAGTCGCTCTGGCCGCGGTAGTGACCAGGAGGTTGGGAAGGGAAGCCGTAAACGTGTAGCACCTGCAGCTTTACCTTTAGCACCTGCAGCTTTACCTTTAGCACCTGCAGCTTTACCTTTAGCACAGGTGTTAGAAGCCGGGGCGGGTGTACTGCCGTGGCCGCGTAGTGACAGGAGTTTGGGAATAATGCGGCTTCTATTGACAGCTGTTTGGGACAAATACGTGTTGGTCATCCTGACACTTTACCCAGTAGAGGAGGGAGAGGCAGGGGTAAACATAGTCAGCGAGAATGTGCTAATCAAAGCAGCGATCCTAATAAAAGTGATGGCTGTGTGCTGTGCTTTATGAGAGGTCCCACACTCTAAAAAACTACTAACTATGCCACATGGATGGATAAGAAAAGATTAAGCAACTGCAACCACACACACTACAGTAAATGTGTATATTTCTCAGAACTATTTGCTTACGTTTTACTAGTTATGGTTTATTAGAAGTTGTAGTTATTCTTTATTTCAGAAAAAGAAAAAAAAAACTATTCTAATATGTTCATTAGTGTATGTACTGAAAAAAACATAACCGCCAATATATAATGTCATGGTATGCAAATTATATGCAAATTAGATGCTTAAAATTTATTTACTTAAATACTTTTGGTCAGGTCTGACATTTTTCTAGTTTAGAGTAGGACTCTATCTCTTATCATTTTCAAACCACAGCCTTTTGAAATTTGGATCTCAAAAATCTGTATTTTTTTAAATAATTCCTGGCACCTAAAGGGGGCAAGAAACTGACAAAAATTATAAGGGCATTATAGCCTAGTACTTGGATACTTAAGTACATTTGAAGGCAAATACTTTTGTACTTTTACTCAAGTGAAAGTTAAAAGGGAGTACTTTTACTTTTACTGAAGTAATATTTTACCTAGTGTATCTGTACTTTAACTCAAGCACTTGGTTTGTGTACTTCGTCCACCACTGGACCTGACTCAGTTACTATGTCTTTTTTATTTCTCTATAGTACTCATTCTATCTCTCTTTCTGTTAATGTATGGCACTAAAATCTGTGTGTCTTTATGCTTGTAGCTCTCACAACACTGAACTGTATGGAAACATCCCGAGTTCTTGTCTGCCCATTGTGTACCACTCAGGCTACAACATTACCTTCATGGGCTTGGAAAAGCTCCATCCTTTTGATGCAGGGAAATGGGGGAAAGTCATTCACTTCTTGAAAGGTAAGTGTGTCAAACAGCAGGGCAGCTGGGTGCAGTGGCGGTTCTAGGATTTTTCTGTAACAGGGGCCATTAAGGGGCCACATGTTACATTTAGGGGCCAAGTACAGGGTACATTCACGCACACAAAATATTTTTTTCAGTACGGTGCAAATACAGCACATACAACAACATTTCGGCAGTCATTCCTTTTTCAAAGCTCTAATAAACAATTATGAGCCAGTAAAGTTTTTAATGATTTTTTCATTTATTTATACTGTGCATAAAGGACACTTTAGGACAATTTAGTGTGGATATATTTATACCTCCCAGCTTAAACATCTCATACAGTACACTAATATGGTAAAGTGCAGCAGTGCACAGCAAATTCAGAACAAACAAAGAGGTATTTTAACATGTACGTATGTTACCATAACACTGTTTCCAGATACAATACAATTTACATTGTTAATCAATGCATAGTTTGTTAAATGTCCATTGAGAACTTCAACAGGATGATAATATAGGCATACCATCAGGTCCAGGTGGAGCAGCACAAACTCTCTGTACCGAGCCCTCTGCTTGGCACTGGGAAATGTCTACAAGAAGCAAATGAAAAACAATTAAACATAACCACAGAGTCATCGCATACATTGCCTGTAATGTTTCTCTCATCTTATTTAAAATATGCACACAATAAGAAAATAGTAGCTTACTGTTTGAAGCAGCACTATCTGGGGTCTCTGGTCTGGGTGGTTCTGGAGATCCAGGTTCGAAGTCACCAGGTTCACTCTCATTCTGGCTGTCATGGCAATCATCTGAGCCTGTGCCTTCACATAGAGCTAAAACAGAAATATGTGTCACAAAAATAATCCATTCTTCTATTCAACATGCCATCTGACAACTATACATTTAGCTCTGTGTGTAATTGTATGTAATTAAATAATAAAATAAAAAATAGTAAAATGTTATTTTAAAAGCAATAAAATGCAATCCATACAACATTAATCATGTTAACCTAGAAATGGTAACAAACAATGACAGCTAAGGCATACATTCTTCTGAAAATTAGGTTAATATGAGCAGTTATTGCTAACTTTTCTGGTACTAGCTGCTAGCAGAAACATCCATTTTGGCGTCATTATTTTCAGACCCTCAGCAAGCAGTACATTTCTCCTTGTTGCAATTTCATTGAATACCATTTAATACATTCATTGCATTGTGTGTCTATCATTTGGCTTTGCCTACATCATGTTTTCTCTGACCTGGTGAAGAGGGGTTTGGGCTACCCTGGTGCTTAGCCTGCGGTCGTCGACGGTCTTCTGCTGCCTGCTGGCTGAGTTTGTCCTCTGACCTCTCCTTGCTTAACGTTAAACCCTCACTCTCAGTATCATCAGTTAATTTGGTAAAAAACCTCTGAATGGCTCCCTGCTGTGTCTGTCCCTTTTTTTTCATGCTGACTATATCTGCCAAACACGATAATTAACATTATCACAAAGCATGCAAAACCTCTAAAGCTAGCGCCACAGACGTTTAATAAAGTTAACTATAGAATCTTTGCTAGCGCTATCTTAGCAAAAACATGTTAACATTTTGCTAACAAGTTTAGTGGCTTACAAGTTTATTGGTTTACTTCGACAGTGCTTCCAGTGCTCCTTCCACAATTTAGTAAACAAACCTAAAATAAGTGAGAGCAGCAGCTAAATATCCTTTCATATTTTAACGACAACAACCAACACAATGATTTGTGACTCACCAAGAATTGTCTTCAAGTTGGAAAGATCACAGATGGATTCTTTCTCCCGCCTACTTGTATAACTTCAGAGAATGTTATGGTATCGCCCGCGCTGGCCGCGCAAGACCTCTGCTTCTTCTCCCAAGTTGCATCATCGACACATAACTGCCGCGAGTGCCGCCAATTGTTCGGGGGTGGAATTGCATCTGTGATCGTTGTGAAAAAATCTCCGTTTGTTCTTCTTGTCAGCGATTGATGGAACGGGGGCCAATCAGGGGCCAATCAGATTTCAGCTGGGGCCAGGGCCCCTGTGGCCCCGCCTCTAGAACCGCCCCTGGCTGGGTGACATCTCTCTGAGCTGCAATAGAGAACCCTCACTCACTTCTGTGTTGCCTGGCAGTTCTATTCCCTGGTCACTTAACAAATAATCAATCATTTGCTTTGTTTTTCCTTCTGTGGCAATGAGGCTATGTAAAGAGAGCTATCAGTAAGACATATTAGCACACAATTACTGGAATTTACTTATATGACCTCTAAAACCTCAGTTACGGCGTTTTATTCTCTGGTCATGTAACAAAACTTACCATCTATTGCAATTTTGCTTTTACCAGTTATTAATACCAAGCTTGTTTGATAACATGTCAAAACTTTGCATTAAAAAAGACTGAAGAAGTGATGGAAAGAAGAAAGAGGCATGCTGTAGTTAGTGGAGAGAGTACAGATAATTAGAAATAGGTCCCTGTTGGAGTCAGAGCAGGTAGAGAGGAGCCCTCTGCTGCTTCAAGGCCAAGGAAAAGGGTCTGGCACCACTTCACATGGCACTGTAGTCAAATTACACTCTGGAAGCTCTTTGCTGCAGAAAGTGCTAAACACAGCTTAATGAATTCTGAAAGCTATTTGAAGCTATGGGTAAATAAATAAATATAAAGTAACCCAGTGCTGACAGAGGAAAACCTTGACTTTTTTGTACTATTTTTAGCCTTGTTATAGAAAATGGGGGTTTTAAAAATCAAATCACCATAAGAAGATATTACACAAGAACAATAATGAGTCCCACCTGAATTAAAATTTTAATGAGCTGTCTGCTTTAGTGTAAAAGTCAGAGTATACTTTTAAGTACCAAGTAACCTTCAGTGATCCATGGAAGTTTGCCATTTAGGAGGATGAACTGAGAGGGTCTTTACATAGCTTTAGTGATTGAAAGTTATCACATGCAATAAATGTTTCTAAAAACAAAAATTCAAAAACATGTATAATACTTATACAAAGCTATAGAACGACAGACATTATTTTATAACGTTGTCACTTATTTGCACCAACTCTTAATGATAATGTTTTAAAATTATGTACATCCAATAACAATTGTATTTATTAACATTGCAATAAATACTCCCATATGCTGCTACACACTTACATTTTTTATGTGAGTTAATTATTCATGTCCACCTCTTAGATGCTACCATATTATTGACAGAAGAGATTGATATCAGAAAATTACCCCTATTATACTAAAATATTTGTAATATTATTTTCTTGTCTGTTTTTAAACTTTTTTTTTGTGTGTTTCAGAGGAGCATTTCCTGACTGATGCTAACATTGTGGAAGCCCGGGAAGCCACTGAGGAGGACCTGCTGGTGGCTCACACTAAACACTACCTCAACAGATTAAAGGTAGATGTATTAGTCAAGCGTAACACCAGCCTTAAGAAAAGCATACACTTTTCCATGTTTTCAAAGTATTTTCTCATTCCCTTTGGCTTTTCAAATGACTTAAACTAAACAACATTAAAATACAATTTGTTTTATATTAAATCACCTTGATTATTATGCCTCTGCAATACAGAAGAATTTTGACTGGAATTAGCAACCCCAGTGTTCCACAAGGGTCCATTCTGGCACCATTGCTGTTTACTTATACATAACACAACAAACCTACCCTTTTCTTCCTCCTCTTTAAATAACGACCGCAAGTGAAGTTGAATTTAATATAGTTATAAAAATACCCAGTGTACCTCAATATGCTTTTAATAGTACATTGTGGGGGCCTTTTTTATATAGCCAGTGATATAAAAGAAGTGTTCTTTCATAAAGGGCTCTGTGCTGCAAGAAAAGTGAAAATGATAAGAGTAGTTCTGTCAAGGGGGTTTTATTTTCTCATTTCTATTGCATTCAGAAATGAAGAAGTGTCTTCCACTCCATTGAATTGACTTTATTTGCTTTAAAAAGAACAACCACAAGGTTTATTATATCTGTCTTCAGTATGCTATACATTTATATCCAACCTTACATTGGATTGTGTTTATTCTCTCTCTTGGGCTTTTTGTGACTGTCTTTGCTTTATAAACACAATGTATCTTTTTCTCTACTGTATCTAATAGTGATTTGTCTGTTCCAGTGGTCCGCTGTGGTGGCAGCGATCACTGAAATCCCACCTCTGGTTTTTCTGCCTAATTGCCTGGTGCAGCGCAGGGTGTTGAAGCCATTACGGACACAGACTGGGGGGACCATAATGGTATGTTTTACACAGTCTGCTTCTTTCCTGCAAATCTAGATAAAATGCTTTGAATGTCTCCCAAAAACATATGCTCAGTTTCATTTTCCTCTCTCTCATTTCATTTCCTGATGATCTACTTTATCAAATAAAGGCAAAAAATATTTTTTTTGTATAAATACTCCTATTTATTACAGCATGTAGAAAGTGGTCCATGTTTTTTTAATTGATATAGAATCCATTTTGCTGCAAAGTGGGATGTATGAATTGATGAACTGGTTAAATAAATATTTTGAAGCATAATGTTGGGAATTCATAATGATGCAGTGATTATATTCCATGCTCCAGGCATCCACTCTTTGCATATCAACACCATCATTAGTTGGATCATTATATCACTTGGTAAATGGTAAATGGTGTGCATTTATACAGCGCTTCTTTGTACCCTTCTTGGGC
Organism: Perccottus glenii; assembly: GCA_024416835.2. Classification (NCBI taxonomy): domain Eukaryota; kingdom Metazoa; phylum Chordata; class Actinopteri; order Gobiiformes; family Odontobutidae; genus Perccottus; species Perccottus glenii. Next base: position 52,830,040 of record CM044546.2, on the reverse strand, counting down.
ACCCAATGCGCTTTAAACATAAACACGGTGCCCACTGCCTTCTGCAACCACCACCAAACACACCTCTACATTCACACATATTCATACACCAGTGCTGTGGCACTGGAGCCAAGGTGGGTTAAGTGCCTTGCCCAATGACACAACAACAGTATGATCCAGGAAGAGCGGCAATCAAACTGCCTAACCTTTCAGCCACGTGGTTCAACTAAATAAAGTTAAAAGGCCTCAATGTGACCAGTGAAGCTTTTGTTAAGGCGTGAATTTCTTTCCATATTTCAGTTCTATAAAGAAACTCCATCCATAATTGAAAATTCAAATATCTCAAGCATTATTGTTATTGATGCATTAAAAAAAGCTTTAGTATATTGCTAACCTTGCACTGTAGCTGGATTCCCTCAAGATTTGGAAGTTTCCAAACTCAGGTAAATCCATCTTGTATTGCCAAGCCAACCGGGTGAGTCAAACCATTGGCTCACTAGCCTCTTGTGACCAATGATGTGGCAGCACAAACATTTGACAAATGCAACATGCATCTTCTTTTCCTCTTTGTAATCAACATCGCTATGCTGAATGATAACGTGGCACTAAAGGATTTTCTGGAAGAAAAATACGTTTGTGCTTTTCTTCCTACTGGCTTTGGCAAATCCTACAAGCTCTTTTCATCGCCGATGTCCTTGTTTCAGTCACCAATTTAGAGTTTGTTTAAGTTCCTTATATTTGCAGATTCACTTTGCTGTTAAAAAACTGTTACAGCGGTTTGTTTCTTCATATCTGCCGCACTCTGGTTATGTCAAATGAATCGTTGCGATGATTGGTCAAAACAAATCTCGTGGTAAGTGAACCCTTGAGTTAATGACCTCAAATAAACTAATTGGAGTCAGGTTTTAGCACACCTGGAGTCTAGATAAGATAATATGTTTGGAGGTGTGGACTACAGATACTTTGACTGATAAAAACCCCTCAGACTTTTGGAGTTTGACCTGCACAAGAAGAACACGCTTATGTGAGCCATGCCTCGCCAAAGAGAGCTTTCAGAGGAGTTACGATCAAGAATTATTCCTTTACATAAAGCCGGAAAGGGTTACAAAAGTTATTTCAAAGAATAAATTATCCAGTCTACATTTAGGCAAACAATCTATAAATGGAGACGCTTTGGGGCTGTTGCTACTTGACCAAAAAGTGGACGCCCTGTCAAAATGACACCAAGAGCACAACAAAGACTCATAAATGAGGTAGATGAAGATTAGATCACATTTAAAGACAAATTTATTTCAAAAACCATAAAATTCCAAAAGGTTCACATAATGTTTCTTGCCACTGTACATTGCAGGACTGTTAATATTTTGCAGTTTTACCCCCAAATTACAGTAGAATTGTGAAACTGGAAAAGAACCACTATGGTGTCCATGAAACTATAGTTCTTCTTCTATTTGAATTGACAAAGTATACACTAACCTTGCAGAATAACTTGGGCATTGTGCTGTATCTCTGCCTGCTCTTCTTTGCTGTGTCTGTTGTGATTTGTTAAGCTCCACAGAATGTATATTTGTGGCTCTGTTGCCTACTTTATCTCCTGTGGAAAAACTGCTGAGACAGGAGCCATTTATTACAATGGCATTTAATACTATAGTATAGCACAGAAAATATTTACAATGTTTAGTTCACCTTTAGACCCCACATCATCAGGCTTTGCAATTTATACAATAATATTAACCACTATGTTGTTTAAAAAGTGCCATTTTAACTGGATGTTTTATGCAGCTGAGGTGAGTCTATAGATGCTGTTTAATTCTTTAGACTGACTGATGGATGATGGCCTGAGGGGAATAAGTGAGCACCTGCTTCTAGAGAATATGGTAAAAAATGGCCTGCATAGATATCCTCTATGATTGACAAGAGGAAATCGTTTTCTGTTGTGTAGCTCAACAGCTCCCTGAAAATAAAAAAGTACAACAGTTTGTGTGTTCAGTTCTCGGCATATGGCTTTAGACAACAGACTGCTTTTTACTTTCACCTTCATGTACTTATTTCATTGTCTTGGTTCAAGATGGAGGGTTGCCCAAAGCGGAACATGAGGGTAAATTTTGACAATGGAAACGCAATTTAAATTTACGTTTACATGTACATTTAGTCATTTAGCAGACTGGCCGGTAGTGTAGGACTCAAGATGATCTGCATTCACACACATGTACTCAGCTGAGAACACTGCAGTAGGCTATCTTTACCAGGCATTAAACACAAGAAGTAGTAATGGCAAAGATGCCCTTAAAAATATAACTTTTTAAGCCAGGTGTTTTCTGGAGTAAAGCTAATAAATTCTGAAGCCTTTATATGGATGAAAATATCTGAGGGCTTTTTCACAGCTGCAGTGTTTGGTCTGGAGTTTTGGACTTTCCGGTTTGGTTTGGACCAAATCTTCAGGTGTGAAAGCTCCACGGACCATAGTTTGGACCAAACAGATCTTCTTTGGTCCAGCAATCTCCGTCCGGAACTGACTGAACCAAGGTCTGATTCATTAATAGTGTGAAAGCAAGTTTGCTGATAGTTCGGACTTTTGGACCAAAGTAGGAAGTCACAAACAATTAAACACACAAAGAAGAGCGAATGGAGAATTAGAATTATTACATTAGAAATGCTCCCATTAGAAACAGTAACCTATATTCTAAATGGAAATGTTAATAGTTTTTTTTTCCAAATCTGGGGTCCCCTGTTAGAATATATAGGAGAGGATGCAGCTAGGACCATTAGGAAAGGTTTTTCTGAAATATGAAAGATCGGGTTTAGAAACACACATAACGCATAGATTACTATGAAACAAAAGTTTCTGAACACTTACGAATAGGCCTAGTGCGTAATAATCTATTAGTTCTTGGTGGTGCGGAGTTTCAGGTGGGAAAACTAAAATATAATGTGTATTGTTGAACAACTCTGTGTGTAGCTTGTACCTACACTAGAAGCCTTGACTAGACTAGAAGTTTTGCTGGGATGTGGCTGTTGCATCATTGTTTTCACAGAGGACGCCATCTTCAGACAGTTTCCAAAGTTTGCATTGTTGTGGAGCAAAAACTCCATCCTTGTTTAAATGAGTGGCCTAATTGCAACAGAATTTTTTTGCTCAAAATTTATTTTTTTGGGGCCTATGAAGGTGCACAGAACAGAACTCACAGTATTGAATGCTTTGTGAAAAGAAAGAAAAAAAATCTCATGTTACTATTTTCCTGAAGGGATAGCTAGGAATATAGAGACATTGTTAAGTTTCCGCTGTCTAAATTTACATACATTTATAATCCCTAAGTGTTTTGATGGTCCTTATTAACTGAAATATCTTCTATTTGCTTTGGTAGAAGAAATGAGAGTCTGAAAGTCATCTATGCTCCAGGGAGAATTCAAGAATATACCATTACAACTTAATGCACCACGGACATTGCTGCACTTGAGTTGTGTATGTAACTGTATCATGGCAAAAATGTCCTATTTTTTTAGATTGCTGTAGATTGACTTATAGGCTGATTTGAAAACGCGCCTAATGCTGTTAGTGCTTGTTTTCCCCAGACAGAGTGGAGTGTCAGAGCCATGGCTGGAGTGTGTGCATACATGCTAATGCTTGTTGTTACTCTTCCATCAGAGACCATATTGGCATTTACACCCAGTCTCCCACCTCATATCTGCTCCCTTCAGGCTTACACAACATTAGCTTTCCATTCAGTCGACCGATCCTGACCAGCACTGAAAGGAGCAGCTGTCACTTTTCACAGAGCGTCTTCTAACCTTGAATGGAGCTTGCACGTCGCCGTCGTTAATGGTCTTTCTGATTACACTTGTTCATCAATCTCGCACCGACAAACAAGTTCTTTCCTGTGAAGTGTGTTAGATAAACCTCCAGTGGCTTTTTGAGGGGATAAGGCAGCAGCGAGAGCAGACAAATAAGCACCTTGTTTATGCGGCGACATGTGTAGCTGGATTAGAGTGATGAACCTATTAGACAAACATGGACAGCTCGTGTCATTTCTCAGGAAACTGCTCTGATAAAGGTAAAATTAACATGTTGAATGGTTTGTAGACAACTAAGAAAGGAAGATAAAAACACTTGATGCACTGGCTGTATAGTCTCCTACATTTCCTTAGATTTATATTTGGACCCACGCAGATATATTTGAAATCAGCATTGTAGATCTCTGTCCACATTAGCTTTGTATCAATTATGATAATAGGATCTAATCGTGTTGAATGGTTCAAAATTAACTGGTGGTTGGGGATACTATATAGTCTCCCCTCCTCAACAAAATGAGCCAGGCAGTAAAAACAAGAGTCAAGTCTTTGTTGTATCCATTTTGGTCGGCAGCATTTCCGTTTTAGTGTGTGGAGTACTGAAGTGAATGGATACGTTATGGTTGGTACGCAAACATTCTCACTCCACAAAAACACAGACTTTTCAATCCATCCGAGGAGGTGATTTTGTTTTGTTCTAGCACCTGCTGTGTTGTTTTGTAAACTGTCTAATGAAAACGATGATGTCCTAGCCGGATCTCAGAAGGCTATTGACTGCTGGTGTCACACAGCAAGTAGAACAACAATACTGTGTTTCTTTGCCTCAGAAATGTCAAATGTGTGTTTTGTTAATATATTATTAGTAGTCAGGGGCTTACTGGGGAAGAAAAGTGACCCGGGAGTTCCTCACAAACTGGCCCAATTGTTAAACTGTTGGGTTTGTTTTGTAACTTAATAAAAAAAATTCTGCTCACTGCTGCTCTGTGTCTCAGACAGGCTGCCAGTGCATCAGCTCATGTTCATATGTGCAGACCGTGGCTGTGAAACCTCTGAGCAGGGCTGCCTGACTGGAGCGGAGGAGAAGCAGAAAAGGCTTTTTCAGGTACAGCGCGGCACCGCCTCAAATAGGAGTGTGACAGCAAGGTCAAGCGCAGAAGCGCCACCATGGACCAACGGGCCATCCCATGGGGAATTCCCTGGTATCCCTGGCAGCCACACCCCTGGGGATAATAATAAAAATAAATAATGTTAGCAGCAGGGGTGTTCACAGTGCCCCCACTGGCCTGGCAGACATACTACAGCGTTGTCATCAGCTGGACGTAACTTAGTGACTGCTGATTGTTTTGGTTTAGCTGACTTGATTGTAGCTTTTAGGGTGAACAGGCAGCTTTCACATACATTTTCTGAATTTAAAGCACATGAACACAAATAAAGTCTAAGTGCTTGAATCTAATAACTTTAAACACTGTCTGTCTAAATGACATTGCAGTATCTAGTACAGTTTTGTATATGGTTAACTGACCTAATTTAAGTTTTAGTATTATCTTTGTGGTAAAATTGCAGATCTTTAGGGCAGGTAAGTAAGTAAAAAATCTATTTCATTTTTTTTTTTAAATCGGAGGCCTTGGGAACTAGTATCCTTGGATCTAACCCTAACTTTAGCATTTCTCTCATTGCTAACAGAAAGCAGTTAACATCATATGTTGTAATCTTAGTCTGAGACTTTTCTTTTTTCACAGCACTGAGTATTTCATATTTCTTCTTTGTCAGCCCCTGGGAAATCTTTTTGCAGCCTGTAAACCTGTTATTAATGCACCTCTGCTGTGGCTTTAGCGTGGCGTGAAGGGTTTAAGGCTAAAGATTCAACTTGGAAAGGGCAACACGGAAATGAAAAAATGTCTCTATATTAAAATGTGTGATTACATTTTATGTTTCCACCTTCACAAAAAGCTCCAGGAGGAATTGCGTAATGTTTTTCTCTTCATGTTAATGCTTCACATGATTTCTGAAACTACAGGTCATGTGTGCACTGACAAGTCAAATTTGAATAAACTACCTCAAGGCATGGCTTTTAATTTTTGCAAAGGTATATGTGTTTTTTTCTTCTTTTATGAGATCCCAATGCAATCGGCTTTTGTTCGGAGTTTAATTTCACAGGCCAATTTTCTTTGTTTAATATGAATATGAATGTTAAACTTTGACTGTTGTCTTGCAGGCAGGGAAATTGGCCGTTGAACGAGGATGGGCCATAAACGTAGGTACGTCTTTGAAATTGATTTGAAACAACTGAGAACCATCAAGAGCTGGTTTAATAGCTTATTATATGACTATAAATGGGGTGCACGTGGCAGAGTGGTTAGCACTCCTGCCTCACAGCAAGAAGGTCGTGAGTTCAAAACCCGGCCGACTCAAACATTCTCGGCCGACTCCGGTCTTTCTGTGAGGAGTCTGCATGTCCTCCACGTGTTACTGTGGGTTCTCTCCGGGTACTCCGGCTTCCTCCCACCGTCGAAAGACATGCATGTACAGGTTAATTGACAACTCTAAAGTGTCCCTAGTGAATGAATGTGAGAGTGAATGGTTGTCACTGTCTGTCTCTAAATGTTAGCCCTGCGACTAACTAGCCACTGTCCAGGGTGTACCCCGCCTCAGGCCCAAAGCTGCTGGGATAGGTTCCAGTCACCCGCGACCCCTAACGGGACTAAGCGGTAGAAAATGAATGAATGAATGACTATAAATAAGTTTTGTGTATTTTATTTATTTTATTTTATTTTTTAGCTTTTTTTTTACATTGTTTTAGCAGCATTGATTTGTTCATTTTTGCATGTTCTTTGTCCCCTTTAACCATTTCCTTAAGTATCTTGATCACCTGGAAAAGTGCTTTTTTTTTTTGTGAATGTTTGTGTATTTCCATGTATTTTTCAACTGTCCTGGACACATTCCTGCACGGCCTGTCCGTCCTGTGAGTGGATCCCTCCTTCTGTGGTTCTCCCTGAAGTGTCTCTTTTTTCCAGAGTGTTTTTTTTTTGTTTTTCCTTAACCCGATGAAGGGTCTAAGGACAGGGGACGTTTTCTTGTGCAGTCTGTTGTTGTTATATTGGGCTAAACAAAAACAGCTTTTTTATTGCCTTTTCTTCAACTTTATGAATGCCACTGTATTTATTTGTTGGCTATGCTGCATTAGTCTTGACCAGAACCTGTGACATAAAGGAGTGCTGCTCTCTCTTCCTCTGTTTATTGCATAACTTGTAAAGAGAACTGGTACTATTGAAATCTAATCCAGTTGGATTATACTTCCAACTGGTGCTCACTACAAAGAGTAAATAAAATTAACAAAGAATGTAAAAATGACACATTACAATGACCAAAGTCACAAAGGCACTAAGAGCAACAGAAATTAGAAATTGACCTTACTTATTCACCTTATAGCATATTGTAACAGGAATCCTTTGTGAAAAACACGACCATAAGATGTCATTTAGGCTTTATTATCAATTATTTTTGTAGACTTTGGCCAATCAAAGCTTGCTTCTGGAAAAAGGAATGCTCTCATTGGTGTACATCGCTTGTCAATAGAAAGTTTAATGGATGCCAATAAAATATAAAGTGTATATTCAAAGCTGAACAGAACAAAATGGCGCCAAAAAAGAAAAACATAAATGTAAAAAAGGGAGGCAATGTAAAACAGAGAAATGTAATGTTTAACAAGACTGAGATAATTGCCCTTCTGACGCTGAGGTAAATGTTTACGCTAAGCTCTAAACCTTTGGTGTAATATATTAGTATTTTGTGGAGGAAAAATTGGTCCAGTTGAACTTTTTAATAAAAGAAAAGCAGGAGAGGTCCTTTAGCTGCTCGGCAGGGACGGCAAAAAGAGAATTGGGTAGTGGAGTTTTAAGTGAGAGCATTGATTTGCACTGCAACAGTGAGTGGAAATTATTGGTTCTTGATCTGCACAGTTTTAGTAATTCTGTTGCTAGGCCACACCTTTCCACGCTATTGCAAATTAGTGTCTCATAGTGCTCCGTAAATCTAGTCCCAAGGCATGAAAGGAGGAAATCATAATTACTAAAATTGTTGATGAGCAGTGTTCACTCCTGGATCAAAGAAGCAGTGTTACTAAGACTTACAAAAAACAGAGATTGTCATAATAAACCATGTGATACTGGAATGATCCATATCATACTGCTTAGGGGAAACTAAAGTCTAAGCACTCAATATGTTCTAGAAATGAAAGTAGCTATTTCCTTTCCAACAGTGTTGTACTACTCGTGTTTTCTTGGAAAAATCTTTTAGTTTTGTCAATACCGGCTTCCCTTCTTGTCTCCTTTTTGGCGGACGGCCATGAAGCTGAATGAGAGACCTCCTCTCATTGTTTATTCCTCAGTTCCCCCCGCCCCCGTTTTTTGCTAAGTAGGGAATTTTTCCTTGTACCTGCTTCCTGCATATTCAGCAACTTCACGACTTAAGTGTTGATGAATCAGGAAGACAGTTCTGCCTCTATAAATCTGAGTCTAATAAAGATACATACAAGCTCCATTCAAAAGTGACTTGTACTTATTATATGCAAGAGACTATTCTTTTAGAGGCCAAACGGTAAATGATAATCATATTTCAGCTGTCTCCTTTATTAAAATCCCTATCCACACTAGTTTATGAGCCCATGTGCTGCAGGGCAGAGGAGACTATAATGCTTAATGCGAATACATTTTCAGTTTTTCTCTGCCACTTTGCTTTTGAAGCACTTTAGTGGTGACACAACACTTCCATTCTGGTGTGAGTACAGCTGTTCCACTATGGGGGAACAGAAGCCATTTTAATCAGCGGCAATAAACTCAATAACAGCCCTTTTAAATAGCCAATTATGGATGTTTGAATAATGGACTTGTGAGATGTGTTCTGACCTGTTGATCCTCTCGCTGAATCTTTTCCAGGAGGGGGCTTCCACCACTGCTCCGGAGACAGGGGAGGGGGCTTCTGCGCCTACGCTGACATCACATTGGCCATAAAGGTAAGACAAATGCTCTTAATATGGTCTATATGGACCTTGTTTTCACACAGAAGCACTTTAGAGTACAAACCAATCCAAGCTATATTGCCATATAACTGATAATGCTTCATTATGTGGGTGATTGTATAACTGTTACTGTATATACTGTTATATCCTCATCCTTCAACATGTGCCCATATTAGTAGTTCATTGAGTTTTATTTGTGTACACTTCCTGGTGTTCTCGGTAGTTTTGCAAAAGACACTATGGAACATTGTTTGTTATGGAACTTTGCTGATGTACTAAAGAAATTATTACCGCTCAATGCTCCAAAATGCAGCATCTCCAAGGTAACTGGAAGAACTAGTAGTTGTGCTGGGTGTTGGATTGAATGCCTTTGTTGGATGTTCGCCGAAAACTAATATAAAGTTTCCCAAGATGTAAAGCACCCCTGAAATCCTTCTATTGCTTGCTCAAACAAAGATTTGGCCCAAATAGATGTTGTTTTTATTTTGTCAGCTTACAGTGTTCTTGTTAATTTGCTAGGTTTTTGATTTTTTTGGGGTTAATTAACAAACATTATTAAACAAAAAAAACAAACAAAAAAAATGAAACAATTAACAGCAAAAAACAAAAATAGAAATTAATCACGGTACAAAGGGTATTGGCTAAAGCCCTTGCTTATTGCGCCAACCCTTACATTTCATTTATTTATCACACACAAAAACACCAAACACCGTACTCAAAAAAAATAACAAAAGGAGAAGCTAAATCTGTTCAGCTTTAAATTAAGTGATTTTATTTTAACTATAATTTCTTGAAGCTTACTTTATTATCTGTATATCAGATATACATATCTGTATAGCTAATATCTGTATTGTGATACAGATATTGTGATATAACAGTATATATATATATATATATATATAGAGAGAGAGAGAGAGAGAGAAAGAGAGAGAGAGAGAATATATTTATTTAATATCAGATTGGTTCCTAATGTGATACATTATGGATATACAGATATTGTAATATTTGTGAAAAAACTATTTTCCAAAAGGGTTCTTGTGGATATAGACAATTAGGAGTTATGTAGAAAGGGTGGACTAAGCAAAAAATAAGAGTATGTGATAAAAATTGGTTTATTATAAACAAATTAAATTGAAATGACAAAATATGTATGCATAAAATCCACTTTTTGACAATCTCGGAAGCTGTCTTTCTTCTACATTTTCAAAGGTATCATTGTAAATTGATGTCTGAAGAAGGACCGTTTTGTAATATTATTGTTATGGGGAATATTGTTTCATAAATCACATTGTATTGTGCTCATAAGGCAAAATGTGTGATATTATTATTATTTTTTTTCAAATAACGTGAAAACTCACTCATAGTTAGTGGTTGGGTGAAGACATTTTTGTCAAACAACTGTGTTTACTCTTTTTAAATTACAATGATAACTAATCTACCCAAATGACCCTGATCAAAAGTTTAAAGGTTATTTTGGCCTGATAACATAAGCATACAAGTTGACACAAGTTTTAATGGCTAAAGGTAACCATCCTCACCTGTGATCTGTTTGCTTGTAATCAGTGTGTGTTTATAAAAGGTCAGTGAGTTTCTGGGCTCCGGACAGACCCTTGCATCTTTCATCCAGTGCTGCACTGACGTTTCTGTATTCTAGAGTCATGAATGCAAAATATTTGTCAAAGGATCTGCGGGAAAAGGTAATTAAACTGTATAAAACAGAAAAGAGATGTAAAAAGATATCTAAGAAATTAAGAATGTCAATCAGCAGTGTTCAAACCCTAATTAAGAAATAGAAAATGAGGGATTCTGTTCAAACCAAGGTCAGGTAGGCCAACATAAATTTCAGCTAAAACTGCCAAGAATAAAATTTTGGGATACAAAGAAAAACCCACAAATAACTTCAGCTGAAATACAAGACTCTGAAAAAAAGTGGTGCGGCTGTTTCTGTCATGTCCCAAACTGTTCTGTTTATGTAATGTATTTAGTTTACTGTGTTTTATTGTGACGAGTCTTTTCCCCAGTCTGTCTGGCAGATTTACTTCTTGTCTTGTCTTTTTCCTCCGTTGTGATTACCTGCTCCACCCTAATGTGTTCCACCTGTGCCTCATTGTGTTCCCTATAAGTTGTGTGTGTTTTCCCTTGTCCTTTGCTGGATTGTTGCTTGAATGTACTTCAAGTCCCTGAATGGTATCCTCGAGCTGGTTCTGAAGTCTCATGTAACGTCTGAACCTTCATGTTTGAACCTTCATGTCTGAACCCTTCATGTCTGAACTCTGGAGTGGAGCTTATGTTTTGAGGAGTGCCTTTGTCTTGTAGCATTAAGTTTATAGTGACTTTACTGGTGTTTTTGAATCCAGTGTTTTTGTGTTTGACCTTATCCTTGTTTTTACTACACGTTTTGGAGTTTGCTTTTGTGTTAATAAACCCTTTTTGAACTGTCCGCCTTCGTGGGGTCTGCATTGCGAGTCCTTTGGCCTGTTTCAAGTTGTGCATCCGTGACAGTTTCAAGATGGACTGTTACCAACTAGCTCAGGTTAGCAACAAAGAGAGGAATCCACACAGACAAATAAAGTTAATTGCCAATTGATATCGAACAACAAGGGGACAATCTCAGGGTGGATCTCACCTTCAGACTTGGTGTGAGCCTTCACTGCAGCAATAGCTTTGGCCTTCTCAGCTGGAGAAACAGAGGCAGCAAGGGCAACTGGTTTAGGAAAATGCTTTCCTTAAAATGTTTTAGTTTTAGCTTTTAATACAGGACAGTCATTTTTCCAGTGACCACGACCTAAACAATAGTTACAGGTTTTACTTGAATCCTGCTTAGCGTGATTTACAGGTTTAACAGATGCCTCTGACTTCTGTACATAATCTTTATGACAGTATGAGGACTCCTTAAGTCTCCAGTTAGCATTACCTTTAGATGTCAACATGTACTCATCAGCTAGGACAGCTGCCTCAGATGTAGTCTTTGACATGTGTTCATTCAAGTAGTTGGATATTAGCTCAGGAAGTGTGGATTTAAATTGCTCCAACAAGATCACCTCACACAACTGAGGATACGTTTCAGTCTCACAAGCAGACTGCCATCTGTTAAACATAATTGCCAGCTCACGAGCAAACTCTACAGGAGACTGGTTCTCTTGTCTTCTAGAGTGCCTAAAATTTTGTTGGTAGGCTTCTGCGACAAACCTTTATATAGTTTTTACTGTCAATGCAGAAAACACTTGCTGCGCTTTCCCACTAAGCACACACTGCAATAACAAAGTCTGTTCAGAATCGGACCACTTTCTTGTTTCAGCCAACCTCTCAATAAGATTAGAAATTTTCTATTCAGAAAGAATAGATTAACAGAAACATCAAAATGATGGCTAGGCTCTAGAGCAGGGGTGCTTAATACGTCGATCGCATTCGACCGGTAGATCGCGAGGTAGTTTTGGTAGATCGCATGACATAAAAAAAAAAAATAGCCAATCATCCAGTTTAGTAGCTCTTTTTAGCTCAAGTAAATCCACAAACTGATAAAAGGATTTTTTTTTAAGGTCGTCTGTTGACTGCTGTATATAAAACCCCTTCAATATAGACATACATACCTCAGGGGATGAGGGGAGTCATCAAAAAAAATATAGGCTATAATAGAGTACCGGCACCTCTTTTGCTCCACTTAAAGCACTGTACATAGTTAATTATGTTGTGTTGTGCAGTATTATGTTTTGCAAGGTACATCAACATACATTGTACATATAAAGAATCCTTAATATATTTGTAAATAAATATATGTTTTGCATTTTTGTAGTGGGTAGATCGTTTTTGACTTGATCATTTTATAAGTAGCTCGCGTGCTGAAAAAGGTTGAGCACCCCTGCTCTAGAGAGACAGGTAAAGTTGGATCATTCAATTTACCATCTCTGATGAGGTCTAGCCTATAGCGCTCTAGACTCTGTTTCTCCTGTTGCTGTCTCAACTCTTCCTCACGTAGCCGAGCCTCCAATTCATGTTCTTTTGCCCAAACTCCAAAGCCTGTTTATGCTGTAACATTATCAGTTCTTTCTGTTGCCCAAAAGTTAAACCAGATACTAGCCCACCAGAAGGAGTAGATACTAGTTTAGAAGTACCAGGACTACAAACGTCTTTCATTTTTTCACAAGAGCTTTTAAAGAAACCTTGCTCATTGAGCTCCTTCCTCACAATGTCAAAAATGGAATTTCTTCTGGATTGTTTGGGGAAAACAATGTCAAAATGTTTGGCTAGATCAACCAACTGCTTTGTACTGAATGCTCTCAAAGCTCTCTCACTTGGGTTTTCAAAAAAGTCAGCAACCGATTGCCATGTCCATAGAAGTGTGTATATACAGTAGCCTCACGGCTGAATAGTGACTACAATAAAACTAATGAAAAGCCACAAACAGAACCCACACTGCATTCACACTGGATTTTCAATAGGATAACCATCAATGGCTTTCTGAATGGCTTTCTGAAATGTTTAGACCCAACATTAAAACCTCTCCACATGAGCCACCTTCTCACTGTGTGAAACTTTCCTCTCCAAGAAGTTTGTTCCTACTCAAACAAAACACACTGAAGTAAGGTAATGAATACTATGAGTAGAACAACAACAAGATTCCATGATCCCGGACGAGCCCCCATTTGTTACCAACTAGCTCAGGTTAGCAACACAGAGAGGAATCCACACAGACAACTAAGGTTAATTGCCAATTGATTTATTAATTCATTTGATTAGTATAACTGTAAGGTGAGAGTTTAAACAATCAGTAGTGAATGAGGTGCATGACTGTGTGTCAAGATGTCAAAGTCATGTGTGTTGTAAGATGGCAGATAGACAAACAAAGGGGTTTACCAAGATGTTGGCTCACCTGAGAGAGAGAGAGCCAAAGGCGGCTGGTTTATATATACACACTAAGCCCCTCCCCTCTCTCAGGTAGACCACACCTGACGACCCACCCACTCAACACAAGACAATCCTCTTATAGGGGAAGTTCACGAGCTGGGTCGTCACATGGACAATAAGGAGGCCCCTGAAGCAAAATGGGCTCCATGGTTGAGTCGCCAAAAGAAAGCCATTACATTGCAAATGCCACATAGCATCCCGCTTACAATACGCCAAACAGCACAGAGACAAGCCTCAAATCTTCTGGAACAAAGTCATTTGGAGTGATGAGACCAAAATGTAACTTTTTAGCCTCAACCATAAATGTTACATTTGGAGAAGAGTCAACAAGGTCTATGATGAAAGGCACACATTCCTATTGTGAAACATGGAGGTGGATCGCTGATGTTTTGGGGATGTGTGAGCTACAAAGGCACAGGAAACTTGGTCAAAATTGATGGCAAGCTGAATGCAGCATGTTATCAGAAAATATTGGAGGAAAAATTGCCCTCATTAGCCTGGAAGCTGCACACATACTTGGACATTCCAACATGACAACGATACAAAGCACAAGGCCAAGTCAACCTGTCATTGGCTACTGCATTGGCAGCATCAAGTGAAAGTTCTGAACTGGCCATCTCAACTCCACTTCAACCTGACTATCCAACGGTCTCCGTTTGCGTCTCGGCCTGCCTGAGTGACATCTCACCAAAAAACCTACCACAACCTCTCCATTCAACTAGGCCCATCAACCATTACACCGTCCAGCACTGCCAGAAATCTGGGAGTGGTAATTGATGATCAACTAAACTTCTCAAGTCATGTTGCCAGCACCACCCGGTCCTGTAGATTCATCCTGTTATCTGTGTTATCATTCATAATCTCTGAAAAATGGCCAAAAAAATGACATTCTGCCAGGGTATTAAACTTATGAGCACAATTGTAATTCCCAGCTCTAGCTTTAACGCACACGCTTAATTACTTCTCAATTAGTTATTACTCAAAAAGTCATTTTCAGAGGAACTAACTATAAATGCACTCTCAGCAGTGTCATTACTATTCTGTTGACTGTGGCATGTAGAGCCTAATATGACTAAACACTTTAAAATCCTGGTAGGTGGGTGTTTACACCATGTACCACTTACATATTTTGTATTCCCCTAAAATATTCCACCACAGTTGTGCTCATTAGCATTAAGTAAACTGATGGGAACAAATTACACATTTTTCAACCTCAAAAGAGAAAAGGTTAGGTTGGATGTTTGGATATTTACCTGCTAACTGTAAAAATATGAACATCATAGAAAGGAAACAGGAATAAATGGGCACTGGGATGTTAAAAAGTGTAAAATAGGCAAACGCAGAGTGTTAGATTTTTTAGTATTGTCAGTGTTTTTTACCAATGTGTTACATTTTATCCATTCATTCATTTATCAATGCCACTTTAAATAAACGTGTAGCTACGTATATATAAGACTGTACGTTACAACACGTTAAATTGCACAATATGCACACGCAAGTTAATTAATTGTAGTAAGATGTTCACACTTAACCACTTAATCTTGTCGGCCTATGAGTAAACATATCTTGTGATTTGAGTTCTCCAGTGACTGTGGCTGGCACATGCTGAACCAGGAGCATTGTAGCTGTTCTTCTGCTCAGTGGTTGCCGGGAAACAAGAGGGAGAAGAGGGTGTGTGACGTGCTGACATTTGTTGTGTTAACATGTAAAGCAGATGTATAATGTCATGTCTCCTGTAAGCTCTGAAATATAGTCGACCAGTGTTCTTGTCATGAGTAAGTCATCATGAAGGATGCTACATAGAAAGCTGCTATAGATAATAAGTTGTTCTCTAATGTTTCTCAATGCAAAGATTCAAAAAGTCAGGTGTCAGGATGCATGCTGATGCACGGCTTTTCCTTAGAATCATGAAAGAAACAACCAAAAATGATTTGACAAAAATCAGATAGACACTAAAATCCGACTTAGATTTAGCAAATTATTTTTGCGTCAAACGCAAGGCGCCTGGCAGGTAGTGCACTAATTTTTAGAGCATGTCCAGAGCTGACGCATTGTTAATAAAAGGATGGACATACTGCAAGTGGGCGGAGCTTCCCTTGAAGATTGACAGATCAGTTAGTCCGCGCCATCTACGAGCTCACAAAAGTCCAGACCTGGCTTGGTTCTGGCTGTGTTTTTTTCCGTCCGCACGCTCATTCCATCTTTTCTGGAAGGGCCAGATGAGAAAGACTGTCAGGACTCACTGAAGTCTCCATCACCGGAATGAGCTGGTCTTTGACCCGACCTGAACCAGGTTCCATGTTACCGCCATCAGGTCTATGTTGTGTCTTTCTGTAATTTCTTATTGTCCATTTTTATTTCTACTAAGCTTTGTTCTTTTCTTTTTTTATTTTTTTGCAATAAAAATTATTTTAAAAAAAATATTTTTTTTTTCATTATTTTAAATATAATTTAGTGTATTGTCAAAATTGAATAGCTATGAATATCCAGATTATTATAGCCTATTTTAGCATTATATTTGTAGATTTAGGCTACATTGTTTTTTTTTTTTTGTGCATTAAAAGTGCACTGTTAATATTTTAATCGTTTTGTTAAAATTTAAATCTACGCTCTGCTTCTGTGACTAAAAATTCATCGGCAAACTCAGGCTTCAGTCGGTCAAGGAGCATATGCGCCAAACCCTATTTCAGAACCCCCACAGTGGCACATGGTGGCTTGCCCACACCTGCATCAGGTGGAAAGTTTGCAAATCAACCGTGTGACACTGACTATAAACTCTTCGCCATCTGCAAGATCGGGCCCTATATCTGTCTATATCTGTCCTATATCTGAAAACTTTAAAACTCAACATTGCTCAAAAGGTTGGGATGAAGATTATGTATTTTTTCCTGCAGATCTCCCACTACAGCTTTGATGTAATCTTAAAAAAAACTCATGAAAACTAACTGGCAACGAGCATCTCCCTACCCTCCTCTCTTGCCCCTGTTTGACAATGAGCAATGTTTTTCTCTGCTTTTGCTTCTTTTATGTCAGCTCTGCCATGATGAATGTTTGAGACTGACTGGGGCAGGTGTTTATATGTGTAGTGTTGTTAAGCAATTTGTTTCTCGTGAGACCTGAGACTTCCGCGATACTTCTTGCATTAAAGGCGGACGATTTTTGCACGGCTGTTTTTTCCGCTGAGATACACTGGAGGGGTTGGGACAGACCCAACTACCACAAAATAAGCCATCATTAAGCCATCACAATGACTCCAAAGGTGGTGTGTTAAGGTGAAAATCCTGCAAAGTTCTTTAATCAACTTGTTCTGTCCTTCAGCTTGTGACGGGATTTTCCTCCTTAATCTTTAACGTTTTTCTTCCAAATAAATTGTAAATGTGACAAAGACATGTTCTCTCTTTTCTTCTCCTAGTTTCTGTTCGAGAGAGTGGAAGGCATCTCCAAAGCGACCATCATCGATCTGGACGCTCATCAGGTGAGCCGATACCATTACTCGGGCTGACAATGATGAAAAGATAAGCCCCTTTACCGCTGCACCAATCAATGTGGCTCCCTGCTGGCCAAATTGGCCCTTACTGTCACATTCAGTGGAATGTATCAAAAACATCTCCACTGGCCACAGCAGAGTGCATCTCAGCTCTGGATTGTATCGGACTAACACCAGGCATCTGCACAACCAGCTCATGATGGCGGTGTTCAAATACTTTAGTTTTGATGTTATACCTCTTCATTCACCTCTTCAGTTTTCATTTAAAACAATTTGGTTCTTTTGTCTACAGTTAATTTTTTGAACAATGAAGATAAGGAAGAATGAAAGTCAATGGGGAACAGTGAACAATTTGTATGTCCTGTGTTGCATGTTTTAATTTTCAGTAAAAGAGAAAAAAAAACGTGCTTTCATGGTTAACAGTCAGTGCAATTACATGCAAGTAATTATTGCCTTAGTCTGTCCATAACTGAAGTTTTAATGCACATAAATGTGCTAGTCCAGGTTATCATAGGTTGGCAGAATTTCCAGAGCCCTATTAGTTGGGTTTAACCTGAAACTAAACCTGATTGGACCAGGCTGTTCTGGTCTCACAGTCGTTAGCTATGAAAGGAAAGTGTGACTCCTGATGTGAGAGTCGTTAAAGGCTCAGGAGAGTCGTTAATGTCACTGTTCCATTCGGTGTTTGTTCTTTGAGAGTGAAACTGTTTTGATTAAAGTTTCAAAACAGTGTTGTAAATAGTAGGCAACAAGAATCTGAGGCCACCTCCTCTTTTTCAGAGAAGGCTTTTCCATTTTAACAAAAATGGCTTCCTTCTGTCTTTGACTCAACATAGAGAATAGGGCAATATAATAAGTGGTCAGTGAGTTAAAGTTCTGTATGCCTTGCTCATGGACAAAAATCTTTAGTATTTTAGTCCAAGCCGATTTGCAGTATAAATATTGCACATGTTGATATTGCGATGATATGTAATAATATTTATAATGGTATATAGTAAAAACCCTTAAACAAATTGTATAATGCATGATTTATGATAGTACACTATTATGTCTGTCTTGTACTTGTTAAATCAGGTCACACAGCGGACTAAGCTCACCTCTGTAATGACTCATCACTTTCCGAAGCTGCATTATCATACTTTGGTCTTTCTGTTTATTCAACATAATGATTTATCCCGCACCAATTAGCTTGACTCTGTTAACATTGATAAAGTCTCAAGGCTCCTCGGGCCGTGGGTACGTTCCAGCTACGCAGCTCTCTTCATGTCGGTAATAACGCACCTCCACCTATCGACACCAGCAGACGATCGATACACATGCCGGGTAAATAATTCATGAGGGCTGTTTAAAAGAGCAAATCTGCATGGAAACCTGGGAGCCGGGCCTTAAGTGCCCCTCTCAGCACATCATTAGCTGGCACAAATATTGGGCATAAGCAGTAAAATCCTAATTACAGCTCTGAAATATAATGCTTAAAGAGCGCTCGTCCTTCATACAAATTGAGACAGCGTTGTTGTTTTTCACTCAACAACAGCTCCATTTACAGTGGACTTCACTGACCGAGGCCCTCATGTAACTCTTTGGTGTTTTTCTGTTGTCATTCTGAAGGTTGAGTCTTCAATTGTCATATGCAAATGTATTGTCAATAATGTCATATATATGACACTATATGTCATATGTCAATATATATATATATATATATATATATATATATATATATATATATATTACTCACTTCAGTGAAGTTTCCTTATTCTTTTCTCAATACAGAAGTATATTGCATTATTTCCTTTGAATATCGTTAATATTTTTAAGTAGATCCTCTGTAAACAAAGGCCACCACATGAACCGTTGGACTCTGCTTGACTAAGTCTTAAATGGGGAAACAAACTTTCTTTTATTGCATGAAGTACAACTGTTTTCCTAAACTCAGTAAGTGCTAACCAGTGAACAACCATTTAATCATATAAAAGTAAAACTGACTCATAGCATTTCCAGCCTCAAGAGGAAAGATTTTACTTCCTTCTGTGTTGAACTTCTGTGGTCTCCGGAACAGTCAACAACACATGCTGTTTCTGCTGGTTTGGTTTTATGTCTGAAAAAAATCACTTTTTTACTTTACTTTTTTAGTATTTATACTTGAAATAATTTTTTTCTGGCCTTAACATAAACTATGGATCTATGTAAGATTTTCTAACAGTATTTCTAACAGTATTTCAACTTCCACGGGTCTGAACAAATGGACATAGATTAAACTACTTCTGGATCACATATCGTTGTTGCTTAAATGAATTGCATTGCATCGGTTACCTTCCCAATACTGGCAAATACTATGTGCAGTACTCTTATCACTCAATTGTTGTAATCTTTAATCTCCTTTCACACTGAGTTGTTCTCTAAAAAAATGATCATTTAATGGTTCTTAGACATGAGATCAGTAGAATTAGTAACCTTGGCTGGACAGACACCTCCAATATAAATGATATATAATTCGCCAGAACGCGCAGAGATTAGACAGAGGTGAGCAGAAATAGGCCGATACACCAGACCCTAGCAGAGTTGTATTTGTACTTAATACACTAAAATGACCTACCGTACCAGAAAACATGCTTTTTTCTTCCAAACATGCCAGTTTTGACAGTTTCTCTGCTGGCTTAAAGTCACTGAGTGCCATTTTAACATTTTAATTGAAATAACAAATTGTTAGTTGCAAACCTGGTTCAGTCTGAATGCTGTATTACTTTAGAGTAGAGTCACCACATCAGCTCATATCACTCACATCTTTCCACCTGTCTCTCATATTTTCATTCTCTAGAAATGTATTATTACCAGTCAGTTATTATTGACACATGACAGATTTCCATATAAATTGTATCAGCTATGTATAATTGTGTCAGCTTCTTCCCTATCAATATCCTCATAATATCTTACCTTTTTTCTGGATATGAAAAACAATTTTCAGCATTTTCTCCCTACCACATCCCGCCTGACTTTTAGATGATGCTTTGTTAAGTGCTGAAATATGGCTCTAATATTTAATACAGACGTCTGAACTTGCAAAAGGAGGATATTTTTTTTGAAAGGCAGCAGTGAAGGCTTTGGGCTGACGTTAACAAATGGCCCTGAGGCTTCCTGGCAGAGGATAAGACTAATAAGACTGCAGGCAGTGGGGCTCCAGCAGCGAACAGGCTGATTTATAGTCTCACGCTATCGTCTGAGCACAACATTCACTTGCTCATTTAGTCTATGAACTCAATGCAATATCAAATAATAGTGCTTTATTATCCTTTCAAAACTAAATTTAACTGATGATCTGCCCTTGCTTTGAATGGGATTTTAATAGTGACAGCTGATGGGACACAGATGTGTTCTTAAAAATAAGTGACTTTGAAAGGTTTCAATGAGATAAAGGGGATATAATAAGTCATTGGAGCTGCTTTTTGTCCCGTTTGGAGGCGGTGCAGATTGGTAGATTTCGTAAAATGGATTTAAAATTACATCAGCACATGCTCTGAAAAGCAACTGTGTGCAGTGCCTGAAGAAGTGCAATCAGAAGACAGCTGCAGAAAACTCAAGGTGCGCATTTTGAAAAGGAAAAACTAAGCTGTATTAAGACAGCTGAGAACTTATCAAGTTCATTGCTCTCTGTATTTTAAACACAAATGGATGGTTGTATTTCATGTGCTAGGCAATTACAAAGAAAATCAATCCTAGCCAGTCTCCATGGATACATGTGACAGCCAAAGAAGGGGATGTTTTCAGAAGGATGGCTCTAACCATTTCTCTGATTGATGTCATAAAGGCAGCTGTTGAATAATCAAAAGAATTTGTGAGTTACTGCACTGTATTCTAAAGAAAGAACAACTCAAAATGATTCTCCTTCATAAAGCATTTTATATAAAACTTTACCAAAGTTACCTCAGACCAAGATTTGATAAAAGAGGAGGTAAAATGTTTGTAGTTCAAATTGTTTGAAATCTTTTTAGCTTTATCTGTGGTTCGCTGCTATTTGCAGCAAGCTCTTCTCTTCCTCCACACTTTGGAAGATTCAGAAGATTCTCTTTTGTTCCAATTTGATTTTACACTATTACATTATTGTATTGCCCATTCTCATGTGACTCCTCTTGGCTCTAAGAGCAGCCCAAATATTCCCTAACAGTGATGAATTTGGTCTGTTGCACAATGACCTTAATGGCTGTGCATAACATAAGACTCCTGTTAGGCCCAAGCGCCACAAGTAATGAAGTAACTGCACACAACAAATAAGTTTGATCATGTTAAGCTCCATGTGACATCCTTTTAGTGTGTGTTCCTCCTAAAGATTAAAAATACAGTTTAGTAGCGTAGGATTATTCTCCAGTGAGCTCTGACTTATTTTTTTATCTACATTTGACTGACCTCTGGCAGTCTTTAGAGAAACTGTTACGATGTAATACAAATGCATCCATTTCAAACAAATTATTTTTAAAGTTGGCTTTTGAATGGTGGGAGGAGATCAAACGTAAAGAGACCCTCTAGTCTCCTCTTCTTTATGAACCAAACCTTGAATTAAACAATACCAAGCAAACATTTGTAAATACTCAAAAGAGTTTAAATGTTCAAAAAAAAACCATGAAGGGCTTCTCCCTCAAGTAATAAGAGTTTATTTTACTATTTTACATTAGATTAGACAAAAAAACGTAAAATGCAGTCGTTCACCACAAAAAAATTGCATTTTGGTTTAATGCCCTTTGCCCAGAAAGCATTAATATTCAATGTCAATGGCTGTGATCCAATCTATTTTGATGTCAGGTTGTTCAGAATGTCTCTGTTGTTCTGCTGACATTGTCTTGTTGTGCCTGCTCTACCTCCTTCTCATCGTCATGCTCTAATGCCAGTCCTGGCCCAAAGCCTGCTCTTCTGCCAGCGCAGCCTGTTCAGGAGACAAATGGAGCGGAGGAAATGAGAAGTGATGGAGAAGTTACAACTTTTAGATATCACTATTTTGACTTTAGATAATAAAACTATTTATCTGTCATCTGATGCTGTCATTCATAGGCGTGCCTTTAGTTAACAAATGCTCAGAGTAACATTTATGGACCTTATAGAGTTGTGCTCGGTCTTTAAATCATATTGTGTGATTATCCTAAAAGCAACACTATCTTAAACTCCTCTGACATGAAAGTGGATAACTCTATTTTTTATATGTATCTAGTTATCCTTGTCAGAAACTTCTTGGCAAAACATTATTTTATTGTAACTTGCTTAGGTCTCATTTTAATAAGATAAGATAGAATTTTATTGAACACCCAAAGTGGGGAAATTCACTTTCCTCAGTCTGAGTTGGCCGAGGATGTTTGTTAAACAGTGAAGTTCCATAGAGATGTCTACATTAGACAAACTGAGCCTTGTTTTGATAAAAGCACATTGTTTTTTTTTCTTTTATTTAAAAAGATAATTGTTTCAGTTAAGGCTATGGGTATTCCTGAATGTTTTCTTTTTTATCTCTAAAGCAAATTATCATCTGACCCATTTAAATTAAATTTGTTCACACACACAACAGAATCTCCCTGCTGGGTTACTGTACGCATTCACAAGCAGGAAGTGGGCTTGTCGACTTGCACTCAAGGATTCTACATTCTGCACCTTTACACGGATATCTATAAACATACATGCATTGTGTATGTGTAAGTGATTTACTGTAACATGAGTTGTCTGTTATATTTGAGCAGTCACACCTTCCTTTTGGTATGAATATGGAAAGGACTTACAAGCCATGGGGTTGTAAAAATGAAGAAAAATATGATCCATAGTCTGCGCAAATATCTAGAGGCCCTCAAATGAAGCATAGACTAATACATGCAGATTTTATTTTATTTAAAAATATATTTTTTTATTTTTATTTATATTGTGCCTTATTTTAGGGAAATGGACATGAACGTGACTTCCTGGACGACCGACGCGTGTATATCATGGACATGTACAATTGGCACATCTATCCACGGGACGGATACGCCAAAGGTAAATGAGGATCACAAATTTTCCCTGAGTTTGTCGCGTTTCTAATTAAACTAAACTTCTGCTGGTGCATTAGTGACAGCCTCTCCTCGAGATGTCATTCAAAATCATTTTAATTGGTTCCCTCAGTGCTACCACTCTGTTTGCACCCTGCAGGAGAACGCTGAGGCTTGTGGAACTCATAGCTTTTACACAAATGGACTTGTCGATACATTGGGCTAGTATTTGACGAGAAGCACATTAAGTAGCAGTCGACTAAATGTCACATCCCCTCCATAAAAGTCTCTCCGTCCTACAGCTATCTGTCTTTGCCGCTCAAATTAATTGAATAGAACAAGTGTCTCGCCTTAAGACCAACTGCTTGTTCTGTTGTGTTGAAGATAAAACCACAGCCATATTTCACCATTTGCTTCTGGAGGCCAACGCTCAGTGTTTCAGGGTTTTGTGAAAAATTAGCTGGACATACATTGTTCTTTTTGTTTGGACTTAATTGCGTTTCTACTTGAAACAGAAAGGTCTCCCAATTAACCTTTCATAATTTGAAGTAATTATTGCAAATGGACATTAATTAGATAATAAGCAGATTGACATGTCCAACTTTAATGTGCATTGTGTTCATCCTAGTCATTTGTAAGGTTCTGGTTTTGTCGGAAATTCGTCAATTACTTCCCAAAACTTTCCCAATGCACAAATAAAGGAAGTCTTGTTTTTGACTAAGCCTTTCTGAAGAGAAAAACTAGATCTTAGAAGTTTACAGACGGTTTAGATATTATGCCTAATCTCAGTCCTGTTGTGGGTGTGTTCCAGGAGCCATAAAGAGGAAGGTGGAGTTGGACTGGGGCACTGAGGACACAGAGTACCTGCAGAAAGTGGAGTATCACTGTGAGGGGGCGCTGAACGAGGTCCGGCCGGATGTCATCATCTACAACGCAGGAACTGACATCCTGGACGGAGACCCACTCGGGGGACTCTCCATTTCTCCTCATGTACTGCTGCATTTTCACTTTTATTCATAAAAGCAATTTAATCATTCATTTTATTTTATTTTTATAATAGCGCTTTTCCACCTACTGTAGTAGCTGCAGAAAGCGCACTCAAAGCGCTTTACATACATTAAGCTATTTACCAGTGTTACAGCTGGAACACCACTGCAGGCAATGTAGGTTTGTCTTGCCCAAGGACACAACGACAGTATGTGGGGCAGAGCGGGATGTTATGATGTTTTGAGCGGTTGAAGGGCGGCCGCTCTACCCACTGCTTTAACCACAGCATTTTGTCTGAAAATCGTAATCCATACTAAATGTGGATTTGTTACTTCCTGTGTGCAAGGATTTGCTGCCACTGCTCCTGCAAATTTTGATCATAATTGGAGTAAATAGGTTGAATTGGCAGAAATTGTTAGTGACTAATACAAGGTTACTTAAAAATAATGACCCTTAAATGATAATAGATGCATCTTTATAACTCATTATTTTAAGGTTGTGTGTCTGCCATGTTTAATAATATTTAAAGCAGTCTTCATTATAACTGTTCACTCTCACTCAGACAGGTCCTTTTCTAATGTGCTGAACAGAAGCCAAAAGGAATGGGACAGCCTTCCCTTTTTAAGACAAGACAGACACAACAGCAGTATAGACACAAGTAGTATAACAGAAGCTTCAACCATTACTATTACTACCATGCTTCATTATCTAGTTTAGTCAGTCACAGAATTTAAAAAAAGGTTGTATAGGAAAACCATTTCACCAAACCAAATTACTATTTGTAGGTCCCACTTGAGCTCTTTTCTTATTTAAAGTCATAAAACATTTTATACATTTGTTAAATGGGGAAAAAGACTTATGTCCTCATCAAAGTACATCTTTTTTGCTCTAATAATATTTGCCAAACAGTATATGCACTCATGTTTAAGAAGTAATTGGTGTAAAAGCTGTAAATTATGTCTTTGTTCCTTTTCATTTAGTGTCTTTTAGTGTTGTTGTCAAAGCAAACAGTTCATCGAGTTGCAGTCACTGATAGTGTTGCAATAAAGTCTGTGTTGTCCTTGTCCAGGGCATTGTGACGCGAGACGAGCTGGTGTTCAGAGCGGCCCGGAGGCATGGCATCCCCATCCTCATGGTCACATCAGGGGGATACCAGAAGAAAACAGCACGCATCATCGCAGACTCCATCCTCAACCTGCATCAACAGGGTCTGATTGGTCCAGAGGCTATGGAGGGGGAGGGGTCTTCCTCTCTGGTGACCAGCATGATGTCTGGCTCGGGGTCTGCTGGCTCCACCTTCACCACTGTTTAATGAGGGACACTATGGTTCTGACCCTTTTAGGTCTAGTGAGGATGTTTTAATATTGTGTTCACAAATATGTAGTTTAAAAAAGGTTAAAAAAAGGATTTTCTGACAGAAGTCTTAGTAGGAGTCAGCAAGTATTTATAAACAGCAGGATTCTTCTCAGCTGTTTTCATCTCCTAGTAAACATAGTGCATTGGTCCAATCTAGGCCTGCACGATTCTGGGAAAAATATGTATCACGATTTTTTAGCTTAGAATTGATATCACGATTCTCTACAACAATTTTTTTTCTCATAAAATGTAATGTTTATTGCACACATGAACCATGACAAAACAAAACAAATTGGAAGTACCAAAAATATTTGTTTTGGCACCTATAGAACATTGCACATCACCACAAGCCTGTAAACATAGAGGCTTCAATGAATAAAGAAGAAACACTCTTTAACTGCTTGCCTTTTGTACAATTAACATTCAACTGGCCATTCAAGTAGGTTACCAAAAATAGAAGTTTAACGCACTGCGCTGAATATGGCCTGAATATGGCCTGAAAAGCCATGTTCAGGCCCTGACTTTCGGATCTCTTGCCTTGTACGGCTGCTTCATCATATTGCACTTTGTGGTGACGTTTGAGGTGCTGGTAAAGGTTTGTGGTGTTACCTTGCGGTGCTGCAACAAGGGCAAAGCATACCTTGCAAATCACACCAGATTGACCCTCGTCTTCTTGCTTGAATCCAAAATACTTCCACACCACCGAATGTGAGCCTTTTTTCGGAACAAGTTGAGACAGTGGTTGGCTGATTCTCGTCACAAGGACCTGGGTTTTCATATCCATTTTGTTTATTTCCGAACTACCGCGCTCGCTCGCCGTGTGAAACACGAGACTAAAAGGCGTTTTGTCGTTGGCTGAGGGTGAAGTCCTGTGAGAGCGGTCCTTTCAAAAGGAAAAAAAGGCATTATTTTTTTTTATTTTTTTTAATCGAAGTCATTTAAAAATTAAATCGTGAACAGGGTGAATTGAGATCGCGATTTTATAACGATTTATCTTGCAGGCCTAGTCCAATCTTAATAAAACTAAGCCGGAAATATGCGACAGTCTTTCCAAGTGCAGTGTGTACTGTTGATAAAAATACAAGCAGGTAAATTAATAAGAAAAGACAAATCTTTTTTTTTTTTTTTTTTACTTTTGACATTTGTATAATAAATAGCCTCAAAGGAATAATACACTCACCGTTATAGACTAAGTGTGCGCCTGACTCACACTTAACTGTGAAAGTGTGAATCTATTGAAAACACATATCTTTCCAAATCAACACAACTCCCCACACATTTATTATAAAAATAAGATATACGTTGTTACATTTGAGTTTACAGCAGTGTCCAGAATCCAGACACCTTTAAATAGTTGTTTGCCATTTCTTTTAAATTGATATCTATGCTTAGTTTTTCCAAACTCATACTACATTGGAAGCAGAAATGGACCTTCACTTCACTTTTTGCCTATTTATCTTCTTGAGTACCTCCTCCATCACTGGTGCACATTCCCCTGCACTGCAATGTCAGGCATTAACAAGGCCTTCCCTATGGTACGCTACTGTTGATGAGCACCAACCTGTTTGACATTATCTTAAGAACACTAGAACAAAGTTTTACAACTACATCTATTTGGACTTCTGTTAGAAACTTCTGTTGTTTTCTCTAATACTGTATGTATTGTCTTAATGTCTTAATGTCTTAAGAGTTAGACATTGCGTTGCACTTTAAGATTCAAACTAAAAAAAGAGCTTTTGAGATTTTACTTGTTTTTATCAAAGAGAATCCTCTTTGACCCTTTACTGAAGAAAATCTCTTTTTACCTTTAATCATCGCTGAAGTGATAGCTTCTAAGTTTTAGAGAAGTTGTTTTTTTATCTCAGGAATTATAATAATCTTATCAGTCTTAAATGTATGCCATTTTATTAGAGAATTGATGTTTTACAGATACATGGGAATGGTGTTAATATGGAAATGGAGGTGAATGTTATAATTGCACACTGTATCGAACAAACAAGATGCACTCTTTATTCCTCATTGGTAATATTTATAAATGTGTGTCATCAATGCATCGTATTCTTTTAGAAAAAACACTGTGCTTTACTGTAATCTCATATCTCGGATGTTTACAATGGGCCCATATGAATTCACTTAACGCTCATCTGAAACACTAACACGTAGTGAGAGCATTAAAAATCATGTGTGGTGCCAACATTTTAACTCCAAAATCAATGCCGCCTCGTGTTTGTGTGACGTGTGCTTCATGGGGCGGTTGAGCAGTTCAGTCTACTCCCCGCACACTCCTAATGATGTTTGCACATACAGCAGTAGCTGAAGAGGACACATTGATTAGATTGATTTAATGCCTCAGCTACAGCATCACAGCCTTCCACAGAGTCTCCAGAAAGAATGCACTTTTCTGTACTGATACATGTAAAAGAGAAGTCCACACATGACACCAGATGGGTCAGTTTTTTTACATTGTAAATAGGAGTGTAGAAAAACTGTTGGTGTGTTGTAAATTAAATTTAAGTATTAGGTTCTTTAACGGTGTGCACATTTTAGAGTGGCTTTTTTGTTCGTACCAGAAAATATTGGCTAATATTTTATTGTGCCAAGCTTGATTCTTCTTAATAAAAAAAAAAGGGAAATGGGAAAATGTGTGTTTATTAAACTTAGGGCAGCAAGTGGAACTTAGTTAATTTGTTAACTTAATTTAAGAAAGTTAATTTGACTATATATAGGATATAACTATATATAATTAATAATAATTATTAAACTTAACAATGAAAAGTATTTTTAAAATGTTTTTATTTCTTAAGTTGACTCAAGTCAAAATGTCCAGTGCAACCCCTTCTTTTTCTCAAAACACTCAAAGCACATTTTATTTTTGTTGTGACCAGTCCAAATCCATTATCTACTCCCTACTTGTTTAATATGCCCTATGTAACATTGAATTCTTCATATATATATATATAAAGACATGATTTTGTTTAAAGCCTAACTATTTAGTTTTGTGTATGCAAAGTCTGAAGGTTAGTATTGTTTAGGTGAAGTTTATTTATTGGTCAGAATGTAGCTTATAACTACCATTTAGCTGGAACAAAAAACAAATTAAAGGTAGTAACCTGAATATAATCTCAATTTAAAGGTGCATTATGGAAGATATAGTTTATGTACTAGTGTGCCACCTCTGGCAGCTTAGAGGTACTGCATCCAGTGTTGTGCATGTTCACTGTGCACACGCTTGTACAAGCACAAAGAAACAACAACCAAAGAAGAATCTGCCGGTTTCGAGTGCGCAAGAGGCCTGTCTCTTCCTTGTGTTTGCATTCATTCATTTTCAACTTTGTCGCTAGCGTTTTGCTTTGTTTACTTATAGCGGCAAATCAGGAAGAGAGAACCAGGTAAATGAGCATGTGCACGCATTACGTCACGTTCGCTGAAACAGCACGAGAGTTTTGATTAAAATACCTTCTCATTTAATGCTGCTGGAAGCCCCGTCCGCAGCGCTCTTTGTGACTACACCGTTTAAGCTACACTAGTCCTGCAGTAGGCTACAACATTAGAGACCCATGATCTAAAAAAATAAATAAATGAAGTTGAACAAAAGTGTTACATATTTTTGTGTAGTGTATTTTGATTTTTTTAATTTCGTAGCTGTTCAAAAAACAACTACAGATGAGAGCAAGGTTTAAAAGAGCAGCCGCTGGTGCTTAACCATGAACAGTGGGCCATATTAGCAGTGCTAGTGCTAATTAGCCTCAGCTTTGATCTGGTGCCTCTGAATGTGGCTCAAAGTTTTAGTGAAGCCCACCTTTAATTAGGATTTCTGTATTAGAACCAGCCAGCTCTATATCTGCTCTCTCATTCTACACCTATTTTTGAATCTGGATTATCTTTTCACATTTTCTAGTCTATGTCACATCCCAGTCTATAGCAACTTATTTCCCACTTACTCAGAGTCACTACACAGTCTGTAGTGACACTCAGTTGAATGCACAACCTTGACCCAGATCCACGTAGTAAATGAGGGACGACACAATTGTAATGTTATCATTTTGTTTTCCAGTTCAGTCTACACAACTGTGTCACTTGTGATTGGGAGTCTTGTGGCAAGTCCTGGCAAGACAATGCCAGATCACACACGCTACGCAAACTGTCCCCAGGAACAGGTTAGTTGGGTAAACTAAACAACATGATGCCAGGAAAAGACACAAGAGAACTGGAAAGCAAAAAACAAAATGGACAGTAAACCTAAACAAGAGGAATGGCCCTTGGAGAATTCAGATACTATATCCCCAGCAATTTTCATATTTTTACTCACTCACACACAGTCCCGCCCACCTCATCAGGCTTACTTCAGTCTCCTGTGCACTCACCTGTTTGTCATCTGCAATTGAGCCAGCCAGTATTCAAACCTCGTCTCCACTCTGACAAGTTGGTTACCTCTCATTTTTCTAAACATGCCTCCTCTAACGCACCGGAAGTTAGGCTCTTCCAGAGCTTCCTACACGGAAGTCAAATTCACCGAGGAGGAGAAAACCCCACCACACGCATAGTTGGACAGCAATCAGATTATCAAAACTGCAGTGTGGCTTTAAGGAAGGTATTTTCTCTTCACACCTGCACGCTTTTACAGTGGATGAGCTTGTAAACCTTCATTACAAACCATTGTTGTGATTATGTATTCCCAGGTGTGTGCACCACAAACAGAATTCATCCCGACCGCTCATTTGATGGAGAGCATGTTGTGTGTCTTTCATTAGACACAAAACCCCTGGCTGTTTGCCTGGAGTTGGACTCTTACCTCAGATGGCCTGGCTCCTTCAGTGCAATGTGGCCTCTTCAAAAGATCCTACCTGAAAAGGCTGAAGTCCACTGTTGGCCGACATGAGTGAGGCAGCTGTGAAAACATTGATTAGTTCATGAAAGCTCTTTGTTTCAATGACATTCTGATTGGCAAAAGGAAGATTTGGGTTGTGAAGATGTTTCCAAAATATGAAATGTTCCAAAGAGAAATTATCTTCGAGAATAATTTTCTCCAGTTGTGGTGATATGGTTGTGGTCGTAATATTTCAAAGTGTTCGATCACTTTTTGATCCTCAGTCAACTCCGGCCTTTCTGTGAAGAGTCGGCATGTCCTCCCCATGTTACCATGGGTTTTCTCCGGGTACTCCGGCTTTCTTCCACCGTCCAAAGACATGCATGTATAGTAGGACTAAAATGATTAATTCAATAAATCAAGTAATCTGATTTAGAAAAATGCCTAGATTATTTTTATTTTGCCTCGATGATTCGGGCCGACACGTTCATCCATGCCTGTGGCAGCTGAAGTCACTTTGACATATCCACTGAGATCCGCACTGTGCACCAATTGTATCCGCGTGCCCTGGTTGAATGAACAACTGAGAAGAGAGCTGAGCTTATGCTGTATCTGTAAACTGTAAATAAGCTCAGGTCTCACTAGTTGAACTCAGAATTAGAGAAACATATTCAACTTAAAAACTCCAGATGCTTTTGCTTTAACCTTTTGCTACATGTACATTTTATTTCAAACAGAAATTCTTATGCGTTATATCTGAACTGTTTTGCTCTCTTCTAAGACTCAAATATAATTTATAGATTACCCATTCTCTAAAATAATTGCTGCAGCACTAATGTAAAGGTCAATTGGCAACTCTAAAGTGTCCCTAGTGCATGAATGTGGGTGTACCCCGCCAAAGCCTTTCTGGGATAGGCTCCAGTCACCCATGACCCCTCACGAGACTAAGTGGAAGAATATTAATGTTTCATAATGCACTCCACTGTGGCGAGTGAACACAGAGCAGAGGAGAAGCACCACAAGGGATTGTTTTTAAATCTCCTGACTCCTGACCCATGTCCACATGGTTTGTTAAAAGACAACAGCATGGGCTACCTACCTACAGGGATAAGCTCTAGAAAGAAGTTATGTCAATGCATTGCAAAAACTAGAAAAGTAAACTTTGCTTCTTTGCATAAAGTGCTTTTTATAACATTTATTGCTTGTCTTTGTTCAAATGTGTCTGACAATGTTAGTACAAAAAACCCTCAAGGTGGCTTTTAATGTACACCTGGGCAAATGAGATGGAAATGCTTGATTTTCTAGACCTGATGTGCCGACTATGATTTGGCAAGCATGTACTTTTATTTAGCTACACTCTGGTGTCTTGCTCTGCTTTGAAAATAGCTCCATAGACTCCAAAACGACGCCAGCTCAAGGGTTGTCAGCAGGTTTCTCTTTTTGTTTACCCTTAAAGCACATACATCTTCTTCAGTTATGCTTTATGTCTGCAAATTTTCTAAATGTTTACAAATGGCTGTCTGAGAGAAAATCAATAGAGCAGGAGACGATGCATCAGGATTCAGAAGAGTCTCAAAGCCTATATCATTAAAATGGCCTCCTGTCGGTCTGTCATAGAGAACAGATCCGGCCAATCAAACGAGACGAGTTTAGTTGGAAACCTGATCAGACAGTTAACTGTTTTAAATGTGCCCTTGTGACTGGCAAACGTAATCCCAATTCAATTCTACTCCTTACTCCTTAATCCCTGTTTTGCGCGTTGACAAGAGACCAAGGGATGTCCCAATACTCATTTGGATCAGGGGGAGGGCTGTACACCCCTCCAAACTAAGATTTTCAGGGACCACACATGAATCAAAGGGGCTGTACAAGAGCAGCAAAATCTAACAAATTTTAGAAAAAAATAGAGATTTTAAATTATGTTCAGAGATGTGTCTCTGATTTCCAACCAGGGTTTTAAGTGCTTTTACCTAAACATCTTCTGCAAAAGCATAAATATAGCAATGTGTTATGTTGTGTTCCAAATGCTGATTCTGCTGGATGACCGGAAAATCATAAGAACACAGTTGATGGGAATGTGTTTTGAAGAATACAATTTAACTTTTAATAATTGTAATGATCAAAGAGCTTATTACAGTGTAGAGTCAAATAATGGTAAAATTATGGTCTCTAGTCAAAATCAAAAGCACACTTTTCAATGTGCAATATATCTTTTATGTTTTGTTTTACATTCAATAAAGTTCTTTGAACATTTAAAAAGAATACCATAAATAAAGAAATAACAGTGCTGGTATTGTGTACTAATGTTAAACACGGTTCCACACAAAGCAAGGCTCGCTAACTTTTGGTTTTTTGTCTCTTTCTATTTTAGCATTATTGTACATTTGGCTTTTGGTACATTTACATTTATATTTAGTCATTTAGCAGACTCTTTTATCCAAAGCGACTTACAAGTGAGGAAAAACAATGGAAGCAATTTTAACAACACAAGGTACAAAAAGCATAAGTGCACAAAAAACTAGTCAGTTTAAACCCAGCACAATATACAAAGCTAAGGATAAGAGAATTTTTTGTTTTTGTTTTGTTTTATAGAAAGGAATCGATAGAAAGGAAGTAGACCTCAGTGTTTGTCAGTCAGGTGTTGACGGAAGAGATGTGTTTTCAGGCGTTTTTTAAAGATGGCTACAGAATCTGCTGATCTTGTAGCAGCAGGTAGATCATTCCACCAAAGTGGAAAAGAGCCAGAGAAGGTACGCGAGAGTGACTTTTTACCTTTTTGGGACGGTACTACCAGCCAATGTTCATTTGCAGAGCGCAGGGATCTGGTAGGAACGTAGGTCTGTATTAGTGAGTGAAGATATGAGGGTGCGGAACCAGTGGTGGTCTTGTAGGCCAAGAGCATAGCTTTGAACTTGATGCGGGCGTCAACCGGGAGCCAGTGTAACCTAATGAATAGAGGAGTTACGTGCGCTCTCTTTGGTTCATTAAAGACCACTCTTGCCGCTGCATTCTGGATCAGCTGCAGAGGTTTGCAGGCAGGAGTCCAGCCAGTAGAGCATTGCAATAATCCAGTTTGGACAGGACAAGAGCCTGGACTAGAATTTGCGTAGACTGCTCTGATAGGAAAGGTCTAATTTTCCTAATGTTGTAGAGGATGAATCTACAGGACCGGGTGGTGCTGGCGACATGACTTGTGAAGTTTAGTTGATCATCAATTACCACTCCCAGATTTCTGGCAGTGCTGGACGGTGTAATGGTTGATGGGCCTAGTTGAATGGAGAGGTTGTGGTGGGTCTTTGGATTGGCCGGAATCACAAGCAGTTCTGTTTTTGCAAGGTTCAGCTGCAGGTGATGGTCCTTCATCCAAAGTGAGATGTCACTCAGACATGCCGAGACGCGAGCAGAGACCGTCGGATCGCCAGGTTGAAATGACAGGTGGAGTTGAGTGTCATCTGCATAGCAGTGATAGGAAAAACCATGCTTCTGGATGACAGAGCCAAGGGATGTCATGTATATGGAAAAGAGTAGTGGTCCAAGCACTGAGCCCTGTGGCACCCCTGTATTGAGATGTTGGGACTCAGAGACCTCGTTTCTCCAGGATACTCTGAATGACCTACCCGAGAGGTAAGACTTGAACCATTGCAACGCCATTCCAGAGACACCCATCGCCTTGATAATGGTAATCATTAATAGCTTTTTAGCATCACTGTCCTGTGTACAGATGCCATAGTGGCAGGCAGAGTGAGCAGCACTCTGGATTTTAAATGCTCTCCTCATGTTTGTGTAGGTTTTCTCTGGATGCCCGGGTTCTCCCCACCATCCAAGAACGTGGACAATAGTTAATTTGGAAGACATAACATTAGCTTGAAGTAGAATTGTATCCACCATACTTTGTCATAAAACATCTACTTGACTAAATAAATAAGAATAATGTGTGGTGTGTAAAATTGTGTTTTACAGACAGGTCACTGTCTGCTAATCCAGGACAAACTATTTGCTGATTATTAAAATGCAGCTGCACTCAAAGTAGACGTCACTTGAAAATTCTAAAAATATTTCACTCTTGTTGCATGTTGTTCATCCTTCACCGAAGTTACTCTGTACATAAACATATCAGAAAAGTTCAAATGTGAAAGGTTTCGATCTGTAAATTTGATTGAAATGTAAAATATACATTGTGTATATCTGATAACAGTGTGCAGTTGGTAACTAAAAATAAATGTGGTAATTGTAAAGTCAATATTAAGATTTAGTGTTTTTTTTTTTTTTTTTTTTTCAGATTAAACAAAAACAGTCTATTTAACTTGAACAAGTTTAATAAAAATGAGGCTGCATAATTTTCTTTTTCATTTTTATAAACCAACTGACCAGCGGTTAGATGACTCCAATTGAAAACTGTAACACTTAAATCAAGGGAAAATGAGGCAAAAGCCTTTTACCTCATTTGAGAAAGTAAATGTTCTTGTGATGATCTGTACTGACCAGACATTAAAGCCAGCATTATCTTTTGAAAATGACAGCGGTGATAATGTTCCTCAATTGAACAGAAACTGTTAATGTATTCAGCTGTTTCATGTGAACCTTTACAATTAAATCTCACAATATAAGCAACAGCCTCCAAATGAAAGATGGACATTAAATGCGTAAGAACTACACAATATCCATTTTAAAACAATCACCAGAGAGGATGTTGTCAAACTCTGCAGGAAACTCTGGGTATGAACTGTAAGTGCATGGTAATTCAAGAACTGCTCCACATGTGTGTGCCACAGACCTGCGACTTAAACCACACAACCTAGTAAAAGTTATTTCAATTGTGTCTTTGCAAAGTACTGTTGATCCTGTGCAGATGCGCAAGAAGATCTCCAGTTTTCTTTGGTCAATACTTCTCACATAAGGCTGTCTGCTCCTGTGGATTTAGGCTCTCACTTGATGGCTTTATCATCTGGGCCACTCTCTTGTTAGTTGCCCTCTTAGATTCATAAAGTTCCTTTATGCTGTCTTTTGTTATCGGTACAGCATTTTGAATACTGGAGTGGAAGCAGTCAATTATGAACTTTGGCTCTTGAAGAAGAACTTTGTGTGCCATTGTTAAAATTCCAGTCCGGAAGTTATCTTCAGGATGGTAGGGAGTGAGAGCCCATTCTTGAGAACAGATCAAGCAAGTCCTCCTCAGCAGTTTCATCCATGTTCCCCTGCAATGCTTTTTCAACCGATGCTCGCTCATTCGCTGAAAGAAATCTTGCAAATGACCTCATCAAGAGATCTTCATCCACTGAATTGACTCCCTGACAACAGGCTAGAATAAAAGCTGCTGAAAGTCTGACTGGAATGATGTTGTGGTCCAAATACCCCTTCAGCCAAACTCTTGCAATAGCTTCCCACTCTTTCTCAGAATACCGTATTTTTCGGACCATAAGACGCACTTTTTCTTCACCAAATAGTGGGAGGATAAGTGCCTGCGTCTTATGGTCCGAATAGAAGAAGTGCCTGCGTCTTATGGTCCGAGTTGCAGAGCGGCAGCGGGTCCCCCGGGACCTTCCGTGTCCCTGGAAACTGCATCATCCCTCCCCCGCCCCGTGTCCAGGCTTCTCAGTAGTCCACTGAGATACTGGCAGAGCGGCAGCGGGTCCTCCCTCACCTTCCTTACGGAAGCCGATGTGTGCAGGAAGGCGCGATGCTGCTGTACTGTGTCACCGCCGTATGCTATTGGAGGATAGCATGTAGTAGGCGGTGTTACAGTACACAGCAGTGCACATGCCCTTCACTCCAGTCATATAATTCAAATATTATTCTGTTATACTTTATTAAATATTTTATTACACTATTTGGTTCAGAATATTTTTTTTCCTATTTTTCTCCTCTAAAAACTAGGTGCGTCTTATGGTCGGGTGCGTCTTATGGTGCGAAAAATACGGTAGTCAGGTCTCAGCCTAGGCACTCGTTCATCTTCTCCCTCACACTGTTCCAGGAAGTCTTCCCAGAAAGCAGAGTACACCTCTCTTGATACACCATCACTGTCTACAGCTTTTTCATTTTTTAACTCCATTTTTAGATTAACTATTAATATTTGGGGATCCATGAAGACATTTAGCACATCTTGAATTATGTACACTCGTCTTAATTTTACATAGTGGACTTCTTTTTCCGATAAGTCTGGTGATGCAGGAATACTGCTTGAAGATGCATGTCCATCATTCAGTGTTGAATGCTGCTAGATTTGTAAAGAAAAAGCAATTGCCATAAAAATGATTATGCATTTATCATGCACAACAAAAAAAGATTTAAAAATAATAAGTTGACACTATAAAACTACCTGCATAGTGTTTAACTCATCTGGATTCCAGGAAATAGTGGACTTTTGATCATCAACATCATAACCAGAAATGGGTCCAAACTGTACTTCAGAGTGTTCAAGAGATGTCTGGATGCCAAGCGCAAGAAAGACATCTGACTCTTCACTGGGCAACTTGTCTGGCTCTTGATTTGATGCAAGAAATACACAATTGTCTTCAGAGCCAACAGAAGATGGTGAGTGGAAAATGTCTGCATTGGTCATCTAAGGAGACGCTGGTCTTAATTGCTTGATTGGTTCTCCTGTCTGTTAAACAGTAAACAAAAACAGAAAATTATCTAAGCCATCATGTTACTTGGCAACCGCAGCAGATTGTTCTGTATGTACAATTTAGGTTAGTGTAACATTCATAGAACTGACCCTTACTGGCTTAGCAGCAGTTTAAATTTAAGATTAATTTATGTTGTTTGTCATGTTTGTGTCAAAGTGGAAGCGGTCTTTTAAACCACATTCCTGCCTCCACTAGGGGTCACTCTATATTTAGAGTTTCTCCTACCTGGTATTTTGATAAATTAATTTAAGCAAGGTATCGATGTTACATATCAGATATATAACATAAATACCTTCCTTAAATATATTCCAATCTTTTCTTTGTTGTCCAATTGTACTGTTTTCTACAACCCAAATATATTGTTACTGACATTTCTGAACAAGCAAACTCAGCAGTAAAAGGTTGTTCAGACTAGGTTGATATCCACAATCTTTTGCCAACTTTGCTGGTGTATACTAGACTATGTACATTATATGCTACATACATTTGTTGCTGATGGAGACTGTAAAAATGCAGTATTTTATATCCAAGCTTACTCTTCTATATTTTCCCTGTTTTGAGTCACTGGGTGCTGGATCAGAATCTGAAGATGTCTCTGTGTGATCCTCTTGATGGTCATTTCCAGTGTTCCGGTAATTTAAATGACTGAACTTGTTCTTCAAAGATTGTCTCTACACTCTTCTGGTCTGCAAAGAAATAAGGGTATAATAATTTCCCACAAAAGCGCAATATTATGTTCTTCTTCCAAATATCTTTACTCAAAAGACTGCAATGCAACATGCACTGATTGGCAAAGACTAGCGTGGTAAATATCCAGAAATTAGTTTGTCATTTCTTCATTTTCTGAAGACAGAAGTGGATGTACAGGACATAAATAAATGAGACAAGAGTGACAAACAAAAGTAATCACCTCACCCAAGAAGTGAATATTACTGGTTATACATGTTTTATCTGTCTACAGTTGTAATAGTTACAGGGCTATCTGCTCTTGTGTTGTGCGCTTACACATGTGATCAACAAAATCCAGTCAATGTGCATCCAAATCGGTGTGTTTTGTGAGTGACAGGTTGCTTAAATATAATTCATATTTAAACTAAACGTGTTAATTTGGGTATATAATGACTTCTAATACCATATATTTAAAAGAATAATAATAATAAAAAAAAATACAAATGTCACAAAGTACCTTTGCCCTGTTCACTGTAGGCTCAAAGTCTGAAGATATATCAGAGGCGTCTTTAGGGGATGCGTTTTCCATTCTCTGGGAGCAGGTGTAATTGCGCAGCATTCAGAGTTTAGTCTGGTCATACAGCTGGCTCACTGTGCTTTCGAGGGGTACAATGTTGTGGCTAAAATCCCGAATATCAAACTTGAAGTCTTGCACCGGTCCTTTTGAAGATTGTCCATTTGGAAAGAACAAGGTTTTGCCAACCTCCAACAGCTCCCCCAGCATGCCTGTTGCCAACTTGACGGCCTGCTGCAGTGTTATTGTCAGCAGATGTTTTATGTTGTTCTTGTAGTCTATCTCTTATCCTCTGCATCAGAGTGGACTTCACCGCTCCCCCCCTTTCTCTTTCCACAGTTCTTCTTTGCCGACAACTGTGTAAGTGTATTTAATTCTTGTCTTTTTGAGCTTAGTGCCGTGTTATTGCTGAGAAACCGTGCCGTGTTTACTACCACTCTGTCACATGGTGCACTCGCATCTAGTCTCACTTGCTCTCGGGCTGGTTTCATTTGAGTTGTTTGCGGCGCATCTGGAGGCATGTCCTGCTGAATTCAATTAGTTGAATTAGACGGTTATTTAAGTGTGAACCGCCGTGGCAGCCCTCATCGTGTGAAGACCGAAGAGAGTAAAGACCATCAAGTCGACCTGCACGCGACTCCACCGAGCAGGGACACACCGACAGAGCTCCTGAGTTTTGCACTTTTTTTGTACTAATTGTTTGCAATTATAATTTATTATTTCTACTTTAATTTCTTCTTGCATATTTCCTTTTCAGCTCTTCTTTGATGTGTTTTCAAATCCCTACTGTCATTTCAACACAGAAATCATCTGTTTCACACAAAAGGTGATGCAACCATAATAATCTGCACATTGTATCACTGTCAAAAACTGCCCCTTCTACTTTCCCAATAGGCTTGTGGAACTGCCAGTCTGCTGTGAACAAAGCGGATTTCATTACAGCTTTTGTTCAACATTCTGGTCTTTCAGTTGTAGCACTTACAGAAACATGGATCAAACCAGAGGACTCTGCCACTCCCGCCGCCCTCTCCCATAATCACACTTTCTCCCACAGTCCTCGCCTCACTGGAAGGGGTGGAGGGACTGGACTACTTATCCATACCGACTGGAAGTTCAAACAGCTAGTACCCTTGTGTGACAACAGCTCCTTTGAATTTCATGCTGTTATCCCCCACCCTGTTAAAAGTTATTTTGTAGTCATCTATCGACCCCCAGGTCAACTCGGACATTTCTTGGAGGAGTTGGATGCGCTTCTTTCATCCTTCGCTGAGGATGGTACTCCTCTGATGGTATTAGGAGACTTCAACATTCACCTTGAAAAGCCACAGGCTGCTAACTTCAATAACCTGGCTGCATCATTTGCATCAAGTCTAGATCAGAATCAGAATCAGAATTACTTTTATTCATCCCCAAGGGGAAATTCTTTTTGTTACAAACATGCAACCGACCAGTGCAAGAATAGAAGTTTCTTTTTAAATTTGATATAACTTAACTATAAAGTATAAACTATGATATCCCTAACAAACAATAAACAGTCTATTTACATATTCACATGATACATATTCACATTACATATTCACATGATGTACAATTTACAAGTTTACAAGTGGACTTAATATTGTACAGCAGGCAGAATATTGCGCAATGAATGTTTTCCTGTGTCTCTCGGTGGAGCAGCGTGGCAGTAACAGTCTATTGCTAAACGAGCTCTTGCAGCTGACCAGTACTTTGTAGAGTGGGTGGGAGGGAAAGTCCAGAATAGTCCTGATTTTGGACAACATCTTCCTCTCCGACACGACAGTCAGAGTCCAGCTCCTCCCCTACAACATGTCCGGTCTTCTTGATGATCTTGTCAAGTCTATTAGTGTCCCTCACACGCAGACTGCTGCCCCAGCAGACCACAGTGTACATGATGGCACTGGCCACCATAGACTCGTAGAACATCCTGAGCATAGTCCTGCAGATGTCGGCTCTGACCCTTCTTGTAGACAGTGTCCACGTTCTTGCCACTCTCTCCTCCTTTCTCACACGGAACAACCTCCTGGACCGCAACCAGTCTGGGTTCAAGAGCGGACATTCCACCAAAACTGCACTACTCTCAGTCATCGAATCCCTGAGACTGGCAAGGGCAACAACTAAGTCATCTGTACTCATCTTACTGGATCTGTCTGCTGCTTTTGACACTGTTAATCATCACAAACGAGGTCTCTGAGTCCCAACATCTCAATACAGGGGTGCCACAGGGCTCAGTGCTTGGACCGCTCCTATTTTCCATATACATGACACCCCTTGGCTCTGTCATCCAGAAGCATGGCTTTACCTATCACTGCTATGCAGATGACACTCCACTTGTCATTTCAACCTGACAATCCGACGGTCTCTGCTTGCGTCTCGGCATGTCTGAGTGACATCTCACTTTGGATGAAGGACCATCACCTGCAGCTGAACCTTGCAAAAACAAAACTGCTTTTGATTCTGGCCAACCCAGGGACCTGCCATAACCTCTCCATTCAACTAGGCCCACCAACCATTACATCGTCCAGCACTGCCAGAAATCTAGGAGTGGTAATTGATGATCAACTAAACTTCACAAGTTATGTCGCCAGCACCACCCGGTCCTGTAGATTCATCCTCTACAGCATTAGAAAAATTAGATCTTTTCCTATCTGAGCACTCTACGCAAATCCTAGTCCAAGCGGCAAGAGTGGTCTTTAAAGAACCAAAGACAGCGCACGTAACTCCTCTCTTCA
The DNA here is from genome assembly GCA_024416835.2 of Perccottus glenii. NCBI lineage: Eukaryota > Metazoa > Chordata > Actinopteri > Gobiiformes > Odontobutidae > Perccottus > Perccottus glenii. The sequence goes on along the minus strand of CM044546.2, from coordinate 52,789,101 downwards.
TTAGGTTACACTGGCTCCCTCTTGACGCCCACATCAAGTTCAAAGCTATGCTCTTGACCTACAAGACCACTACTGGTTCTGCACCCTCATATCTTCACTCACTAGTACAGACCTACGTTCCTACTAGATCCCTGCGCTCTGCAAATGAACAACGTCTGGTGGTACCCTCCCACAAAAGAAAAAAATCACTCTCACGTACCTTCGCTGGATCTGTTCCACATTGGTGGAATGATCTACCTGCTGCTACAAGTTCTGTAGCCATCTTTAAAAAAACGCCTGAAAACACATCTCTTCCATCAACACCTAACTGACAAACACTGAATTCTACTTCCTTTCTATTGATTCCTTTTCTTCCAAAAAATAAAAAAATAAATCTTTCCTATCCTTAGCTTTGTATACTGTGCTGGGTTTTAACAGTTTAAGTAGCTAAAGTATGTATGTGTGTAAAAAGAGAATGTATGTGCGTATGAGTTAAAATATATGTGTGAAAGGAGAATGTATGTGTGTGTGAAGGACAGAAAGAATGTTTTGCACAGCCCCAACACACAAAATTGTTATTATTTTAATTTTTTTTATTGTGATTGTTACATATTTCAGGAAAGTCATAAATAATAATTATGCTATAGTAAAAAGGAACGGATGAAAAATGGAAGGAATGAGCGGGACTTGAACCTGGCAAAAGAAGCTCTTTTCTAAAAGCAACACCTAAACCACTATGCCATCAGCTCAGCGTTAAGTGAGAAGTCAGATCTATGTTTTTTTTCAAAGATTGCTACAGTATATTGCATGCTTATCTCAATGCAGTGCGTTTTGTATTTGATTTTTCTCAATGTGGTCTGTTTTGTATGTTTGTCAGGCACGTGTGGCCATTTGCCATTGTTTCAGTTGATGTGCTGTGAAACTGTTGCTTGTACTAATGTGTATTTGCATGCTTTGAGCTTTCTTGGCCTCTGTACTTTAGGTACTTTTTGCCTTTATTGATCAAGGCTCAAGTTCTTCATTTTGACTTAATTTATTGCTGTAAGCTTAAGTTTAGGAACCGAGAAGTTTCTAAATGAGTGTATTTACAACAGGAGCAAGCAAACATGTTCTCACAACGTTCTCACTACTTATGAGATTGTTGTCTGTCATTTGACTACTCGGATGTTCTGTTGCCTGACCTTCCACTTCATACGCAATACATTTTCTCCAAAGTTTTAAATATGCTTCTTTGATTTTTTGCATTTTGAACGCATACACAACAGGGTTCACGGCTGAGTTTGCGTGCGAAAGAAGGATACCAACATAGAACACTGGTCGTGGTACATAGCTGGGATGACCGAAGTAAACAATGCAGTCCATGATGTGCAGTGGCAGCCAGGACACTGCAAACAGCAACAAGACCAGAAACAGAGAAGCTGCCAGCTGCTTCTCTTTCTTCAGGTAGATTTGAGACTGAATCTGGACCTCGTTCCCCGGCCTCTCTCGAAGCTTTCCCCGAATAGTCCAAAAGATAATACCATATAGGATCGCCATCACCAACAGAGGAGTCAAAGTGCAGAGGAAGAAATTGCAGTAGACCAGGTATGACATGGGGATGACAGCTTCAAACTTGCATTCAATAGTGGAGTTGTCTGAACGAGACAGTGTTTCTTGGTTGTACCATCCGAACATGGGGGCAAAGCTGAGTGGGAATGCAACAAGCCAGCAAACAGCAACCACCAACCAAGAATGCCTCTGAGTCACTGTCTTTTTGTACCTTATAGGGAAGAAAAGACCTCACTTTAAATTCATGTTTATTACAAGTACATTTAGCTCTTTTTTAAATAGATTGTTACCTGAATGGGATATAGACTCGGAGGTATCTGTCCACTGCTATAGCTGTGAGGGTCAAAACTGAGACCAGTGTCAGAAGGATGATCACACAGCTGATGAAGAGACAAACACTGAATGAAGTACTGACTCCTTTGTCCACTGTCACTGCCAGAGGTATGGCCACACATCCAACCAGAAAGTCTGCCACAGCCAGAGAGACTATCAGGCAGTAGGTGGGCTGCCAGATACTCTTACTAGTCCACAGCGCCAAGATCACCAGCAAATTACCCACACAGGAGCTTATGGCAATGAGCACCTCCACCAGCATATAAATTACTTCACCCACCTGCATTGTGTTCTCTTATGAGGTTTCTGCACAGGACCTTGACTAAATAGTGTCAGTTCTGGGATGTTGTGAAATAGTGTTTCATTACTTGTACAGAAATAACCCCGAAAAACCACACGCCTACTTCCTATTTTGCTGATAACCTTAACTGTGTGGGTGCATACATGGTTTATACAGAGTCAATTCAATTCACATATATCTGCAAAACAGAATAAAGTTTTGCAAAACCCCAAAAAGTTTAGAGAAAAAGGTTTATAATCAAAAAATGTAAGGATTGCAAACAGAAAATAATGTTATATGCAAACTGAAAAAAATTAAGTGTATTGGTCAAATTATACTAAAGATGTGGTAGTTACAAATTGTAACAATTCCATTTCAAGCAAAAGGCAGGGGTTATTTTGGTTGGTGTGGACTCAACCTCAATCTGATCCTGCTTACACCATGTTCATTCTGTTACATCGTAATGTTGGGCCCTAACCAGCAGGGGGTGCTAAGAAATGGGTAAATAGTACAGATCTTTTACCGCACACATGCTGGTATACATCATCAACTTTTTAAAAGGAGCCCAAACAAGTCTACTCCTGTGAGTCTGTGTATAGCTGTAACAGCATGAATAATGGATCTGACTGCGCAAACAAACTCTTTCTTTCTGTTTGAACTTGTTACACATTAAATATCTCTGTGGAAAAAAAAGATGTCAGACTGAACCTTCAGTTTTCTTCTCTCCATTAGAAAACAAAAGCACAAGACTGAAGCAAAGGAAAATCTTTGTTGTCCTTGGCTCTCTGTCTTGTCTCTGTTATAGATTGATTGTCCATATGCTTTAGGAGTTTGCACTGCTCCTACTCTTTACCAGAAGTAATCTTTCACACAGACATAAATCCTCCACTGTTTGGCTTATGTACATATATTTAAGTAAGTTATCCTGTCTGAGATATAGAAAGCATTTAAACCAGACCGAGGGTTAATGTAATTTTTTATCCATGAATCATCAGAACCAATACAGTTTTGGAGACAGTTTTGATTATTTCTTAAATAAGAACCCTTCATACAGTATATCTTGTCTCTTGCTTCTTTTATTCTCACCTTTTGTTGTGCTATATTTTTCTTTTACACCCCTTTCTTCATCCTATAAAGTTTAGTGTTCTGACTGCAAATATTGCTTGATTTGTACACAAACAAGAATAATGTGTGCCTTGTACTCCATATGTGTTCCTTTATGCTGTGTGCTTTTTGGTTTCAGTTTCACTTTTGCCTGTCTTGTGTGTTGAGGAATAAGGCTCAGTTTCAAATTCCTCATATGATGATCTACCTGACATGTAGCGTTCAGTGATGGTGCAGTGAATTGTGGGATGCTAGTAATATCCTGTCATTACTGTTTTGTTTTTTCTATAGAGCTAATATCTTACCGTACTGCTCTACAGTGGCCAAAGGGATTAAGTCACTGTCAGCAAGCAACAAATATGAATCTTGAGTTTGATTTGACATGCTTGTCAAAAGTGAAATGGTGATTTAAAATGACCCTGTGTGAATGAATTTGAGTGACTGGTACTGAGTGTGTCTGTCAGTGTCTGGGTCTAAGTGTCAGCCCTGTGACTAACTGACTATTATTCAGGGTAAACACCGCCACAGGCCCAAAGCTGTTGTTACGAGTCAACACACAAGACCCCCCCAAAATGAATGAATGAAACATGTCATTTAAAGCTGTGTTTGGACTACAAGAATTCAAGCGCCACGTCAATCATTTCAACAAAGACATAAAAAAAAATGCTTGACAAGGCGGACTTATCTGATGTCTCATGAAAGTCTACAACTCCCAGCTATTCCTGACGGAGGGATTTTCCTCAAGGAGGGATTTCTGGTAAATTGGTAAGAGTTTTTTCTAGGGCTGGGAATCGATTAAAAAAAATTAACTAATTAATTGCACATTTTCTGTAATTAATTGCAATTAATTGTGTTTTCCCCCAAGCTTGTTATCATCAATATTTAAATTAGGGCTGGGCAACGATTAAAATGTTTAATCGCGATTAATCGCACAATGTTCTGTGATTAATCGCGATTAATCGCATTATACACAAAATTTAATAATGAATTCAAAATTAGTGTACTGCATACATTTTTAAAGAACTGCTATATGAACAAAAGTGCAATAACATTTGGTTTGCACTTTAAACAACACTTTAAACAAATAATAATAAATCTGAACTTAAACATTAATGTAATCAAATTAAATATTAAAACCAAAAATATTTGCCACTGACAGGGCATTAATATTTTGTTTAGTTTGTTATAGAAAAACAAGTTATGTCCAGAGCTTCAATCATAACATTATAACAATATAAACAATATAAATGTCTCTCTTGTGTTTTCATTACAGTCAGAGCATGTGAATGCAGTTCCCGTGCGTTTCACACACCCTCTCCCTTTCACTTGCCAAACTCAAGGGTGTATGGGTAATGTAGTCTCTGCTCTTGGTGGGACGAATTAGGAAGCGTGCATTGTGAAGGGCGCTCTGGAAAGCGGCAGAGCAGGCAAAGGATTAAAACCTCTATTAAAACAGATGTCCAAATGAGCGTACCAGTACGCTAAAAGCACGTTCTGGGCGCACGGAGAAGTGGCGGTACTTAAAGCACTGGATGATGGCGGCTCATACGTGCAGTCATTCGTCTTTCACTATACTAATCGGCCGACGTTAACGCGCGATAAAATAATTGTCGGCGTTAATTCATTAATGCGTTAACGCGATAAAAACGCGTTAACTTGCCCAGCCTAGTTTTTTCAAATATACTTGACCTGAGACAGTTAATGTTTCTGGTTCATGTTGTACTTTGAAGCAGCTTTTTCTTTATTTGCTTTAACGTTCTGGATATAAAATCATTAAATCCAGCTGATGCAGTTGCTCCCTGTGGACATAATCAAAGTATAAATTATTTCTGTGCTGTAGGCTCTAAATGAAGACATTTACGGGTAATGCTGATGTATTAATGATGTAAATTGTAAAGCAATGGGAGGAAAGAAAACGTGTTGTAGAGAGTGAAAAGCAGGCAGCTCCCGTAGTGCTCTCTGGAGCCCGGTTCAGTGCTGGAACATGAGTTTACCTCAGTCCTCACTCTTACTGTACAAATCAAAGCTCTATCCAAACATAACTCCATCGGTTTTGTGATTATTGGCGCTCAGTAAAGACCTTACTCCAAGGCTGAAAACTAAGTAGATCAAATATACAACAAAGAGATTCTGTAGCTGACTGTAATTGAGTTCATTTCCCAAAACCAGACTTGGAAAGGAGTTAGTGTTGAAGGATGGGGTTGTTCCATGAAGGAAAGAATTAAGGAAGACGGATGTCATTGGGTTGAAGGTAGAGCCCAGGGCCACACAGGTTTTCAAACAGTTGTCAAATTGGTCTGGTCTTCAATATTCATATTGTCTAGCATAATTTCTGTGCCCAAAAGCTGAAGCCAACCACATTATTACCACTTTTGACAGAGAGACTGTAGAGAAATTCAGCTGGTATAGCAGTATGCAGACTCCTCAGAAAGACCGGAGTCAACCGAGAATGTTTGAGTCGGCCGGGTTTTGAACTCATAACCTTCTTGCTGTGAGGCAGGAGTGCTAACCACTCTGGTTATTGCACTTCACATGAAATTATTGCATTATTGCAGTGTGCATTGTTTATATTGCACTTATTGCACAAATGTGTTGTGTATTATTATAAAAGTCTAAATTATTGCACATTCCCATTATTTCTTTAATGTTTGCGTTGTTCAGTGCGATTATGGCTCTTGCATAGAAGCCATTTCCCAGTCTATTGGAACTGGCCTACAATGTTAGGAACCTTCAATCACAGTGGTTCTCAAACTTTTTACACCAAGTACCACCTCATAAAATATTTGTCTCTCCAAGTACCACCATAATGACCAACATTTAAATACAGTAGCATAGTAGGCCTAATTATTCAGCTAAAGTTAAAAAACGAGGCAGTTTATTCCAAATAAGTAAATTTATTATTGTTAAACACTGTAAATGCACAGTTTGAACATCAACACTGCACTTACATACAGGTAAATAAAAAAATATTAAATTAAAATGTATTGAACATAAAAGTGTAGCGTACGAGGGTATGTTTGTATAAACATATAGAAGATTAATTTTAATAATTTGAATAATTAATTTTGATATTAATATTAATTCATTAAAATTTATTTCTGATTAAAAGGGGCACCACTCTGATTTTGCACAGGTCCAGAGAAACTGTTTAAGCTAGTCTCATTAATCTTAAAGGAAGAGAATTCTCTTGTTTTCGAACATTTCTTAATATAAACAGAGAAACATTAATGTCTTTTATGGGATTTTATTAAAAATTACACAAATCTATAATGGTAAATAACATTGTAACAGGGAAAGGAATTGACAAGACACAGGAATGAACACAGGAATAAATACAGGAATAAATATTTGCTTTCAGATGGTTTGTGAACCAAAGGAATGTTTAGACATGTTAATCTAAATGATGAAATTTAACAAAGTGACTTTTAACGGAGAAGGGAATGGAGATTTTGGGCAGAGGACATTTAACAACACCAAGGCTGTTGTGTCACGTGCGGACTTACTCTGTAGTCAGCGGGGCTGGCTCGGTTAGGTGGGTCGCTATCAGCGGTCCGAGCGTCCTGAATGTTCTCCAGAAAGTTCGTCGCTTACTGATGAAGCGTCCCACACCAAAGATGCCGTCGCGTGCGCGTCTCGTCCAGAGGGTTTGATGCCCGGGGATAGAGAGAGGCGTCCGGTTGTTGTCCAAAGCACCTGGGCCTCCGTGTACCGTTTAAAAGTTTGAGGTTGTGTAAGTCATTGCAATGTCCATGAAAGAATTCTTAGCTGTTGCTGTGCTGGTTAAAAACTTGCTTCTGACAGCGCTCTTTTGGGGAAGAGCAGGCGCTTTAGCAGGCACAGTCTTTGGAACAAAGAAAGTTTTTACTCGTGCTTACACGAGGCTCGAAGCTTTGGCCATGGTTGCCGAGACGGGGCGGTCCCTGCAGGGAGCGGACTGTCCGTAGACGATATCCCACAATAAGATGAAGCCAAGAGACGAGAGTGATTTTTGGCTAGCAGCCAGCTTTTATCAACTTTGAGCCGGGGGCGCTCTTCCGGCGGAAGAGGAAGTTGCTTGGGAACATTTAAACTGAGTTAAACTAAAGTTTTAAAACATTCCTTTTGTTTCACCATATTCTAATAATAATAATAATAACAATAATAATAACACACACCAAAACATTTATACTTGTAGGATTATACAAATTATACAAAGAAAAGTATAGTATTATGAATATGTAGAATATTGTTGAAACATTCATTACATTTCATTTAAAACAAAACGGAAACCATAAACCATAAAGGGAGTTATTTGGTCACAACTCCGTGTCCTGGAAGAGAACAGTATAAACAACACAATATCAAAAATACATTTTCCTTTAATGTAATAATTACGAAATTGTCTTTTGATGATTGGATAGAGTCATTCGTCCCTTTGACCACCAGGGGGGTGGTGTTTTGACCATTGTAGAAGTCTGTTTTCAAAGACACTTTGGCCGTCCTTTTAGTCTGAAAGAAAACAGTGTTAACCCAGTCTTCCCTCAGACTTTAGATACAAGCTTGTCTCTGAAGGCCTCTGGCAATGATAGAAAAGACAGGCCAGTCAATCCGTGGGGATTCCGAGGGCTCATCTGCTACAAAAGTTTAATAAAAACTGTACTGTACTTTATTTTTTTAAAATAAAAATGAAATTAAATAAAGAGCAAATTAAAATGTGTTGTACTTAAATGTTAAGTAAACTATTTTCTGTACTGTTAAAAAAAGAAAACACAGGCTGACTGTGTATTTGCAAGTAACAACAGCTGTAACATAACTGTACTAAATTCAACCGAAGCCTTGCTGTGTCCCAAACTTCTACACAGTGACTGCTTTCTGAAAAATAAACACACACGCGCACACACACACACACACACACACACACACACACACACACACACACACACACACACACACACACACACACACACACACACAAACACACACACAGGAAAAAAGAATGAGAATAAAACAAAGTGAGGAAGAGCATTAATAATAACAACTGTACACACACAACAATGTGGTTCAATCGCGATGTCTGGTTCAATGGAGGTCAGCTTTAGTCTCAGGTTTGGCTCAGCGTCCACCCTGCTTCTGTACTTTGTAGGGATGCACAATATTGGATTTTGGCCGATATTAGATATGCCGATATTTTCAAAATAATTTTGCCCGATGCCGATACCGATATATATACAAATTACAGTCAGAAAAATAGTGCCGGCTAGGCATAGCATACTGCGGCTCTAGGTGCATCATTAGCCTCCTGAAGCCAACATCTTCCACCACGCTAAACGGGTGGTTATCAAGAGCAATAAATTCAATTATTTTGTCGTTAAGATCTTTTACCTTTGGGTGGTCGCTGCTGTATTTTCTAGCTTTGTCAAAGGACTGAAGTAGAGGCTGCTGATGGGTTTTTGCCGGCATTTTTTCCTTCTTACTTTTTAAAAAGTCTTGGTGCTGCTCAGGATGACGGCTCTTAAGATGTGTAATCATATTTGTAGTGTTGGAAGACTATTGTTTTACGCCTCCTCGCATCACTTGTGCTTTACAAATATTGCAAATAGCAACTTTGGTTATCTGTTTGACAGATCTCGAAATGCCTCCACACAGCTGACATGTTGTAAGTTTAAGTTTTTGGCGCTCATGCTACGTTCATGGTCGTAGCGCGCACATGGCTTCGGTTTGGCTCATCGGCAGAAATATTCATATCGGCCGATGCCGATATTGGTCATTTTAAGCTTTTATCGGCCGATACCGATGTTGTGCCGATATTATCGTGCATCCCTACTACTTTGTTTTTATCACAACAAGCGAAGAGAAGCCCTTCTCGCCAGTGGTGGAATGTAACAAAGTATTTGTACTTCGTTAATGTACTTAAGTAAATTTTTACGTATCTATACTTTACTTAAGTAAAAAAAATAATGCATACTTTTACTTTTACTCAAGTAGATTTTTCAGCAATTATCTGTACTTTTACTCCACTACATTATTAAAATGTGTGTCGTTACATCCTTCCGAATCTTGCATAAAAAAAATTTTGGTCGACTGACGTTTTGGCGTTGCTGGCCAATGCACGTTGAAACAGATCAGAGATCTGATCGGTCAAAGAACTCACGCAGCGCTCAGCGGCGTTTGAAACAACACAAGCGGAACTGATGTAAATCGAAGAAAAGGACACGGTGGACACCAAATATCAAACATGGACAAAGAGCCAACAACGTCGACTGAGCTTGAGCCTGTGCCCTGCAGCTCTGATTCTGAGAGACATCCCTGGCCTTATTTAAGCAAGTTATTTGAATTTAAAGGTTCAAAGAATGACTCCTGGCGTTTTCAATGTGTCAAGTGCCTACCTCAACGCAAAGAACTGTTGGCGTTTAAAAACTCCCCTTCAAATTTGAAGAAACATATAGAGGTAAGACATGCAATGCTAGTTTTTAATATTTAAGTTACAAACTTGCTATGACATGGTGCTATGACTGTTATAGAAAAACGGATGTCAACATAACAAAAATATTACACCAGTATAATATTTGTTTGACGTAAGTTAGTGGTACCCTAACAGGGCAACTTCTTTAGCTGGTTATTAGCACAGCAGGGGCGATAGCATGTACGTTACATTTTTGGAGATGAGCAAACTACTGCTATATCTGTACATTATTTTTTTCTCATTCTAATGTGTTATACATTATTAGCCTAATGCTTTTGGATTTTCTGTAATCAATGGAGTATAAGCCTCAAATGCAGTCTTAGCTACGTTTTCCCCATGCAGGCCTAGGTAAAGGACTAAAGCAACTGTTGTTGAGCAGAATAAACTGGTCATACAAATTTGATTAAACACTCACCTGTGTACTTTTGAGTTATTTTTACTGCTCTTAATAGTATAGTAAAAATAAAATAAATTGTATGTCATAATTGGCTTAGCCTAATTATTATTTAATGAGTAATAAGTAAATTAACCAGATTTTTACAGTGTCAGTATTGCACAACAACTCTTTCCAGTACACAATAGATATTGGTTGTGATTGTTACAATTGAACAGCCCAGACATTGATACAACTGATTGTACTTTTACTTAAAAAAATACTTTAAAGTAAATTTAAAAGTATGTACTTATGACTTTTACTTAAGTAAGATGTTGATGTAGTAATTATACTTTTACTTAAGTATATATTTTGCAGGGTAGTTGTACTTTTACTTAAGTACTAAACTTAAGTACTTCCTCCACCACTGCTTCTCGCACAGATACGTGGTCACAAAAGAAGGAGCGATGTTCTCCCTGATTCCGTCATCAGGCGTCAGGTCATTGTCAGACAGAAAACTCTCCAGAGCAGGGAAAGCTGAAACATCACCTGTATTAACTTTGATTTCAAACAACTCCAACTTTTTCAGCAGTGCATTAATTTTGTCCTGCACATCAAAGACATTGATGGAGAGTCTTTGTAGTCTCAGATTAAGTTTGTTTAAACGTGAAAAAATGTCCGACAAGTATGCCAGCTGACTGAGCCACACAGTATCTTCGAAATTATCTGACAAGGGGAGATTTGTGTCATGTAAGAAAATCTGGACTTCTCTGTGCAATTCGAAAAGCCTCGAAAGCACCTTTCCTCTTGATAGCCACCTTACTTCAGTATGAAGCAAGAATTGGACATGCTCACTGCCCATCTCCTCGCAGAGTACACAAAATAAGCGAGCATTCATCGGTCTGCCCTTAATGAAGTTTAGTTTTCACAGCAGCGTCCAGCACAGACTTCAGGCCACTGGGCATCTTCTTCACCGCCAGCGCTTCACGATGGATGCTGCAGTGAGTCCAGCGTATTTCAGGTGCCACCTCTCGAATACGAGCTGCCACTTCACTGTGGTGACCTGTCATAGCCCTTGCGCCGTCTAAACACACTCCCACACACTTTTTCCAGTCCATCCTGTTCTCTTGTAAAAACGCGTCCAGTACCTGGAATATGTGCTCTGCTGTAGTTCTGGTCTCAAGTGACTGGCAGAACATAAAGTCCTCCTGAGCTGCACCATCATTTTCAAATCTCACGTAAACCAATAAATTAGCCAGATCTGCAACATCTGTAGTCTCGTCAAGCTGGATGGCAAAATATTGACTGTTCTTAAAGCGCTTAATCAATGTCTTTTTAACATCATTAGCCATGTCTTTTATTGTCCGTGACACAGTGTCGTTTGAAAGGCAGCTTTCTCTCCACACATGATGTGTGTCATCTCTTTGGCTAAAGGTAGACACAGTTGTTCCCCAATTGTGTGCAGCTTACCGGCTTTGGCGATCCGGAGGCTGGCACGATATGAAGCTTCCTGTGCTTTGATTATGGGTGTACCACAGGATCGAATGGTGGACTTTGAATGCTTTAGTTCATCACGTTTTCGTAAACAAATCCCCACTGGTTTGTCCTTAAGTGCCGTGTGTTTGGTTGTTAGATGTCGTTTGAGATGCGATGGTTTCATACATTCATTGCTAAGAACTTTGCCACATAACACACACTGCGGCCTGGGCTCGTCCTCTCTCCCGCTACAAATAAATCCAAATTTGATGTAGTTCGAGTCATAATTTCTCACTGTTTTGTACCGTTTGCTACTGCTAGCAGATGCCTCGGTGACATCGCTGGCGCTATCAAAGCCACTGTTACCACTTGTGCTCTGTTCACTTTTGTCCTCTTCAGTTCTTGTGCTGGACACTTTTTCCTCCTGATCCACACTTCTCTTACCAGATTGAAGCCACGATAGCAGTTTCGTTGAACTTTTCATAATTTATCCACCTCCACCTTTTCCCATCGCAGCCAATTCATATTTAATTCAGCGATTCCTCTGCATACCAGTAGTGGGAGCCGTACCACACTTTGAGAATCGATGTTCTATCAGATAGTAGAGGTTCAAAAAGTGAATGTCCAGGGAGGGTTGTGGGCCTTTCTCAGGCAGTTCCTGTAAAGAGGGGATGGGGCAGCCGAAGATCCTCTGGGCTGTGGTGATGACCCTCTGGAGCGCCTTCCTGTCTGTTGCAGTGCAGCTGGAAAACCACACGCAGAAAGGGTATGTGAGGATTCTCTCTATGGAGCATCGGTAAAAGGACACCAGCAGTTTCTGGGAGAGGTGGTTGTTCCTTAGATTTCTCATGAAACAGAGTCTCTGCTGTGCTTTTTTCACGATGGCTCCGGGTCAGGTTGTCCTTGAAGTGCACACTCAGAAACAGGACGTTGCAGACACTCTCCACACAATCCCCACAATGAACAGTGGCTGATAGGCCGCTTTCCGCCTCCTGAAGTCTTGGACAATCTCCTTCATCTTGGTGGTGTTCAGGATGATGAGTTTGAAGGAGTGGAGGTGGGAGTCCATGGTTTTGGTGATTGGACTAGTTAAACATGGTGTGCAGATGGATCAGAAGCCCTAGAGAAGGAAGCCTGATGAAAAACAAGCATGTAAGAACTCACAACCAACCGGTGGTGGGCTGTTTTCTCTGGTGGTGGGAGAAAACAGCGGGAAGAGTGCAATAGTAGTAGAGTTGGATTGTGGTTGCTTACTGGGAAGATTGCATCTGGTGAGGAGACAGGTGTGGCAGATGAGGGAGAGATGGAGTGGATTTATTATGATTCACATTATCTCCTTTTCCATGGATAGAAGCTTGGAATTGATGGAAACAAACCCTGAGGCAAGTGGCAAAGTTCTGTCTGTCTGATGGCTACTTCAGGGCACTCCAGCATCCTGCAATGTGCATTGTGAGTGTTGAATGGTTTCTCAGGGTTCATCTCTATGTTTTAGCCCTGAAAGTACCTGCCTAACGCACCCGATGTGATAGCTTGTGGCGACCCATAAATAATTAGCTGTAGAAGTCTAATGAACAAATGAGTTTAGAGGGCTAGGTTGTGAAATGCTTAAGAACCTAGTGTTGGGCCACTAGATTAGAATTGCACAAGGAGCTCACTGTTGCTTATACAACCTTATGTTGTAAAAAATAAGGAACAACATATCACTCTGATGCATAAGTACAAAGATATTTTCCTATTTAATAAAGACCAATATTGTTGTTCCTTGATACAATTGTCAGTCACTCCACAGTAAATCTCGTTATTTTTTGTATGATATGGTTTCCCATTCCCTTGTCTGCAGCTCACATGTGTCTGATATTGTGTGGCTTAAATTCATCACAGGCCTTTTGGACTCAGACATTTCTCTCACATACAGTAATGCCAAGAAAAGGCTGCGGGCCTTTGAGACAAACAGGCAGACGTTTTGAATCATGCAGGAGACTCCAGGCACAGCCATCTGGATGTGTTTGGATCATTGTGCCATACTAGAACAAACACAACACCGGTAAAACCAGGACTGTGAAAGAATGAGAATAAAAATGGGTCCTTTTTATTGATGCTTTAATGTAAATTAACTCAACAAGGCCAGACTATATGGGCTGTATAAAATGGTATAACTTATGAAAACAAGCTTAACAAGGACAATAAAATCAATACTATCCAGAGGAATACCTTATACTCAGCATGAATATTGATTGAATCTGTATTTTCAGCAAATGTTACAATAACCATGCAGCTATTATTGATGACAGCAGGTTAAAACCTTACTTTTGCATGTGGGCTATATATTTTCAGATTACTTTATAAAGATGAAGTGAGGTCCAGAGGTCAACAGAGCTGCTGCCAAGAAGATAAATGTGCATTTTTTTATATAGCTAATAAATTGATGCAGAAAAATACTGCTATGCCAGGAGGCTGCTAGCATTATTTCAAGTCAATGTTTTATTTAATGTGTAGACTATACTCTGCAATATTCCCACAGCTGCAGTGCATTTAAGCACCAAATTTAGAGTATTGCCCTAATTCGAATATAGACGTTTATCGAAAAACAGTATAATAAAAACAGTAGCATGAAAGCAGAAGCAGAACAGCGTTACTGTATTCTCGTAATAACTAGCATAAAAAATGTGAGTAGTCAGGTCTTGCTTGCAGACATTTTCAACAGGCATGCCCTAAGGCAGGGTTTTTCAAACTTTTTATGTGTGTAGACCACTATTTGTAATCAAAAAATTTTGCGGACCACCTCATAACACACATAATAAAATGTCTACACACAGTCTTACCTGAATTAATCCGCACCTCTAAATAGGCTTACTAGCACTACTATAACTAGTCATCACATCAGTGTGCAACAGGCTTGTTAAAAGAAAGTTTACTGCACGGCTGCCTCTTTTCTCTTCAGAGAACCTGTTGCTATCCACCGATCCATAACGACACTGAACTTGAACGTCACGGCCGAACACCACTGGCCTATTTTAGTAATCGCACAATAACTTGACAATTTAATGCAAATGTTATATCAATATAGGCCTACATATTCATATTCTACATATAATAGGCCTACATATTCTTTTATTTTTTTTTTTAAGGGAATTTCCTGGTAAAATGAAGGTAAAATATTATTTTATTTTGCCTTTCCACGGACCACCTGCAGTACCCTCACGGACCACAGTTTGGGAATGACTGCCCTAAGGCATCATAGTTAAGTGTTAAGTATTATTGTACGCTTAATATTATCATTGTGTGAACTTTTTGAATAGCTCATTGTAAGGAGACCCATGTCTTGTGATACACCTCTGTAAAACTAATGTCTATACACTTCTGCAAAACTAATATTGAAACTTTCCACAGAAGGCTGTTCTGTACTCTATATACGGGAGAAATGTACTGTACATTTCTCCCCGCACCCAAAATTAGACTTCACGGCTACTCACGCACACACTCCACACACATGACTTATCATATGCATGTGTAATCTGCTTGCTTCAATAAAAGGATGCTCAAGGGATAGTCCAGTCGGAGTTGGCTGTGATTAGGTGAAGAGTATCATACTCTAAGACCCTTGACCGGACCCCCCTTGCAGCAAGTGAAACTTTAAGTCGACTGGGTGTCTTGTTTCTCGTGTTGTAAACTGTTTTCTGGAATAATCAGTCTGCAGTCAGGGGGTCTGCGGTCCCCCCTGACTGCAGACCTAACAAACTTGGTCCTTCGAGCCGGATCCCAAGGACGACGACGCCGAGGAGGAAAAGGACACATCAAATTGTCTCGAGACCCAGGCCGTGGCCAGGCCAGTGTTTTAGAAGTCTTCTCTCGTCGTTCATCGGCCAACGGGATTTGAGAGACATTTACGGTGAAACAAACACTGTGAGTAAAACAGAAAGACTGACTGGTATTGAGATATTGTTTATAACATAAAGTAAAATAATTTGTCTGTGTCAGATAGCTCTGTCGTAAGGGAGTGAGTTTAAATTTTAGTAAATTTGTCTGTCAGGTAGCTCCACCGTAAGGGAGTGAGTTGAATTTTCAGTAAAAGTGTGATTGAAGCGATTGTGAGTGTGGATGCGGCAGTACGGGAGGAAGCCTAACGGTGATAACATAATTCTGTGTCTGTCGTAGGTCACACAGTCGTGGATTAGGGAATTATGTCCTGAGAAAGACACGCAGTCTGTAAAGGACAACCACATTTGTCATAATAGGGTGTGAACAAAGTAAGCCTGCCTTAGAGGGGATCCTAAATTTATGGAAAAAAACATGTCCAGGCAGCAAACAGTATCTTACAAAATGGAACAAAAAATATAAATTTGATGGCAAATTAGTTGTAACATCCTGTACCGATCTGGTTGGTAAACTTTAAATTAGCGTGTCCAGTAAAATAGGGAAATGTAAGAGTAGGCTAAGAAAGAGGAAGAGCTCTGCATCTCTAAGATGTGGTTAGAAAAGGCACAAAAAAGTAAGCAGGCAAGTAGACAGAAGAAAAGCAGAAGCAAGTAATGTCTCACTGCAATCTGCAGTGTTTGTAAAGCAGGACGAGGAGATGGGCCACCGCCCTCAAACAAGCACTCACAGGGTCAGTGGTCCTTAGCCTACCTGATCACAGCAAACCCTTTTTCCAAACTGTGGATTGCAAAGGACATTTCATGACCTCCATATTAGCACAGAAATGTGGAGACAAAATTAAACCGATTGCTTTTTATTAAAAAAGGATAGACCCTGTGCATTACCACACTGCGTTCGAGCAGTATGTGCTGCAGCACAAGCCATACACACAAAAATGGGGCCACACTCATCAACAATGTGTATAATTTAAATGACAAACCTATCCTCCCAAAGAACCTTTTCAAAACAGACGCCTTTTTGAGCCATGGGCCGTGCCATGTCTCAACAGGGGGGATGGTGGGGACTATAAGTGAACACTTCCACACCTTTGGATTCAATACATACTCAACTTTTCTTTTTTGTAGAGCATGTTTGACATGATGTAAACAAAACTCTCAAGGAAATGAAAGACCTAAAAGAGGCAAATTCCAAGAGGCAGAGTATCCCTTCCAAATTTTACATATGGATTTCATTGAATTAAACAAATGCAACAATTACAGATATTGTTTAGTGCTAATTTGTTCTTTTTCAAAATGGGTTGAAATCATCCCCAGTAAAAACGCTGATGCGTTAACTGTTGCTAAAGCCTTATGTAAACACATTATTCCAGAACATGGCATAACCAGGACCATATGTAGCGACAATGGTCCACACTTTGTGAATGAGATAATAAGACAGATGGCAGAACATTTGGAGATAACTCTGAAGAACCATTGTTCCTATCATCCTCAAAGTTCTGGACTAGTGGAACAAATGGCACTGTTAAGCTAAGACTTAAAAAGACTATGGAACACACAAGCAGAACCTGGCCAGAAAGTCTCGACCTTGTTAAAATGTACATGAGAATAACGCCAACTACAGATGGCCTTACGCCATTTGAAATAGTGTATGGTCGACTGTATGTATAATACTGACAATGATAAAGCTAAGGAGGAACATTTTTAGTGGAAGGTGGCTATGTGGTACTAATGCCTATCCAACCCTCCCTCGTGACCGGACGGTAACATGTGCCCCTATTTTTGTGTCTGACCACACTTTTATTGTTGATGTCACCACCATCTCCACTTGGGTAAAACGTGATAAAACCCCTGAACTGTTTCAGCCACATGACCCCATCTGGGGGTCTGATGTCCCGGATGAATTTAAACACTGAAATACGGGTAGTAAGATCACTCTGGCTTTGTTCCCATGGATTGGCACAGCTAAAAATACCCCAAGAAAAGAAACTGTAGATTATAGACAAAGTTTTTGTTAATGCTTCCATTCTCATTAATGAAGGACAAAACAGGGTAATTGCAGCAATGCGTGTCATGGTTCTAGAAAACAGAATGGCCCTCCTCACTGCTGCAGAGATGAGTGTCTACGTCAAAATAGGCACCTACTTTGTAATTTTATCATGAAGTTGGTACCAATATATCTGTTGCAATGAATATCTGTTCCCTCTTACGTCTTAAGGAAGCTATGTCCAAAGACCACACTGGTATGGTGCAACACGACTGGTTAACATGGTTTACGTCCGGCCCCTGGTGGCAGTCCATCCTTAAATGTCTTGCACCCTTTTGGGTGTTTTTACTCATTTTCTTTCTTTTATTTGCCTGTATCATTCCATGTCTAAGGTCTATGATTTAAAACATGATTACCTACACTGTCTCTAATTATCATTGTTACTCAAATGAACCTTGATCATTTTTGTGAACCACCTGGTAAAGGAGACCTTGATATTACTTGGGTTACAGAAAATTATGATGATTGTTCTTCTTTTGTCTAAATGACACGTGCATCGAAAATAGGCAACTAAGTGATGTTTTGTTGATACCCTGACATACAATTACAATGATAAACAGGGGGGAATGTTTATTGTACACTTTATATTATCATTGTGTGAACATTTTGAACAGCATATTCTAAGGATACTGTGCAAACCCATGTCTTGTGAGACACTTAGACAAAACTAATGTCTATACACTTGCAAAACTAATATTGAAACTTTCCACTACTGACTGGGTGTCTTGTTTATCGTGTTGTAATGCTTTACTACTGCTCATTGGTGTGTAGTTATTGTAAAGTGTTACCAATGATTTTATTTTACATTTTATTTCTTGTTAAGCTATGGCTAGAAAACATTGTGAGACTTTAATATCTTTAACCGTGTTTTTGTAACACCATGAAATACTATTAAAATCTATAATATTATGGTTATTTTGATTCCTTTAAAATTTTGAACTACATTGTATGGCTTGGTGGAAAAATGGGTGTGTCATTCGGCAGCGCCGTTTGCAGCATATCCCAGCTTGACTCACTTAGCATAAAAAAAACAGGTTAAATATACAGTTTACAGGCTGAGCTTTAGTTGAATATAGCCTTGCAGATGTACTGTGAGCTAAAGCAGATGTCACTGGGATGAACTGGTGACATCATGTGTGGCTCTGCTTTGAACCAGGAGATAAAGACACTTGCTTGTGTGCTAGAGCCGGAGGTTATCGGAGTCTAATTGGCTGTGGAGACAGATGGAGTAAGCCTTGTTCGGTGAAAACTTCCAGGCTGTCCACCGTTTTGACCCCCAGGGGCCACAGCGGGGTTCTGGATCACATGAGATGCACCCCCACTTGCCACAAGGCAGCTCACTTCTGAGAAGCAGAGTCTCCCAGACAGTGCTGGTTTCCTTGCTTTTACCTTTTGAGTTCATATATGAAAGCTACTTCATTTATGCCATATTCAGAACGTTTTATGCAAGAATAAATCCAACATGTAGACCCAAGATGATGCATTTTTACATGTGTTTTGACAGCTCAGATGATCAAATGTGGAAAAATGTCTAGGAGCATTTACTATCCTCAAGCCTTCTGATGTAAAGGAAACTACCTAAAAAGAGAGTCAAAGCTCCACAGAGCAGAAGAAAGCTTTGAGCTAAGCATTCAGGACCAGATGCTGGGGTCTGTTGAACTGTAGTCAGACAAAAAGTGACATGTGAAAACTTATAGAAAACATGAGAACCTTGAGACATTGAAATATTTAATTAATAAAGTTGTGTGTGCAATACCACAGTGAGTCTTGATCATGAAGCAAGGATATGTATATATATATATTAGGGCTGGGACTCGATTATTAATCTAATTAATTAGAGGCTTTGTAATTAATTAATCGAAATTAATCGCATTTTAATTGCATATAAATATTTGACCTGGGAACAGTGAGAAGTAATTTTTCACATGGATTTTTAGTATACCATTGAATAATGACTGAATACATAAGCTTAATCAACAAAATATTGTTGATTAATTTCAGTCCAGCAGACCAGTGCAATGTTTGCCATTAAGTGTAGCAGTGTAGTTACCCTGGGCCTGATCATCTGGTGGAGTGTGGGTTAGGTGTGGGTCCTTGTAACTTTACCTGGAGTCGGGCTAACGTCCACGCTAACTCCTATGTGTTTTGCGTTGAGGTGATATTTGAGGCTCGATGTGCTGCGGTGATACGCAAATTCCTTGTTGCATAGCTTGCACACAACCATGCTCTTGTTGACGCTTTCATCCTTTGGTTTTTTAGTCTCCAGTCTCCTTTCGTCTCCAGTATAATCGGTCCGTCGAAACTCATTCAATGAAAAACGTTCCGCGGTGCAAAAATAAGTGTGGTTAAAATTGTTATTTATTTTTTGCTTTTGCGTAATCAATCTTAGTTAACGCGTTAAAGTCCCGTAGTCCCGGCCCTAATATATATATATAAAACTTTGTCCTTCACCCTCCGCGGGTGGTCTCTCATCCTTCGAGCTCGGGTCCTCTACCAGAGGCCTGGGAGCTTGAGGGTTCTCTTATCTTTGCTGTTCCTAGTACTGCACTTTTCTGGACCGAGATGTCTGGTGTTCTTCCAGGGATCTGCTGTAGCCACTCTTCCAGTTTGGGGGTTACTGCCCCGAGTGCTCCGATGACCACAGGCACCACTGTCGCTTTCACCTTCCAAGCCTTTTCCAGCTCTTCTCTGAGGCCTTGGTATTTCTCTAGTTTCTCATGTTCCTTTTTCCTGATGTTGCAATCACTTGGTATTGCAACGTCAACCACAACGGCCTTCCTCTGCTGTTTGTCCACCACCACAATGTCTGGTTGGTTTGCCATTACCATTCTGTCAGTCTGAATCTGGAAGTCCCACAGGATCTTGGCTCGGTCGTTCTCTATCACCTTTGGAGGTGTTTCCCACTTTGACCTCGGGGTTTCCAGTCCATACTCCGTACAGATGTTCCTGTACACTATGCCAGCCACTTGGTTATGGCGCTCCATGTATGCTTTCCCTGCCAGCATCTTACACCCTGCAGTTAAGTGTTGGATTGTCTCAGGGGCCTGTTTGCACAGCCTACACCTTGGGTCTTGTCTGGTGTGGTAGATTTGGGCCTCTATTGCTCTGGTGCTCAAGGCCTGCTCCTGTGCAGCCATGATGAGTGCCTCTGTGCTGTCCTTCAGTCCGGCCTGTTCTAGCCATTGGTAGGATTTCTTGATATCAGCCACTTCAGTTATGTTCCGGTGGTACATCCCATGTAGGGGTTTGTCCTCCCATGATGGTCCCTCCTCCAGCTCCTCTTCCTCTGTTCCCCTTTGCCTGAGACATTCACTGAGCACGTCATCTGTTGGGGCCTTATCTTTGATGTACTTGTGGATCTTGGATGTTTCATCCTGGATAGTGGCTCTCACACTCGCTAGTCCACGGCCGCCTTCTTTACGGCTAGCGTACAGTCTCAGGGTGCTGGATTTGGGGTGGAACCCTCCATGCATGGTGAGGAGCTTTCGTGTCTTAACGTCTGTGATCTGTATCTCTTCCTTTGGCCACCTTATTATTCCGCAGGGTATCTGATCACTGGCAGGGCGTAGCTGTTTATTGCCCGTGCCTTGTTCTTGCCATTGAGCTGACTTCTTAGGACTTGCCTTACTCGTTGGAGGTATTTGGCAGTTGCTGTTTTCCTTGTTACCTCTTCGAGGTTGCCATTTGCCTGTGGTATTCCAAGGTACTTGTAACCATCCTCAATGTCTGCTATTGTTCCTTCTGGGAGTGAGACCCCTTCTGTGTGGACTACCTTCCCTCTCTTCGTCACCATTCGACTACACTTCTCAAGCCCGAATGACATCCCAATGTCAGAGCTGTAGATCCTGGTGGTGTGGATCAGTGAGTCGATGTCCCGCTCACTCTTAGCGTATAGCTTGATGTCATCCATGTAGAGGAGGTGACTGATGGTGGCCCCATTCCTGAGTCGGTATCCATAGCCAGTCTTGTCGATTATTTGGCTGAGGGTTCAGGCCTATGCAGAACAGCAGTGGGGATAGAGCATCTCCTTGGTATATGCCACTTTTGATGGATACTTGTGCAAGTGGCTTGCCATTGGCCTCAAGGGTGGTTTTCCACAGCCTCATTGAATTTGCAATGAAGTCTCTTAGAGTCCTGTTGATGTTGTACATCTCCAAGCATTCAGTGATCCATGTGTGTGGCATTGAGTCATATGCTTTCTTGTAATCAATCCAGGCAGTGCACAGGTTGGTGTGTCGGGTTCTGCAGTCTTGGGTGACTGTTCTGTCAACCAGGAGTTGGTGTTTAGCTCCTCTGGTTTCTTTGCCGATGCCCTTCTGTGCTTTGCTCATGTATTGATCCATGTGCCCACTTATCTTAGCCGCAATGATGCCTGACATGAGCTTCCATGTTGTGGAGAGACAGGTTATTGGCCGATAGTTGGATGGGACTGTACCCTTTGTGGGATCCTTCAGGATCAGGATTGTACGCCCTTGGTAAGCCATTCAGGGTGCGTCCATCCCTTAGCAGCTGGTTCATTTGTGCTGCAAGGCGCTCGTGGAGTGCAGTGAGCTTCTTTAGCCAGTAGGTGTGGATCCTGTCAGGGCCCGGTGCTGTCCAGTTTTTCATACCTGAGAGTCTTTCTTGGATGTCTGCCGCTGTGATGGTAACTGGATTCTGTTCAGGGAGGTTGCTGTGGTCCTCTCTCAGGGCCACCAGCCACTGTGCATCGCTGTTGTGTGATGCCTCTCTCTCCATATACTTTTCCAGTATTGTTCAGTTTCCAGCCTTGGAGGGTCTGCTCTGCTGTTATTACCCTGCCATTGAGCGTACACTTTTGCAGGTTGAGTTGCGAACAGCCGGTTTATTCTTCTGGCTTCGTTCTCTCTCGTGTACCTCGTTAGGCGGCTGGCCAAGGCTTGGAGCCTTTGTTTGGCAGTTTCAAGTGCTTCAGGTATGGGCATCTCGTTGTACCTCTTGGGTACCTGTTTTCTCATTGCACCTTTCTTGGCCTCTGTCAGTTGGCTTACTTCTCACGTGTCTGCTTGATCTTAGCCTCCAGCCTTTGTTTCCATGGTGGGTACTGTTTCTCATGGCTCCCATGGTTGCTCTTATAGCCAAGCATCTCGAGGATCACTGCTGCGGAGGTGTATAGCAGCTCATTGGTTTCAGTGATGGATGTGGTAGGGATCGCACTCAATGCTGCATTCACATCTTCTAGGAGACTTTCTGATGGTACTTCACTTAGCCGTTGTAATTGGCGTCGGGGTTGCCTTGCATTCATTCTCGCCATGATCTTGTCTTTCAGGTCAGTCGCTGCCTCGTTCAGCGTTATATATATATATATATATATATATATATAGGGCCTCTTTTCCCTAGCTGCTCTCTAAAAATACATTTCTCCCATGTGCCTGGCTCCTAAGGTCTACTCTTTTCTAGACCAAGCAGATGTTCACTTTGTATTTACCCTGGAGCTTAGTTGGAATATGTTCGCCTAGGGGGTAATTATGTCATTGGAAAAGTACTTTTCATCATCCCGTTTGAATGTCCTAGAGCCACTACATCACCTCAATATGTTTTGAATTCATGTTTATCACTAACAGTCCTTGGGTATAATGGCATTAGGCTGCTGACAGATGTTTTCACAGCCGTTCTGACTGCTCTTATCCATCAGGGATGACACGGCAGGGCTATGCCAACTGCACACATCATTAAGCTCAACACAGATCTGTGCTGGCCAATGAGAGCACTCAGGCAAAACACACCTGGCTTACAGGATTTCAGCAGCAAAAAGAAACGGTACTTTTAAAACATGTGTACAACTTAGTCTGACATTTGTTCTAAATCTAATTTCCAAAATCTAAACTAACACTTCTGAAATATTGCAGTTGAAAGATAAACTACTACTGTATTTATACCTCTTATACCTAAGGCACACGGAATGCTACTTTTATATTGAGGACACTTGCTGAGAGATCAACTGAAGTCCAAAAAATCTATTCCTGTGTTTTATATATTATGACCTCCAAATTATAAAGAAATTGTATTGGCAGCAATCAACTAACTTTAAGAAAACGAGCTTAGAGAACTGGTTAAGACCAAGAGAAGGGCCTCTTATTTAAGACCATCAGGATCATTTGGGTAGTTTCTGTTGTCATTATGATTCAAAAAGCGTAAATACAATTGTTTGACAATAAATGGCTTCACCCAACCACTAACTATAAGTGACAAAAAGGTTTTATGTGTTATGTTTAATAAAGTTTATTTTTTTGTTTGACAGGGACGATGTGCAAACACATTAATCTAATGCTTTACACCAGATTTAGTTAAAGATCATTTTTATCTGCAGTCCCTGGGCAGATAAAATTATTATTCTTTGAAAAATGAGCAAAAAAAATAATAATCACAAATTCTGCCAGTGTATATAAACTTATGAGCCCAACTGTATATCTCACAATGGCAGGTTGTTGCTCACTTAACCTAAATGAAACAAAGCTGTGAGAGGTGATATCAGTGAAAGTTCATTGTGTCATTCATTCATTTATTTATTTTATTTTGTAAAAGTTAGCTTATGGGAAAGCTTCACCAGTCACTATAGCGTTGCTTTAATTAATGTGAATATACCCATTGCTCCATTCAGTATGTTCACATGGAAAGAACGCTAAATAAACTCCTGACACCTCTTTGTGGACTCTTACACCATGCAAACAAATACGGCTGCCCAGTGTTGTTGTATTTGTGGGTTTGAATGGCGTATTATTATTGTTCACAGTGCTTTCTGCTGCTGACAGAAGTGTAGCGTTTCAGGTGCTGTCCACGTGGAAAAACATACTTCTGTAACTGACACACAATACACAGCTTGTTCACAGTTTTTCCTTGGCCAAAGGATACATGGAACACGGTCACTTTTCGGTGAGAGACTGTTGATTGTGCTGCCATTTGCACTCCTCAAGGGGCACTTTGAATAGCTGCTACAATAAAATCCATCACCTCAAGGATCTTTAGAGACTCATTACATGCTTTTAAAGGACTAGATAGATGGGCTTTAAACAATAGACACATTTATTTTGTGTTCTGTGGGAGTACACACATAGAGTAACTTTAAACTTAGTTATTTAGCAATTGGTTTTGTGAATGTAAAAGATTGCCATGTAAATTATTGGTAAAATACTGACATTGTTAAAATACTGAACAGCAATTTTACTGTTAATTTACAGTACTGCTATTGTTATCAACTTTACAATATGTTACTGTTTTGCTGAACTGCAGCACATGTCTTTCAGTCTGAATTTTACTGTGAATTTTACAGTAGGGATACTACAGTAAGTGAAGAACGTGGTACTGTACCAACAAATTCTCTTGAGATTTACAGTATTTTGGTCAATGTCTAATGGCCCATAATTCTTATCATAATACATTGTTGTTTACAGAATATAATGTTTATATATATATATATTATTGTCGTTTATATGTGACAAAGAAGACCTAAGCCAGTTGAGCAACTAAGATAAGAATGGAACAACATTCTTCTTCCTAAACTTGAGCAACTTGTCTCCTCAGTCCCCAGACGTTTGCAGACTGTTATAAAAAGAAGAGGTAAAGATGGCCTTTTCCCAACTTTTTTGAGATGTGTTGATGCCATTAAATTTTAAATTTAAAAAACTTATTTTTCCCTTAAAATAATACATTTTAACAGTTTAAACATTTGATTTGTCATCTATGTTGTATTCTGGATAAAATATTGAAATTTAAAAACTTCCACATCATTGCATTCTGTTTTTACTCACAATTTGTCCCAACTTTTTTGGAATCGGGTTTGTATTTTCTTATTTATTTAACATCCTTTTAGTCTCAGGTATTTATTATATTATTATTTTTGCATTTATAATGCACATACAATGTGAAATGGTAATGCCTTTACTATGCTGATGGATGTGCAATCAAGAATAAATTTCATTGTTATTTCAAACTCAAAATTGTATGTGTTAAATTTGTTTATTTGAACTGTGTTGCTGACTTACGCAGTAAATATGCAGCTACGCTATGTATCCGAAGACTCAATTAATCGAACCAATAATCAATAAATCACTCGATTACTAAAATAATCGATAGCTGCAGCACTAAATGAAACTAAAGTAAAAGTAAAGAATATGATTCTGAAACGCTAATCTAGTAGATGGATTGACATAGACCTGACCACTTTATTTCCAATCAAATTGAATAATTTTGAAAATTAAAACATTTAGTTAAAGGAACATTGCGTAACTTTCAGAAAAAACTTAACAGTTACTGACACCAGTGGCCGTAAGGAGAACTACAGTCAGTGCCCTGCTCACTGGCGTGCGCTCAAAACGTGCACGACTGGGTAACGGAGCAAAAACAGACAGCCAGCTACAGCTGTTCACAGGACATCGACATTTACAGAGAAGATAAGAAAAGTTACACTTCTGCAAGTTTATTTTTTGACAGACTTTATTGAGAGTAAACTATGTTTGACTTTTGAGTGCTGACACAGAAGTAAAGAGAACTCCTGAGACATGGGAGAGAAGAGGGCGACTAATGTTTTGACAATGGCATGTTTTATAAAGGGGTGCACGTGGCAGAGTGGTTAGCACTCCTGCCTCACAGCAAGAAGGTCGTGAGTTCAAAACCCGGCCGACTCAAAACATTCTCGGCTGACTCCGGTCTTTCTGTGAGGAGTCTGCATGTCCTCCACGTGTTACCGTGGGTTCTCTCCGGGTACTCCTGCTTCCTCCCACTGTCCAAAGACATGCATGTATAGGTTAATTGGAAACTCTAAAGTGTCCCTAGTGAATGAATGTGAGAGTGAATGGTTGTTTGTCACTGTCTGTGTCTTAATGTCAGCCCTGCGACTAACTGGCCACTGTCCAGGGTGTACCCCGCCTCAGGCCCAAAGCTGCTGGGATAGGCTCCAGTCACCCGCGACCCCTAACGGGACAAAGCGGTAGAAAATGAATGAATGAATGAATGAATGAATGTTTTATAAAGCGTTGTTCAACACAATAACTTTGTATGAGATATTATCGACTGCATGTGACGTTTGTCTAAAATAGCTAACGTTGGCTGAGCAGCTACATCAACAGATCACGTAGCTTTCACCGAGGCCCACCGTCTCAGCAGGATAATGGCTAAAGTTAGTGAACTTATATATCAGACAGGATACTGTACATGTGTTACTATTGGAGCACTTCATTTTTATTTGGTCAACTAATGTCTAAACAGCTGCAATGTTTCTAAACCACCTTGTGACACATCAGTGACAAGCTCCACAGTAAAACTGAGTAAAACTTATGTAGAGAAAAGAATATGACTGAGTGGAGGCGTTTGTCTTGTTTTTATGAACCATAATTGTACTAAATTAGTTTTGCATTAGGTTAAGACAACATAAATGTAACCCTGCTGTATCATTAGTGTCACTCTGAATACCTCCAACATAAAGTTTAGCACAATATAATGACATATATGTAATCTATTGAAATATTTTCTTCTCTGAACTACAGCTCAGGAGAGTTTCAAGTTCCTGTGGAGGAGAACTCTGACAGTGACTCAAGAAGGAGGAGAGCAGGAGCTGGAGCTGTCAGTGAGGAGGACAGACTGAGAGTGCTCAGGACAACAGAGGCAGGTAGGTCATATATCTACAGAAATTAAACACATACCCAAATAAACCTCTGTAATCTGAGCAATGCTTGTTCCATTTTCAGGCAGTTACAAAGAAGTTCTCCAGATGGTTGGGCCATGGTTTTTTTCTGGATGTAATGAACCAGCCGAACCAAACAGGGCTCAGTCAGCATGGTGCACCTGCCTGAACTGCAGAGTCATGCAAACAGATCTAGAAAACAAGTGCTGCCAACAGGGTGTCTCAGCACACCGCATGGTGTTTTTTAATTGCACAGTTTACACAGATATATAATTATAGATTCTTTCCTTCACATATTTATAAATAAAGTGTTGCATTGAACCACAGTCTCTTTTTGTTGCTACCGTTGGTTTATGTGGCTGAATCATGTCCTAAAGAAAGAGAGACAGAAAGCAAGAGAATTTGTATGAGTGTCATTTTGACAAAAAATAACATTAATTTCATTAATTATTTATGGCATATATTACACAGACATTCAGATAGTGTTTGAGAGGTAACAAACATGTCTACAGCAGTGTAGGTAAGTGCACATAGAAATACTGGTTTAAAGCTGATAAATAACAAAGACCTTTCCACTGCTGCATGAGACCTAAACATAATGGTTCTTGTGAGAGTGACTGACACACCTGTCCTCTGTGGAGTTGTGTCTGTGCCAGTTCAGCTGGAGGTGGGAGTACAACTCCAGGGAGAAGACCAAGGGCCCGAGGGTCATCTGTCCTTCTGGGAATCCCCCCGGAGACTTTAGACGATTCCCCAATTCCCCAAAATTCTGCTCTGCAGCCGAGGGGTGTAGCTGTGTGGACACGTTAGTGCTGTAATAATAACTAAACATTATTATTAGTATTATTATTATGTTGTTGTTTCATTGTATTGGTAATAATTGTTGCATATATAATCCCTATTCACACCTTCAGCTCTGGCATTTACAAACAAAACAAACTTCCGTGACTAAAATAATGTTTTAGGGCGTACTCACACTAGGCACGGTTGCCATGAACCGGGCCAGAGGACGATTGTCCCCCCTCCCCACTCCCCCTCTGGCCTGCACTCACATAGGCTTTCAGCATTCGTGCGAACCGCTTACATCATTATGGTGCGACGGTTTCGGGATAAACAGGAAGAGCGGCGCTCTCTGAACACAACGGAGTCCATCGCTCTGTTTTATTTGTGGATAATTTTGTGTCGTTTGGTACACGGTGGTCCACAGCCCTCTCACAGCCTGTTGTTAAACAGATTTGTCGCCTTAGTGGCGCGAAAATTTTCACGTAATGTCGTGCTGCTCGTATGAGGAGGTTTGCAAGGTACCAGCTGAAGTGCAGCAAGGACTTTGCAGCTTTGATTACGGACTACAGTTCCGTACATCGACATGGTAAGAATTAATATAATGAAATGTCATTGAATACAATTGAAAAGTGTATTGTGAAATTTGAAATACAATATGTGTATAATGTTTTTTTGTAATTACGACAGTAGCGTTCTAAAGGTAATAATCATGTAACTTAATATAATTTGCTGGTTAATATTAGCTACATTCTTGTATTAAGACACCCGTATTCAACGGACACAACTGTTATGTATGCACTGGAGTAGTAGTTTGTTGTTTATTTAATTTCACTTCAAAGTGCTGTAAGGTAATTGTGTATGCATAAACTATATACAGTTAACAATATTTTTCCATTCTGCTGCAGGACCATATGGATTCGGCAGAGATCTGCTGTGTGGTGGCAGCATGTTCTCAGCAGCTGGACAGACTGTGAGTGGAAGGCTAATTTCAGAATGAGAAGGACATCATTCTTGCAGTTGTGCAACAGCCTGCAGCCGCACCTTCAAAGACAGACCACTTCATTCAGAAAACCAGTGCCCTTGGACCAACGTGTTGCAATATGCATATGGAGACTGGCCACAAATGTAGAGTTCAGAACCATCTCCCATTTATTTGGGATTGGTCAGCACTTCTCATAAAAAAAAATAAAAAAAAACAGTATTTCACATAACACAACCATATGCAGTGGTGAAACAAAATAGGCTACCTTGTGTGTGTGGTGTATAATTTATGGAAGTGTGTGGTATATATTGTAGAGGTTCGAGGTCCAATTATAAAGTGTAGAGGTTTGAGGTAGTGTTAGGTTAAAGTGCATAGTAAATATATGCTACGGTATATTAAACAACTTCTGAAAGCAAATAAGAGTATTAACAACAACAACAGCCTCATCCTGGCTTCAAATACCCCGCACAGAAGACGTTAGATTCATGAGTTTGTTTGGACAAGACCTCAGTCCCATATGCCTGAGAGAAACCTGCCCTGGTGCATAGACACTGCAAGACTGGGTGTTACATGATGAAATGTTATGATTAAAATACATTTTTCATTTACATTTTCACTTCACTTTTTCTCCAACACATAATGGCAAAGAATAATCATGAACTGAATTGTCAACTTTGTCAATTCTTTTAACATGCCAAGGGAATGAATGTATTGTAATGACTTTACTGTAGCCCAATGATAAAGATGTAATATGTTGTCATTAAAGTACACTTTTAAACCAAGGAGAACAGGCACAGATGATTTACACTTTGGAAGCAAAAGTTAAATTTACAACTTAGGTAAAGCCTAAATCAAGTCTAAGTGCATTACCACATTGCAACATGCATAAAATGAACGGTCTGCAGACTAGCATTTAGAGAAAATAACAGGTATGTACATTAAGAATCCAAAGAGTGACATTTCCACTGTCGTGAAAAACACTAGTATTGCCAGAATCAAAAGAGAGTGTAGACTTGAGTTTTCCACACCAGACTAGTGTAAATGTCAGCACAGCTATAAATAATCCACTCAAGTACAGATTCAAGTTGTTTTGGAGCGTCGCATGGAGCGTCGCAAAACCGTGACGTCACGCGTCTTGTTCCATGCTCCAGCACGGTTGGCGCTCACACTACATGCGAACCGCGCCCGAGCCCAACTAACCGTGCTCTGGCCCACCTCTTCCAAGCGGCCAGGGGCGGCTAATCGAGCCGCGCCGGGCGCGGTTGAACACTCACACTAGTCAAACGAACCGCGCTATGGTGGTCAAACGCGCTCGGGCACGGTTCAAACTGGCTAGTGTGAGTAGGCCCTTATACTCTCACTGAAAGAGAAGACACTTGTTCACATCCTTCAGACACGTCTGTTGAGTACAGTCTGTGACCAGTGCTATTGTATGACGTACTTTGGATCACAACCGAGAGACATTTGAAAAGCACAGACAGTAAATGTATCAGACTCATAAGCCTCTGTAGTCATAATTCACATAAATTTCTCAGAATTTACAAGCAAGTAACTTTAATGAGTTGTTGTTCCTGTTAGCTGCATCTATGTTTTACTAGCATTAGACAACTGAAAACAAAACACCACAATATATTATATATGGTCGGTAATGATGGCTTACCTTTTCAATAAAAAAGCAAGCTCGGGGTCTGTTTTTATCCCCAGTAACAAGGTAGCAGCAGTACCGCAGCTCTCTCCACTCTGCTTATGTTCACTCCTCCCCGACGTTGGTCACACTCCTGTTTTCCTGTGCATGATTCGCTCGATAAAACATTGTTTTTTGTTGTTGGTTTTTTCGAGTCGGTTGTGCTAGAAGCCAGTCATTTTTTTGTTGTTCGATCTTGATACAAACGCTCACTGTCATGGCGTCTATACTAGGAAGTCAAAGCTGTACACAGGAGCACGCACTACATCACATTCAGGTTGATTTCCCGGCAAAACCGGTCCGAATTCTCCACAATAAAATGAGCCTGCAGGCTCATAGAGACCACAGTTTTTTACAATAAAGGTCTCAGTCGTCTCATCTAATTATGGTCAGCTCATATTTGGGCAAATAAAAACGTTATTTGAACTTAAAAAGTTACATATAGTCCCTTTAAGAGCATTTAAAGTCACAGTTTAATTGAGCTGTTTGGGTCTCTCAATAATGCTGTGAAAAACCCTGCCTAATTACTATCACCAGAACAGACCTTGTAAATAGCTGTGTGTTGACTTGTGTAGAGTTTGAAACTTTTCAGCTGTAATGCCGTGGCCGGTTTATGCTGCAGTGTAAAAGGCTGGAGACACAGGGAGCCAATTTGGAGAGGCGCATAATTTGAATGCCTCCTCTATGGGCTCCATCCCCCAGAGACCAGAGCCCCGCTGAGCGCCTGCTGGCACCACATGCATATTTCATGAAATCAGAGGCTGATTAACCAAATGGAGCGAATGGCTGCATTTGACAAAACAAGTCAAACTTCCCTTTTTACTTCAAATACAGATAATTTTGGATAAGAATATGACCTTTGTCATTTGATGCATGGATGTTGTCTAGGTTTTGGCAGATATGCTTAAGTTTTTGTTTCAATAAATTACTGTACAATAATAAAGTTTTATTAAAAAATGTTTCAGACAAGAAAGACATGGAGCGAGTGTACGGCAACTCACATCCAATAAGCTGATGGGTGACTACATAGCAGCAAACTTTGCTGTCAGAGTTACTCATTATCGCTAGTAACTTTGTCTTTGCTGATGTGAGAGTTTAAAATACATTTTTGGTCAAGATCAATTTGGGCAAGGAGGAAATGTCTTTCTGGACTTTCTTTTAGAGAGCACTCAGAGTGCACTGACCTAAAGCATGGTACATTTGACTGTAAGTGTTCACACCAACCAACATTTCTTGGTTTGGCATGGTTGAAAGAACTAACCTTGTGCCTGACAGAAAACTCTGAAAGTGACAGTTAATGGGCTTTTTTCTCCTCAAAATTATGTAATAAACTTAAGTCGAAGTGTGGTTGTAAATAAAAACAAGATCAGAGTTTGTAATCTGAAAAATGTTGTCTTAGTATTTTCTCAAAGGAAGCCAGACAGTCCTCATGGAGCCAATCCCTCCTTCCACATAAGCCTCAAAACCTGAGCCCACTCCTAGTTTCTGTCAATGAGAATCACATAATGCCAAGTTCTTTTCTTGGTTGTTTATTCTTCATAGTCAACATTGAGTAATTAACCTTAATCAGAGGGGCAGAGATGAAAGTGTGCAGCTTCCTGTTGACTGGCACAGGGTGCAGCAGAGTGCACGTCTGTCAGTGCCCGGCTCTTTGTCCTGTGAGCCCCACCCAAACACAGCCCAGGGCTAGACAGGACGGGTCAGCCAGGGCCCACCACAAGCTGATGGCTGGCAACCACATACAAGGACTATGACTCTTGACTCTTGTAAGCCTGTGTCCATTTTTAGACTGGAAGGGTCAAAACAAAACAGTCATATAAAGGAAAGAAAATTGTAGATGTTGTAAAGGCAGTTTGACCTACAGGTGCCATAGTAACAGCCTGCAGGTGTTGTTAGTAAACTTGTGGGGCTCATTCAAATGTAAACTCCAGACATTTGCTCTGTTTTATTCACCATGTCAGCAGATAAAACAGAGAGTAATGTGAGCCCTTTCATTTTAAACCTTTTTCACAGCATAGGGATTATGCAGATATTTGCAGCCATAGACTTATTATATTCTTTACATCACATAAAAGAGGCCATGTTTTTGCTTGTTCTTCTTTGCAGTTTGTTTTGAATTTTTTTGCTTCAGTACAGAATTAGAAATAGTAACCAGATTACATTGAATGGTTTCACACAGTCTTCTCACAGAGCTTCATATTGCTACTTTTAGTCCTTTTCAGTTCTGTTACAGTTGCAGAGCATTGACTGAGAGAGAGCAGTTTTGATAAAAAACAGGGCTAATGCAGGGGCACGTGCAGCACATTCTCAGACAAATGAAAAAGAGTGGGATACAGATGGACGCAGCATGGGCCCGGTACAAGTGAATTTACCTGGAGGGCCTTGATTCGGTGCATATAAAGCTGTGCTCCGACTGTGTGCTCTGCATTTGGTAACCGAAATGGTGTTAGGCGACTGAGCAATGCAGGGCAGGGCCATGTGTACCCTGTGGAGCTGGGCTAATGGAGATTCCAGAGAACTACACCACACACTTCCCTTCTCGCCTCAGAGTTCATTTTTGTCCTGCAAATCACTGCCCTGTGTCCTTCTGATAAGCAGCAGTGAGCCAGCAAGAGATTCATTCAAACTTCACTAAGTCACTTCTTGTCATACC
Source organism: Perccottus glenii (assembly GCA_024416835.2). Lineage (NCBI taxonomy): Eukaryota > Metazoa > Chordata > Actinopteri > Gobiiformes > Odontobutidae > Perccottus > Perccottus glenii. The sequence goes on along the minus strand of CM044546.2, from coordinate 52,755,908 downwards.
TCGATAGTGACTGTTACACTGTTACACTTGAGCTACTTTTACAGAGTTGGGCTCTGTTAAGAAGTAGCCATCGAAATGATAACTTGGGCAGGGACGCCTGCTATCAATGGGCTGGGTGGGCTAAGCCCTCATTATCATAAAAAATAAAATAAAATATTACATTTTTAGTTTTAATTTATATGATACAGTGATCTTTCATGTCTTTATTGACCACACTCATTCAACATTCAAAATTGCAGTGCAAAAGAAAGTGAAAGAGTAGTAGAAGACCTGCAAATCGTTCCTGTCAAAATGGCTTTAGCTCTGTCATATTCTTTGGACGTCTCATGTGTTAGGCCCTCTTCAAGTCAATCCATAGCCTCTTTATAGGGTTGAGGCCTGGGCTCTGACGTGGCCACTCCAAAAAGCTGATTTTGTTTTTCTGAAGCCATTCTGTTGTGGACCTGCTCTGGTGTTTTGGGTTGTTATCTTGTTGCATCACCCACCTTCTACACAGCTGCCGTACAGACATCCTCAGATTATCCTGAAGAATTGTCTGATATACTTAGGAATTAATCTTCCCCTCACTGATTGCAAGTTGGCCAGGCCCTGATGCCCTGATGCAGCAAAGCAGGCCCAATTTATGATGTTTCCTCCTCCATACTTTACAGTTGGGATGATGTTTTCATGATCATATGAGCGCTGAGTGTTTTTTTCCAAATAGTATAATCTTAGTTTTATCAGTCCACATAACATTTTGCCAATACCGCTGTGGAGTGTCAATGTGCTCTTATGCAAACTTCAGGCGTGCAGCAATGTCTTTTTAGTAAGTAGGGGTTTCCTTCGTGGTGTCCTGCTGTGGTTACCCTGCTTGTTCTTGTTCAGAATTTCTAAAATCTTTGAAATAACTTTTGTAACCCGTTCCAGCTTTATGTAAAGCAACAATTCTTGATCTTAGCTCTTCTGAAAGCTCTTTTTGGCGAGGCATGGCTCACATAAGCGTGTTCTTCTTGTGCAGAGCAAACTCCAAACATTTGAGGAGTATCTTTATCAAAGTAGCTGTAGTCCACACCTCCTAACGTATTATCTTAACGAGACTCAAGGTGTGCAAAAACGTGACTCCAATTAGCTGCTTCAAAGTAAAAGTTACAGATTCTTCTCAAGAGGATGCAGATTTTGAATTGGGTCTAAATCATGTACATTTTTGATATTTTTTGAAGAATGAGATAAATCATTAGAGCTCCTTCTCAGGACCAGCCAAACCTTTTCAAACTAATCACTGCAGTAGAGTGTTGTTGATTGATTACAACAGCTGACAATTCTGATTGGATATACAGTATATCAGCTACATTTATTATTTGTTAAATTGATTATAAATTTATTGTAGCAAGCTTTATATGTTTGTGAATATATATTTTTTTATCAAAACCAAAGGAAAGTGGCACTCCTAGTTTTCAGTCATGTCTTAAGTTGTATGGGCTATAAGCTTTAGAGTATGAAATGTGATACTGCTGTTGCTGTAGAGTTGCCTTTCTCAAGAATAAATAATATTTATTAACTTTATTTAATTTAGTTATTACTTTGATCTACTTATATAATTATTTATAGAAAACTTTTAATTCAGTTCAGATTTTGGCTTCTCTATGCATTTTTGGTCATTGTCTTTTTTGTGTACTAAAATGTTGCACTAATGAAGCCTGTGCACAGTTTCTGACAATGGACAGGTATGTGCTGTCTACAGTCTGTTGTCTGTCTGACTGTTGTCTGTTGAGCCAAATAGAAATCTACTTTTGAGTCTGTGCCAGGACTTAATTGAAATCTGCTGCACTTTTATTCAAATACAGCTATACTCCAAACCAAATGTATATATCCTGTGTTTACTTTCAAAGCATATAACAAGTCATCTGGGAGAAATTAGATCCATATATTCATCAAAAAACATATTGACTGAATTAGATACTTTCAAAAAATGTCTTCAATCCCATAATACCACTCCTGGAAAAACCACAGTATTAAAATGAGTTGTCTGTTTTTGTGCCAACCCGGATGTTAGTGGTGGTCAGCAGATGGAGGTGGTATGGTGTTTTGTTTGCGACTTGTCTGGTCTAATACTGAGCACAGTGGATCATTAGGTGGCTATTGTGATCCATCCGGTCTTCCTGACACTAAATCTGCTTTTGGGCAGCCAAATCGAGCAAAGACAATGTATTGTTTTGTATGTGAAGTTAGATCCCAAACATTTTCTTTCCCCTTATTTAGTGGCTTCTATTGGAATCAGTTTCTAAAGCACAGTCAGAATTGTTGTGTGTTGGGTGTAAATTATTTTGTTCACCTTTTGGCCCTCCCTCTTCTTCTCCATCTGATAGGTCTTTCTGCAGAAATATCCCGAGTTGGACATTGGACGTCTCTTGAGCCCTGACAACCTGGCTCCTTATCTCTCTGTCCTGTCTCGTTGTCTCTCCTCCATCCATTTACTCCAACTCATTCTGACAAGGATTTTCTACCTGTTAAAGGGAGTGTCTCCACTGTTGCCATTGGGCTTGCCCAGGGGATACTGCTGGGCTTTCTCTTGTAAAGTGCCTTGAAATGACTATTGGTTGTAATTGGCGTTATATTAATATAGTTGTCTTGTCTTCATCATTTTATGTGTGAACAGCAATGTTGATACGCCGTGAGTGATTTGAAAACATAAGTCGGTAAAACGACGCCCGAAAGACATCAACAATGTTAGTCTATGTTCTGGACAAATAAGCTATGCATCTTTGCCAGACTAGTATCTCTCTACACACTGGCTTTAGTCTTTCACTTGTGTTACGCCAGTGTCTTTGCCTGTCTGACACTTTGGTGTATGCACAAAGCGCTTGGTCGGGCTATGAATCATATTGGAAATAGCTTGACATTAAAATAGTTTACTTGCATTTTGATGTACGTATATAGTCGGACTAAGGAAATAATTAAAATTATACTGTTGGCATGTAACCAAACTGATTGACTGAGGTGGTAAAAGTTGAAGGTCCCGACCATATATTTGGCAGAGTGACAGCAGGCAGCTTCTAGCCACTTCAGTTGTGACCCCTCACAAAAAGCTAGCTCCCGAGTGCCATTTCAAAGTTCTGCCTGTCTGCAAGCTTTCCCTGGAGATCACACCAAGACTCTACTAATCTCACCCTGGCGTTGTCTGTTCTCAGTGATTTTTAGCTGGGCTTTTATGCGCATACAAAATCCTAGTTTGTTAACCCCACCGTGACAACCCTCTCTGATCTCTACTATAGTGTCAACTGTGGGACTGCAGACTCAACTACAGCGGAGCCCGGAGAGATGTCTGTCACAGCCAAGCCCCTTTTTATGAATGAAATATGTCATAGCATGCCCACACTATCAGGAGGGTAGAGCCAAAATCTATACTAAAGCAAAAATAATGCTAATTTATAACAAACATGATTTTCTAAATTAGAAAGTAAGAATGTATTGAATTGAAGACTACCTACTTACTTGATTTTGATTAATTTAAAATAATTATTGTTTCCCGTAAGATAATGTTGATAAAAACTTCAGTGGAGAAAATGGAAAGCTGGAATTGTATAAATTAAATATATTTTTTAAAATCTTTACTATGTGAATATAAAACTTATGTGGACAATTGTGGACCTAGAAACTCCTCAAATGGCAACCCAAGGTCTGAGTGCAGTTCGCTTGGGTCTGTACGAACACAACAGCCACAGTCTGGTGCGCACTAAATGGCCGTGCCGAGACTGCTCTAAACTGGTGGTCACTTTGGTGCCGTTCTCCTTGTGAAAGCTGCCCGACCTCGGACCAAATTGATCCACAGTGCGCACCAACAGCCTTAGTTATAACTCTTGTATAAACAACATTTAAACTGTCTTATCTGCTAGAAATCACAGAGTAACTTTAAACTGCCCTCCTCGGCCTACTAAGTACATTCATGTCCCTTCATTAACCCTTAAGTGCACACTACTTGAGCTCATCTTTCATCAGCTTCTGCTTCTCCCCTGGCAGCGCTCTTATCTACTTATCACAGCACTGACACCACTTAACTCAGGTTCCTGACAGCACCTCATTAGGACGCTTAACTGGACTGCTGTAAGTGGTCAACTGTCGATCAGGTCACTCTGCCCCAACATGATGAGCGAGTCCATTCCGGCATTCAGTGCTGCATTTAATCCAACAACACTTCAAGGACACTTTGAGCTTAAAGCAGCACTGCCTAACCTTTAGCTAGTAGCATCACATAACTTTAAAGTCCAAAAATATACATTCTTGTATTGATTGAATGGTTCTTAGAAACACAATTGGTAGAATCAAACCTATTTCACTGACACAGTGCCCTCAGCACAGAAAACTCTGATATAAATAATATATAATTCCAAAGACTGGGACGAGCAGACCTCTTCTGAGTGACACGCTAATCAGCTCAAATACAGGGAGCAGGAATAGATCGATACACTGGACACTAGCAGAGTTGTATTTGTACAAAATGCACTAAAATTACCCTATTGTTGCAGAAGACATGTTTTTTTCTTCCTCTCAAAATTAAACAAAACAGACTCTCTGCGAGGGATCTGCGTCATCAAGACTCATCAAGAGTTTGGTGTTTGTTTTTAGTAGCCAGGTAGGGCTATTACCGTGACATTTTTATAATTTATGTAAATGAAAAACCCAACATGTGTAGATGGAATTATGTATGAACTTCCCGGTGCAACAGCAGCAAGTTGTTTAAGTGAATTGAGGAAAATACAGTCTTTAGCAGAAAAATGTTCCTCCATGCTGCAGCTTTGTGCTTTACACTTTTTTTTATATATAACAGCAAAGAGAAAATTAAATAGGCATAAGAAATGAAAGGTACCACATGTTCTGAGCTATTCATTCTCACAGCCCTTCTGGGAGCATGGTTTAGCTTGGGTTCACTGAGATAATTAAATCCATGCATGTCTGAATGTGAAGGGGATTCTAACCTGAGCTGAGATAGCCCATAGTCCTACGATATGCATCAACTACAGCTTACAAGAGAGCCACATGAGTAATAAAGTGGTTGGAGTTGTTTAGCCAAGGTTATGGCCTACTACTTAAAAGGTACATGCAAGACCCTTAAAAAGCCAGCAGGGGATCACAGCTGAAGTTTACCCTCGGGTCCTACAACCTGGCTCTAAAGGAAAAGAGAAAAAAGAGTGCACTGCCACGGTCAGTTTTTATGTGATATACAAGTGTAAAGGCAAAAAAAGGCGGATTTTGGAAAATGGTACTGAAGTGATAGTAAAGTTCAAAACTAAATAACCAATTTTCTGCAGTTGGATTTGATTTAAACGCTAGGAATATGGAGAAAGAAAAGAAGATTTTAGTAATAAATGTTGGTAGGCGATAGTGACATTATAACATTATAAATCATTTAAAAGCTATTCCCCTAAAAAAAGTATTCCTCTTCTGCCAGAATCTATCTCTTTTTATTTGTATTATTAATCTTATGTTATTTTTAGGTGTGAAGCTATCAGCATTTTATTTCTGCTACAACTTTACACATAGTTTTGATATGTAGCTAGTAGTCCAAATGTTATACACTGTTATTTTATGACTAATATGTCATTGTTTTTGAGCGCAGCTGTCTATTTCCTAATAAGCAAGTTTTAAACATTGCACTGTTTAAAACAACTGGAACTAGTCACATAATAATAACAGTTTCACAGATTCAACATCGCTTTATTTAAAAAATAATAATAATTTTCTCAACATAACAGTGAAATAATCCAACACAGGAGACAAGTTATCGTCATGTAGTTCTTTGGTACAGTTTTAAAAGGCACTGTGAATCCAAAAGAATTACCAAACTAGATACAATTTAACTATTTAATAATACAATAACAATATTATTATCTTTAGTAGTACACTTTGGGCTACAATTTCAACTTTATCTATCATTACTCTTAATACCAGTACGCCGGAATAAGTAGCTCTCTGTTGTTGCAGAATATATAAAACATTATGGTTAAATCAGCATTCTCCATTAGCTTATCATTTAGACCAAACCAGATTTACTCTCCTAAAGGACCAAATTTCAAAATGCATTTACATTACATTTACATTTATTCATTTAGCTGACGCTTTTATCCAAAGCGACTTACATTGTTCTAATGTAATTACCAGTGTACAGCCACTGGGGGCAAGGTGGGTTAAGTGTCTTGCCCAAGGACACAACGACAGTATGAACTGTGGGGAGAGTGGGAATCGAACCGCCTACCTTCCGGTTGAAAGACAACCACTCTACCCTTTTATTGTGTTTTTCTCCTGGTTTAGCATCTTTTTTTTGCCCCCTTTTTTTTTTTTTTACATGATTTAGTCCCATTTAGAATTGTTTAAAACTGTTTAATGTCCCAACTCTCCTAAACCTTTTTTTTGTGTTTAAACTCTTTTCAATACAGGTTTTGAATGTTGTGTGTGTGTCAGTCTTTAGGGTACCTGCTGTGACTGACTGGTACCCTATGACCTTTTCTATAGGCTGCCTGCAGTCTATAGAGTGTTCTTCCTAATGGGATTTCCTCCTGCCAGCCAGCGAAACTTCAGGCTGCCTCCCCTCCCCCTGGTCCCCTGCCCCCGCCTGCTCCTGCATCGCTGCACTGGACAAAAGGCTTCCACTTTGAGGCTCACAGACTGACAGACAGCAGCTCTCAGAACATCACTCCTCATGCACAGACGTAACAAGTAGATGCAGAACTTCAGCTGCCTGTTGTTCCACAGTTGAAGTGCATTAAAACTAGCTTAGTTCTGCAAAAAAGTTACAGTTGGAGCTCGAATTTTGCTTGCCTCCTTTTTTGGAAAACACATGTTTTGACTTTTGCATTGGATAACCTATTTGAAGTTGGGAATACAGAGACAAGTTTGGGTAAGTTCTGTATCTTTATGTTAACTTGCCAGTTTCATGTTAGCCATTTAGCAAGTTGCACTTTTACATTGACATTATCATTAGGTTTTAGGCTGGCTACTACTCAAGCAACCGCAAACTCAAAAGTACAGCTTTTATGGGTATTTTTAGGAAGTAACACCAAGTGTACCTACACGGATGTTGTTCTTGGTCTGATCTCTGGCACGTGTATAATACAGCATTGTTAGAAATCAGCTGAGTGAATGCTGCAGTAAAGAAATGAAACCCCATCCTTCACCACTCAGCAAACCACCTCACTGCTTTGCAGTTTTTGCATTCTTTGAAGCCATGTGTTGCAGGTATTATGCGAGAGCAGTGTGTGTCACTTCGACTGACAGAGTATATTCTCTCTACACAGCCTGCTGAGGTGGTGACAAAATCTGGGAGCAGGCAGGAGTTAGTTGTCCCCAAGAGAAACTGTTTCAGGAACTGGGAAAGTTACGGGTTTACAGAGTAGAAAGTTCCAGCGCTGTTCCATTTAGTTTTCATACACTGTGTTAGTGTGGTTCAAAGTCTTTGGTTGTGGTAAACCTAGTCTGTCGAAACTAGAACTGCACAGCTTGATTTTGCTAAAGAGCTGCATCAAGGTCTGTTATAAATCAATGTGGATAGCCTTTTTTCTTAGTCAAGCATTGGTTAGTTAACAATGTAACCCAAAGTTACTGACAGACAAAGATTATTGAAATATTTGGTTCTGATCAAGCTTCAGGATTTTTATCAGTAATCTGCAGTTATGAGGCTTTTGCTTTGTCAGTGCTAGATGGATTTTTAAATTAAATACTTTGCACAAACTAAAGTTAGTTGTGGAGCATTTATTTGTTCTGGTAACATTTTAAACATAAAAAATAAATAAGCAATCATGTTGTTTGAATATGTATAATTTATTTATAATTTCTATGTCTTTTGAATTGTTGCTTATTTAATTTTTATTTTTTTTAACCAAGAATGTATAAACTTAAAGCAAACTAAAGCTCTGTAAATTTACTCTGTGCCTGCATTTTCAATCAAATTAAATTTAAATTTAAAATTAAAATTCAAAATAACTTTATTAATTAAAATCAGAAATGTCTGTCTTTATGTAATTAGTCATCAGACTTTGAAACAACTTAAAAATGCTGCTCACTTTGATGTGATGTAAAACATGTACAGTTGAAACCAAAAATGGCACTGTATAAAAAAACACATAGCCTATTTATTTTTTTTACAGGTCGGGTAGGATTAACAAAATTATTGCTATTTGCTAAATGGCAATGATAATGGTAATGAGAGGATTTTTTTTATGAATTTTTCATTACTTTATTTAAAGTCAGAAGTTTTCTCTTTTTTTGGGAGCATTGCCTTTAAACTGTTTGACTGTATGAAAGTTTTGGGTATTCTTACACAAGCTTCTCACAATAGTTTGCTGGAACTTTGGCACAGTCCTCCTGACAGGTCTGTAGGCTGCCTTGCTTGCACACACTTGATTAAGGCTATGTCCACACGAAGCCAGTGCATCCCCTATCCGATCTTTTTTTTCCGTAAACACGGCGTCGTCTCAAGAAATATCTGCGTACACACGAAACCACTGAAACCGGCTGAAAACGATGTAGTATATATGCCAGACCAGTATGGGGCGCTGTAATTCTGCCACAGATATACACTATACACGGAGAAGACTTTGAGCATGCGCATAACCTTGCGCGCTGCAGAAGAAGACGAAGACCTAAATATTTATTTTCTAATAAAAACAAGATCTCAAATTGTTGCAGTCATTTATTTAGAGTGTAGTAATTGGTGCCCTCATGTTTGTTGTTTGCCCTTCAATATATGGACTGAGTTCTGAGTGCTTTGGACATGCGGAAATTCTCCCTCCATTCATTTTCTCCTGGTTGCTCTCCTGGTTCTCTTTCGCGGTGGATCTAAGAGCATGTGGCGTATGGTGTTGTCCATTATCACTTGTTGCTCACCACAAGGGTGTCGTTTTCAGATTTATCCACTTTAGAACCAGGTTTCAAATAATAGCGGATTCAGTCTCCCAAAACGCCGGATCTGTGTGGACGAAACGCCAATACGATAAAAAATGTATACGTATACAGTGACTCGCGTCTCCGTGTGGACAGCCCCTAAGATCAGGGCTTTGTTATGGCCACTCCAAAACATTGACTTTGTTTTCCTTAAGCCATTTTGTAACTAATTTGGCAGTAGGCTTAAGGTCATTGTCAATATGAAAGACCCATTTGTACCTGTGCTTTATCTTCCTGGATGATGTCTTAAGCTGTTACTTCAATATTTCTACATAATTTTTTTTCTTCATAAATTTCTGCCATCTATCTTGTAAAGTGCACATGTCCCTTCTGCAGCATAACACCCCCACAACATAATGCTGCCACCCCCATACTTCACATCTGGGATGATGTTCTAACGCTTGCAAGCTTCCACCTTTTACCTCCAAAAATATCAATGGTCATTTAGGCCTAACAGCTCAATTTTAGTCTCATCAGACCACAGGACATGTCTCCAATTAAGGTATATTTCCCTGTGTGCATTTGCAAACTGTGGATAATGCCACTCTCTTACCAGCTTAGTCTTTTACTTTTGTTCACGGGTTTCATTTTTCACACCAAAGCACGTTCATCTCTGGGACACAGAACCTGCCTCCTTCCTGAGCGTTATGATGGCTGAACAGTCCCATGGTGTTTATATTTACAGTAATTGTATATAAAATAATTGTATAATTGTTCAAATGTTGTCAATCAAAATCTTCGAAAGCCATGATATCAACATCTGGACTTTCCCAAATCTTTTAAAGGCATAATGATTATTTATTAACAATCATTATGTCTTTAGCATGCCTTTGGCATTTAGCAAATAGAAATATAATGTTGGTAATCCTAACTGACCTCTAACAGAAAATGTTTAGTTGGATTTAATGTCAGACAGCAAGCAATTGGTATGATTGTTAAAATAAAAAAATAAAAAAATGTTGCGCTTCCTGCTTACAAAAGTCAAATCAGCCAGGTGAAGTTACAAGTGTTCTTCAAGGACAGAAAGGGCCACAACTGCAAATGCAAATAAAGAAGGTACGTGAGCACTTTAAGTAGTCATGTGGGTCACATGACCTCAATCATGTGACAAGGAAAAAATTAAACTACTATCAGCTCATCAAAAAGTGCATATTAACCACATAAACACATGGACACATCTGAAAAGCAAAAAGTAATAAATGAAATGTAATAAAATAAAAAGGTATATACAATATAATCACAGTAAACCAAATTAAATACAAACTAAATAAAAAACATAGTTTGTAAACAGTATGGGACATTGTTATATTGTTATATTACATTGTTATTAAGGCCATGGAGTACACATTCTGAAGACATACATCTACCAATAGTTTACATAAACATAGTGTAAATTTAGATCTATGTGAAAGACAATGTAATCAATGTGAAGCTTTTTATAAAGAGACACTGGATGGGTTTGCATAAACTAGAGAGGTAGATCTCTGCAGTCCACCACATACATAAGGGAAATGATTGATGTAGTCCATAATAATATTCAGATAAATAAGTGTACATGAGTAAATAAGTGTTGGATACATTCCAACTTTAATCTAGACTGCCTCAAAAAACTGAACTAATGATGGTAATGTTGATGGTAATGGTAATGTTAAATAAGGACTCTGCAGTCATTATGCTAGAATAATACAGTAAAAATGGACTCTATAAGCCCAACAATGAAACCAGATGTTGGTCTGTATAAATAATGAGGCATTAATTCTGTCTTGTCTTTCTTTTAGGTTCATCATGGATAGTACCTCCTGAATCTTCAAAAAAACAAACTTGTGTTTTAGATGACATCACATCTTCTCTGATTGTACATTTACCTGTTGCAATGGCCCATCTTGCACTACTTAAGTATATATTTGTCTTTTTCTACATTTGTGGATCATTTTGCCAAAGGGACTGCAATGGTGTGGACTGCCCCCAATTGGATAATTGCATTGAAGAAGTTCTTGAAAGGGGTGCCTGTTGCGCTTCCTGCTTACAAAAGGGATGCACTTGTGAAGGGTACCAATACTATGACTGTGTCAATGCTGGATTTAAAAATGGAAAGGTGCCTCAGGGGGACTCCTATTTTGTAGATTATGGGAGCACTGAGTGTTCATGCCCTGCTGGTGGTGGCCGAATCATCTGTCACTTTATCAGCTGCCCTGAGATGCCACCCAACTGCATTGAGGTTTCTGAGCCTTCAGACGGTTGTATGCAGTGCGAACGTGTTGGCTGTATCCACGATGGGCAAAAGTATGAAGCTGGACATTCTTTTCACATTGACACTTGCCGGGTTTGCCATTGCCCCAATGAAGGAGGGAAGCCAATGTGTTACCCTGTGCCAAATTGTGACCCCATGAAAGTCCAGAAACCAATGTTAGCTGGGCCATCTCAAGAGAACAACAACTCTCCTAAATTGTTTGACCAGCAAGATCAAATGGGTCAGTTATCCACACCATATCATCTTCTACCTGAAGGGAATCTTCCTCTTTTTAAAGCACCAGCTATAGACAACGATGAGCTGGAAGAATATGACTATGGTCCAACTGATTTCCCAGACACCTACCCTCAATCTTTGGCCTTTGCCACCCCATCTGCCTCATTCAACAAAGTCAAGAGCTCAGTGTCACAAGGTGAAGACAGAACCAGCAAACTTGAACTTAGAGAGAAGTATGGAGTTCATGACTACCCTGCAGAAACAGATGAAGAACCAATGGAAAGCCCACTAGAAGCTGAGCAAAGTACAGTACAGCCACGAGACTATGAGGGTGCCACAGCTTCTTGGAAGCCTTCGAAGAATCTCACATTCACTGACTTGACAGATTTCAAGTACCCACTGAATGCACACAAACATTTTGGTACTTTTATTCTTCCACTAAACAGAGATCTTGGTAGTGAAAAACAACCTCAAGATCCAAGCTCACAAAATTCAGTTCATCTTCACGAAAGCTCAGAGACAATGACAAATCAAAACTCTACTGATGTTGTCAAATTAAACAACCCCGGACGTCAGATCAGCACAAGTCAAAGTCAAAACAATGAACAGAAACCTTATAGTGAACTGACGTTTCCACTATACTCTTTAGAAAGACCAGTGACTGCAGTCCCACTCCAGAATGCACAGGGAACTGCAGACCCTGAGGAAATATCTGAGGAGGAATACTTTGATAAGCGTGAAGACATAATAACTTTACACAATGTCACTGAATATGAAGGATACAATGAGCCATACGATGTGAAGGCAGCCCAACATGAGACCAACCATGAGGTGTCTGAGAGCAGAGATCTGACTCGCAGCTATGAAGAGACCACACCAGAACCTACCACCAGCTTTGATAGAAATTCAGACTACCAAACAACCACCGCATCTTACATGAGCACCACTACCCAGCCACTTTCAAGTCTCAAGCCAGATGATCAATGGACTAGTCAAAAGGCCAACGACAAGGTGATCCATTTTCCCAGTAAACTGGATAAACCACAGAAAGTGTTTGCTGAGGGAGAGAGGAACGACCGGTCAGGCTTACACCACAAATCTGAGGGTAAGTTAAAAGCATGACGCAACCACAGCATGTTTTTTTTTTATCTTCATCTGTCACTATTAGTTAGAATTTTACATCAAAGTTGTTGAATGCAACTTTGACACTTTACCACGACCAAGTAATGCCCTCAGATTACATGAACATGAGCTGCAGAATGAAATACAGTAGATGTCTCTTGTCACATGCAGTGCTTTTTGTGGTTTATTGAAAACCAGAATATAAAGTCAGAAGCTGAGACTTAGTTGAGACTCATTTGGACTCCATAGTACTTCATAATTCTGTTGTTGAACAGTGGTACTTTTCTGCAGCTTGTTCTACATACCTGGCCAAGCAGTTTATCATTAGTGTAGTGAGGGAGGGTATATCCCCAGATATCTGAACAGGACCATAAATAGTGAGCTCTGGGTATGTCTGGATAAGGGAGTGGACTGCTCCCTACAGTGAACATCCTCTTTCAGCAGTCCCCTCAGTCTGAGCACTAATCCCCAGTATGTTTTACTGCATGTTGCCTCAGCACTCCCATATGAGACACAGTGAGGTCAGAGGCATGGGTCTGTTCATAAATTCTGTTTGCCTGTAGACTTAGGTGCTTGTGTTGTTTTTAATTCTTGTTTATGTGGCACCTAAAGGCCGCCGTGTGGGGCTATTCATCAACATATTAGACAGTGCAAATTTATTTACTAGAAGAGAGTTAAAATCTGGGGAGTCTTTGATATAATTAGATAATGTTTACAAATATGATTGTGAACAAAATATGATTGTAAACACGTAAAAACAATCACTGTCATGTGTGTAGCAACATTGGAGAGGTTTTAACTTTAGTTGAGAGCCTGTAAATTTTAAAACGTTGATGAAATTATGTATATTTAAGATGTGAAAACGTAACTAGCTTTTATTCAATACAATTATCAACATTAGACATACTACACTTCCTTTTATGTCAAACCATGTTATGAATTTTATCTTCATGTTGTACATTATTGTTGCTTTTTCATTTGTTGTGTGAATAACTAATAACTGTTTATCAGTGGAGGCCTTTACTACTATACCTTTTTAATTAAGGAATTGTGATATGCATTTGGTTTTTACAGCAAGAGCTTGTCACATTAATTAGTAAGCTGGGAGAGATGAAATAAAAAAGTGGTAAAGCTACAATACTATTTTGGTGAACAAAAGAGGATGCAACTCAAAGATGTACAATGAAAACTGCTGAAGGATTGTGGAATGCCCCTCCTCTAGGTCAAGACTTCTGCTGGCTTGAAATCATTTTATTATGTTCCCCCAGGCACATCACCTGCTTTAACAGTCGATTAACTTCAACATTATCCTCATCATACTCGTCTTGCAGTGTGCTGCAGTCAAATTACTTGTTTTTAAAACTACATTAATGTAGTACATTTTGTGGGTAAGATTGACATTACAGTACCTGTCAATATATGTCTGCTTTGTGTAACACCCCCTTCAGGTTTCCTCAAAGAGAAAAGAAAAGTACAACATCTGTTCATCTTTATAACAGAACGCCATGAACTACAGTGTCATTGTACATAGATGGCACAGGGAATATATCACTGTAATTTTGTAAAGCTTAAACATTTGCACGTCAATGAATTACATTATTTGGCCTAAGGCTTTTTAACATGTATGAAATCTCCAATAATATGAAAACTAACAACTCTAGTTATGTGGCAGCTTGATGTAGTTTACTGACACACTACAACACTTTATAGTACAATGATTTTATGCCAAATTTAAATGTTGAAGCTTTGTTGCTAAAGAATATATTGAACAGCAGTTTTCCACTGGCAGAATGGAATAAAGCGCTGACTAAAGAGTGTGGTTTTTGGGTGACATCTGGTGAGAAAAATACTATACACTCCTTTTATAGAGCTTGTGAACAGCTATGGTGTCCTACAGAAACATGCTGTTGATAAGCAAACCTCATAGCCCTCATAGTGATTAATGCCGTTCATCATTAATGCAGTCATTAATGCAAGAACATGTGCACAAAAACGAAAAGTGCTTCTTCTTCATCAGTGCTCAGTTTGTCCTACAAATGCAGTATCTGCAATAACCATAAAATAGAAAAAAATATTTTTAGTTGTCTCAACAAATATGTTGAAGGCACATTAATAGTAGTTAGTCATTAATGTAATACATAATCAAAAATAAATGTCCATAGATCACAAGCAACACCACTGACTTGACCTTTGACCCCTACAATGTGGTAGATAGTAGATGTGGATGTCCCTAAATTGTATTATTGATCAATATAGCTGGCAAAATAATGGAAAGAATTACCATGTGTAAAATGTCTTTTGACATATTCTGTCAGTTATCACCAAAGTAAAGTAGTTTGCATGAGTAGCTTGGTAATGTTTTTACGCCGGATGCCCATCGTGATGCAGCGCTCTCCATTTACCCAGAATAGGGACCAGCAAAAAGAACTGTGGCTGGAGTTGCTCCAAAGGGGATTTAAACCTTCAGCACCCAACTAACAGAGTGCACTTCAAATAGTTGAAACTAAATGATAATAGCCAAATTATCCCCTTTTCTTGTCAGGAGAAAGAAAGTCTATTAAAAGTCTATTTATTATCCATTAATAAGTTATTATAAGTAATTACTGGGTGGAGTGGTCAGTTTGTTCTCAGGCCATCATGACTATGTGCAGAGTAAACAGGCAAACCCTTGCATTCTTCCCCTATATGTTTTCACAGCAACATTGCAAAGTCTTGCTGAGAATGTACTGCTGAGCTTGGGAGTTATCAGCCACTACGGTACGCTGCTTCTATCCCAGATGTAATGCTTCCTCAGATAGTGGCGCTTCAGATCACAGACAGGTGACAGTGGGAGTAGGTGGATCAGGGCCTCTCCACCCGGCTGATAATAGACTTTATCAAAGCTGATGACGCATGAGCTCAGGATAGTAGCAGCAGCAGAGCATGCAACACCTGGACAAGCCTTACACATTTGACAAAGCGCTCCGATTCTTTTAGTTTTTTTTCGCCCTGTTGTTGGCTAAAGTTTATGTTGTGGTGACTGTCATAAAAAGGTTTTATATTGACCAATATCTTGTCCAAACAAAGCCTTGAATTAAACTGGTGTGTCCAAATAAAAAAAAGTTTTAGACCTGGTTTATTCCAACATTTTGTCCTAGTTTAGACCTGTTTAGTCCTTGTTTAGTTCGGGTTTAGTCTTTAATATTTATTTTTAAGTCTAGAGCCTTGTATTTCTTATTATATTCCAAATCATTTAAACTTTTTACTATGTCAAAGTTTCATGATATTTTCAATAGTTATTGCATATTACTTGTTTTTCGATTGTGGCGCAGCCCTACTTTTGAACAATGTTATAATTTGGAACTCGGTATTTCCACCAAGCACTGAAGAAACCTCTAGTGTCTTTGAGCTCTATGGAGTATAAAAAGACTCTTGAAAATGAAATGGATTTTAATTCGGTTGAGCTGAATCTTCTTTTTCCAAAGATGAGCGCAACTGAATTATGTGTGTTCCACATTCAAGGTCTCAGACAGTCCCCTGAGAAGAAATGCAATCAAAATGCCAGTCACACTCTTAGGCCCTGACAGATCGGATGGTCATGGGACATGCTTTGCACAATCTGCCCCTCTCATGGCTGTCCAAGCTGTTGAAACACAAATAGAAAAATAAGTCTTTACTTCAGTGTTTCCATAGGATCCCTTTGAAGCATATGTACAGCTTTTTGTGCTGCCTGCACTAAAGTCCTGGGCATGTGTTTGCTGAATGCCAGACAAAAGTTTCCATCTGTTCACCTATAATCACTCGGTTTCCTTTGGGATATACAATTGCAAACACTAAGCATGTGCTCTTTGCAAAAATGAGACTTTGATTTGGAATGTGGACCCCATCCAAATGTTGAGTGTGTATACAAATCTTTAAAGACACTTCTTATGTTTGGATTAGTGACAGAAATTATTGAGCTCTTTAGCAGAATGACATGACCCGCAATGAGACTGAGCTATGGATAACATACAGTGGAAGTGATTGGATTGAGATTGTGTAGCATGTGATGTTGGCTGAAGCCACTGTGACTAGGTTTCCTGGCTCAGCGGCCATTCATCTTAATTTGATCACATCATTTGGAGTTGTCATGTTGGAACATTTACAGTGTGCATTAGAGAATTCAAACCAGATGTTGAAGGGACTAGGGAGGTGTCATTGTTCACTTGCTGCCGACATGAATTTCTCATTAACACAACCCATGGTATTGTTTACTTTTATAAAGCAAAATTATTTAACTACTTTGATAAATGTAATGCTTTTGGGGATTATTTACAAAAATACAAAATGCTGATGTATAAAAACAAGTCATGACTGAACAAAGACTAATGACTAATTATAACCCTTTTTATTATCCATCAAAATGCCACTGAAATACTTCATGTTAGCACAAACGGAGCAGATAAATACAGTCTGATGTCATTGCACGGCTTTGGCTTTGATGTTTGTGCATACAGCCAATCTCATAACTAATTAATTAGTGCTACAAAAAGGTAATGATTCTTTTTTGTTATTTGTTCCCCGCTCGCTGTGTTGTGCTCCATTTAATCTCAGTGGTTTCCTTTGATTTAATGGTTTAATGGCCCAATGGTTCTACAATTTTGGAGCTAGTGTTGTTTATACAGATGAATAAATCAAAAAAATCGTAATTGCTCTAATATACCACCTAAAATTATTACGGTCAAATACATTTGCACATCCACCTGGGAATGTGAGAAATGGGTGGCCAACAGTTCTTTAGTGTCACAATCCTATTTCTCCCTGTTTCTTGTTTTCCATAAGAGCTTATTAAATTGATAGTTACTTTTAAGGTCATGCCTAAATTGGATATATTTTAGTACTTAATACATAATCAAAAGGTTTTGCTCTACTTTAACAATTGCACTTCTAAACATAGGGGATGGCTAACAGTGTTTTATAGAACTATATTGAAACAAATGGCACTCTATAAGTGCTTTAAAGCTTGTGAACGATGGTTCAGAACAACTAACAAGGGCTCTACTGTAGTTGATCTATATAGATGCAATTTTTGGGGCTTGTAAAAGCCCAACACAAGCATGTGATTATGTTTTCTGAAGTGGTCAGTGTTAATGACAAGTCTAAACACTTAATGCATCCTAAAAGTCTTCCAAAGTGATTAAAGGGCCATTTACTTGATGCCAAAATGCAATGAGCTTGTAGTGTAATCAAAGCAATCTGTGTTCACCTGGATAAGCTCAATTGTTGAGAACACTGTAGTATGCCAGGGCCTTTTACTTTTGTTGTTTTACGCTATGTGTGTAATCGACAGGCAGTATCTGTCTGGAAGTGTGTGACACATCATTGATGACCATGTTCATAGATTACAAACCAGAAACACCTCCTCAGCTAGATTTAAAGGTTTGTCTTTTTGTAAGGTGTGAATGCCGTCTTCATCTAAACTAGCAGCCAACAGGTTTTGGGCTAATAGCAATATTCTTAAACAGCCTCTTAACTAGCCTGGTATACCAGACCGTTTTCCCTTTTTTAAAAAGGAGGACGGTCTGGTCCCTTCCTCACAGCAAATCCTTTCCTCAGTGATTCAGACAGACCAATCACAAGCCGTTTGTCTGCAGCAGGGTGTGGTTTGCTGGCTACATCCTACTTGTGTATGATGGTGTCCGCTCCAACGCTGGCCGTATTAACTAGTGGCACTAACGAAGATTCCTTGTTGAAAAGCAGCTGTGAAGTGTCGCCAACAGGGTACCAGACGAACTTCTTTGTGAAACATATAGAATAGGAAAAGAGTTGCGGCTGGCCAGGCTACCCCTTAACTGCAGTAATGTGGAAACTACTTGACTTCCAGGGCATGCAGGCATGTTTTGCTCTCATTGATGTCTTATGAATTCTCTGTCCATGTATAGCCATTCATCAGAGTTCAAATCTTATCATGGCATTAGTGCAGTATGTCATTAAGGCACATATTTAAGAACTATTGTATGTTGTATTTATTGTATTGTTGAACAATTTAATGGCTAACTTTGTCAGCTTTTACAGTGAGAAATGCATTGGGCCAAAAAACAAAGCAGTAATGGAGAGCAGTACCTCAAACATGTATGTCAAGTAAAATTATCTTCTACTTACAACAAAGCTGACCTACTGAGCCAACAATCACTGACTGAAAGAGGGCTGCATAGCTGAAAAAAATTATGTTTTTTGCAAATCAGGGGGAATGGAACAACCATGGTAGTGACTCAACACGTGATGAGCGTTTTTAATAAACAGCCATTTAACCCCTAACTTTATACAAATATATGACCTCTACTTTAACAATGCAGTATAGTGTTTTTGACCCTTTGCTATTTCATTGTGTAAGGTTCAGTCCATGAGTAGTGTTCATAAGTTTAATATATTGAGAAAATTACTCTAATATAGCCCTCAACTAAACTTTAGGTCTCCTATTCCATTTGGTCTCTAGTCTCTACCAACTGTACTAAGGCCAACAGTCCCCCTTATTTACAGGTTTGGTGAAGTTCAGTGATTTGCTTTTAGATGGACGACCCTCAGGTGTCTTGCATGTGCACCATCTCCTCTCCACTGATTTAGCTCATGCCTGAAGCTCTCAATCTTATTTAAAGTCTGCGGTGGTACAGGTCAATATTATCTTGAACCTTGAGGGCAACACGTATGACTCACCTTGGTTCCAACACTTGCACGCTGTCTGCCCTGATGCTGTTGTGATGAAGGTGTGCTCTCACGCTGACTTTTCATATGAGCCCAGTCTCTCGTGTAGTTCTGTAATCTACTACTAAGCACACAGATTACCAATATGTGCAAGACAGTGTACCTTTGCTATCACACACTACACCAGCCGAACAGATGTGGAGTACGTATAGCTAGAGCGGTGTCAAATGAATTTGAATAAAATGATTGTTTTTGTATTCTTCTTGCCTGTAGTGAATGGTTGTCTGTCTAAGTTAGCCCTGCGACTAACTGGCCACTATCCATGGTGTACACTACCTAAGGCCCAAAGCTGCTGGAATAGGATCCTCCAAAAGGATCTAAGATAAATGAATGTCACAGAGGGACATATATTTCTTGATAAGAAGCTCATCTCACTGACATTCCGGGTAGAAAACTAAAACCACATTTATTGTTATACCCTGCAATAGGCTCGTAGATGCCAGCCTTAAAAGCAACAAATATGGCGTATAATGGATGATACTGATTTTGATTCTATGTTATATTGTTAACATTTAACTCCACTTGAAAGGTGTTCTAAGACATATCTTAAGTGGATCTGCAAAAGTCTTCTTTCTTCAGCCCACTATCTGCAGACGTATTTTGTTTGTGCAGCTCATTGGCGGCAATACTCTAAATAAAGCTGCTGTAGACAGGTCCCGATCTGTCACTGGGAAACTTATCTCTGAATAGGAGCAGATAGCTTGGGCTATGACCCCAGTCACGCTGCTGTGTGGGGCTCACAACGGCAGTAAAGTGGTGCATTGAGCAGCTAATCATCCAAAACCTGCATGATTTCAGTGTTTGTAGGGCAAAAGAAAGAGACAGTCAACTGTTCTGTTTCAGGAGGTGTGTAGGAAAGCAGAGTGGTAGTGCTGTCGTCAAGACTGAGTCAAGGCCAGGACCAGTGCATGATCCGTTTGAGGAGATACCAGGGAACAGTTCTTACATTCAAAAGGTTTCTGTCCTCTTTAGGGCAGAATGACAGGGGAAAAAATAACATTGCAATTATTTTGAGTAATTTTCAAATAAGCTATGTTCCTTTTTCTGTATTAATAAAAGTTAATGTTAATGTCTGAGGAATTTACTTAATTATCATAGCCTTTGTTATATCCATGTTGCATATAATCATTTTACACTGTTCAGGCCTTGTCCAGTTTTGAACCTATGAGCGGTTTACCAAAGGTTAGGATGGAGGCATGAAGGGGTCATCTAAGTTCAAATTTAGAATTGGAACTGTTCTTGGTTGTATTTATGTATAAAAGCTTCAATTCAATCACAGTAATATGGTTGATTAAAAAATCATTTGTTGGGCCTGATGTAAAATCCTTGTTCAAGGACATTTCATTATCCGCCGTGTATTTGACTAATCTCAATCAGTAATAAATAGCTTTTTTTATCCTCTCCAAAGCGCAGGGAAACTGCAGCTGCAATTTTTGTAATCAGTATTTCCAGAAATAAAAGTACCCTTTTCTTTTTTCCTCATCTTACAAAACAAAGTGTAATGTGGATGGCATATGTTAAAGCACATATGTTGTTGAGTCATAGACTGAAGAAGGATAGTGGACCGTTAAACTTAGATGCCCCCTAGTACTACAAAACCTCATGTGAAGCCACTGATGTCTTAAATAATAGAAGTAAAAGGGCTTCAAAGAGTTTGGGAAGCTCGAAGCATGGAGAATCAAGAAAAGGAAATTTTGTCTAGTCCAGCTCCAGTCTAACTAAGCCCCATACTACGGAAGCCCTGAACAACAAGAGAAAAAA
Organism: Perccottus glenii; assembly: GCA_024416835.2. Taxonomy (NCBI): domain Eukaryota; kingdom Metazoa; phylum Chordata; class Actinopteri; order Gobiiformes; family Odontobutidae; genus Perccottus; species Perccottus glenii. Next base: position 52,734,925 of record CM044546.2, on the reverse strand, counting down.
TATATATTTTGCTGCTCCATTTCATAAGTGCAAAATATTTTTTTCTAATCTAAGACAATGACTTTCTTACCACTTTGGTGGTTAAGACAAGTACTACAACACAAACCAATAATTTTTTTTTGTTGGCGTTTTGGGCTACAGGCAGTTCTTTTCTCAATAAATCAGTAAAAACAAACTTAGAAATTGATACTCTGCCGTCAGGGGTCATTAACAGGAGAAAAAATATTTTGCACTTAGGAAATGGGGCGCTGAAATATTTTTTGATTCCAGTTGGACTTGTACCTTTGGAATTTTAAAGTGTGAATTTTAAAGTGTGATTGTAGTCACACTGAAGCAATGGTCTAACAAACTAAGTCTGTTTATAGTATGTTAAATGTATCTTTGAATCTGGTAGCATTCAAAGAGTTGTTATGCATAGTGTGACAAGACCAATATCAGCTTGTTTGTTTGAGTCAAACGTTATTTTTTATTATAGTAATATCCCTACACATCAGGCAAACCCTTTCATGCATGAATTATGAAAGCCACAGTCGAGATTTTTTTTCTCAGTGCTTTTATTACCCTTTGGGCATAAAAAAACAAAAACTGAACTTTTTTTTTTTTTACTTGTAACTCTCAATGAGTTATTCACCTGTCCACTCAGGTGGACTGCATGAATCTAGGTTTTTAAGTTCTAACACTGCTCAATGCATTGCAAAATCACTAAACTCTACCTTTTTGAACATATTTTATCAAAAATATTGTCAACAGTTTTCTAAACACAATTTTAAATTAAATTTAGCTGCATTGTCTGCTTTAGTGTGTTGTGCATCATTTCACTAATTCTATCTTGTATGAAAATTGCCAAAGCACCCAGGGCACAAAGCCACAAGACACCGCTTGCAGATGTATTTGGTCTTTCTTGTGCATGCAGCATCATGGCATCTGTTTGCATTTTTCACTTCGATGAGCTGAGGCCAGTGGTTTCCTGGGCCAAACCTTATCCTCATCCTCACACTCAACTCCCTCAGCATCCTCAGTTTCACTGTCACTACTGGCTAATCCTTCTTTTTCTGGCAGCTATTCTTCATCGGGGGTGCACGTGGCAGAGTGGTTAGCACTCCTGCCTCACAGCAAGAAGGTCGTGAGTTCAAAACCCGGCCGACTCAAACATTCTCAGCCGACTCCGGTCTTTCTGTGAGGAGTCTGCATGTCCTCCACGTGTTACTGTGTCTAAAAGTCTGTCCTGCGACTAACTGGCCACTGTCCAGGGTGTACCCTGCCTCAGGCCCAAAGTTGCTGGGATAGGCTCCAGTCACCTGCGACCCCTAATGGGACTAAGCGGTAGAAAATGAATGAATGAATATTCTTCATCGCTGCTACTAGCTTTATCCTCACTTGATCCGGATGGGATTTGCTCCACTATCCTGTAGGTCTTTCTATCACGCTCTGCACTTGAACTCTACAAAATATATATATACATTATCTATTATTCACATAATAGAACTTATCTGCACAAAAGGTTTTTGTTACAAAAACTGCTAATTACATTGTAATAGCATACATAGATTGATTTACAGTCAAAAAGGTACTGCAACTATACAATTTACAATACAAACAAAGTTCTGATAATAAAATTAATTGTTGTTGAATTATAACCAACAATTCATGATGTCCAAATTAGTGGACAGATAAATAATCCAAATTTTCTCCCAAGATAAAATCAATACTTTGAAAATTTAACAATACTAGGTTACTTTAGATGGTACTTGATGCTATCATATTTTTTTTACCTCCTTTTCCTACTAGAAAAGGTTTGGCAAGGTATTCCTGAAGTGGTCAGCCTGTCTGGCTTTCCGTCGGCCATCTTGGTTTTAAGAATTATTTTTACACTTACAGTGGCTGACCAATGGGTGGCAGTGTAACAGATTAACGCACTAGCGTCCACAGAAGTGGATTATATGCAAAATCTCAGTCAGAACCCATGCACATACAAGAAAACAGTTTTTAAATAGCTGTCCACTGTAGTGACCACTATGCATGAAAGGGTTAACATAAATGAAAATCAATGGGAGGCAGGTTTTATGGGCCAACCCTGACTTCAGAGATTTCCTGCCAGTTTTGTATACAACAGTATACATAAAGTAATAAAGTTCTTTACTAAAGATTCTCAAACAATCTTGAAAGTTGAAGAGTTTCAAAAGCAAATGGATCTTTTGCATATACTGTATATCAATTTTGAACTCCCTGCTGCGTGGTATTTGGAGTAAACACGCACAGACGTTTTCCGCAAGGCACTGGGGCAGGGTGCCGCTGTAGACTGGTTGCTGCTCATGTGTGTGTGCAGCTGATAGATTGCCAGACATGAAAAGGCCAGACTGGTGCTAGAGGCCGGGTACGCCCACTGGGCTTTGCATGAGATTAACATTTGTCAGCGCAGGGCAATAAGAGAACAGCAAGTGCACTTCTGTAGTTCACAGCTATGTGTCGCACAGTTAGTTCAGACCTTGCTATTTGAGGATTTTTAAAAAATATATATGTTCATTTTCAGTGATCCACATAAGAGAGGTTCTCACTTCCCATCTGGTATCAAAACGTCACATGTAATTATTTTCTAGACTCAATAGCCCCATTTATGCATCTTTCAATTGATGTCAATTTGATTTTATTGATGTTATTTAACATATAGAGAGCAGTATTAAAACTCTAACAAAGTTCAGTCTTGTCCAGTCTACACTCGGACAACTCTATTCCATTCACTCATTGTACCCGACTTACTCTCTCTTGAAAATGCCTTCAATGATCAATTTTTGGCCTTAACACAAGCACAACCATTTCAGTCCCTAAAACAACATCCATTCCATTATCACTTTCAAGGTTAGAAATTTGTGATTTGGCAATTGTGGAAAATGTTAGACAGGGATATTTTGACAGGGATGTATTTTGAACTGAGTGATAATAACAAAAATTAGGAAATAAAAGTTTTGTTCTTCATATATTTATGTTCTAATAATACATCAAACAGTAACTTTAGATTTTGTTAGTGTTGCTCTAGAACATTCTAAATTTCAAACAATGTCCATTACTGTATTGTGGTGAGGTTTTGCTAATCCTTAGCTGCGGTATTCAAATGCACTACCTAGAGGTAGGTCTGAAAAGATCACTATAAATGTATGATCATTTTAAAAACACAAAAAAGGACACAGTAGGGGCTTCACTTTCTCCACATTGGTTAAATGGCATATTTCAACAACAGCTCTCAAACCATGACATTCTCTTATTGCTTATATATGACCCCCTGGGGGTACAGCCAAGCAGCCACAATACTTCCATTTGACAATGAGGCTTGTGTTGATTTAGAAATTCACCGATCTTTAAGCTGACCTCCACAAAGTGTGAATAAAATAGTTTGTTGCCAAGTCTACACTAGAGACTCCACCTGAGGTAATAATGCACTGATGGAGCAGGGCTTTGTTATTCCACAGAAGGACATACTGGAAGAGAATGTAAAATACACCTGACCTTCCAGAGCAAATGAACTGAAGAAATGTCTACGGCCAAAAGGAATAGCTTCGATGGGTGTGATCTCGGGCAGAAAACAGTCAGGTCTCTGCAGACAGGAAGCCACTAATTGGAATTTGGCAGTGAAATGCTGTTTTTGAGGTCTTTGCTGCTGCAATGATATGCGAGGATGTGCGCTGCTTCGAGGTTCAAGAGTAACATTACACCTGTTGTGGGTTTTTGTAAGGACCAAGGAAAATAAAGGTTGGTATTGGAGCAATCTGGAGAGGTTAAAAACCCATGGGAAGATTATATGTCCAGTTGTGAACTGAAAATGTAGTATAAAGAATGTTGTTTCTTGGAGGTTTTGGCAGATTATGGAGCTCACATCTAGTCTTCATGGTTACTGTGTCAATGTCATTTCCTCTCACCTTTTCAAATTACTCTTAAGGTAAGTTGTCTTCTTTCATCCATTGAGTTATCCAATGTCCTTTTGTCCAGAGTTTGGGCCATGAATTACAATTTCTTGTCCTCAGCTTATTAAATGAAGAAGGCACAAAAACTATAGATGTCATTACCTACCAGATAAATGCCATCTTTTTCACATATTGTTTTGTATGGTTTGCCCAATTTCAGCCCCCAAAAATGGCATTTTAGCCACATCCTTTCTTATGTTTTCAGGTGGATCACAGTTCACTTGTTACTTTATATAGAAATTAACTAAGTTTGATAAGAAATTCATTTGATTTAATGGGCTGATCTAACATGTTTTGGATTACTTACAATCTCCATTATTACAGCACTATAGTTTAAAATCATTCATTAATTTTCTCTTGCTTTATAGTTTTACAGTTGTGCTCATACGTTTACATACACTGGCAGAATTTGTGATTTCTTTGGCCTTTTTTTTTAGAGAGTATAAATGATAGTACTAACTTGGTTATACAATAACTACCTACAGCTGAATACAAAAAAGACTGAAACTTGAATCTTTGCACCAGACCAAAAAATACCTCAAATCAAACAACACCTTGGTTCCCTGGGTTCTTCCGTCCAGTCGAGCCTCAGAAACCTTGGTGTTCTGTTTGACCAATCGATGTCTCTGGACAGTCATTCTAGACAGTTGGTCAAAAACTGTTTTTATCATTTGAGAAACATTTCTAAATTGAGAGTGTTTTTGTCTAAAGCTGACTTGGAGATGATTATTCATGCTTTTATTTCTTCTCGTCTTGATTATTGTAATTATCTTTTTACTTGTTTGAACAAATTGTCTCTGAGTCGACTACAAATGGTGCAAAATGCTGCAGCCAGGCTTTTAACTGGAACCAACAGAAGGGCTCACATTTCCCCGGTTTTATCCTCACTACATTGGCTTCCAGTCAAATTCAGAATTGATTTTAAAATTTTAGTCTTGACCTTTAGAGCTCTGCATGGACAGGCCCCCCAGTACATCACTGACCTGCTGACCCCTTACTCCTCCTCCCGCGCTCTTCGGTCTTCTGGTCAGAACCTTCTAACGGTCCCCAAAACCCGTTTTAAAACTCGGGGAGACCGGTCTTTCCAAGCAGTCGCCCCCAGACTCGCCCCCCCCCTGTCACTGCGAGTGGACGCTTCTGTTGATTCTTTTAAAAAGCAGCTGAAGACACTTTTATTTAAACAAGCTTTTAGTTGATTGGGCTTTTTATGTTTTTTATGTTTTGAATATTTTGTGGTTTTAATTTTTATTCTCATATATTTATTGTTCTTTTATTGCACTTTGTAAAGCACTTTGTGATTTATATCTGTGAAAGGTGCTATATAAATAAAATGTACTTACTTACTTACTTCTGATAAGGGTCATTCGGGTAGTTGCTTGACAATAAATGGCTTCACCCGATTACTAACTATAAGTGAAAGAAAGGTTTTTATGTTATCATCCATATTCCCTGAAAAGTGGACAAAAGTTTACAAACTCTTCCAGGATATGTAAACCTATGAGCAAAACTGTGTGTGGCTTAAACATTTTGCCTTGTGCAGAGAGCAGTTTTGCAGAAACCATATTGATAAATGTGTTTTAGAGAGTGGGACTGGTGCCTGCTTGTGTTATGAATTGTAAAAAAAAAAAAAACACTTGGAAATACTCAGAATGCTTGCTCTCTTTTCATTCGACTGAAAAAATAAATATGCCATCCATTAGCTTTCTAAATCTTTTCAGTTCACTTCAGAGAATTGTGTACATTTACTTGGGTGGTACTTGGTTTCAAGCCTATGTCAGCTGTAAGTAAATTTGACAATTTGTTGTCTCACTCATGCATGGGTTAAATTATTACGTTATCACTGCAACCATACCTCCCAGTTTGTGTTAAATAGGTATAGCTAGGCTATTTGCTTGGTTAATAAACATTTGACCAAAAGAAATTAAAGTCTAGCAGAACATTTAATTAACACCAACTGATGTCTCAGGGATTGCCGGTGCCTGACAGAGTATCAAAGCCATTTGCAGCCTGTTATAAAGCTTTTTCTGATGCAATCCAGATTCCAGGACATTAAATATTAAAGGTAGTTTAAGGAATGTGTCCATATGTGCACCAGGCCACCTCTGATATAGTTGGACAGATCAGGTGGAGGAGTTCATCAGGCGTGAACAGCTCTATCTATCACTTCACTGTTTTTTGGTAATGAACCCAAACCTTCACGGCAGAGCTGCTTCATTTATCACTCAGAGACTAAATGTGAGAGTTGGAAGGCATCTTAGGTCCCACTGCTGTGTGAAGTATGTTCTCAGATGTGTAGCCAAAGGACAAGCAGGAGGTAAGTCCACTAATTACCTGAGAAACAATAGAAACAAGCAGGAGTATTTATAGATGACAAACAAATACAACACTTATGTGGATAGTATCTGTGAGAGCCAAGAACAGCAGCAGTCCATATCCAATGAGATAGACATAGAGCCAGAGCGACCACCATAGAGACCACAGAAGTGGCTGAGAGGGCAAAAAGGTCAAATGCTATTTGCTGAACTGAATGACCAATATTTGGCATGACATGCAGGGACAATGGGAAAAATTAATAAACAAGGCAGAAAAAGTACACCCAAACCAAAAAGTGCATGTCCCTATGCCAATACCTGCATATGTAAAATGAAAACACAATCAAAACGATCTACACCCAGTTGTCTAAAGGTATGTTTGGCCTGTAGAGGCACTATGAACCCCACCACAACAGTCATTACACAAGAGAAGAAGTAGCAGCTTCTTCCTTGAGAGCTCTACCACTGAGCCACTGTGCATTATACATTATACATGTAATGCTCACAATACATGTATAAATGTAATAATGTCACTGTTGTATAACTCAATGTGTGTAGTCAGCACTCAGTTCTACAACAAAATGAAAACAGGACAGATTCTTAAGTTCATTCCTCTCTCCTCCTGTATTGCCTTTGTTACTGCCTATCTTTTCAGGAAAAAGATGGAATGACCCTCATCCCTTTCAGGTTAAAGGGGGGTTTTAACAAACAAAAAGAGACACAAAAAAGGGGTGGTGGTCTCCTAGCTATAACAACTAAAAGACCAAAATAAGCACAAATTTCCACCACAGCAGAATAGTACACTCCAGTTACATGAGCTTTCACAGTGGAGGGTTTAGATATGGATTGCATTATTTCTATATTGGAGCATACTTAGAAAAAAAATAAATGAATAAGCTTTTCTCTAAAATTCTGTCTAGGACTTTCCTAAGGCCGAAAACTTGTGAACTCTGGTCCAGGTTTTTCAGGCACGTGGAACCCTGGAATAAAAACACCTCAGCTCATTAGTCACTCTGGACCAACAGCGGCCTGTCCTGCAGCTCATAGACATATGTCAGACACATCTGGAAGAGCAGCACCACATCTGGACACATCTGGCTTTATTAATGCCTCATACACTGGCTTGTCACATGGTTGTGTTATAAACAGGACAATAAACTACTGATTTATTGACATAGTTGTCTACAGAGATCAGATTATTAGGCCTCAGACAATGGCTACTCACTCATAAACACTGCTGTGAAAGTGAGCACACAGCATCTGGACTGGTTTAAAGACAAGTGCATGAGATTTATCAACAGATATTATATAATATATTCCTGTTGTTGTTTTTATGATGATGTTTTTAATTATATCTTTGTAGTTTTCTTGCAATTTATACTTATTCATTTAACATAATTTGAAAATACATGTTATACATGTATGTATGTATGTATATATATATATATATATATATATATATATATATATATATATAAATATATATACACATACAAAGGATTATTAGGAACACCTAATCATTCAATTCTTTCAATTTCTCATTAATTCAAGAATCTAATCAACTAATCACATGGCAGTTGCTTCAGTGCTTTTAGGGGTGTGGTCCTGGTCAAGACAATCTCCTGAACTCCAAACTGAATGTCAGAATGAGAAAGAAAGGTGATTTAATAAATTTTGAGCGTGGCATGGTTGTTGGTGCCAGACTGGCCGGTCTGAGTATTTCACAATCTGCTCAGTTACTGGGATTTTCACGCACAACCATTTCTAGGGTTTACAAAGAATGGTGTGAAAAGGGAAAAACATCCAGTATGCGGCAGTCCTGTGGACAAAAATGTCTTGTTGATGCTAGAGGTCAGAGGAGAATGGGCCGACTGATTCAAGCTGATAGAAGAGCAACTTTGACTGAAATAACCACTCGTTACAACCGAGGTATGCAGCAAAGCATTTGTGAAGCCACAACACGAGCAACCTTGAGGCGAATGGGCTACAACAGCAGAAGACCACACCGGGTACCACTCATCTTCACTACAAATATAAAAAAGAGGCTACAATTTGTACCAGCTCACCAAAGTTGGACAGTTGAAGACTGGAAAAATGTTGCCTGGTCTGATGAGTCTCGATTTCTGTTGAGACATTCAGATGGTAGAGTCAGAATTTGGCATAAACAGAATGAGAACATGGATCCATCATGCCTTGTTACCACTATGCAGGCTGCTGGTGGTGTAATGGTGTGGGGGATGTTTTCTTGGCACACATTAGGCCCCTTAGTGCCAATTGGGCATTGTTTAAATGCCACGGCCTATCTGAGCATTGTTTCTGACCATGTCCATCCCTTTATGACCACCATGTACCCATCCTCTGATGGCTACTTCCAGCAGGATAATGCACCATGTCACAAAGCTCGAATCCTTTCAAATTGGTTTCATGAACATGACAATGAGTTCACTGTATTAAAATGGCCCCCACAGTCACCAGATCTCAACCCAATAGAGCATCTTTGGGATGTGGTGGAACAGGAGCTTCGTGCCCTGGATGTGCTTCCCACAAATCTCCATCAACTGCAAGAAGCTATCCTATCAATATGGGCCAACATTTCTAAAGAATGCTTTCAGCACCTTGTTGAATCAATGCCACGTAGAATTAAGGCAGTTCTGAAGTAGAAAGGGGGTCAAACACAGTATTAGTATGGTGTTCCTAATAATCCTAGGTGAGTGTATGTGTAAGGTTTTGAGAGTGGTATAGACTTGTATCTTGTCTTTTTTATCCAATTAGTAGTAAGACTTTAATCATGTGCATTTATTTGTTTTTTTTCTGTTTCTGGGACTAATGTTTGACCACTGCTGCATTGTCTTCTGGTGTGGTTTACTTTTACATTGTACTTTACAAAACAAGCCTACCACCTGAGGGGGTGCTGTAAGTAGTATAATGAGCTTTCATATTTCCTCAAAAGGTTTAAAGTTAATGAAAACAAGCCAAACAGATCCGGTGTGAGATCCATGGGACAGATTCACAAAAATTGCGTGGCAAGAAGAGGCTTATCTAGCTTATCTATTTAAAAAACATTGAGACTCAGAGATTTGGTACTTAAAAATTAAGCGAAAAAAAAAAAAAAAAAAAAAGAAAACAAGTGAATTCCAATTGTCCTTTCAATAAGGACGGCAATTAAAATTCACAGTTTTTTTTATTTTTCTTTTTTTTTGGTGTCACACTTTGTTTTGAGCTCTGATTGTCACACCAAGGAACCAAGGATAAAGATGGGAAAAAACACCAAATTTCAAATTTTAACTAAATGCTAGAGGGTGCTATTCCTTTGATCAATTGTTATTATTACTCAAGAATAATGTATGGTTCAAACACAACACACAACTTTAAATCATAAGGAACACACATTCAAGTTTCTCGGTGTCTTTTGGTTCCCTGACACTCTCAGCTCTCTGTATTTTCTATTTACAGGAAAGCTCCATAAGCCAGTCAGTTCCAGGATATGTTCCGTACCGACCAATCACATTCGAAAGCCGCTGGAGAATTCACGTTTCCTTGCATCACGTAAAGATGTTTACGTCGCGTTAAGATGTTTTTGCACGGCATGTTGGTTTGTTTACTTCTTTGTAGAAAAGAGAAATGGTTACATATTTTTCTTTATATGTCTATGAAAACAATTCAGAAATGCAATAATAACTTTCTGTGACAATAAAACCCACACAGATTTAACCCTAAAGTTACCTCACAAAGCACTTTCCCTTCTTTAACCCATCCTTTAAGTGCAGGCCCCAGACTGGATGTTAATGTCAGCTCTACCCCTTTATTCAAAACCCAAATCAAAAAGGCACTCTGTCCTTAATAATGAGACGAAACATGAAGCACCTCAAAGCACACGTTATTCCTCTTTCAGATCAGAAACAGATTGCTTTGAGGCTCATCTATAAAACACAGACACATCAGCTTTAAACCTCAGATCAAAGCCTCTTTAAACTAGATCTTTCACAGTCTACCATCAGAACGCTGCACTGAATAAAACTCTCAACAATTGGGAGCAAAATCCGATGCCGTTTTCACTTTTAAGCTTTTCCCCTCGACTTGTTTTAGAGACAATGCTTTTTTTTTATATAAATGATGCACATTTAGGCGGCTTTGCTTGTAGTGAATGGAGTTGAAAATAAATGCAGAATGAAGTTAGCAAAGTTTCAAAGTGGGACATAAAAAGGCGGTATCTGAGAGTTTCTTAGCTCTGTGATACTTTCTTCTGTCTTCAACGTGCCTTGTGCTGCATGAGCTTAGCATAGTTTAGGCTTATTGAGATGAAAACAATGGAGTTTACATCAAGGAAATAAAGCATGCTGTTAAATCTGATCAAACTCAAAGCCATGTGGAGCTAATTCTCCAACAGGGTCTGTGTTTCATTAGACGAAATAAGCCTGAACAGGAAGTTGCATGCTGTAGTTTTTAATGTGGCAAATGGGTTCCGTGCAATAAGACAACACTAAATCTTTCCTTGACTAAACATTTTTTCGTTGACATAAATTAGACTCATGTTGTTTAATAGAGAAAAACAAAGCATCATTACGCGGCGGTGGGAATCAGAAGAATATGCAAATGCTCTGTAGTGTAGAAGCTAACGTAGGTTTATTGAGTGAAAAGTACAAAAGCTCTTTGTGGCGGCTGTATAGTTTAGGGTAATGTCTGGATGAAGGCAGCGGGCTGAGACGGCTTTGGGGCTGATGCGAAAGGCTCATTGTTTCCAGGGCCAAACAGCACAAGCTTTCTGATATAGACTCTTTTTTTCCAGCCTTTGCATTGCAGGATGTCTTTGTACTTCTCCAGAAAAAAAGAATATTAAAAAAGTTTGCAGACTCCTGACTTGACAATCTAAAAATTGTTTAATATGCTGTTATTCTTACTTATAAGATTAGATTCTGTATTTACTGTACGTTTAAAAAGGTAAATTCTGGTTACAATAGCTATGTTTTTTTAAGCAGAAATAAAACTGTTCAGTCAGACTTCCAGTTCATTCATGTCACCATACTCTAATAATATACAGTAAAACTCATCCATTTTATAGCATCCAAGATGCATCACGGAGTAGCCATGTTAGCCATTTTGTTTAAGTCAAGTAGAAGTTTAAGACTTGAACAGCAGCAGCACGCCACATCCACCTCATTTGACAGAGCAGTCATCTGTAATTAGCTATGTTAGCCTTTTCTAACATACTTTATGGTACTTACTATTTTCAATGCCCTAAACTTGTCCATATCACTGAGGTCTTACATTTGAAACTATGTGCAAAATCAGTCCATTGTAACTTTCTGGAAACCTCAGGAGCACAGCTAACAGACCATTTTTGGTGCCCAAAGTTAGCCCATGGTCCAGACCAGTGGCTTTTGAATGTGGTGTAAACTGAATGAAAGAAACATTATACCTTTGCTCTCCTCAATCACCTGCCTGATCCTGTTTTAATAATGCATAGTACTTATATAGCCCTTTTAAAGATACCCAAAGATGCTTTACAAATCTTTACATTATTCACTCCACAGTCACACACTGGTGGTGGTAAGCTGCATCTGTAGCCACAGCTGCCCTTGGGCAGACTGACAGAGACGTGGCAGCCATTTTGCGTCTACGGGGTATAGAACAACCGCTCTACCACTGGACATTTTTAAATGTGATGCTAAACTCGGTCTAAGAGCAACAAAGCGGCAGTAGCTCAGTGGGTAGAGCGGTCGTCCTTCAACCGGAAGGTAGGCATTTCGATTCCCGCTCTCCCCACAGTTCATACTATTGTTGTGTGTCCTTGGGCAAGACCCTTAATCCACACTGGTAATTACATTAGAACAATGTAAGTCTCTTTGGATAAAAGCGTCAGCTAAATGAATAAATGTAAATGCAAAGCACAGATGATTTTATGCTAATGTCACCTATCATGTTGAGCAGAACTTTACCTTTAAGAATTTATCAGATGCAAAGTTAGCTCTTGCTTTTTACATACATTCCCATATGTTTAGAAAGTGTTATTGGCAGTTTTTGCAATAATTGAGAGTAGTAGATCATTTATTTCAAACAAGTAAATCCAATTAAATAATACCATTTTCATCTGCTCCAAACCATACACAGCCTCTTTACGAAGTTCTATTTAATAATAGATAAAAGTGGAAGGGATACCAAAAAATGGATTCTCAGTTTGTCGTAAAGCAGAGGTCTGGGACTTAGTGACCTAACACTAAACAGCGATGTCTGCTTGAATATAAAGGTTTTAACCCTGATTCATATCCCTTACTGCTTTTTTACTGGTTGGTCCCTGAGACTGTAGTAAAACGTTCCTCATAAAAATCCTGCTGTCGTCTGGTGTAGAGTTTACCTCTGGAGAGCGTGTTGAAATGTTGAAGGCGCTTCTGAGACCCTGCTGTAGTTTACCATATGTTTTTGTCTGAGCTGCTCCTGGCTGCTCTGTGCAGTGGAACAGTGGACATACTGGATTCACAGCCAACTCTTTTCACTCCATGACTTTTGTGTGCTGATGTTTACAGGTGGAGCGGATGACAACCTGGTGCAGAGCTGCTGTGCTACTGGACAGGCGTGGGCCAGACAGAAAGACAACTGTGACCATATGCCAATCCTCAGCAGTGACAGGCAGCCTATATGCAGGTAAATACCAGGCAATCAGGGAATAGCACAATGTAGGCTGGCACAATGGCTGAAATCCACTGTAACGTTTACAGCTGTTGTCAGCCATTTTTCTAGTTCAGTGCAACCCTGGATTCCAGATAAAATTTATCTAACATTACCAGAAAAGTAAACAGTGGACCATTTTGTACACTTAAATGTCACAAGTTATTCTCATGTTTTATGCAGTTTAGACAAGTAAATGCAGTTTTTAATTCACAAAACAGGAACACTAAGATTACCAAAGTAGTTTCTAATGTCTCCCTTTTTGACTGAAAACTGCCTCCTTCTGACACATTTCAGTAGAAACAAGGATTTACGATTCCCTGGGCAGGTTTTTAGAAGTCATTTGGCTCTTTGCTTTGATTTAAAGTAATTCTTAATTGTTTTGTGTGTCTGTATTTAGTAGTTTAAATAACAAAAGCTGTATATACCAGCTGACAAGATACATCACATTAACACTGTACTCACAATAACAGGAGAAAATTAGGCCCGAGACATACTTGTTGTTTGAGTATCCATTGGCATGAGCATGATATGGTTATTCAATATTCTCACATAGATTTGACACATCAATAGTGCACCTATGATAGCTGGTAAAGGTTCCATAATTCCATAACATTAGTCTCTATAATAAAACTGAAATGATAAATCATATTTTTTTTTTCAGTGTGGCTCAGAAGCAGTGCTGTCTCAGCTCAGTGAAGGAGGTCCACTGTGAGTCCGGCCTGACTGCAGCCAAAGCTGGACACACCTGTGACATGCACCAGGACGCTCAGTGTGCAGACGACTCCCATCAGGCAAGTCCCATCCAGCAAAAAGTACCACAGTCATGACTCAAACTGGAACAAAGAAAGACACTCTAAATGACATTTTCTAATCTGCCATGTTTTGATTTATGGTTTATAAATTAGCAAACACAAAAATACAAGAAATTTAAATGTCAAGCTTTCACTCTGGTCAAAATAAGATGGATTAAAATACTATAGGGCAAAATGATCTATTCCTTCCTTTTTTACGACGTGGTACAGTCAGACATAAATCACTAGGGCATGGTTTGTAAGGGCAAAGGACTGTGAGTTGACTTGCATTCCCTCTGCAGTGGAGCCACCATAGATTGATTTTCTTTCTTCAAGCCAGGGCAGCACCTTTCTGTGTGGAGTTTGTATGTAATTCACATGTCACGCTCAGCTTTCCTCAGCCATAAAAAAAGATTTTTCATTTTACTTTACTTAAATAAAGTTCAAATAAATAAAATATAATATTTTTTCTGTTTGTCCAACTCTGGGTAGCTGTATAGGAAAAGGTTTTTGTGTTATTTATGTGTAGCCAAATCTCTTTTCTACTCACAACTTGCTCTTGCTGTGGTGTCTACAGTAAATGTCACTGGAGCTGTAAATGTGTTCATTTAAAAAAAAAAAAATTCTTTCATTGACATAAATGTGCAGTTAAAAACATTTCTGCTTTCATTTCAACGTGCTTTAGCATTTTTCTCTTTGGATTTTTGCTTCTTGTTACTTTCACTTCTTGTCCACATATTGCATTGATGAGTACGTAGTTTTGGGATTTGGACAGAATCGCAGAATAAAAAATGGCTTGTATTAATAAAATTTCCACCTCCAAAAGTGAGATTCACATGTAATTGCAAACAGACTGAAATGTCCTGCCAGAGTCTCATCCTCGGAGCCTGGGAGCACTTCCATTTGAAGCGGGAGTCGTGCCTTTAGTCTGAAGCGGCTTACATTGCATTCTCCATTTCTCTGGGAGGAAACCCAGTGGTTTGGCTTCAGGGCCAACTGTTCATGTGTCCATACAGCGCTGCCAGGTCACTGCATTGTGATGAGGTGAATGTCTGGATTACTATGTAGGATCCATTTAGCTTTTTTACAGTACAGTTTGCTTTACTGTGGCGCTGTTTAGAACGGCAACCTTTGTGGTCTGCTACATATTAATACAAATATTGTGAGTTCATAGCAATTTAAAGCAAATAACATGTTACTTAAGTAGCCTGAAAATAATCGCAGAGAAGCATAAACACTTTACTACAGTTATTTTCATTTCAATTTCTAAGAAAGGTTTACTTGGGATACTCCAAGCTTTAAATTTAAACTTTTCCTTGTTCTTCAGTTTTGTTATAATTATGGACGTACTCATATTTATTTATTTATTTATTTATGTTGTGTGCTGTAGAAACTAAACAATGCAACAGTGGCATAAAATATAGACAAGTCAACAAGACATTATTGAGTGTGTGTGCGTGGATGTCATTAGGGTGGAACAAGAGAGGATAACTCAATTACAGCAAAGAGGAAAAAATGCCAGATGATAATAATTAATAATAGTGTGTGACTGTAGAGTGAATGCATAATCAATTGCCTGTGAGCGCTTTGAGTCCCTTGGTCCCTTTGGAGAAAAGCACAGTATAAATCAAATAACAATAATAAAAATAATAATAAAAAATAATAATAACAACAATAATAAAAATAATAATAATAATAATAATAATATAATAATAATAATAATAATAATAATAAAAATAATAATAATAATAATAATAATAATAATAATAATAATAATAATAATAATAATAATAATAATAATAATAATAATATTATGGGACGCAGTGGCTTGGTTGGTAGAGTGGTCTTCCTATAACCGGAATGCTCTCCCCGGTTCACACTGTTGTTCTGTCTAACACACTTAACCCACTGTGGCACTAGTGTATGAATGTGAGTATGTTTGGAGGTCGGACAGTTCGTAGGTGCAAAATAGCTGCCACGTTTCCACCACCAGTGTGTGACTGTGGAGTAAATGAATGATGGACTCTATAAAGCGCTTTCAGAGTCTTGAATAGAGTTATATAAATCCAATTCTTTATTCTTAATGTGCATTAGACAGCCAATAGCATACTCTGCACATATGTTTCTGTACACTATACCAGCCACTTGGCTAGGGCGTTCCATTATGCTTTTCCTGCCAGCATCTTACACCCCAGTGCTGGATTGTCTAAGGGGCTTCTTTGCACAGCCTCACTTGGGGTCATGTCAGGTGTAGTAGATCTGGCCCTCTATTGCTCTGGTGCCCAAGGCCAGCTCCTGTGCCTCTGTGCTATCCTTCTAATCTATTCAAGGATCTTGGATGTTTTATCCTGGATGGTAGTGGACTCACTAGTCCTCCGCCTCCTTGATTGCACTTAGTGTACAGTCTCAAGGTGGTGGTGGAACCCTCCATGCATGGTAAGGAGCTCCCATGTCTTCACATTTGTGGTCTGTATCTCTTCCTTCGGCCAGCTTATTATTGCAGCAGAGTATCTCATGACAGGTAGGGCATAGCTGTTAATTGCACGGACCTTGTTTCTGCCATTGAGCTGACCCCTTAAGACCTGCCTTACTCGTTGTAGGTATGTGACTGTTGCTGCGTTTCTTGTGGCCTCTTCGAGGTTTCCATTTGCTTGTGGGATTCCAAGGTTGTAACTGTCCTCAATATCTGCTATATTGTGCCTTCTGGGAGTAAGACCCCCTTCTCTATGGATTACCTTCCCTCTCTTGGTCACCATCCAACCACACTTCTCATGTCCGGATGACATTACAAAGTCATGGCTGTAGAGCCTGGTTGTGTGGATCAGTGAGTCAATGTCTTGCTCACTCTTGGCGTACAGCTTGATGTCATCCATGTAGAGGAGGTGACTGATGTGGCCTAATCCTTGGGTCAGTATCCATTGCCAATCCTCGTGATTTTCGCAGAGGGGGTTCACACTATGCAGAACAGCAGTGGGGGCAGAACATCTCCTATATGTCACATTTGATGGACAGCTGGTTGAGTAGAGAACAGCCGGTTTATTTGCCTGGCTTTAATTTCTCTCACGTATCTCTTTAGACGGCTGGCCAAGGCTTGGAGCTAGAGGCTAAAATTTTTTCATGGGAAACAAAATCACTATTAATTACGTGATTGGGACGGGACAAGAAAAAACATAAGCAGTAAGCGGGAGTGGGCGGGACCGAGAATTGCACTAGACTATACAGTGCTGTTTTTCCGTGTCTTAAGTCATGAAAAAAATTCAGCCCCAAATGTTTAAAGCAAAGCCCTGGATTGAAACTAACGGGAAAATCAAATGTGAGCAGTGCTGACAGAAGAGGCTGCACCCTGATGGTGTCTCCAGACTCACAGACTCAGACCTTGCGGCATCTCTACACTTATTTGACTGCAGTTTAAAGCACTTAATTGTGGCAGAAAAGGACGCAGCATTAGAGCTGCATGACTTTATCTGTTTTCACAAAACAGAGCTTCGCATTAACAATAGCTGATACACAGGAGGTTAAACAGACAATTAGATTAAGTCAGTGACCAGACTGTACTTTAGAGTCAAACATAAAATGCATAAAAGGAATAAACCTAACTTTCCAGATAAATCAGAAATGATTTGAGTAGTCCTCTGTAATATGTGCTTTAGTTTGGTCTCTGCTCAAGGACACACTTTCCAGGACACACTTTAAAGGTGACGCTTTTTATGCAACGAGGATTTGAACTGTATTTTTTACTGTGACTAACTGATTCCAGCTAGAAAACACAACACAGGAGTGCGAGGAAATGGGAGTTATTCTTCTGGGATTGGGACGGGATTTCCCCCAATTTATTTTGCGGGAGTGGGATGGGAGTTGTTTGAAAATCCACTCTCGTGTCACCTTCTACTTGGAGCTTTTGTTTGGCAGTTTCTTATGCTTCAGGTATCTGGCTTTACCTCTTGGGTAAAAACACTGAGCTACTATATGTTTTGCTGTTTCAAAGTAACCATGTTTCCCACATTCTCTTTATGTTACCCCTCTGACTAGGGTTACTAGAGTAGTAGCATTCCAACAGAGCCAATGTTTTGCATCTTGTCCATTTCTGTCTTGTTCCAGTTTGTTCTGGTTTGACAACGTCTGAGTCGGAGTGTCTTGTAATTTTGTGTCTCTCATCATTATAGGAGGTAGGTGAAGTGGGTCTTACCCAGGGACCCATGTGCAAGTCAGGCAACCTACCAGCTGAGCTATACAACCAAGTTATTATTATTGTCAACATCACCCATTTGTTTATTATATGACTTTATGATGTATATATCCCCCCACTCTCCCCTTTTTATTAATGTTTATTTTTGTTTTTGTTTTTTTGATTTCCTCATTGCGACAGTGTAAAAGGGCAAAGGAGCCCAACCTTAGCCGTCCCCAGACCCTAGAGAGGGAGCTGGTAAAGTCTGTATTAGACATAGACATCATCTATGGGCTTGTATGGAGATCCAATGTGCAGCTTTATAACCCATTCTACTTTTGTGTCTGGACAGGTATGCTGCAGCTGCTGTGCCCTGGGTCTGCAGGTGCGCAGTGAGGGACTGAGCTGTGAGGCCCATCACTTTCTGGGATTTCCCTGTGGTCACATCTTCCTCACCTGCTGCGAGGAAGACCCAGCCCCGAGCCAGACTCGACTCTGGAGCAAACAGAAGCCGAGACCCACAGCTAAGCCTAGGCAACGTATGTGAGCCTGCACATACAAACGCTATGGTCTACTGACACTTGATTTGTGTTTCCATATTACGTAAAGCTTAAACTGTTACAAGGGGAAAATGAGATTCAAATGCCAAGGAACATTAGTTTGTGCACTGAGACAAGGGGTAAGGCATAATGCAGGAAGGTAGTGTAAAGAGTATCCACCAAAATTTTCCAACCTACACAAAATAAAAAACTTTGAATATTTAAACTTTACATTATTT
The DNA here is from genome assembly GCA_024416835.2 of Perccottus glenii. Lineage (NCBI taxonomy): Eukaryota > Metazoa > Chordata > Actinopteri > Gobiiformes > Odontobutidae > Perccottus > Perccottus glenii. Next base: position 52,716,257 of record CM044546.2, on the reverse strand, counting down.
GTAACTTGCTCTGTACATTAAATCTGTTGTAATGTAAGGAATCTTAAGACAAAAGTTACATCTATTGTCCACACAATGGTATTTGCCAACATTTTGCGTAATCTAGGATCCTTCAAGAATGGATGCAACGCTGCAGTATGAGAGAATAATATTCCAATTTTTGTAAATTGCTATGATTTATATTATAATAAAATGTTATACCACCTATGGTCAAGACCACTTCACTTCAAAAGGCATTTATGCCGAACTTAATATTTAAAGCAGTACTGCAAACCTTTTAGCCAGTAGAGGGCGCAGATCCCTCTCTGTGCAACTACACTGTCAGCAGCGCTATATTTGTTTACAAGTAGAGACTACCCAAGACGGCAAGTTTGGTGGAAAGAGCATGTCTTCTGAAACGGTAGGGTAATTTTAGTGAATTTTGTACAAATGTGTATCTGCCAGGGTCCAGTTTATTGGGCTATTTTCTTTATTAAATGCATAGTGTTTTACGTGAGCTCAGGTAATCTCTTGCAATATGCCCCTCTCCCAGGAACAGTAACGTTACAGGCTTGAGGCTTTGTTCTGAAACCTGAAAGCTATTAGTCATTGATGTGAACGGTTATAAACACATTTGGCAAGACAGAGAGTGGAGAGCTTTAACTTTGGACCTACCCAAACTGTTTCGTCGCTTGATTTATTTATTTACCTGCATTAACATAAAAACAGGCAAAGCAGAAAACTTCCAAGGGCACTGCTACTTTTTGCATGGTCATTTTTTTAAATATTGTGTTCAGTTTTTTTCCTGACTCAGAGTGTTTTGATGTTGGAGAAGACATATGCTGCGGTTGGTCAGGAGATACCTTTGAGAGTCATGTGGAAAGATGAAGGCAAGCTGTGTTCAATCAGGACCAGATGGAAGCTTGGTCTGTCTCTTTTTCAAACTTCTGTCCTGAATCTGACCTCCCAAATTTTGAAGTCCAGAGGCACATACATTAAAGCAACAGTATAAGTTATAAGCCACTGGGGGCATTTATTTATAGCATAGGGTAGAGCTAGGGGAAAGGCAGAAGCAAAAGAACTGCACAACTGTCAAAGTAAGGTAATATTTTGCATAAATGTGTCTTCTGTCAGTACAGCCTCTCTGTAGTGGGATCAGTTGTATCACTAAAGTATTGATGGAACAGTAATGACTTACTTCTTCAAGCATTTCCACACCAGAAATTGCATTTAAAGTAATATAATACACTTATGCACTAAAACCTTTAACGCACATACTGTACATCAAAAGTTTTCAAAAGTTTTCAATGCAGATGCTTTATGTATTGACTGTTGAGGTCGCAGAATATTATATTGTGCCCATAATAAAACAGTTACTTGGGTTTTCTGAAATCCAAACTGCATACTTACTTTTGAAATCATCAGATCTGTGTGTTTCATCTCCAGCTGGGGCTTAATGCGACATCTTACAAAATTGTAAGTTATGCCACTTACCAAGTTGTACCCTAGAAGGCTTTTGTTGAAGTTGCACCCCTTATGGAACCAGGATAATATGTGCAGACGAGACTCTAGTGTCTGTCATTGCCCAAGCTAAGCCCAGATTTCAAAAGTTGGCTGATGATGTTGAAACGATACTCTTACCAGTGTCTCTTCTTTGTCACTATAGTGATTGCATAATAAACCAATATCTATATATAGATATAGACCCCTTTACACCTTGTGAACAACATGAGCTGTGTGTGCGTTATGGTAATGTAACTTATTTGGACTGGAGTACCCTTTTAATACACAAAAGGGCAATGGCCAGCAAAAGTAGCAATTTGTGCATCAATGAAGAACATTAGCAAGAAGCTCAATACTGTTCTATGTTTTATCAGCTACTCCAGAAAGTCAGTGAATGCTTAGGTCTTTATTATGCTGGACAGCTTGTCAACACAACATGAAAGAGTTAAACACAAATTGTTTAAGAATCTAGGCTTCTTCAATAAAGGTAGTTAAACCAAGACAAAGACATACACCTCCCTAGAGATACAAAACTATGTAAAGGCTATAGCTTTTTAGCAATATTTGGAAGTCCATCAGTAGAATATACAGTCTTGAAATCCCTCATGTAACTGAAGAAAGGGCCTATAACTTAGCCTTAGCACATATGTGTAAAGGCAAATACTTACACACAACAGTTTTTTTTATACTAAATCTCTTCCCCAATGGACTTTAATGTGTTCCATTTTTGTTGACTTTAAGGGATTGTTAAACCACTTCCTTTGTCTGACCTTTCTCCATTTGCTTCCTTTGATTACTTTCAGCAGATGTCATTATTTGAGTAGGCTGTTAACTTAAAATGCGGTGTAAATAACATAGATTTGGAACACTTGTAAACTTTTAAGTCTTACATTGGGTCCAGATTCAAAGCGGGGAGCATTGTTTTAAGAGGAATAGCTCAGTGATGAGGTAAGGTCGGTCTCAGTCTGTGATTTCATTCATAACTTAACAGCAATGATGTTTTATTGGGTAGATTAATTGGCTTCGCTCTCACCATTGACTGCAGTTTATTTCCGAAGAACACGTTTAGGTGATGTCATCTGGAGGGAGGTGGGTTGGGCAGTCATTAACCGGCAGAGAGCTGTGAACACTGTGCGTCTTTAGTGAGTGTTTATGGATGAAAACAGATGTAATTATTTCCAGTGGAGATAAGCTTTTAGTCTGTGACTCACTGTCTTTTAATTAAAAATGACTAAAATGTATACGCATGTAGAATTAGATATGCTTTTTTTTTACATTTATTTATAAACATACAAATGGACAAACATTAGCTTATATTTTAAATAAATATGGGGACAATTGACATTTACTTAGGGACTGTTGGAACTGTCTTTCGAAATAAACAAGGTGGAGTGTACTACATGTGATTTGTCACCTAAACGTTTTTCGATTATACAGTTGATGACGTGATGTTCTAAAGCAGTGTTATTTAATAAAGACTAATTTGCATTTTTTTTATATATATATATTTTTATACAGTTGGCCAAAAGTTTATTAAAGTTCTATTTAAATACTACAGATTTTTCTGATCTCCAGCTTATTGCGTTCAAATATTGCATTGTACCAATTCCTTTATTCCGACACCAACAAACAAAAAGAAAATAATAAGTTGTTAGCATCTGGGGTTAGCTATGTTAGCTACAATAATCTTAACTTTTTGATGTCTAAAAATGTATTGGCAACCTTTACGTTCACCCAGCTTGCCTTTCTTCTTTGTCTTTGCTATAATAATTTTGATCTACTTAAAGATATAATCTTTAAAAACAAGTATCTGCTAATGGAGTTGTGCGTTGTGACACAACTGTTTGCTGTGTTTGCTGCTGAAGCCTCTTCAAGATCGGAATAACATGTACTGAGCTTTGGGCATCTAGGGCAGCAAGGTTTTATCTGGTCAAATATGTTAATATTGTGACTTTGTGGCACATTTACACTGTTTTATTTTATTTATTTATTTATTATTATTATTATGCATAGTGCATGTTTAGATCCATTACATCCAGATACATTTGAAGGCTACATATTGTGCCACCCTATTACCAACCTTAGCTTGGAGGTGGTATTCCAACTATACTTTAATAGTGTAATATCTTTAGAGCAGAGTGACTCCTGAGCGAAGTTCAACTAAAAGTTGAACAGCTGAAAATCTCTTTTTTAATAAATACCTGACATCATCTGTTCAGTGAATCCTAATTGCTTTTTTTTCCCTTCCTCTTTGTTCAGTTGTGAAAAAGGCACCCTGGGCCTAACCCGAGCACTTGTTACTTTCTTGTAATGATGGTGATTTGGGGAAATGCGACTGTGGTAAAAGCAAACACTCTGGATGTAAATGCCAAGGAGGAGCAGATGTCTGTTCATGTCAGTTTCACCGAGTTGGAGCGCAGATGAATTACACAAGCATCTGGTGTTGTCTCTAATTTGCGTCCCTCTCCCATCCTTGGCCCCTGCCCCTCTCTTTACTCCAGTATTAGACAGCCCATTCCCCAAGGAGGCCTTCTCCATCGCTGCAACTGAAGAGGCGGCCAACGCGCTGGAGGACGACGTGGATGAGTGCCAGATGTACCCGGGCCAGCTATGCCAGCACACATGCACAAACATCTGGGGCTCATACCGCTGTGGCTGCCACCGCGGGTACATCCTGCAGCAGGACGGGCACTCCTGTGCTCCAGGTCACTCACACTTCCATTTTACCAGCTGTGTGCTATGTACTAGTCATGACAAGTCATATGGTTATTCGATCTTCCAGAATTGGCAGATCTGCTCAAACATAATGCACGCATATCAGTTAAGTCAAATGTCTTTAATCTTCAAAACTATGCCCAGATGCCTACTTAAATATAAATATTTTAGTGTTCCTTAGAAGAGGAACATGTATTACACGATAATAACTGAGAATTTATTTGTCTACAAATCTGTAAAGACAAGTTGCAGCTGTTATGGTGAGTAATATATTTATGTATGTAGCTTGAGACATAGCTCTCCAACATCTGTGTGAAAGAGTGCTGCATCAGTAAAACCACTGTAGAGTCCTACATGTGCAATGGTGCATAAGGCAAGAATTGGGGTGAATTCTGGAGTGGTTTGCACTCTTCTCTCACACAGAACAAATGTAATGAATTGCTCATTTAGAATTTGTGACAAAATGACAAAAAAAGAAGAAAAAAGTCAGTAATGATTTATAACTACTGGTTGTCAAGGATACAAGCAGAAAAAAAAGTTCCTACTAATAAAATAGGATTTGGACATTGAAATCTAATATACTAAAAGCCATAATGCCATATGCCATAATAAACAGTATGTTTATAGTATGTAGATAGATTAGTTTTATGAGTCATATATATTTATTGTGTGTAATATTTCTGTCTATTTACCTAAGTTACCTAGTTAATTGGATTCTGATATTTGGTGAGTAATGGAATATGCCATGTATCATTTAACATAATTTCCTTGTTGGTAATGTTTTCAATTGAGATTGAGTCTTTTCCAAATATCATTAAAATGATAAAAAGAAAAACAGTGTTAGGTTACCATTACATTTGCTGTACAACTTTAATAAAAACCCTTATCCCATTGCATTCCATTAAAGTAATGGAGATGTGCAGAAAAGCAGTATTAAAATGCTGGCCAGGTTGCCTCTCGTTTGCCCTTGCATTTTTTTTAGTCACATTAAGTTATTCTAATTTAATTACACCGGGATATGAGAAAATCACTGCACAATGAAATTTTAATATTTCATTTTCAACCACACTTATAAAACAGGGAAGTTAATTTGTATCATATGCTCATTTATAGTCATCTCTGGATGATTATGCAGCGGTTAAACTCCAATTGATTTCATTATCATACGTAGTGGTGTGGCACACGAGCAGAGGCCTTATAAATGGCCTCATCAAAATTCCCCGCAACCTCAAATGAAAGATAATTTATTCTGAGACCTCTCTGAGCTTTTACAATGAGACTAATGGCAGAAACATTCAGCATGGGTCAAATGGAGTCCTGGCCTGAGTTGACATTTGGTGATATAGTCTGTGGACTCTTTGAAACTGGATTTAAATATGAGGAAAGAACGTATGAGTCAACTGGCCAAAGTTGTCTGAATTAGTTTCCCTTCTGCAGTGAAGTCCAGTCCAGTTGAACTCAGTTTTATTAGAAGTATTTTTGTCTGTCCACAGTGAGTCCTGATGAAGACAACAGAGTCACAGAGGAGGACGACAGCCATCTTGAGACCACGACTGCTGCCACGACCAGCACTACTACCACAAAGAGCCTGGTCTACTTTAACCCATGTGCAGGTAATGCACATGGGTTGAGTTGTAACAAAACTTTGTTGTTCCGATATTTAACCCCTATGCTGCCATAACTTGTCCAATCTGCAATTAGACATTTTGGTCATGGTTGCAGTAGACATCAAAAGCCCCGCCTAGTCACAGATAATTATTTTATCTCACAATTGGTTCTAGTATTTTTTTATATGAGCGGGAATTTATTCACAACTTTGTACTTAAGATTACACAGAATATACTTCCTCATATTGACTGAGTAACTAATCAAAAAGAAAAATGTCTATGAAGTCTGAAGTACTGAGTCCACTACTAACCTTATTGCTGTTGCATTTATTAATTTTTATTAATTTTTGGCTGTTCTTAAGGTAATCATGGTTCAGAATAAAACACTTTCTTAGTGTCTTATTTGTTGGTGGACAATAAAAATTAAGTTTTTATTTATTTTTTTATTTTTATTTTAGTTTGAAACAAGACCATATAACAGCTCACTACTGAATTAAAGAAACACAAACCTTAAAAGTACTTAAGTTCTTTTGTATACATCTTGAAAAGCAAAAAGCAGGGACTTTTTACAGTATAGTAAAATACACACATATTTTTTATTTTGGACAGTGACATACATAGTTTATTCATGCACTAAATCAAGTTATTGAAAATTTTGCCTGGCTTATAAAAATTTACCAGTTTTTGAAATCATGTGGAATCTCACACATAATTATATTATTTAACAGATGAATATTTCTGGTGTCTTAACCATGCACAAATATATAATTAGCATGGCCAACTTCCTGTTTTAATGAGATAGCAGCAACGTAGTTTTAGAGTGGTTTTATTGTAGTCTGTAAATACTCAACTCTGACGTCACTCTGGAGGACTTTATAATCAATAAAATTACTATAAGGCTGAAATAATGTTGGGGCTTAAGTAAAAAGATCATTAATACAGTATATTGCAGTTGTGCTCATTTTTGTGTCTTGTGTCTTGCAGACAGTCGGTGTAGTCAGACCTGCAATGTGATCAGGGGACACGCCCACTGCTCCTGTTACCCAGGCTACTCTTTGATGACAGATGGACACACTTGTCAAGGTATGGGCTCCAAAAATATCTGAAAAAAAAGAAAACACACTATAACTCGGCCTAATCAACAACATCAAGTCTTAGGCTAGAAATATACTTGAATTTAAATATATGTGGGCAAATCCTTTTTGTACTGACTGCATACAAGCTCACACGACATTAATTACCTCCAGCCCACTATACATTCATGCCACAGAAAAAGGGAACAGTTTGTCCACAGAGGGAGACGTGTTGTAATTGGGAGCAGTGATACGTAAAGAGGTAGTGCAGGCCTTGCTTAACAATTGATGCATCCTGATTGGCTCCTGTTGTTTGTATGAAGTTCCCGTTGACCATTACAACAGTATGTTTTTAATAATCCGCAAAACTACAATAGTTATACTGTATGTCTACTCGTTTAAAATGCAGCCTAGGAACTTAAGGCTAAAGAAGGATACACAGCATTAATTTACAGTACAATATAATAAACAAGAAGATGAAGATAAAAAACTACATTCCATATCCACTAAAAAGACGTAAAATTTGTAGCACTGGACAAAGAGAGAAGAGTGGACCATCTTCCTCACAGGCCACAATTATTAACAGTCACCCCAAGATTTAAAAATGCAATATAAGATCACATTTTAGTAGATTTTTGTTGTCATATTCACATTTTTACAGTGTACTCTACACTCATTGTAATCTTACTCTTTAATCTTTAATCAGCATCTTGATATGTCTCCGCTGCAAGTGAGGAAGTTGTTTAAAGGTCAAGTGCTCACTTATACCAATCATTCATTTAACAGGAAAATAACAAAAGTAATCTTTTTAGTTCAGTTAATAAAATATGGCTGATAAAAAAAATATTACAATGCAGCGAGTGCTGGAAGTAAGCTACTCAAAGAAGTAGTACTCAGTCGTGGAAGTAAAATGTACCCGTATGACATCAAGTAGGCTACAGTAGGCTACTTCTACTTCTAAAAATCAACCTTTAATTGCAAAGTATCATGTAGAGCAGGGGTGGGCAAACTAAGGCCCGGGGGCTACATGTGGTCCGTTGGGCTGTTCAATGTGGCCCGCCAAGCATTTTCTAATATTGACTAAACACTGCATATATTTTTTTTCTTTTTCTTCAATATATTGCAGCAATTAGTTGATTACACTAGACGACGTGCTCCAAACGGTAAATACCCTTACTGTAGGGGCAAAAGAGACATGTTTTTATTGAGCATAACTGAGTTCCCTGTGTTGGCCCGGCCCTCCAAAAGAGTTCCATATTCTAATGTGGCCCTTGGGGAAAAATAATTGCCCACCTCTGATGGAGAGTAAATTGTTAGAAATGTAGTGTAGCCTGTAGTGTAGTAACAATGTAACGATGTAACTAGGCCTGAGTGATAAATCTAGTCAGTTTGAGTTAGTACTATTGCTAAGAAGCTAAATAGCCAAATAGCATTAGCATTTGTGTGAGCTGTTCTGTAGGCAACTCATTAATTTATGCTAGCAATGAAAAATTACAAAATTAAAAAACACTTTTTTTTGTGGTTAGCGTTCCTGCCTCACAGTAAGAAGGTTGTGAGTTGAGTTAAAACCCCGGCTGACTCGAACATCCTCGGCCAACTCCGGTCTTTCTGTGAGAAGTCTACATGTCCTCCCCGTTACCATTACCATTACCATTCTCTCCGGGTACTCCGGCTTCCTCTCACCGTCCAAAAACATGTAAAGGTCCACTGGCAAATTTAAAGTCTCCCTAGTGAATGAATGTGAGAGTGAAGGGTTGTCTTTCACTGTCTATGTCTAAATATCAGCCTTGCAACTAACTGGCCACTGTCCAGGGTGAACCCCACCTAAGGCCCAAAGCTGCTGGGATAGGCTCCTGCCACTCACGACCCCTAACGGGACTAAGCAGAAAAGAATGAGTGAAAGAAAAACTATGACGTGGCATGACGACTTGTTAAAAAGGGACATGGTCTGTTCAAAACCTTCACAGATATTTGTTGCATTTCAATACTGATTATGCTTTTATATTTTTAAATGCACTTAATAAGTGATACGTCATGGTAAATGGAAACATTCATTTTGCTCATGTCTATTGTGTAGATCCCTCTCATGGTTGCATTGTTTCTTTCCAAGGAGGAAATAACCGTGTCCCAGAAAATTGCTCTATAGGAAGGCATGGGGAACCCTGTGCATTATGTTGAATCATGCTGACATTCTCTCCTGAATGTCCAGACTGGGGCCTGTTCATTCCATCAGTTCAGTGAGGGCAGGTAATACACGCATACCATTAGAAGAGCTAGAGTTCCACTTGTATCACTTTGTTGAGTGAGCCCAAAGTGTTTCCACATGTGAGCACTGGGTGGGCAGTGTTAGTCCAGACTGGAATGATCTGAGTGTGATGGCGACGTGTGGCTTTGAAAGAAGGAAACAGACTGTGGAGGAAACAAAGGAGTTTCAACCGCTCCTGTGTTGTGTTGAGCAGACAGAGAACACACAGTAGACCAGCCAAGGCTATGTCTACACTGAAATATTTTCACTTAATTGCATTATTTCCTCTACACTTCTTTTCTGGTAATTTTAATCTGCCAATGCTTGACTTTACCAACTGCAGAGAACAAGATGCCTTCTCCAATACAGCATTATCATAGTTATTCATTGTAAAACTAAAACTGCCCCAGGAGTGTAACATGATCTACAGTATAACTGAAATGTTCTTTGGTTTACTTTACTTAAAGTAAAGTCTATAGTTTGCAGTTTCATAGCTTTTGCAATTATTCCAGAAGTGTATTTTGGTATGGCATCCTCAGTTATGATTAATTGCATGTCTTTTGCACTCAGAGGTAGTTTAATCTGCCATTTTTCTTAGTATTTGCTGCACTGGAAAGAAATACAACTTTACTGTTTTAACTCACTTTTTTATTTTAACTGTACTTTCTCTTGTTGCTTGTCCTACTTCCCATTTCCGTCTTTATCTCTTTATAAGACAATTCAGTCACAATCTGCGCTCCATTTCAAAGCCTCTCAACTCCACATCATGACGAGCACCTTTTTAAAACCCTCTTCTCAGCCTCTCATTTAAAAACTTTGATCTGATTTAAATTTGATTTTCTATCCTTAGTCCTTTTTCTTCTTGCTTTTTCTAGTGAAACAATTTTATTCTACTACTAAGAGTTTATTTTAGGCTGTTTTTTATTGCCCTAAATATCAATGCACTAGAATATTTGACTAAAATCTAGTGTGTAGTCTGCAAATGTACTGTAGATGAACCGGAATATGGCTAGACAAAGCTGTGCAATAGAGATATTTGCAATATTTTCAAGGTTAGTTTAAAATTCACTTTAAATATAAACACAACTATTGACCCTCTGACCTCAGACAGGACTGGAGTGGATTTTAGCAAACTGTAGCCATCAATGTGTGTGTTTGTTCTGGATGTTTCCAAACGTCTTAATTCTTTCCACTAAGACCTTCAGTGTTGTCCAACAGTGGTCAGATTGTAGACCTAATGATTAGATTTGCGTAGCTGGAATACTTTCTCCTCTGCTCAAACTGATACTGATCAACCACAGCTTTATTACTCACCCACCCGGTTCAACAGAGACCAAAAGTTCATCCCAGGGTGCTACACAAAGCAGAATGGGTGTAATGCCACTGCAAAAGTACAAAATATTGGTTTACAGTATGCTGTATGTTGCCTTCATTTAATATCAAAATACTGATGTCAGGGTTTACATGTGGGCTGGAAACCGTGAATAACCATAATATTTCAGTTTGAGTCTTTACAGTTTGAACTTTGTACTAAACATTGGATTGATTTCTGTCCACTTTTATCAAAGAGAAGGTAATTCTGTTGAAACGGTGGATCAGGTGAAATAGTAGCACGTACAGAGCTGGATTTTACTCTACATTGGGATGTTTTTCAGCTCCGTAGGTTTGTCAGCTCCGTAAATTTGTCAGCTCCGTAGGTTTGTCAGCTCCGTAGGTTTGTCAGCTCCGTAGGTTTGTCAGCTCTGTAAGTTTGTCAACTCCATAAGTTTTTCAGCTCCGTAGGTTTGTCAGCTCCGTAGGTTTGGTTTGCTGTCAGTGATTTATTTGTTCGGACCTTCTTCTGATCTCCATAATGGCTATGACTTCCTTGGTTAACAACAAGTGGAATTGTCACTTAGTCACTTACTTCTCCTTAAGAATTTTTTGTACTTGAGTTTGTGCTCAAACTTACCTTAAGCTTAGAGTTTATCTTTGCCTTGTTAAACATTGCGTAAATGCACTGCCAATATTTATCCTTAATTCACTTTCTTTTTCTCAATGTATATTTTTCTTTTTTTAAATTTCTGTCCACTTTTATCAAAGAGAAGGTAATTCTGTTGAAACGGTGGATCAGGTGAAATAGTAGCACGAACAGAGCTGGATTTTACTCTACATAGGGAAGTTTGTCAGCTCCGTAGGTTTGTCAGCTCCGTAAGTTTGTCAGCTCTGTAAGTTTGTCAACTCTATAGTTTGTCAGCTCCATAAGTTTGTCAGCTACGTAGGTTTGTCAGCTCCGTAGGTTTGTCTGCTCCGTAAGTTTGTCAGCTCCGTAAGTTTGTCAGCTCTATAGTTTGTCAGCACCATACGTTTGTCAGCTTCGTAGGTTTGTCAGCTCCGTAGGTTTGTCAACTCCGTAAGTTTGCCAGCTCTGTAAGTTTGTCAGCTCCGTAGGTTTGTCAGCTCCGTAGGTTTGTCTGCTCCGTAAGTTTGTCAGCTCCGTAAGTTTGTCAGCTCTATAGTTTGTCAGCACCATACGTTTGTCAGCTTCATAGGTTTGTCAGCTCCGTAGGTTTGTCAACTCCGTAAGTTTGCCAGCTCTGTAAGTTTGTCAGCTCCGTAGGTTTGTCAGCTCCGTAGGTTTGTCAGCTTCAGAGGTTTGGTTTGGTTTGCTGTCAGTGGTTTATTTGTTTGGACCTTCTTCTGATCTCCATAATGGCTATGACTTCTTTGGTTAACAACAAATGGAATTGTCACTTAGTCACTTACTTCTCCTTAAGAATTTTTTGTACTTGAGTTTGTGCTCAAACTTACCTTAAGCTTAGAGTTTATCTTTGCCTTGTTAAACATTGCGTAAATGCACTGCCAATATTTATCCTTAATTCACTTTCTTTTTCTCAATGTATATTTTTCTTTTTTTTAATTTCTGTCCACTTTTATCAAAGAGAAGGTAATTCTCTTGAAACGGTGGATCAGGTGAAATAGTAGCACGAACAGAGCTGGATTTTACTCTACATAGGGAAGTTTGTCAGCTCCGTAGGTTTGTCAGCTCCGTAAGTTTGTCAGCTCTGTAAGTTTGTCAACTCTATAGTTTGTCAGCTCCATAAGTTTGTCAGCTACGTAGGTTTGTCAGCTCCGTAGGTTTGTCTGCTCTGTAAGTTTGTCAGCTCCGTAAGTTTGTCAGCTCTATAGTTTGTCAGCACCATACGTTTGTCAGCTTCGTGAGGTTTGTCAGCTCCGTAGGTTTGTCAACTCCGTAAGTTTGCCAGCTCTGTAAGTTTGTCAGCTCCGTAGGTTTGTCAGCTCCGTAGGTTTGTCTGCTCCGTAAGTTTGTCAGCTCCGTAAGTTTGTCAGCTCTATAGTTTGTCAGCACCATACGTTTGTCAGCTTCGTAGGTTTGTCAGCTCCGTAGGTTTGTCAACTCCGTAAGTTTGCCAGCTCTGTAAGTTTGTCAGCTCCGTAGGTTTGTCAGCTCCGTAGGTTTGTCAGCTTCGTAGGTTTGGTTTGGTTTGCTGTCAGTGGTTTATTTGTTTGGACCTTCTTCTGATCTCCATAATGGCTATGACTTCTTTGGTTAACAACAAATGGAATTGTCACTTAGTCACTTACTTCTCCTTAAGAATTTTTTGTACTTGAGTTTGTGCTCAAACTTACCTTAAGCTTAGAGTTTATCTTTGCCTTGTTAAACATTGCGTAAATGCACTGCCAATATTTATCCTTAATTCACTTTCTTTTTCTCAATGTATATTTTTCTTTTTTTTAATTTCTGTCCACTTTTATCAAAGAGAAGGTAATTCTGTTGAAACGGTGGATCAGGTGAAATAGTAGCACGAACAGAGCTGGATTTTACTCTACATAGGGAAGTTTGTCAGCTCCGTAGGTTTGTCAGCTCCGTAAGTTTGTCAGCTCTGTAAGTTTGTCAACTCTATAGTTTGTCAGCTCCATAAGTTTGTCAGCTACGTAGGTTTGTCAGCTCCGTAGGTTTGTCTGCTCCGTAAGTTTGTCAGCTCCGTAAGTTTGTCAGCTCTATAGTTTGTCAGCACCATACGTTTGTCAGCTTCGTAGGTTTGTCAGCTCCGTAGGTTTGTCAACTCCGTAAGTTTGCCAGCTCTGTAAGTTTGTCAGCTCCGTAGGTTGGTCAGCTCCGTAGGTTTGTCTGCTCCGTAAGTTTGTCAGCTCCGTAAGTTTGTCAGCTCTATAGTTTGTCAGCACCATACGTTTGTCAGCTTCATAGGTTTGTCAGCTCCGTAGGTTTGTCAACTCCGTAAGTTTGCCAGCTCTGTAAGTTTGTCAGCTCCGTAGGTTTGTCAGCTCCGTAGGTTTGTCAGCTTCGTAGGTTTGGTTTGGTTTGCTGTCAGTGGTTTATTTGTTTGGACCTTCTTCTGATCTCCATAATGGCTATGACTTCTTTGGTTAACAACAAATGGAATTGTCACTTAGTCACTTACTTCACCTTAAGAATTTTTTGTACTTGAGTTTGTGCTCAAACTTACCTTAAGCTTAGAGTTTATCTTTGCCTTGTTAAACATTGCGTAAATGCACTGCCAATATTTATCCTTAATTCACTTTCTTTTTCTCAATGTATATTTTTCTTTTTTTTAATTTCTGTCCACTTTTATCAAAGAGAAGGTAATTCTGTTGAAACGGTGGATCAGGTGAAATAGTAGCACGAACAGAGCTGGATTTTACTCTACATAGGGAAGTTTGTCAGCTCCGTAGGTTTGTCAGCTCCGTAAGTTTGTCAGCTCTGTAAGTTTGTCAACTCTATAGTTTGTCAGCTCCATAAGTTTGTCAGCTACGTAGGTTTGTCAGCTCCGTAGGTTTGTCTGCTCTGTAAGTTTGTCAGCTCCGTAAGTTTGTCAGCTCTATAGTTTGTCAGCACCATACGTTTGTCAGCTTCGTAGGTTTGTCAGCTCCGTAGGTTTGTCAACTCCGTAAGTTTGCCAGCTCTGTAAGTTTGTCAGCTCCGTAGGTTTGTCAGCTCCGTAGGTTTGTCTGCTCCGTAAGTTTGTCAGCTCCGTAAGTTTGTCAGCTCTATAGTTTGTCAGCACCATACGCTTGTCAGCTTCAGTAGGTTTGTCAGCTCCGTAGGTTTGTCAACTCCGTAAGTTTGCCAGCTCTGTAAGTTTGTCAGCTCCGTAGGTTTGTCAGCTCCGTAGGTTTGTCAGCTTCGTAGGTTTGGTTTGGTTTGCTGTCAGTGGTTTATTTGTTTGGACCTTCTTCTGATCTCCATAATGGCTATGACTTCTTTGGTTAACAACAAATGGAATTGTCACTTAGTCACTTACTTCTCCTTAAGACTTTTTTGTACTTGAGTTTGTGCTCAAACTTACCTTAAGCTTAGAGTTTAGAGTTTATCTTTGCCTTGTTAAACATTGCGTAAATGCACTGCCAATATTTATCCTTAATTCACTTTCTTTTTCTCAATGTATATTTTTCTTTTTTTAAGCTGTTTCTCTATGTACCATGGCCAGCACTGGAATATACACTTTTTTATATTACCCATTGCTTTTACTTCCTTGTTGTGCGTCCCTATGAGTGCGTCTCTAACAAGAGACCTCACAACATGTGAGTATGATTGGAAAAAGCCTCAAGTATGTGCTGAACATACTCATCTATTTAAATCCTTTATAAAACATACAGTACATAAATATTGGGACATCGACACAATTCTAATCTTTTTGGCTCTATACACCACCACAATGGATTTGAAATTAAACAAACAAGATGTGCTTTAACTGCAGACTTTTAGCTTTGAGGAATTTACATCCAAATCAGGTGAACGCTGTAGGAATTACAACAGTTTGTATATGTGCCTCCCACTTTTTAAGGGACCAAAAGTAATGGGACAATTGGCTGCTCAGCTGTTCCATGGCCAGGTGTGTGTGATTCCCTCATTATCCCATTTACAAGGAGCAGATAAAAGGTTCAGAGTTCATTTCAAGTGTGCTATTTGCATTTGGAAAGTGTTGCTGTCATCTCTCAATATGAGATCCAAAGAGCTGACACTATCAGTGAAGCAAGCCATCATTAGGCTGAAAAAACAAAACAAACCCACAGAGAGATAGCAAAAACTTTAGGTGTGGCCAAATCAACTGTTTGGAACATCTTTGAAAAGAAAGAATGCACCGGTGAGCTCAGCAACACCAAAAGACCAGGAAGACCATGGACAACCACTGTGGTAGATGACCGAAGGATTCTGTCCCTGGTGAAGAAAACACCCTTCACAACAGTTGTCCAGATCAAGAACACTCTCCAGGAGGTAGGTGTATGTGTGTCAAAGTCAACAATCAAGAGAAGACTTCACCAGAGTGAATACAGAGGGTTCACCACAAGATGTAAACCGTTGGTGAGCCTCAAAAACAGAAAGGCCAGATTAGAGTTTGTCAAACAACATCTAAAAAAGCCTTCACAGTTCTGGAACAACATCCTATGGACCGATGAGACCAAGATAAACTTGTACCAGAGTGATGGGAAGAGAAGAGTCTGGAGAAGGAAAGGAACTGCTCATGATCCAAAGTATAGCACCTCATCAGTGAAGCATGTGGTGGTAGTGTCATGGCGTGGGCATGTATGGCTGTCAATGGAACTGGTTCTCTTGTATTTAATGACGAAGTGACTGCTGACAAAAGCCGCAGAATGAATTTTGAAGTGTTTAGGGAAATATTATCTGCTCATATTCAGCTAAATGCTTCAGAATTCATTGGGCGGCGCTTCACAGTGCAGATGGACAATGACCCGAAGCATACTGCGAAAGCAACCAAAGAGTTTTTAAGGCAAAAAAGTGGAATGTTATGCAATGGCCAAGTCAATCACCTGACCTGAATCTGATTGAGCATGCATTTCACTTGCTGAAGACAAGACTGAAGGGAAAATGCCCCAAGAACAAGCAGGAACTGAAGACAGTTGCATTAGAGGCCTGGCAGAGCATCATCAGGGATGAAACCCAGCGTCTGGTGATGTATATGTGTTCCAGACTTCAGGCTGTAATTGACTGCAAAGGATTTGAAACCAAGTATTAAAAAGTGAAATTTTGATTTGTGATTGTTAATCTGTCCCATTACTTTTGGTCCCTTAAAAAGTAGGAGGCACATATACAAACTGTTGTAATTCCTACACCGTTCACCTGATTTGAAGATAAATATCCTCAAATTAAAGCTTTTATTTCAAATCCATTGTGGTGGTGTATAGAGCCAAAAAGATTAGAATTGTGTCGATGTCCCAATATTTATGTACCTGACTGTAGATGAGGTCCCCATTTTTCATAGATGATTCCTAAATAAATACAAATAGAAGTTGCAGGACTCATGATAAACCAGTGTTACCCTGAGCAAGAGACCTCAGGATGTCTGCTGTTTATGGGATGTGTAATACCACAGCTGAACTTTTGAAGGGTCAAGCCTTCTCAAGACATCGATTATCTTTGAGGTTTGGATTGTGGTTGTTACTCTGACCCAAGACTTTTAGAAACTAAGGCCAAGTTCAGCCCAAGGCCAATGCATTATGCACAGCACAAGAAACGGGACACAATAGTCTACATCCAAAATTCAAAGCAATGACAAACTCACTGGCTTGTGTTTGGTAAAATAGAGTTATCAACAAGGATTAAAAAATAAAACCAGAAATGAGCTATGTTCTTGGTTGTGTTTGGTATCACAAAAACCAATGAGCAGGTCACAAGACAATTTTTTTAAATAAAGTTAAAACGCAAACCAAAGTGTCTGATGACAGTTCCTGAGACCTAGACAAACTTCCAGGACTGCCATTGAAAATAGTTTTTTTCTTTGCTTTTATGAGTAAAAGGCTAAGTCAATCTCCTACCAGCAGTTTGATAATGTGGTGTGTGCTGTGTCCAAAAAAGAACTCTTACTCTATATACCCTTCTCCTTTTGGCAAAGCAATCATCTTTTTCAGAAAATAGACTCTTTGTTCCTTGTTGGCTCCCTTCACTCCTCACCACCGTGTAATGTGGCTGTCCTCAGGGAGCAGTCACTGAATGCAGGGACCTTGAGGCTGTAGGCATTTTATTTATTTATTTATTTCCCTGAGTTTGAATGATGCAGTGGAAACTAAGCTGGCCACCGGAGCTGAGCAATATAGAAGGCGACTTTCTGCACCACTGGTATAAGTCAAACGTTGGCCCCGGTCCCGTCCGTCCCCGGGCTGCACACAGACAGCTGAGTGACTTACCCCTGGAAACAGCCTTCAACAGATGTCTTTTGCAGAAAAAACACAGGGGATGTTTGGAAAAGCAGCCCCAAAGCAATAGTCTGTTGTCTTCCTTGTCTGTGCAGTATGACTCATATAGAAGTATACTAGTATAAGATTTTATTACATTCAGATTTAGGTTTTAGGATGTCTTGCTGCCTGCTCTCCACAAGCTGTCCGTTACAAACTTTATTGTCACAGCTTTTATACTTGTGGAAGAACAACATCAACACGTACTAGAACAACAACCAATACAGCGACACTGTTTTAACAAGAGGTGTGAAAGATGGTCTTTGAATGCATTGTCTTTTGAGGATAACTAATTTGTTTTGCGATGCGAGAAAATAATGCAGAATGTAATTTTCAACCAATTCGAAAGTCTTCACTGGCCTTTGATAAGTTAACTTCTAACCAACTCAGTCAGTCATCACTAGGTTCTGCCCCCTACTGCCACCGCATGTACTACTCCATTGATTAGTATTCATAAGGTTTAGGAAAACGAACCAAAATACAAAGAAAATGAACACAGAGTACTGAATGTGTATCTAATGTAGAGTATAAATGAGCCTTGAGGGGGTGCACTGTGGCAGAGAGGTTTGCCTGTGGCTATGCATGCATATGCAAAAACTGAATTGTAAACTGGTGGCTCTATGATTATTTTTTTTATCATTTTACCCTTTTGCTAACCAGTAATCAGTCATTTAGTTGGACAGAATAACACATATACGGTGGAGACTCATTGTTGTAAGCCCTAAATCTCTCAGTGCAGTGTAATAGAATTAACATTTTTTTGGGGGGGTTCTTGTGTCTGTCTGTACTTGAAAGTAATATAAAGATGTAAAAAATGTCAGTAGCCTGTAAATAATGCAACTAATTGTTCATAAAAACACTGGTAGACCTACACAGACTGCCATTCACTCTCACATTTGTTCACTATGAGGGGTTTAGATTCACCAATTCGTCCACACATGCATGTCTTTAGCCAGTGGGAGGAATTACCCTGAGTGAACCCACAGAAAAACAGGGTGGACATGCAGACTCCATAGAGAAAGGCTGTTGTGTTGTATGTCACAAAGCCTACTTTAATACCAGACTTTGTGCGTGCTGAGAAAGGGGTCTTATGTTTTAAAAGGTGATAAGCTCGATGGAAAAGCGATGTCAGATGTTTCTCACACACCAGGTACAGGCTGCAAACCTCAGATCAGTGTTTTCCTCCAGCTGCTCCCTCTGGGAATATGCACACTTCATTCAAACTCCCTCAAGCACCAGCTTTTAAAGTCGACTGGCAGATCCAGCGGCTGTGCATCAAAATATGTGAAAATACGTATGTTCCCTCTTATTCACTTTTTGTCTCTAACACTCGGCTTTTTCGTGGAGTTGTGTGGCAGAGCTTTCAATCGCGTTCCCAGTGGAATGTGTCAGATTCCGCGCTGATGCTTAAACCTGGATTAGCACCATGTTTCTGAACGCACACAGATGCACAGATAGGCTGACGGTAGTCCCAGTCCGGTGCTGTTGTGCATGATAAGAGAACAGAGCACAAACCACGGCAGAGCACACTTCCACTGCTGCAGCACGAGCCACCAGTGTCATAAATCAACACTGTTTGTCAGATAGAAAAGCTCTCAGCTAAGGATTTTATTTCACATTGACAACAATAATCATATCAGAAACCTCATGCCAAGACCTAATGTTTGAAATAAGTAAAGGGCTTTACAAAGTGGTCCCTGTTCAGAGTTGATATACAGCCTTTCAGCAGCTCCACTGTGTCCAATGTGACATGCTGAGGTTTTTTTTTTTATTTAACCTTTATTTATTCAGCAAAGTCCCACTGAGATTATAATCTCTCATGTGAAGCTGAAATAGCTACAACAATGGTACTTTTAACTGTCACAGGCCTGAGGAAGTTAGTGACTTAAAAAAATTTATTTCAACTTTCAAATGTACAACAGTCATAATAATACAGAACAATTAAAAGCTGAAAATGTATCTCCAAAAATTTAAAGGCACACTGTGTAAAATGTATTCTATAAACATAACTACACTCCTAATAGTCTGTAATAACATCAAAATAATACTCTTTGCATCTTGGAAAAAATACAACCCATAGACTCTCTAGAAAACCCAGTGAAAGTGACATACTTCTTGTTCCTATGGTTACCCAGAGTGGACAAATTGAGCACTGCTGAAACAAATGCTCACTCGTGTTTTGTTTGAAGTGCACACTCCTGCATGAAGGTTTAGGACTTTATTAATGAATTAATTTTGATTGAATAATTTTAACAGTGAAATCCTCACTGTGAAAATCAGACCTATTTTCACTGGCTTTGTTCATGGAAAATAGCATGTCCCTGCAGGGCTACTGTAGCTCTGCACACATTCTAAAAGGGAAGAGTGTTAAGTGTAGATTGCAATCTGCCAAAAAAAGCAGTTGAAATGGAAACCGGAAACTAAATGGCTTATTTGCATAATCAACACAAATGACATTTGTGAGCTCAGTAGGACTTACTGGTTAAATAAAGGTCAAATAAATGTGACATACTGTATTTCACACAAATTATTTACTTTGTACAAACATTATTATTATGTTTTGCATTTGTGCACAGGAAGAGATGTAAGAAAGGACAGAACTTTTCAACAACAAATTGATCTGAATGGGCTAAACCCATCACTGTTGTGGTCCTCTGTTCCAGATGTGGACGAGTGTGCAACCCTCTCTCACAGCTGTAGACCCTCCGAGCGCTGCAGGAACACAGTGGGCTCGTTTGTGTGTGAGCGGCACATCTCATGTCCACTGGGACGCCAGCTGAAAAATGGAGTGTGTGTGGGTGAGTCTATGTCCCACACTGCACTCTGCTACAGACGATACACCCACCGGCCATAACATGAACACTTTCTCATGTTTTTTCAAATCCAGCATATACAGTATTTTGTCCCTCACCTAAAGATACATCAATGTGGTTAAATATAACTGAATTTTAAGACATGTTCTGATATCCAAAATAAGATGGATTGGCTAGCTCATTTTTTATGACTTATTGAGTTATGGCGTGTGAAACCAAGTGGTGAAAGCTCAATTTAAAACTATAACTGCTTTCCCACAGATTTGTACTCAACTCTAAACGAGTTAGATTTTCTCAAAGCTCCTCATGGTGTCATCTCTTTTGATGCATTATTTTGGAGTGTGATATCCAACTTTGGCTCTAATCGAGTCTGTGTAGTAAATACTCATGTTACATCATGTCCTCTGTATCGCTTTCTCTAATTGTATCACACAAGATCCAAAGTCATTCGTCCTTAAGGGTCCAAAGGACCCAGACATCTGTGCACATGAAGTGTCTAAAATGCTATAAACCTCAAAGCAGCTAACATCAAACTCATTTGAGTAGCTATTTTTAGTTAGTAATTAGTGTCTCATACCCTTGATGTCAATGTCCTGGACTGTTAACATCTGATGCAGTGGACAAAACGCAGAGAAGGACTTGTTCTGCTGGACATTTTAGTATAAATGTGAGTTAGAGTTGGCAGTGCATTCAGAGAACAAGTGTTGTGTTCAGTTATTGAAGTATGGCTCACATTGCTAATCGCAGAAACAGTTGTTTTTGAAATGTATAAATGTTTGTTCTTGCACTGTATTGAATATCAAAGGTTGGTGATATTAAAGCTGTGATATGAAGGATTTTTTATTTGTAATTCCTTACATGGTGGAAACACCTCGGATATAATCACCGTTATATCTGAGGTGATTATATCCAAACATTCACCATAAACAAACTGCCCTCTGCCTATTTACTCCTTTCTTTATATAGAAGGAATGTTGTAGTAGTTCTAATTGGCATAGTCATAGTCATTCCCCCAGTCAGGGTGTGTCGCCAACGACTGGGTGACATGGCCCAGTTTTCATCCACCTGAAAGACCAATCACTGTATATGTGGAGCACCTTTATGTGAGCCTTATTTTCATGTGAAACCACAGTGCCTTGCCAAAGTATTCGGCCCCCTTGAACTTTGCGACCTTTTGCCACATTTCAGGCTTCAAACATAAAGATATGAAACTGTAATTTTTTGTGAAGAATCAACAACAAGTGGGACACAATCATGAAGTGGAACGAAATTTATTGGATATTTCAAACTTTTTTAACAAATAAAAAACTGAAAAGTTGGGCGTGCAAAATTATTCAGCCCCTTTAACTTAATACTTTGTAGCGCCACCTTTTGCTGCGATTACAGCTGTAAGTCGCTTGGGGTATGTCTCTATCAGTTTTGCACATCCAGAGACTGAAATTTTTGCCAGATTTGTGCAGTCTAGGACTGATTGTTGTCCTATGGACAGAGTCTCCCACCTCAGCTGTAGATCTCTGCAGTTCATCCAGAGTGATCATGGGCCTCTTGGCTGCATCTCTGATCAGTCTTCTCCTTGTATGAGCTGAAAGTTTAGAGGGACGGCCAGGTCTTGGTAGATTTGCAGTGGTCTGATACTCCTTCCATTTCAATATTATCGCTTGCACAGTGCTCCTTGGGATGTTTAAAGCTTGTGAAATCTTTTTGTATCCAAATCCGTTTTAAACTTCTCCACAATAGTATCTCGGACCTGCCTGGTGTGTTCCTTGTTCTTCATGATGCTCTCTGCGCTTTAAAAGGACCTCTGAGACTATCACAGTGCAGGTGCATTTATACGGAGACTTGATTACACACAGGTGGATTCCATTTATCATCATTAGTCATTTAGGTCAACATTGGATCATTCAGAGATCCTCACTGAACTTCTGGAGAGAGTTTGCTGCAATGAAAGTAAAGGGTCCGATTAATTTTGCACACCCAATTTTTAAGTTTTTTATTTGTTTAAAAAGTTTGAAATATCCAATAAATTTTGTTCCACTTCATGATTGTGTCCCACTTTTTGTTGATTCTTCACAAAAAATGACAGTTTCATATCTTTAGGTTTGAAGCCAGAAATGTGGCAAAAGGTTGCAAAGTTCAAGGGGGCCGAATACTTTCGCAAGGCACTGTAGCTGGGACACAGAGGGGCGCTGTGTAGCAGGTGTCGGAAGCTGTGAGCTCGCACCTTTCTGAGGCTGAGAAGATGCACCCTGCCATTCCACTAACAGCAGTCACTGAGAGGCAATGGTCCACATACAAGTCTACAGGAGTCTGCACAGATGATAATGTCCCGGAAAATGATCTCCAAAAATGTGTGATTCCAATGACAAATCCATCCTTATGATATTGACTAGAGGAGAAAAGCTTGGTATAAAGACCCCATGTACTGTGGCATTTATCTCAGAGGACAAGAAATGAACTGTGAGAAATTGGCAACAAATGAAAAAAAAAAAGAAACAAGACAAATTCAACAATAAAACCCTATCCATCACTTTTGAGATTCAATAACTGTCAGATTACACGTTTTCTGAGTTAAATACAGCGTTGGAGGCAGTGATGTTTTTACACATTAATATTATTCAACACTGACAGTAAAAATGTATGGGCTATTCAAAAGCTGTCGTTGGGCCACAGTGCCACCTACTGGACAGCTCACAGACAGCAGGTACATTGTCAGTAGTTGGAAATGACTTTGTTCTCTCTTTCAGACATTGATGAGTGTGCACAGCAGACTCATAACTGTGGTGGGAGTTTTGTGTGTGAGAACACTCCAGGCTCATTCCGATGTCGGCCTAAACTCAAGTGTATCAGCGGGTTTACCCAGGACTTCCATGGCAACTGTATTGGTAGGATATGCTTTTCACAATACACTCCCTTCACAGAAACACTGGGGTAGGCCACATTCCATTTAATGTTGATTAAAGTGCCTTCTGCTTATGGATACACAGTAATTCCACCGACCGTATATAATCAGGAGTTGTGATGAGCACAGATTTAAAATAATCAGACAGTAGCAGTATCCACGTTTGGTTATGCTGAAATAGTGATAGCAGCTGTCAGTCAGGATTATGGCCGTCCTCCATGTTCTGTGTTTTTTTGTGCAGACATTAATGAGTGCAGCACTCTGACGATTCCCTGCAGCTCGGGCTCTCGCTGCATCAACACGGTGGGCTCCTACATCTGCCAGAAGAAGACCATCATGTGCAGCCCCGGCTACCACGCCAACACCGAAGGAGACAAGTGTGTCGGTGAGGAGCAGATTTGTATCT
Organism: Perccottus glenii; assembly: GCA_024416835.2. Taxonomy (NCBI): domain Eukaryota; kingdom Metazoa; phylum Chordata; class Actinopteri; order Gobiiformes; family Odontobutidae; genus Perccottus; species Perccottus glenii. Next base: position 52,692,803 of record CM044546.2, on the reverse strand, counting down.
ACACTTTACTGACAAAATCTACACTTTCACTAAACACTAAATTCAACTAACCATTGTCTAATATTACTTTAACCCTTACCTAGACTATAATATCAGTAGTAGTTCACCACTTACTGCTTTTGTTTGTCCCTGGGAGCAGACGTGGATGAGTGTCAGGTGGGGACACACCGCTGTGGAGCAGGTCAGATCTGTCACAACCTCCCTGGCACCTACCGCTGTGAGTGTCAGACGGGCTACCAGTACGACTCCCTGCGCAAAGTCTGCAACGGTATGTACGTCAGAAGTCACTGCTGCTGGGAGAGTGAGACAAGCAGACTGCATGTTAGTAAAAGTTGATTGAGTTTTTTGGGAGCAAGAAAGTGACACAGACTTTGCAAAGTAAAGTAGTATCTGAGGTATCTGATCTTGCCATTTTATACTACACTTACTACACTATATACATACTGTTTCTCTAAAAACGTGCACGTGTCATGACAGATATAAACGAGTGCTGGCGCTTCCCGGGCCGTCTGTGTGCTCAGACCTGTGAGAACACCCCCGGTTCCTACCACTGCACCTGCACCAGCGGATTCTCCCTGGCCTCAGACGGCAAGAACTGTAAAGGTAACACACGTCTTTTTAATATATTCAAAAATTATAGACAACATGCTGTTCCTGTTCAAAACAAACCATGTCTTTTTTAAACATTATTATGATCATACATAATAACATATAGCCACAGGGGGTGCCTACTTTGGAACATGTGATGTGTTGGTTGAATATTGCACAAACTCATACGTTCTTGGGAAAAGTAAGGAACTAATTAAATTAGTTTATAAAGTTATAAAGTAATATGGAGTTGCTGGGCTGACACTTAATGAACTTTAACATTCATTCAGTGTCGGTCTACTGCAGCTTTACTTCGCAATAAAAATACAGTGAGAAACACAATAAAGTTAAAAGGATATAAATAAGGATAAAAAAAGAATTAAACTGTAACTGTGATCTTATTATTATCTTAGATATGCTGTGACTGTTTTTCTGTGAGCCTTTGAAGAAAACAGCCGCCAAACGCCGACAGAGAATTTGATTGGCACATCAAAAAGTGTTTATGAGCCCTTTGTTTTCTTCATAAAGTGTTTTCTCTTAGAATTTAATTCAGCCGCAGCCTGTCTGGAGTGGAGCATCTGATGGCGCATACATAATGTTCACAGAGGTTCAGCGGCGTCAGTCATCAGTGAGCTCAGATGTGATTGGCCTCCAGGCTCGACAGCGACCGGGACAGGGAATCACATTAACTCAGGATTTTTTTTCCAGACAACTTAATCAACTTGTGCACTTTCCTGTCAACAATGCAGAGGTGAAATCTGCATTTATCTGGCTTTATTATCAAAACCAGTCTGACCGCCATGATTACATTTTGATTAGAATGTCTCAGATTCATTCGTTCCAGCCACCTTTCTGGGAATTAAACTTTAAGCACAAAGCATTAAAGACACAAGCTAAAGATATTCTGATTGAACATTTGAAAGTATAGAAGGACAATCAGTAGAAGTATGTGAAGTCCTTAATGCCTTTCAACATTGAACTTCAAGATTAAGGCTTGCATAAAATATTTGCATCAAAAACTGTTGGAGTCCAAGTTCACATGAGTCCACACTATCTTAGCTTTTCTTATGCAACACATTAATGCATTGCACCTTTAATGATTCTGTGTTTGTTGTTTCCATCAGATATAAATGAGTGTGACAGAAACCCGTGCAGCCAGGAGTGTGCCAACATCTACGGCTCATACCAGTGCTACTGTCGCGAAGGGTACTACCTGAAGGAGGACGGACATACTTGTGAAGGTGAAGACATTTTTTCTATCTACAAAAGAGGTTTACACTGTTGAAGAAATAGAAACCCCAATCACAAGTTTTTTTTATCAGTTACTACACTTGGGATGCCTGGGGATCCAAAGGGATTGGCCTCTGGATAAGTCTCTACTTAAATCACAGCAAAATTGAAACTTGATCAGTTTCTCTGTCAAAACAATAACTTTCTATGGTTTTGACTGTAGTACCTCTCAATATATATGTTTTTGATGACAGCCAAAAGTAAAATGTTTTTACATTTTTTGGGGGGTCAAAGTCCTGATGACTTTACATACCTGTAACATATTTGATAGTAAATGGTGTGCATTTATAAACCCTTCTCGGGCACAAAAGGGCCTTGCATGATGCTTCCATTCACCGCATTCACACCTGGGGCAGACAGAGAGGGGGGGCTGCCATTCACAAGGTGCTCACGCCTTCTCCGACCACCACCAAACACACCTCTACAGACACAGGCAAGGTGGATTAAGTGCCTTGCCCAAAGACACTACAACAGTATGAACCGGGAAGAGCAGGAATCGAACCATTAATCTTCCGGTGGACATTGGTCACGTTTAGATGGTTCTCATAAACTAAAGGATACTTCACCAAGAAGGCACAGTCATAGGCCCAGGTCTGGGGATAGTGCACCGATATTATCAAAATGACCTTGACAAGGTTCAGCCTCTGATCTTTCCATGTACATCTAAAGTTAACATGCACACACTTCCGTTAGTCTGTGCCATATAGAGTTTAAAGTCTGGACTGATTCTAATGCAGGTCACATGGATCACATACTTTGGTACTTTGTGTTTTTTTGCAGATATTGATGAGTGTTCTCAGAGTATGGGGACCCTGTGTGCGTTTCAGTGTGTTAACGTGGTGGGCAGCTATAAGTGCGCCTGTCCTCCTCACGGATACGTCATGGCTGCCAATGGTCGCACATGTAAAGGTGAGAGGTCACTGTTCATTTAAACTGCATCTCAAACTACGTCACATTGTAGTTTCAAGTAGTAAAATCCTTCTATTTGCCAAGGTTTTATTGCATTAAATAACACAAGCTTAATTAGTTACTGCTTAGTTACTACCAAATACTATTTTGCAGATGTTGACGAGTGCACGACTGGCTCTCACAACTGCTCAACTGGACAGAGCTGCTATAACTTCCAGGGAGGCTTTAGTTGTCTCTCCTTCGACTGCCCTCACAACTACAAGAAAGTGACAGACACGTGAGTCTTATTTATCTCCAAGCCACCAAACACAGACATTGTCTTGTTGTCTCCAGCTGAACTTGACATAAATACATGACTGTGAAAGTTTGTAAGAAGAGGGTGACTCATTTATATTTTGTAAACTTAAGTCTGGGAGAATTGCAAATACAACTCTGTACCTGCAGTTTTTTTTTTCTTGCTCCACCATTACTTGAACGCTTTGCATCTATAGCAGTGATTATCGAAACTAACGCGGTCCACAATGCTCCTTGGGACGGCCTCAAAGCAAATCACACACCTCCCTCCTGTCACTGTCACAGAGTCAGTTCAGGAGGTGGATGTGCACAATATCACCGCATTTGAGACTTTGCACAATGGAAACAACGGACTTAACAAGCAGAACTTAACAAGCAAAATATAACGACCGCGCAACAAAAAACAAGTCTGTTTCTGAGCTTTACTCTCTCCAAAACGATCAAAAAGTCACGTAAATGTCCCTTCACTGGTGGAGAACAGACAGAATGTGAGCAGTAATCTTAGTCAGCATAATTTAGCAAAGAGGCGCAACTTTAAACAGAGGCTGCTGTCATCCTGAGTCTGAACCATCTCTGAGCCATAAATTATTATTTCATAACACAGTCTTAAACTAAGTGTTTATCTGTTTGAGGCATTTTTCAGAGAGATGTTGCCTTCTGTGAGTCTGCTCCAACTTAAGGTCCGCAGGCCAAATCTGGTCCTCACATTAATTAGTATTGTTAATACATTCTTGCTATTGTTAATAAATAACAGGTGAAAATGAATAAAAAGGTAACAGTTTCACAAAAAGAGTTGTTTTGATAATTAACCAGGTCTAAACCAGGTCTACTACCCCTGATCTATAGTGTGGCCTTTCATCAATTAAAGTTCGACACCTACTACCCTATGGACGGATGTGTTGACATATAGACTATAGATACTGTTCTGTGGTTTCACGGTGCAGTTGCGCTCCAGTGAACAGAATCAGCTTTTGGACTTACCTGCCAGAAGTAGAGTTTTCCAGGGTTATCAGCATTCATGCCTTTTACCTCGGAGTCAGCCACAAGAAGATATCAGTCATTCATGAGTAGACTTTGGCAGAAACATGGCAACCAAAAACACTGCCCTGGTGCCACCCAAAGGTTTAACTGCACAGTAAATGCTTTCCTTTAGTTACCATTATATATTATAACAGGCCTCTCTTTTTCAGTCGCTGTGAGCGGGTCAGCTGCCCTTCTAACTCTCTGGACTGTCAGAACTCCCCGGTGCGCATCACCTATTATCAGATGAGCTTCCAGACCAATATCATCATCCCGGCGCAGATCTTTAGAATAAGCCCATCACCCGCCTACTCTGGGGACCACATTGTCATCAGAATTACCAAGGGCAACGACGAGGGCTACTTCAGCACTCGCAAACTCAACAGCTACACCGGCGCTGTCTACCTGCACCGACAGGTCCGAGAGCCCAGAAACTTCCTGATCGATGTGGAGATGAGGCTGCTGAGACAAGGGACTTTCACCACGTATTTGGCCAAGATCTATGTTTTCATTACGTCCAGTACCATGTGAAAGACAAACCCAGATAGAGACGGACTGAAGATTTCATATGGTGCTTAAAACTCAAAATTGCAACTTTTGTAATTCTTTGCTTTTCATGGCTGGTTTGATTGGCCTGACCGATGCTCTGCTGTGATTGGTTGAGATAACTATGACTGTTAACTGGTGCTAAATAAATATAAATAACTAAGATGAAACACAAACCCTACCAAAGGTTTGGTTCTCAGTTTGTTTGATTTTTTTATTTTTTATTTTTTCTAGCCTGCCCAGTCAACTATTTTTCTATTCTGAGCAAAGAATTAGTCCAGACCCTGTCAATTTAAGTTTAATTTCCAGAGGAACGAACCAGCGGATGCAGATAAATCTTCTTATGGATGTTTATTGGACAGACAAGCAATGCAAGTGACTCGATGTACAAATGATCAGAGAAACAAAGCATTGCAATAAGACAAAGTGGTCACAACTGGTCCTACAGGATTTCCACCAACAGACCTACACGTTTCTATTTTAATTACTGTGAAGAAAAGGAATACCAGACCCATTTCATTTCACATGAATGTGTATTGTAAAAAACATACGCTTCTTCTTCTAGAACTTTACAAGAATAGTTTTTAGAACAGGCAAAAAAGTATTATTTTGACATAATTATACATTATTCAAATATAATTTCAACCAGCTCTCTATTTGGGTCAAATTTATACCATAAAGTTTATTTTTTTATTTTAAAAAGAGCACAGTAACTAAGAAAACATCTCAAAACTTGCAGCTTAATGTTAACTTTGCTGCAGTGACTATTTAAAACAACATAAAACATAACCTGACTGCCAGCAAAACATCCCAAATCCCAGCAGTGTAGAAAATCCCTCCGGCCAAACACATGTGGGTTTCTTGCTTTTTTTTAGGCATCGGGTCATTATGCAAACTTTTGTATTGCTGCCTATTTGTGCCAAGTCAGCAAAGATTCCAAAATGACAGCCTCATCACACTGTGTTGCTTTGGCAACATCAACTTTTACACCAAAGTCATTCTGTTATTATTGTATAATAAAGTTACTTTTTTGGTGACCTGAAATATTGTGTTGCATATGGCACATTCTCTTCTCCTGTTATGTTCCATCTGTTTTGGATTCTGTCTCTGGATGCCTTTGTAAACTACTGTGGATCATTTCTGCCACCATTGCCTTCTACCATCTGGCAGCATCACAGCGTAAACAAATCACATTTATCACATTTGTCCACAACTACCATGATTTTTTAGAATTGATGAAATTGATATTTTTAATTGGAATACTTTTCTCAAATTTACATTTACATTTAGTCATTTAGCAGACGCTTTTATCCAAAGCGACTTACAAGTGAGGAAAACAATGGAAGCAATTTTAACAACACAAGGTACAAAAAGCATAAGTGCACAAAAAACTAGTCAGTTTAAACCCAGCGCAGTATACAATGCTAAGGATAAGAGAATTTTTTATTTTTTTTTTTAAAGAAAGGAATCGATGGAAAGGAAGTAGAACTCAGTGTTTGTCAGTCAGGTGTTGACGGAAGAGATGTGTTTTCAAGCAAAAAAATGCACTTGGAAGATAACCGGAACTGCAGATGCTTTTACTGTTTTGTCCAGCTTTTGATGTAAATATTATTGTCACTTGATTATGTATGAGTAAAGTCTGTACTGAGAATGTATTATTATTTCTGTTTATCTTATGTATGCGTTACTATTTTCCTATCATTCTTATCTCAGGGTATTATCTTGCAGTCATGTACACACCTAACATTCCTGTGTATGGTTAGGGAATGGATCATATTGCCATAAACACAGGTTTATTTTTCATTTGAATCCACTCAATAAAAGTGATTTCATTTTAATAATGCATTTTGTCTGAGCTTAAAAGCTGTGGTTTCCTCTGAAAGGTAAGGGAACACTGCCCTCTGGTGGTTTCAATTCAATGTTAAAAATACCATGTTTTTATCATTTAAAAAAGAAAAAAAATTCCACTAAATGCAGATATTTTAAAAAAATGCAGTTCTTCACACACATAGGAGCTGGAGTTATCTTAACTTTGGTGGCTCAATAGGAACTGTTACACCCACACTTTAGTATTCCCACCCGGAAAAAGTGTGTGCTTTACTTTTAGAGTCCTATAAATACATGCCACATATCTAGCTGATGGGCTCTGAGCTGGAAAGAAGGGGCAGATGTATCACCCATATCTCCTCATAAATAAACACTGGTGGAGCTACAGGTTTTTTAAAAGAGCCATGACGGCTGGAGTAGGAAAGATATGAAAGAACTTTTGATTTTGCTTTATTTTGTTATTTAAAAATGCCATCCATAAAAGCTTTACAACACCTCAGACTCTGCAGTAACTTGAAATAAGTCAATCACCAGAGACAGTATGATGCTCAGATACAGGCCCTCTATTTCACAACTAAAGACTAAAGGAAAGGGGATATTAGATAAGTATATTAGAAATTAAGACTTTAAATCTTCATAAATTGAGATTTTTTTTTCATACAACTTTTATCTGAGACGAGTAGAGCTTTGATTTGGTCTTGATTTTTAACTCCAGTCATCTATTTTTTCCTCAAAGTCTCTACAGTTTCTCCTTCGTTCCCCTCAGCGGTTATCTGAGCCAGCAGTGCTGTGTGACTGATCTCAGACCTGTTTGCACAGGTCCCGCCTTCCTCGCTTTCTGATTAAATAACTCAGTTAATGCTCGCATGTGATTGGCTTCATGTTTAGAGTGACATGGGAAACAGGCAGCAGCAAGATTGACTACGCAATATTCACAGCGAAAGAAGAGCTTTATTAATCTAATATAAAAAAATTAGTTAATGCAGCTTTGGTGGTGTGGCCCAACGAGAGATTGTTTCATACCCTGGCTAAAGATCAAAACAAACATACATTTATTTTGTAAGAATGACTTTTGAAGCAGTTATTTAAAATAAACATCTGCATTTTAAATTAGATCCTCACTCAATTAAACATTTGTGTTCTGTGTGAATAGGATAATCGTATGGATGGTAAATGGTGTGCATTTATATTGCGCTTTTTTTGTACCTTTCTTGGGCACACATGCTGCAATCCAGACTATCATACTGTTGTCACCCTGCATATCTCAGAGCTTATCTCCAAGTAGGGCTGGATGAATGGTTTTAAAGGCGCTGGAAAACCAGGACTTTTCCGGTTATAACAAGATGTAGCAAGAAAATTACTGCATCATCCACACCCACCTTGGCCCAGTAAGCAAACTGCAATAGGTCCTGGTAGCTGCTCACTTACAGGCTCAGTTGTTGAAGGATAAATCTTTCAAGAACATTCCTGATATTGGAAGTCAACGCTACTGGCCTGTAGTCGTCACAATCGTTAAATGTTTTCCTGTAATTTTTTTCTGGCCACTGGTACAACACAACAGCATTGAAAAAGAAAAAAAAGAGAGAGAGCGAGAGAAAGAAAGAAAGAAAGGACACAAGCCACTTGAAAGAGAGTCTTATAAGTTTCCTAATGCAGGGACAGTGTCCATTGGGTGGCCGCAGCACATCCGGCTATTGAGGTGTCCTCCCACACACTCAGGAGTGTGAGCTCTCATTATCTATCTGCTCTTTAAAGGTTTATCAGCTCTACTCAATATATGTGACGAACGAGCTCCACCTTACATTAGTTTGAGAACAAGCAGACGTTACAGAAGTACATTGCTCTGACTTAAAATAGACAATGGGCGGTGTGTGTCACCCATATCAAACCTGGAAGTGGTCTTGAACTCCTCCACTTGAGGCAGGAGCTCTCCACCAACCTGAAGGGGACAAGCCACCCTTTTCCGACTGAGAACCATGGTCTCAGACTTGGAGGTGCTGATCCTCATCCCAGCCGTTCACACTCGGCTGCAAACCGTCCCCGTGCACACTAAAGGTCCTGGCTTGATGGACTCATCTGCGAAAAGCGAGATGAGATCCTGTGGTCCCCAAACCAGACTCCCTCCGACCCCTGGCTGCAGGTCTGACTTACTGCCGGCAATGCGAACCAGGCTCCTGCTCCGGTCGTACAGGGACTGGACAGCCCTTAGCAAAGGGCCCTGGACCCTATACTCCCAGAGCACCCCCCACAGGGCACCACGAGGGACACAGTCAACTTGGCCTGCCGGTACCTATCAGCTTGACGGCATTCTTTACTTCCGGTGTCCACAACCGCCTTCAGCGTTTGCCGCCACAACAGGCACCGAAGACTTTGCGGCAACAGCTCCGAGTGGCTGCGTCAACAATGGAGGTGGAGAACATGGTCCACTCGGACTCAATGTCTCCAACCTCCCTCGGGATCTGGTTGAAGCTCTGCCGAAAGTGGGAGTTGAAGATCTCTCTTACAGGGGACTCGGCCAAACGTTCCCAACAGACCCTCACAGTACGTTTGGGTCTGCCGAGTCTGTCCAGCTTTCTCTCCCGCCATCGGATCCAACTCACCACCAGGTGGTGATCAGTTGACAGCTCCGCCCCTCTCTTCTCCCGAGTGTCCAAGACATACGACCGGAGGTCAGATGAAACAACTACAAAGTCGATCATCAACCTTCAGCCTAGGGTGTCCTGGTGCTACGTGCACTGGTGGACACCCATTTGCTTGAACATGTTGTTTGTTATGGACAAACTGTTGCTAGCACAGAAGTCCAATGACAGAACACTGCTCGGGTTCAAATCCGGGGGGGCGTTCCTCCCAATCACGCCCCTCCAGGTGTCACTGTTGCTGCCCACGTGAGCGTTGAAGTCCCCCAGTTGAACGACGGAGTCCCCGGTCGGAGCACTTTCCAACACCCCTCCCAGAGACTCCAAGAAGGCCAGGTACTCTGCACTGCCATTTGGCCCGTAAACACAAACAACAGTGAGAGACCTATCCCCGACCCGAAGGCGCAGGGAAGCAATTTATGTCATGTGTTCACCGGGGTGAGCTGGGGGGCTATGAGCAAGCCCACACCAGCCCGCTGCTTCTCTTCGCAGGCAACTCCAGAGTAGTGGAGAGTCCAGCCTCTCTCAAGGAGTGTGATTCCAGAGCCCAAGCTGTGCGTGGAGGTGAGTCCGACTATCTCTAGTCTGTAACCTCCCGCACAAGCTCAGGCCCCCCACCCGCCAGCGAGGGACATGTCCCTATCTTAAAATAGGAAACATCTTAAAATATGTTCCCTGTTATATTACCTGTTCCATATTTTAAGATGTAACAGGTAATATAACAAACTGTTACTGTTTATCAGTATGTATAAAAAAGTGTCTTGTGCATAAGTTAACGGTCACGGACGTCTCCTTCCTGAACGAGCTAAATGACTTTTATGCTCGCTTCAATAGCGACAGCAAGGAGGCGGCCACCAAAATCGCACCCTCAGCAGACCACCAACCTCTCAAACTCACCTCCACAGATGTCCACACTGCACTGAGCCGGATCAACGCACGCAAGGCTGCAGGCCCGGATGGCATTCCTGGACGCGTGCTTAGGGCATGTGCTGAGCAGCTTGCAGGGGTCTTCACATACATTTTCAACCTGTCCCTCACCCAAGCAACTGTCCCAACATGTTTTAAGTCCACATCCATTGTGCCAGTACCAAAAAACTCCTCCCCAATGTGCCTGAATGACTATCGCCCCGTAGCACTCACTCCCATCATTATGAAGTGCTTCGAGCGACTGGTCCTAGCACACCTCAAAGACTGCCTCCCACCCACACTGGACCCACACCAATTTGCCTACTGCAGAAATAGGAGCACAGAGGATGCAGTATGCACAGTGCTGCACTCTGCACTCACACACTTGGACAATAACAACACATATGTTAGGATGTTGTTTGTTGACTTCAGTTCAGCATTTAACACCGTCATTCCCTCCAAGTTGACCACAAAACTTGGAGACCTGGACATTAACACCTCCCTCTGCAACTGGATTATGGACTTTCTGACCAACAGGCCTCAGCATGTTCGGTCAGGCAACACCCACTCCACCACCATCACACTCAACACTGGCGTACCACAGGGCTGTGTGCTGAGCCCATTCCTTTACTCCCTTTACACCTACGACTGCAAGCCTGTGCATGGATCCAACTCCATCATTAAGTTTGCAGATCGACACCACGGTGATTGGCCTCATCACAGACAACGATGAGACTGCCTACAGGGAAGAGGTAAAGCACCTGGCCACATGGTGCGCTGACAATAACCTGCTCCTTAACACCACTAAGACAAAGGAGCTCATTGTGGACTTCAGGAAGAAAAAAGGAGGCACGCATGACCCTATCCACATTAATGGTATGGTTGTTGAACGTGTCTCCAGCTTCAAGTTCCTGGGAATCACCATCTCGGAGGAACTGTCCTGGACCACAAACACCTCCAGCCTGGTCAAGAAGGCTCACCAGCGCCTCTTCTTCCTCAGGACACTGAAGAAGAACCAGCTGTCTTCAGCCATCCTGGTGAACTTTTACCGGTGTGCGATCGAGAGCATCCTGACCAGTTGCATCACAGTCTGGTATGGAAACTGCTCAGTGGCTGACCGCAAAGCACTGCAGAGGGTGGTGAAAACTGCCCAGCGCATCACAGGGACACCACTTCCTGCTATTGAGGACATCCAGAGGAAACGCTGTCACGCCGAGCTCGCAGCATTCTTAAGGACTCCTCTCACCCTGACCATAGACTGTTTAACCTCCTGCCCTCCGGGCGGCGCTTCAGGAGCCTCCGGACAAAGACCACAAGACTCAGGAACAGCTTTTTCCCTACAGCTGTCTCCCTACTGAACTCTGCCCTCTGACACCACCACACACACAGACTCCTCCCCCACATCACCACTGCATCTGACTGACTTTATTCATTTATTTACAACAAGCAAACAGTAAACTTGTTATTACTTCCACTACATCCATTTGCACACTGTAATATTTTCTATGCACTGTACTGTCCATTGCACTAGTGTAAATTATGTTCATAGTTCTGCCTATAGTGTACATACACTTTTACATAATCCATCTGTATAGTATGTTCATAGTACACCTACCTGTATATCATGCTTATAGTATTTAAAATCTGTCAATTATGTCCATAATACTTATCTGTATAGTTATTGTACATATTATAGACCTTGTATATTCTGTACTTACTGCTTATTGCACTTCTGGTTAGATGCTAACTGCATTTCGTTGCCTTGTACCTGTACTTGTGTAATGACAATAAAGTTGAATCTAATCTGAATCTAATCTAAGTTGCATTTCGATTTTCTCCTTTTTAGGGTTACATAAAAAAAATCCCGTTTGTGCAGTTCTCTTTTGAATTATTGCTTTCTGTTGGTTTAAAAATGTGACGTAAGTGATATTGAGTGATGTGTGGTTTACACAATTTGGTTCCACATCAGAAGAGTATAGTCAGCTATATAAAAATAAAATAACAGAGCTTTTCAGTTTTCTCACTGCTGATGGCTGTACATGGAATATTCCTCATGTTCAGTTATCCATAAGTCATTGTTCTCTCATTATTAGTGGCATAAAAATGATCCATCGTTTTATCTTTACTGTGATCTACTTCAAAATGTGAGGAGAAAATAAGAAATGAAAATCCGTCCAGTGTTCATGCTCAAGATGAACACTAGAGGGAAGCAGACAGTATTTACTGTATGATGACAATGCTCTCCTGCATTATACACTTGTCTCTAAGTAGCAGCAGCACATCAAATACAGGTTTACATTTCCAGCACATAATCACATAGACTATTTGTGATATACTTTTTCATGTCTGGCTGATTTCAAGCTGTGTTCTTATAAAAATAGAGACTGGGGGTAACAGCTGAATTTGTCAATTTTATGGAAAGACAACTGCCCGAGGTGTAATAGGATGTAGCTTTTCAGGAATTCATGCCAGGCAGCACCTGATACATGCCCTGTCAGCTTTCATTTCCACTGGTCTAGTGTAGGTGGTGACGGCCGTGCTGAAGGACCCGTACGATACAGCCTCAACATCATACTCAATGTCTCTAAAGGTGGATTCCTAGCAGAAGTAATTGCTCACTTTGCAGCACCAGCCTTTGGAGAAGTCACTGGCAAAGATTAGGAGGTTCAGGCAAGTACATTTTTGCTTAGAACCTTTCCTTTTTGGAAAATTTCTTTGATGGTTGGCATTCAGTATAGTGCATTATCATCTCCAACTGGGTGCTATCTATTACAGTTTAAGAGAGGCTGTTTACACAACAACGTATTTCACCGAAAACACAAAGATTCTGTTGTAGTTTGGGTGTTTGCTAACACCAGGACATCATTCTCTCTCCACAAAAATGCTAACTTTTAATCCGATTGAGGAACCATTTTTGTATTGGTTTATCATCTACTCTGTTGTTGGGTAAAATGTCAAGACAGTGTTCTCAGTTAAAACAATGATCAACAGCTGCAGATATTGGCTGCTGGCTACACACAGCAAGAAGAACAACACTGACAAAATTCAGTGTTTATACTCCTCCAAACCTTGTGTTCTGATGTTTCATGTATTAATCCATACAGTTCATATCATTTCAGCACTGCTCCAGAAAACCCCAGGAATTATTACTTCTTCTTCTGTGTAATGACTGTAGATGCAGCACCCCTACTGGCCTGACAGAATACTACAACCATTAACTGATTATCCAGTGTGTTTAATTTCTAATTATGTCATAAATAGCCATATTGCAAAATAAAATTTCTTCTAACCCTGTGCTATTCACTGTGTAAAACCTAAGCTCTTGGTGCTGCTAGTGCCTACTGCTGGTTAAAAATGGCTGATTTTGCAGATGCAAGAAATATTGGTTTATTGAAATGGGAGAAAACAGGAACAGTTTAGTGCAGCAAAGCCTACTTTTTTGATTTATGCTAATTAGCCATGTGCTCCAGCGCTCAGACTTCACTTTGAGGGTAATGCACTTTTCTGCTGCTTTGCTAATGTTTTTATTGTGTTGGTACTGAGCATAAAAAATGACATTAATATTTTTTGAGTGGAAACACAAGCCAAATGAGGGACCGCAACTTTACCACCTTATGGAAATGATGAAGCTATTTCATAGAATCATGAGTTAGATCTTTGTTTGGCTTTTGTTACACAGTGTACCTTGCACTTGTTGGCACATCTGCCATGACTCATCATGATGTGATTCTTCTCAGATATAATAGGTTTAGGTAAACGTTCCTTGATGTGGCAGATCTTACTTATATTTATGGGGCTTTGTAACAACTGCAGTCAAACTCAGAACGCAATTCAGTTTCTGTTTTTCTTGGATAAGACCTTTATGGAAAGTTTCCATTATGTCGTAGGGTGTTTATTACTCACACCGCTTCTCTTAATTATACAGCAGAGGTGGAATGGAAAAGTGACTGGGAAAAGGCAGTTGTACAAGAGATAAAGAGGAGATAAACTGACATTTATATTTTTAAAGCAAATAGCTGTGGACAAGGCATTGGTGGAAAAGGTTGGCTTGCTATCAGGGAGTATTTTCAAAAGTAAAACTAATGTCAGCAATAGTACGCAATAAAGGACAAATTGAAATGTGATATTAAAATTGTTGAACTTAGCTTGATCCTAAATAGAGAAAATTCAAAAACATAAACATAATAAATTTTCATTTACGTAAAAGTAAAGGAGCACATTTACTATTTGGGAAGACAGAAACCCTTACAAAGATACTTTAAGATGAAATCATGGAGGTGATTGGGTGAACTACCTGCCGGTCACCATCTGTCACAAGGCAATTTTATTCAGTTTTATCCTTTTGTGTTACTGTCTGATCATTTCTTGAGGTGCTTCTTGAATGTTCATTATTTTTTTGTTTGAGTCTAAGTGAATGTTTGCGAGTTGTAGCACAGCAGCCATGTGAACTGTGTCTGTAAACTGATAATGGTATCGTGTGAACTATGAGCGATGCACGCTAATGCTTTAGGTACATGGATATATGAGCAGAGGAGGAAAGTCGAACCTGACATACCAGCGCTAACGTTCCCTCTGGCGTTGACAGTAAAAGAGGGCAGAGCTCACTCCATCATGCCTTCACATAATGTTTCCGGCCTTCAGGGAACACGGCTGACAGCTAGCTCCTCAGCTTTAGTCAGGTTTGTGTTTTCAGCAGGAACTGTCAATCAAAGAGGCTCCCATGCACTCGTACAGTAGCTTCAAAGACACTCATCATTTACCACAAATGTCATCTTTAGTAATTAGATAATTATGTATGCATTTTCAGCTAACACACATGAGGCCTGAATTGGGTTGTCATGAGTGCAAACTGGATATGTTCAAAGAAAACAGCAAATTGATTTGTTTACTCAACATATGCATGTGCATACATGCAGTGAACATTGCACCTCTGTTTCTTTTTTTGTTTAAATATAAAAAATATAAAAATTGTCCAGGCTGTACACCGCCTCAGGCCCAAAGCTGCTGGGATAGGCTCCAGTCACCCGCGACCCCTAATGGGACTAAGCGGTAGAGAATGAATGAATGAATGAAGATAAAAAATGATGTGTTTTGTCTGACTTTGCAAAATACAGAGCAGTAATAATGGAACCGCATCTGTCAACCGCATTCAGCTCATCAGGCATCATGCCTGCACATTCACCTGTCCCGAACTAATTCACCCCAAAACTGAATGATAGGGTTAGTTGCCCAACGCCAGAGTTGCAAGCCTGTCCACACTGAGGCATGGTTCTATGGGACAGAGACAGCAGCAGCTGCTCCAGACCCGTAGTGTTCTTCACAGATGGCTTTTTCTCTTAGTTTAGCCCGTATGCTAATGGCAAGGCAAGGCAATTTTATTTATAAAGCACAATTCATACACTGGGTAACTCAAAGTGCTTTACAGGAATAAAAGACAATTTACAAGATTTAGATTAAGAAACATAAGAAAAATAAAAACATTTCAAAAGGAGAGTGCAGATAAAAAACACTTTAAGTTGTAATGTAAGCGGAGCTAAAGAGGAAGGTTTTTAACCTCCCCTTGAGCATTGGCAAAGTTGGCTTGTTTTATGGCTAATGGTAGTTACATAGCTCAATATTCAACATCCAGTCATATTTTATTTTCCCATTTTAGTTTATTAACATAAAGCGTTATTTTCTTTGCTGTTTTTGTTCAGATTTTTCCCTACAGCTTTGGTGTAATGTTTAAAAAACTGTTGTAAAAACTCACTGGCAATAAGCTCTCTGCCCTCCTCACTTCCCCCGTTTGACTTTTTTCTCTGCTTTAGCTTCTTTTTTGCCGGCTCTGCCGCGATGAATGATGGAGACTAACTGGGGCGAGTGTTTCTGTGTGTAGTGTCGTTAAGCAATTAATTTCTTGCGATACTTCTTGATTTAAACGGACACAGGTTTCCGGCCGGTCTTGCATGGCTATTTTTTCCGCTAAGAGACGATGGGGGAGTTGGGACAGACCCCATCCACCACAAAATAAGTCATTAAGCCATCACATGACTCCAAAGCAATTATGTTAAGGTAAAAATCCTGCAAAGTTTTTTTTGTTTTGTTTTGTTTTTTTCCAAAAAATTCAGACAACAAGCACTCTCTTCCAGTTTTTCATCTGATGTCACATCTGAAAAATGATGGAAAATGGGCCAAGTGATAAATTTTGACTGAACACTAGGAGGCGCTATAACTCTGCCAATCAGTGTAATTACCAATGACCTAAACTGGGCCCGTCTGGTGCCGGTCAGTGCATTGCATCAAACAAACGGTAAGATGAATGCATGTCTTTCAAGTGAGCTAATGAAGTCGAGAGCCCAGAGCTGTTTGAAGTTGTCCAGTGGTGTATTTGTGGAGGCAGTGTGGGTTCAGTGTCCACCGACTGCGGTGCTTTGTACTCAACAAGTGATGCTCGCTCAGGTCCAGCGCTCTGCTTTGATCCTGGGTCGACTGGAGCGCACTCAGGTCACCCCGGAGCTGGGATTATAGGGCTCACAGGTTGTGTTCTACTCTCCAAGAACAAATACTAATAATAGAGCCAGTCTTGCAATTTAATGTATTTGTTGCAAGACTCAAAAATACATTGCAGAACAGGTTGCACTAAATGGTTGCTCTAAGGATAATGTCTACTGAGGGTGCTTTCAGAAAACTGTGAGAAAATACTGGAACTCAAAAGACAACCCAGGCAGTCCAGTATTTGAAAGGTGGAAGTGAGTTTAAACAGTCTTTATTGTGCTGGCTGGATCATAATTAGAAAGCATGTTTTGGCAATCAAAATTTTCATCAGGTGACATTGTGGGTTCAGCCCTATATTACCTAAATATTGTCAGCAGGCAATAGGAGGCACAATTAACCTGTAAAAACTGTTAAACAATATCTTGTAATGGCCGTCTTGTGAACCCAGCATCTACATATATTGATCAGTTTAATATAACTCACTTTCACTGAAGACACACCAATGGAAATGAATAACATTAGAACACCAACTCGCATAAAAATCATTATCTGGTTATTATGTGGGTTGAAAGTTGAATGAACCAACAGGAATATATCTGCCTTATGATATTTTCTTAAAGAAAGGACCCTCTTGTGATTGCAGCTTCCTAAACTCTGTCTCAGCCACTATGAATGACATGCATTAGCTATCCATTCAGACTTGCAGTGTCATAAGCCTTTACTGTCCTGGTTCTGGCAGTATAAGCATATGTAGAGAAAATGTTGGGTGAGATTGAGGGTCAAAACCCCCCTGAGGTGTCAACAAAAGAGGGAACGCTGTTTTAAGTAAAAACAGAAGCTTTTAAAAAACAATGCAGCAGGTCCCTTGTTAATCATCACTCCAGGAAAAAGCCCTAACATCTAAAAAACAAGGGTGCAATAAATGTTCCAAGTAAAGAGATAGAAGCTTTAATGGTGACCACTTCTTGATGCCCCTAGAAAAAAATGCAAATCCTTAATCATACTGATGTCTACTCATTGATCATCCATCAACATTCAGTGTGCCATTTATAACTGAGTCGAAATCGTTTAAGACATTGACCTTTGGAGCTGGCCACATTTTTGTAAAGCAGCAAGAAGCTACAGGTCGAGTTTAATGACTCAGTGGCTGGCATGATGAATGCATTGAGTGATTATGAGCTCTGCCCCGGGGCTGATGGTAATTCCCTCCGCTCTTCTTCGGAAGGCGCACATGAAGACAGTTACAGCAGGGATTTTCTCCAACGCTCACGTCAATCATACCGTTGGAGTAGTTTGTGGTAGAATGTGTTTTGTGGGCACCTGTTGTATGACACAACTTTTACTCATGAAGACTATACTAAGTTGGTGGCTAACTTGGAAGATCATATGAAAATGTAAAGGTTTTTA
The DNA here is from genome assembly GCA_024416835.2 of Perccottus glenii. Classification (NCBI taxonomy): domain Eukaryota; kingdom Metazoa; phylum Chordata; class Actinopteri; order Gobiiformes; family Odontobutidae; genus Perccottus; species Perccottus glenii. The sequence goes on along the minus strand of CM044546.2, from coordinate 52,674,906 downwards.
ATGACCTGTTTTTAATGACTGACACTGGTGACCCTGCTGTGCTTATCCTTTTAGACTTAGCTGTTAAACTGGGGGACTCCACTTTGTCTTTTAGTCTGGGGAGTCCCCCAAGGATCTATTTTTGGGCCCATCCTTTTTGTCCTTCATCTCCTTCCTCTGGGTCTGAAGCATGGCATCCTCTATCATCTATCTTCCTCTCAGAAAAAACGACAGCGGCTCCCTGACATACTTGAGTGCTTAAGTGACGTCAAGGCTTGGTTGGCTTATCCTTTTTTGAACTTGAATGAGGACAAGACTGAAATCTGGCTTTTATCACCTTTGGCTTTTATCTTAAATTAAGCCATTTAAATGTTTTAAAAATTTTGAATTAGTAATGCACGCTTTTATTCCAACCCGTGTGGACTACTGCTTTATATGCTGGAATAAATCAGAAGGCCCTCTCACGCTTACAGTTAGTCCAGGACACTGCAGCTTGACTTTTTAACAGGAACCAACAAAACATAAAGACATCACCCCCGTTCTGGCCTCCCTGCACTCGCTTCCTGTGATGTGATCTTCCTGTCCGTTTTCAAATTGAATTGAAGATTTTATTGTTTATTTTTTCTTTGCAGGTTGTGATTGGAGCCTACCCCAGCTGCTTTGAGTATGATGTGGACATTAATCAGTTAACCCCTGGGCTAACAATCATTCACACACACATTCATTCACTATAGGCAATGTCGACCAACACACCTAGACATTTTATCGTGTTTCGATGGTGGGAGAAAGATCAGCTGGTTTGGGGATTGATCCCACAACTTCCCTTAGTTTTAATGACTCGTCATTTATATCATTGTGCATTAATGCTCACACCCACAAAGCCTAATGGGCCACCAAACACAGGAGTGGTTCACATGGCCAGTTATATGACAACACTTACAGTAGGCCATCACATGGGCTGGTGAAGCTTTTTCTCTTTTGGGAGGTGCTTTGTTATTGTATTCCCACGCCCTCAGTGAGAGTCCGGAAAATTCACCACCTTTCCTTAATATAGACACAAACGTACAATGTGTGACATTTGGCCTGTCAAAACAAAGTCAGAGTTTCTGAACAAAGAACAGAGTGGGTTTGGGAGTTTGATGATGAGAATTTTGGCTATTAAAAGATCATCCATCAGATACTGTCTCACCAAGTTATTTGTTATCATTCTGCATTCTTAAGTCTTAAGTTGTGATATAGAGTACAAGTCAAGGCCATGCATGAGGTCTTAATATGGAGGACAGTGCTGTGATGGGGGATACGGGCTCAGAAAGAGTGCACAGCGAGTTAAGGACTGCCCAGAGTCCTGGGGGCATTCCCGACGTTCATGCTTGCGTTGATGCGGAGCAGCCTGTAGATGTGTAGATCACTATCTGAACGTAGAGAGAGGATAAAAGGCTGATTTATGTAAGTATGTGTTTCTGCTTGTGCTACAGCTATTGGCTGCTAAGGACCTTCACAATATTTGGAACCACAGTTTTCAAAGAGCCTGTGGTGTTAAGATAATGTTTGTTATTTGACCAGACCATTAGTCGAGTTTGATTGGCTCTGTGCCTTTGAGTTGGTAAATAGTCTACTACTGCTGTCTGTACCTAGAACAGCTGAACAGTGCAGAGTAGCCAGTCCCTTGAAGGAATTCTGGGATGGCAATGTAATAATACTTAGGACTTCTGCACACATGTGGGTTATGTTACAAAAACCTGGTAGTGACAAAGAATCGCTCAGATTTGAACTTACAGTATTGTTCAAAATAATAGCAGTACAATGTGACTAACCAGGATAATCCAGGTTTTTAGTATATTTTTTATTGATAAGTGGCAAACAAGTTACCAGTAGGTGCAGTAGATTCTCAGAAAACAAACAAGACCCAGCATTCATGATATACACGCTCTTAATGCTGTGCAATTGGACAATTAGTTGAAAGGGGTGTGTTCAAAAAAATAGCAGTGTCTGCCGTGGACTGTACAAACTCAAAACTATTTTGTACAAACGTTTTTGTTTCTAGGATTTAGCAATCCTGTGGAGTACAACCCAACAAACCTCAGATTCATTATGTACAACATTTCCCGGTGCAGCCAGAATTTTGAGACCAAAGTATCTCATCTCTGCCTTTTGCAGATAATGTTGTTCTGATAGTTTTTTTTAAACCGTATTTTCAACATAATGGAACGGATTGCAGACAAGCAAGTAGTGGCCAGAATAAGAATCAGTCCAAAGCGATGGTTCTCGGTGGGAAAAAAGGCTGCTCCTCTACATTTTTATAAAAAAGTTAATTCAGTTCTGTCCCATTTTGGTTGCACAGAAAAAAACTGGTTAGTAAGTCAATGGATCCCATGCCTAATCAGTGACATTAAGAAGTAAACATATATAATTTAACCAATATTCAAGGTCTTATCTTTTTACAAGTCTATTAGCACTTCCTGTAGCACCAGGGGGAATTCCCACTTTTACAGCTCACACCACCTCTTCCAACAGTTCATGACTTCTCATCATCACCTCCTCAAACCAAGGCTTAAAAGAAGGCCTCCAGCACAGTACTGTTGTGGGGAATTCACCAAAGCCTGAAGTGACAGAGCTGTCACCTCTAAAAAGATGTGGATAATATTTGATATCTTTAAGATGTCTGTATGATAGCACATAATTACAGGTTATGCTATTTCCACAGAATATGTAAAAACTACACTTAGATACATTAGCTTTAACATGAGCTACTCCTGAATCATTTCAGGATCCGTATAATCCTCCTGCAGGGGTTTGTGGTATTTATACTGGAAATAATCCAACATAAGCTTAAATGATAGATAAACCCAAATTGTACAAACTATACAATATAAAGTCAGATGTTGTGTAAAGGGGGTAATAGAGAGCTACTACTACTTCTTATTCTAAATATGTTTTGGATTCATAACTGAAAATAAAATTAAAAAAGATCCCTTTTGAGTTATTTATTTTAACAAAACACAGTTGTTTTTAAATTAACTCCATTTATGACAAAAATTTGCTCTATTTGTACCTTTAAGCCCAAGCCTTGTCCTATGATTGTTTTTTTTTTTTGTTTTTTTTTAACAATTAACAATTTTTAACGTTTGAAAAAAAATAACATTGTTGGATGTTGATTATCCCACAGCAAAGTCTTTTTGGTATATTAGGTATATTTATTATATTAGGTATATTCTTGATGGCCGAGTCGGTTCAAATATAGACCAATGATGTTCTGGCCTGGGCTGGAGTCATTTGTGACCTCAGAAAGTCCTGATGCAATTCCAGTAAACCTTTTGAGCAGCTTAGGGAATTACAATTTTGAAGGTAGAATTGAAAACCAAAAAGAGATTTATACTTTGTAAAGTAAACATTATATAACACTGAAGAACAAAAACAATATTATATAAAGTCTTAGTCCATAAATACAATTTTATTACCAGGTTAGCATTTCTGAGTACATACAGATTTCAATGTCTTCAGTGTTTGATTTTAAAGTCCATGGTAAAACCCGGAGTGGAGTTCTCGTAATGTCGTAATGCATTGGTTGTGAGAGCTGAAAACTGGTTGGGCTAACTTTAATAAATGGACTTGATTATGACATAACTAAATCTATAGTAACTCATAAAACTGGTTAGGTTGAGGTTTTCGACAGGCTTTGACAATGTTATCAGACTGGTCAGACCTAACCCCTGGTACCCCTTGTCTTTTTGACTGACTTGGGGCATACCCATCACAAAACACCAGTGCCTGCTTTCATTTCATTTTGGCTCATAATTGGTACCTGTGGTAAACTTTAGACATGTTTACAGTCATGTCCAAAGTCACGTAAGGTCTTGGTGCGGCTTTAAAGGGTCAGAGCAGAGGTGACACCTGAGCGGCCAACAAAGCCCAGCACTCTTTCAGTTCCATCAGCTGTCTGTCGACACAGGACTCGGTGCTTCCTGTTAATTCCCTCCGACAGTGCCTCTTCTCTCTGAAGTGGCAGATATTTTAGCACAAGGTGTGTTTGATAAACAGAAAGGCGTTTAGTGATCTGTTTGAGCCGCTCAACAAGTGCACAGACAACCCTGAACACCTGCTCGAGAAAACAAAATGATTTTTTTGAATTACTTATTATAGTTATTAGTTAATAAGTAATTCGATAAAAATAAACAGGAGTGTGACAAGCTAACTTCTTTGATGTTTAGTTGGTACTCAACGTATTTTAATAAATAAATACACAGTGTTGTGTATAAAATTAAAAAGCAATTTTAGCAGTAGCTGAAAGGTGTTTGGACTGAAGTCTTAAGATGATTATTAGAAAGCTGGCAAAATAGTTTTTCAAGAGACTTTCAAACTAAAAATATTTTCTGAAAATATACAGTATGACGAGTGTTTAAAAAAAATTCCATTACAACATAATTTGTTTAATCTTGGTGTAGTGATTGTGAAGACCGGGTATTAATCATTCGTATTTATGTGTGGTGCAGCCTGCATGCTGAATTTGCAAAGGAGGTGCACAGTTTGGTTGGGTACTTGGGCAAATTTTAATCTCTTAAATAAATATTAAGCACACAGAATGCATCAAGAAATATCCCCCAGCTCCTCTGGGGGTAACCAAGATTTTCTTAGACCTTTGCCATTTCCAAAGTGTGGCTCAAGGACTCCCAGTGGAACATGCTTTTGGAAGCAGCGTCTACTCCAACCTCCTACTGAGTAACCTAGCTCCAAAGAAGTGCCCTGCCATCCTGTAAAGAAAATACAGGAAAATAATCTTAATTATTGTTTTGATTTTGGTCAGGATCCACATCTCCTGAGCGTAGGTAACAGAATTAATGTACAGTAGATGGATCTGTAAAAAGCTCTTTCTTTACCACAATGAACCAATACATGGACTTCATTAATGCAACAAGATACTTTACCTCAATCACTTGAGGCATCAACTCTCAAAGCCCCCTTTTCCCTCTGAGAACCATTGCCTCCAGTGCACTGTTACACCTCACTGGAAGTCCCAGGTGTCTTCTCTTAACCATAATCAGGTGTGGTTCTTACATAAGCATAATAAGAAATGTCATATTATTTTACAACCAAATTTTAACGAAGTAAACCAGTGTGCTGGCAGAGGAGCGCATTCTTATTTATCTTGGCTCAGCCTGGAATGCACTAGAAGTGTGAGGAGAAACAATTTTGTGGGTGGCCTCTCCTGAGCTTGTGCTTTGAATCATAATTCATTTCTGCATCAGTAATAAACACTGACATATCATCTGTCTTAAAGTACAAACATAATCATATGCTCATTTAATCGTAGTTAGTCTTATTCATTCTAATCTTTCTTAAATTGTAATTATGTCTTAGACATATCAGACAAACCCAAATTCATTTGTTATTCATGTGTTTCAATTCCAAAAGCTATGCAAATGTTTAGTACTGATATTGATGAAAAGGTATAGTTTGTTATGCATGTTGCATAGTTTACCTGAAACTTTGAAGTAAAGTGCAGAAATTGCATTTATTAAACCAATTTTTGTCACAGTCCAAATTGCCAATTTCAAGCCACACTGCATAACTTTTAGCCAGCAGACGGCACAGATGTGTAGTGTGTAGCCTCACTCACGTAAACTCTTGCAATATTTGAAGATTTATGGAGGTTTCTGTACTGTGAAAGTGAGACAGACAGGATTCTACCAATTTTTGGTTACGAGTTGCGCAGGCTGGCTTTAACAATATCTCTAAATGAAGCCCAACTGAACCATGCAAATTTCACTTTACGTTCAGGAACTCTTGGGAATGTCTGTGGGTAAGACACAAATTGTTAGCACATTTGTATTTATTGCAGTGGGTGAAACGCGAACTAACCAAATGCAAAAGACTGTTCACCTTTTGAATTGGATTTTAAGGCGGAACCACTAACGTTTGCTGAGTAAACCAATCAGAGAAAGCACCACAGCGTATACCAGCCCGGCAAGAGAAGTTGCTGTGGTTTTAAATACATGTCCAGGTCTTTAAGAGCAGAAGCAAACGCAGTATCAAACAATCGCTCCGATGCAGCGGACATCTTGACTGTTTTGGTTGAAAAAATTATGCTCAGTATGACGCAAAACAAATTGCTACGATTGGCCTGGGAAGTAAGAGCCGAAGCAGAATACAGAACAGATTGGACAATCCCTGACCAATTTCTTTGTGTATGCAATACAACAAGAAAGCAGGCTGGCCAGGCTACTTTTTTTGTTGTTCAGTTCTTAAATGTCCATTGAGAATTGGGGGATTTTAACTTTAAATTAAATTATATATATATATATATATATATATATATATATATATATATATATATATATATATATATATATATATATATATATATATATATATATATATATATATATATATATATTTCAATATGAACGTACAGTGTCTGCATTTTTATGTAGTGGATAGTTTTTTTTCATGATAAAGAATATCATATTGAAAGTAAAAATTGTATAGAAACAATTTGTTTTGGCTGTTTTGTCTGCCACATACATGATTCACATATTTGTCTGGTATAGGCTCTACACCAGATGCCCTTCCTGATGCAACCCTCTCCACTGGCTTTTGACGCTTGTGGGTGGAGTTTCAGCTGAATCAGGGAGCGGGTGAGGGACACTCTCCCGGGTGACAAACACGGGTGCTCAACAGTTAAAAGCCTTGTTAACTGGTGTGACTTAAATCTTATTGAATTATATTATAATTGCAGGGACAACAAAACGAGCTGTTTGGTGTTGTGTACATACTGTGCTCTACTTTGAGCGCAGTAGGCCTTTAGTTAAGACCAGGTTTTCATCAGTAGTAACTATAATTGGTCCAGTTGATATGGTGAATTTGCAAAATCCAGTATCACAGGAGGTCAAATGTAAAACACTCTGATGTTGGTATAAAGATTTGATCTCCTAAATAAATAGATATGTAAAGACACAGTGAGGAGACTAGAGCAATGTACACACGTCTGTCTGAACTTGAATTAATTTGGGCATTTGAGACGACTGCGCAACAGACAGCTTTTCTCAGCCCAGTGCACTTTAACCTGGACTTTCATCACCTGCTGTAGGTGGCTCGGGCTACAACAAAGGATAATGGTTCTGATGACGGATCCCGGTCCTACCTCACTGTGTGGCATGCCGTCTACACACACACTCACTGTGACTTAACCCGGGCCTCAATCAAAGCTACTTGTTGGGCTCTGCCAAGATCAGCTCAGTTTCAAGGTGATTTATTTATGCTCTGAATAGACTTCCACAGACTACACGTGAATCCCGCTGGCAGGGGTTTTACCCAAGTGCTTACACACACAAGTCCGACCAGCAAGCAATGGCCTGCAAGCTTACTCATCAGGCCGCAATGCTTTTTTTTTACTTTTTAAGTTTGATTTGTCATAATCTGTAGATCAAAACCTCTGGCTTGTCCATACAAAGATATACACATAACAGTTATGTTAACAGCAGGTCAGCCATGTGGGCAATATGGATGAACATACCTAGATTATTTACAAGTTGCCTTTGTGGTGACATACCAAAAAATACATATCCAGTATTTTGGTTGTCCACTGGTAGTGCTGTTGTATAACTGTCAGTGGGTTCACTGGTCCTCAGCTGTTACTTTGGTGTTGCCTTCATGTTGTTTAATTTTATAAATTCTATAACATTGATGCAACCATATAATCTACAGAATCTCCTATCTGCCCCACCATCTTGTATTCTGTGTGGGACTGGAATGTCTCCCATAGATTATCAGGTTGTATAGTTCTGGCTAAAACCTGTTTCCAGTTTATTTAATGGATTAATATTTTGGCTTCACCAGACATCAGTGTTTAATTCCAAGGCTGTGATGATACAAGCCTTGTTGGAGTAATGCCTTCAACACATCTACACATTAATGGAGTTAGAGTGGGTCAGACACAAAAGATCACTAATATCTAGCCCCAGTAGGGCTGGGTGTTATATCAATACTTAAAATATAGGCTTGTTCCTCTCTGACGCCTAGACGGACAGCCCTGTTAGCAATTTGAAGAGCCAACTAAGCTAAACGCAAACAGAAACAGGTAGACTATAATCTAACTACACACTAGAAGTCGCGTTAACTGAATATTCCGTCATTTATGTTTTTTTTAACAGTGACATAAAAATCTGAATGCCATCCGTCATTTTGAGGGATTACTCTGAGGGTGATTTATTGTAATTCCTACTCCTGTCCAGTTGGTGGCAAATGTGCATATTAATTTATAATTATCTTGAATTATCTCGTCTTGGTCACGCTGCATTCAGTTGTAAAAATGTTGAGGCAGCTAAATGTGAGTAGTGTCTTCAAACCGCCAAATAGTTCTGATATTGTTAATAAAGATGAAAAAAGAGGACATGATGCAGTGAAGGAGGATAAACAGACAACACTGAACAGGGCAGACAGATCTACAGAACAGCATTGAATTAAAGGTATTACAGAGGTTGTTTTTAATGTTACCTTTTTTATATAATCTAAAACTGCCTAAACATAGGTGTACTGAAAAATACATTCATAAACTTTGTACTCCGTGGGGCATAAAAAACATCAACCAATCATAGACGCTTGGTGAACGTTATTCATTGGCCCTCTGGCTTGTCAATCATTGTTACTACGAGCGTACCGTTATGCACGTGTGTTCCAGATGCTGCTCATGTGTGTTTATGTAGCTCCGATGCTATCCCCAGTATTTATGTTGCTCCGCAAAGTTGTAAAATGGCTGAGAAACAACCTGAAGCAGGTAGTGGCAAAAGAAAATCTCCTTTTGAGGAATATAAGAAGAGAAGAAAAACAGATCAAGAGCTAAACAAAACCAGAGTGTGTCTTGGGGATACTTTTTTACGATGGCGTGCTCTGAAGACACATTTCCAACTGCTGTGTCCGTCGCCAAATTTCAGCAAATTTATGGGTGAAAATACTTGATTTTGGGGCTTTGGGAAAGATACAAACTTGTATTCTGACACTGTAAAGCAACAGGCAGTTTGGTAATGCTACGAGTAATACTGTTCAGCAGTGAGTCCGACAATGAATCCACTAACCCAACACAGCAAGTGTGTAGAAGTAATAATGTCCAGCGTGACCTCTGTTCCACACTGAACCAGCTGAGGTCAGAGAGATGTGGTTGTGGATAGGAGTTAAAATAAAGCAGTTGTGCCTCAAGGTGCTGTTGACTCTGAGCAGTGTCTGAGAGACACGCTGAAATTAAGAGACATTTTTAAACTTTCGTAATCTTTGCCACAAAAGAAAACACTGGTCCTTTGGGTTGTTTTTGTAATTGACAATAATTCTATATTATAGGCTTAGATAAAAAATAATGTCCTTATTTGTTTAATATTGATTTAAATCTAAATTAAAGCCCTTGATAATAAAAGCGTTTGCTCTCTGGGGAAAATATATTGAGATATATCTTGTATATCGAGATAAGAATTAATATATCGAGATTTTTAGTCCATGTCGCCCAGCCCAAGTCTCAAGATAAAATATAATAAAAATGTGAATGCTTTTAAGCTACCCTAAATATGCTACTATTCTAATAGCACCTACATATCCCTTTTTGTGCACTTTTCCCCAATCAATATCCCATCTCAGTCACGTTCCTGTGCCCCATTTATGTTCCATGAGCACACAGCAAAAGGATGGTGAACAGTTCCCCTAAATGAAGCATTTTAGGGCTTTTTTGGTGAAAATAAGAAACAGCAGAAAAGTGATGGACAAGACACAAACAATATGTAAACATTGTATGAAAACAATGCTGTACACTGCGTCCAACATAAGCACTATGCAAATACACAGCTTTCAACCAGCCACACCTGAAAACAGTGTGAAAATCTCATTCTCAAAATCCTATTTTGTGTCTCTTCTCTTGAGAGCATTAGTAGGTCAGACACCCTACTAATTTGCATAATTAGAGTCAAATGTATCTTTTTGTGCTTTATACTGCAACACACACCTGGTATGTAATGATTTTTGTAATGAGGTAATGATTTTCTGTAAAATCAACTGGGTGGACACATTTATGTACAGCCCATCTTGTAACATCTCACCTCTTCTGTTAACCTGTATTACAACATAACTTTTACAAGTGTCCATGTAATGGTCATACCAGATCTGTGACTTACATTGTGGCTTGCATTGAACTTTAGGTGCCTTAGTGGCTCACCGGGTATAGAACATTTTTGCAGATGTTAACCAAGACCAAATCAAAACATCATCCAGAAATGAAAAGAAATGAGTCAGGATTAAAAAAAAAAAATAAACAACAAGAGTACACTTACAGTAGAAGGAGGGGTTGTTGGAGCCTGGTGAAAGAAGCTGGAGAGACCATCAGAGAACTCACCCTTCCTGCAAGTTTTTCAACCAATCACAACAATGATGTGGACAAACAAACCAGTTGTGGCCTTGACCAGTCTTGATTGTAAAATACAGAGTTCTCTACTGTATAACATAGCAGCTATTTGTTTCATGTATACGTCCAATACATTCAATGTGATTTTAGGGTTTTCATCGGATCGTATTTCAAACAGAAAGCCCCAAATGATTTACACCTCTCCAAAGACACACTCTGCGTCTGAATGGACACTAAATGTACCCTGACTCTCCACTTGTGCCTCTGGAAACCCATCTACACTAATGAAGGTGCTTTCACTGATGACTAATCACAAAAGACCGAATGTGTGTCAGTTTGGAGGTATTCTCCCAGCGCTGGTTGTGGGGAATGTGAGGCAGACAAAGAGCCGGGCCCGGGCCGTCAGCGACTGTGGGACACACTAAGCAGCTGGTGACAGATCCGTCGGGAGGCATGACCACTTTACCCTGGCTGCCTGTGTGTGGGGGTCTGGGACAGTGTTTTTACTGCCGACTTTGTGCACACCTCAGAAATTCCCCCCCAAAAAAACCTGCTCGTGGGCCTGAATTCAAACACCTCAAATTTAATCGTCTGTGTTCGAGCTTGGGCTGGGCTACGTCATGTCATAATGCTTCTATCACAGTCCATAACAATCATGAGCTACGGATATTTGTGGCATACTTAGAATCTTTTCTCTGAAATGATTTTAGAGGTTTTATAGACGGTTCAGCTGTCAAAGTTTGCCCAGTGTTCCCTAGCCTTTGTCCAGCTGTACATGAATTCATTGACTGCTCCTGTCCTTGTACACTCAGTGAGCTCAGCCATAGTGCAGTGTAACCTGGGAGGCAAATACTCAGGCCTGCACCAACCTTGTGTTGAACTCTATAGACAAACTGTTAAGAGGTTTGTCTGAAGAAGTGAAGGGATTCCAGAGTCCAGAGTTTGATTGCTTTATTTGCTAGAACTGACCCTGTTTAGACCAAGTTTTTATTATTATAATATCCTTTATTTAACCAGGTAAAAAAAAACTCATTGAGATTAAAAATCTCTTTTCCAAGAGGGACCTGGCCAAGACGACAGCATTACACACAGTTTCAGACAAATCCATGACATCACATTCATAAAAAGGAGATCGCCGTAATCCAATAAAGGTAAAAAAGTTGCAGAAATTAAATGTTTCCTGGTATAAACAGAGAAACAGTATATGTTTCTGAAAAGAAAACTGAGCTTCAGTTTACGTACAAGATGCTCAATATGTTGCTTAAAGGACAGATTTTTATCAATCAATAACAAAGCCTAAATACTTGAGACCATTTGTATTTCTTTTCCTTCAGCTGTTTTTATTTTAGGGAGCTGAGAGGGTAGCTAAATTCTGTTTGAGAAGACCATAACTTTAGATTTGTCTGCATTTACACTAGCCTCAGCTGATTTACATGAGACTGAACAGCATCAAGACTGTAAGAAATCAAAGGCTTGTTCAATTGAAGGAGAGGAACAATAGATACAGTAACTGTGTCATCAGCATAAAAGGGAAAAAGGCATTTGACATTCATTCATTCATTTTCTACCGCTTGGTCCCGTTAGGGGTCGCAGGTGACTGGAGTCGATCCCAGCAGCTTTGGGCCTGAGGCGGGGTACACCCTGGACAGTGGCCAGTTAGTCGCAGGGCTAACATTTAGAGACAGACAGTGACAAAAAACCATTCACTCTCACATTCATTCACTAGGGACACTTTAATGGTGGGAGGAAGCCGGAGTACCCGGAGAGAACCTACGGTAACACGTGGAGGACATGCTTGAGTCGGCCGGGTTTTGAACTCACGAACTTCTTGCTGTGTGACAGGAGTGCTAACCACTCTGCCACGTGCTGATTCAGATGAGACTGAACAGCATCAAACGCAGACTGTGAGAAATCAAAGGCTTGTTCAATTGAAGGCATTCTAAATATACCGAGGCGAGTTGGTCACAAGGGTGGAGATAGATAAAAGATGGATTGAAATGCAAGATTTTAAGGTGACCTGAGATCTCAAGTGTACAGGCCAAGTGTGAACATGTCCCAACGTTCTATCATGATCCATTTACCTGAGTTACTGATGAAAAATAATAAGCCCTTGCATATTGAATACCTGCTACTGATGCATTTGTATGTAAGATCTGGGGCCTCATTTATAAAGCTTGAGAACGCTCACAATGAGGGCTAAAACTTGCATGTGCCACCTTCAAAGCCAAACATGAATATACAAAAGTCCAACTGGACAGGAAACCGTGCACAATTGAGGTAAGACTTGAAATCGCATGAATATTTAAGCACTGTATGTCCTTGTCAGAGGAAGGGAGCTGACCATAAGTGAGCGGTAAGTCAGCAAAATTAACAAGTGATTTTGCTACAGCTGATGTTCTTTTTTTCTTGTTTTGAAAAGTCAAAACAACGGAAAGCGGTCAATGTATATTTATGCATATCATCCGCAAACTGTTGTACAAACGCTGCAGAAAAGATGTTAACATCAGGTACAATCAACTGGACACTTAATTGAATAATCAAAACTTTAATAAAACCAATGGGCATTTCGGGCAGACAGATCTTCTGCCATCCAGCTCCATGATTCTGATCTTTGACATAAGCTGTAGAGGCTTCTTGTAAAGACATATCAGTGAGCCATGTGGTGGAAGTATCAGTGCTTCAGGGCACGAGCGTGGAATTCGCCGTTTGTTTAGCGGATAAGAGCGGGCTGTCGGGGCTGGGGGCTACGGCAGGAGGCAGGCCAGAGTTCAGCGGCAGGTAAAGCGTACCTGACAGACTGACCCCAGGCGTCTGACTGCTCTCAGGAGGCGGGGCATGGGCTGACTGATTCGGAATTACAAAGAACATACTGTTCTAACCTAGTCACTTCTATTCTGCCATTACTGAAGTAGTATTTATGAATGGACAGGTGACAGCTCATTCACGATCTAAGATGAGAAGGCTAAGGGAGGAATGGAGGAATCATCATTAGAGGAGCAATTTAGGCTATTAGGAACTTAACATAAGCTGTGTAGTTTTCAGACATGATTGCTGTTTTCGGTAAATTGAACATCTTTGTCCACGTAGCCCACATAAACCAAGGCATTAACTTCTTTTTCATCCATTTTGCCATTTTTTTGGCTAAATTAACTCTCCAGTTTACCTTGCTCTAGCGACTCAAGTTTCTTGATTTATAGCCCTGCAAATCATTAAGGACCACTGATGAGCTATTGAAAGTGGCTTGTGAGAGGTTCTAGTGGAGGATCATTGTGTTTCCAGTTGCTACAATGTTGAAACCATAAATGTTTCTCCTTAGACCCTTCTGACTTAAAACAGCAATAAATAAATTGTCCGTATGGCTGAAGAACAAGTTAAGCAATCCTGGTTTTCTGAATGATCACAGAATGATCACAACCCTGAGGCTGTTGACATGAAGTTATCAGCGCAATCTGCAGAACCAGGCCTAATCCATCACTTCAAAGAGCTGCACACTGCTTCCTATCATTAACCCTGACTTATAAACCTGCTATTAAGTCCAATGATGTCTATTAATAATGATCACGAGAGAGGCTGAGGACTTGATGAGTTCATTTGGAGTTGTGATCATAGGGGCTCGATGAAGACGTGATAATTTAAGGAGACAGGCTGCATGCGTCGGCTCAGGCCCGGACCAGGTGTTGGACTTCCTCAAGGCCCATTTTCAGCTAGCTCTCTCTCATTAGCCACAAATACTTCATAATACATCAAATTCTTCACTTCATCCAAGTTGTCATTGTTCACCCATGAATGAACTACAGCAGGGCTATTCAACTATATTTTCCTGAGGGCCAGATAAAGAGAGGACTATTACTACTATCATGTTGTTTGATGCACAATAGACATTGAATAACATCAGATTTTCACACTTTTATTTGGAGCTACAGCCAGAATCTGGTTCTGTAATACAACAACAACTACTCTTATCTTTAAGCCCAAATTATAAAGGTAACCATCTTCTGGTTTAATACAAAACAACAACAGTTGTCTCTTTGAATTAGAGACAAAATGTCTTCACCTTGAAAACTGAGTCCAGATGCTTTTACAGCAACCTTTTTTTTCAACAACAGCCGTTGGCTTCAAGTGCAAATTGTAAAAGTAACATCACTAACAACATGTTGGCTTCAAATGAACGCAATAAATGCATAACCATCTTTTGTTTGAATACAAAAATAGGCGCTGTTTGGTTTAAGTGCAACAAAGAAAAACATGTAAATATTACAATACTGGCATATTTTAACAAGATAAGTAACTTAACCATCTACAAGTAGTGAGAGAAATTACATCCTCTTGACTGAGCTAGGATGGAAAAGTTAGGCTCAGATAAAGTGAGGGCTATCCGCAAACAATGGTGGTAATTTGTGCCCGATTGTCTGTTCTTATGGTATTCCTGTGGGAGAAGAAGTATATGTTGATCCAAACATTGTTTTTTTTTTCATATTTGAGAATTTCTCTGCAACAACACACTTGGTCAAAAAATCTGTACAGCCTTCTTTCCTAAAAGCAGGATAACTGCAGATTTAGATTTAAGAATTTTTAAGACCTTTATAATACCATCTAAAATTAAATTTAAGACCAATTTCATAGCAAAAAGTTTGCAAACAGCACACAAAACCACTAATTACGATTGTTAACACACATTGTTTATTGAGATACTGAAAGAGTCAAAGAACAATAAATTGCAAAATAGTCTTTGCATGGACTTATCATTAGGTAGAACATTGACAGTCTACTAAACTTTCAAACAAACACTGCACAACAGTAACAAGTGGCATGTACACTGCACGCCAATAACCTGAACATTGGGTTTTTACTGTATAGATCTCAGTTCTTTGCCCTTTGTATCCAACTCTGTCTCAATTTGCTGTAATTTGTTTGTTTTTTCTTTATATTGCTTCCTCAGCGTGTTGGATTTTGTAATGAGCTGTGCCATCAAGGTGCCAGCTTTTCCTTCAGCTTCTTCTGCTGCTCTGCATTCTTCTGCAGGCTTGTAGATACCTGGACCAGACAAGCAAATTTACGAGCGATTTCAGAGTCGGGATACATAGTTTGGAACCCGTTAGTGGTATATGACTGGTGCTACAGTATGCAGACACCAGAGTACTTCAGCTCGAACCGTTGCGGTGGAGCCAAACGTTGATTGGATGTCTGTTGGAGTAGAAACCGCGGTGCTTGAAGCTGATGCAGATGCTGGCGTATGGCTTGGAGCAGCGCTCTGTGGCACTGAGGTGGTGGGGGCGACAGAACAGAACTGAAAAATGTCTGGTGTTTTCTGACAGGTTTTCCGCAGCTGCGTTGTGTTTTTTGCACTGCATGTGGGTCTCCAAAGCTTTTATTCCAATTGTTCCGAGTTTTAAAACTTTCTTGCACAATTTACAATGAACCTCGAACACATTGCCACGAACTGGTCTTAACCACGGCACAAAATTAGGGTTATGTGACCAGTTTTCATTAAATTTGCACTTCCCTATGGTTAACGCTCAAACCTTTCTCCATCTGGTAATGTCAGTCCACGCACCTAACGAACCCACTGCAAACGTGTAATTTGTCAGTTGGTTCCGCCTATTTTGTTCTGTGTGACAAAGATTTAACGTTACATTATTTTAAAATGAGAATAAAATTTTCTTTATGTTGTCGGTTAATGTTTAAGACCTTTGAAACATGGATTTAAGACATTTTAATGCAAATTAAGGCCTTATTTTTACATTATGGAATTTAATACCTTTTAAGACTTTTTAAAGATCCCCGTGGATACCCTGTAAAAGCATCCTTCAGTTTAGTATGATACTTGCATGTCAATAATCTCCAGTTGCAGGGGACCTTTATCAATGTTATGCAACCTAAGGAACTCTCCTGCCTTTGATGAAATGTGTGTGCTGGTGAATGGGTCCCTCACAATATGCAACAACTCTTTGGGAATGTCAAAGTCATTAAATCTTTGTTCAAAGGTGTGCCTTAAACCAGAAACTCTAACATAACTTGTGTGACTCCAGCACTTGACTGGATAAAGTGACTCAATGTGGGAAAGTGCAGCAGCCTGTCATTGAGATCAAAGGAGAAAAGGTCTAGTTTTGACTGAACAGAAGTGAGTTTTTCAACCACATCAACAGCAGTCATTTCCTTGCCCTAAAGTCCCAAGTTAAGCACATTTAAATGATAAAGAATACCGCTTAAAGAACACATCTCTGCAACAAATTTCATATCAATCAGAAATGTCTCAGCTTTCTTGTGCTTCACTGATGGAGAAAGGTGATCATTTCCTGCCTTAGTTCACAGATCCTCTTGAGTAAGTTTCCCTGATTTATCCATCTCACATTATTGTGTAAAAGTAGGTCGAGGTGCTCAGCCCACATGTCCGCAAGAAGTTTACAAAACAGTCTGTGCTGAAGGCTGGATGTTGTGAGCAGAGGACGCTCTGATGTATAAGGCAGTGAAGGGATGGCATTTTCAGAGGCAAGATCAGACAGTCGTGCAAACAGTCCTATAAGCTTCCCAGTCATCGAGGGTGCTCCATCTGTTACCAGCAGGTTAACGCGCTCCAAGTCCAGTGCATTGTCTTTGAAAAAAGCAACAATCCTTTCGAACATTACTTCTCCTGTTTTATGTTCTTCCAGCGGGATTAGGCCCAAAAACACACACACAAACAAAGTTGAGCAACATTCGAATTGTCCGTTGATCCATCCACTGCCAAGGAGATGTATTCGGCTTTCTTCAAACGAGTAATAAGAGTCTTGAAAATATCCGTGACTAAAAAATCCACGCGTCTTGCAGCTGTTGTATCTGACAGAGGCATAGACTTGATAGAACACATTACCTGGTCCTTAAATTTAGTTAAGGTGCTTCCGCGTGTTATATTTCCTGTTGACTGAGCAGTCGTCATAACACACCAGGCACATTGAATCTTCTATTTTCCGTGTCAACTTTACTTTGCTTCTTCTTTGACAGTGCAATGTTTTTATTTGAAATTGGCAAATGCACAGAAAATACCATTTATTAAAAAACATATTTATTAATTATTATATTATGAGTAACGGCCAGTCCAAATACCTTGGAGGGTTGGTTCTGGCTCGCAAGCCACCTCTTAAAAGAGGCCTGAACTATATGTAAGTAACCATTGCACTTTTATAATATGTAGAATCTTTTTAAAAAATAAAACTGTTGCTCACATGAGACAATCTTACTGTACAAAAATGTCTATCTATAGTAATATCTTGGTGCCTGTTTTTTAGAGTTTACATCCTATTTTAACAAATTTGGGCAGTTGCTAGCCACTACGTAGCTTTAGCTTGATTCCAGTGCCATGGAAAGAAAATACAATTAATTTTATTACAGTGGATAAAGCTTTTTCATTAATCTGAGTGGGAGTTTTTTTACCTCCTATCAAATGGTAGAAGAGTAGCTTTCCTTTCCTGGCGTATGGACTCAAACAAGATAGAATACACACTTGTAAGCAATTTGCCAATAGGAATTTGAAGCAACAGACACAGACCTGCTGTTTTCTGTGGATCTAGTAGATTAAGTGGTAGGGCTATTTTGCAGAGTTAGCTTTCAGTGAAATCCACGGTAACCACCCATTAGTATTAACTGCCGTTAGCATATGCTAACTGTCGGGAGCGGAAAACATCCACTTCATTCAAAACTCTGATAAACATAATCTAATCATTTGTGGAGTGTTCCAGCATGTCCTTATTTATCCTGAGTCAAGGAATATTCCACTTTTTTTTTTTCCAAGGGTTCTATAAAGTTACATATGGATAGAGAATTTCCTGTATAAAAGTTTGGTTACAGTTTGGGACATGTTCTACAAATGTGAAACAAAACAAGAAAAGAACAAAAAGAACTAGGCCTAAACGAATGAATATCTGCCCCCCCCTAATTAGCTTACCATTCGTATGGTAAAGAACTGAAACGTCAGTGTAGGTAATTCAATTTTGTTGCATCTCTATGGGGCAGTGGTTAATTAAACTCTAATAAATCTGTCATAGTTTTTTAATTATTTAAAAATGACAGTTTAGACCCACCTGAATGTCTTTGTGGTAAACCACTGCTTCAACTGATGTCAGGACTAATATCCTCTTAATTATGACTCTTCTTGATCTTGTTTTATCAGAGCTTCTCCACCTGTGACCACGTACTGCTGCAGTTCTGAGGAAAGAGATTGTTGTTTTCCGCAGAGGTAGGACTACTCTGTTTTAAAGGACCATTATCCAGATGTACTCTTGTCTGAATAATGAAGGTGGTAAACAGAGGTGGGTAGTATCAGCTGTACAGTCAGGTCCATAAATATATGGACATCGACACAATTCTAATCTTTTTGGCTCTATACACCACCACAATGGATTTGAAATGAAACGAACAAGATGTGCTTTAACTGCAGACTTTTAGCTTTAATTTGAGGGTATTTACCTTCAACCTCTCAGGTGAACAGTGTAGGAATTACAACAGTTTGTAAATGGGCCTCCCGCTTTTTAAGGGACCAAAGATAATGCAACAGATTAACAATTTATAAATCAAACTTTCATTTTTAATACTTGGTTTCAAATCCTTTGCAGTCAATTACAGACTGAAGTCTGGAACGCATAGACATCATCTGACGCTGGGTTTCATCCCTGGTGATGCTCTGCCAGGCCTCTACTGCAACTTTCTTCAGTTCCTACTTGTTCTTGGTGCTTTTTCCCTTCCCTTGTCTTCAGCAAGTGAAATACATGCTCAATCAGATTCAGGTCAGGTGATTGACTTGGACATTGCATAACATTCCACTTATTTCTCTTAAAAAAACTCTTTGGTTGCTTTCGCAGTATGCTTCGGGTCATTGTCTATCTGCACTGTGAAGCGCCGTCCAATGAGTTCTGAAGCATTTGGCTGAATATGAGCAGATAATATTGCCCTAAACACTTCAGAATTCATCCTGCTGCTTTTGTCAGCAGTCACTTCGTCATTAAATACAAGAGAACCAGTTCCATTGGCAGCCATACATGCCCACACCATGACACTACCACCACATGCTTCACTGATGAGGTGCTATACTTTGGATCATGAGCAGTTCCTTTCCTTCTCCAGACTCTTCTCTTCCCATCACTCTGGTACAAGTTTATCTTGGTCTCATCGGTCCATAGGATGTTGTTCCAGAACTGTGAAGGCTTTTTTAGATGTTGTTTGGCAAACTCTAATCTGACCTTTCTGTTTTTGAGGCTCATCAATGGTTTACATCTTGTGGTGAACCCTCTGTATTCACTCTGGTGAAGTCTTCTCTTGAGTGTTGACTTAAACACACATACACCTACCTCCTGGAGAGTGTTCTTGATCTGGACAACTGTTGTGAAGGGTGTTTTCTTCACCAGGGAAAGAATCCTTCGGTCATCCACCACAGTTGTTTTCCGTGGTCTTCTGGGTCTTTTGGTGTTGCTAAGCTCACCGGTGCATTCTTTCTTTTTAAGGATGTTCCAAACAGTTGATTTGGCCACACCTAAAGTTTTTGCTTTCTCTCTGATGGGTTTGTTTTGTTTTTTCAGACTAATGATGGCTTGCTTCACTGATAGTGACAGCTCTTTGGATTTCATATTGAGAGATGACAGCAACAGTTTCCAAATGCAAATAGCACACTTGAAATTAACTATATATATATATATATATATATATACATACATATATATTGACAGTGTATACTATGTACAACTTCTGCCCATTGTTCCCCTATTCACCGATATTGTCATTATGACAGGGCAACAAAATGGCGGTTACATCCGGGCT
Organism: Perccottus glenii; assembly: GCA_024416835.2. NCBI lineage: Eukaryota > Metazoa > Chordata > Actinopteri > Gobiiformes > Odontobutidae > Perccottus > Perccottus glenii. The sequence goes on along the minus strand of CM044546.2, from coordinate 52,654,766 downwards.
TTTCCGCTTTTACTGCATAGTAAAACAATAGTTTTCAGATAGCATAAACGGATTTTATTATTATTAATCAAAAATCCCCCTTCCCCAGAATTGTCATGTAGTAAAAACCTAGCTCTAGAGACCGGCGCCACCTTTTGTACCAGGCTGTAAACATGATTTTTACACTTGTAAAGTCGCCATTGGATTTCTCCTTATACTGTATTTCCACTTTTGGAGCCTGCCCTCTGGTGGACAACGGTATATTGCTGTATATCGCTGTATATGGCGCCGCACTTACTCGAGGACCTTTTTAAGGGGTTCCATGAGAGACGCTTGGGAATAACACACACCTGGCCATGGAACAGCTGAGCAGCCAGCTGTCCCATTACTTTTGGTCCCTTAAAAAGTGGGAGGCACATATACAAACTGTTGTAATTCCTACATCGTTCACCTGATTTGGATGTAAATACCCTCAAATTAAAGCTAAAAGTCTGCAGTTAAAGCACATCTTGTTTGTTTCATTTTAGATCGATTGTAGTGGTGTATAGAGACAAAAATATTAGAATTGTATTGATGTCCCAATATTTATGGACATGACTGTACATTCAAGCAGTTTGTACTTGTGAGAATAGGATAAAAATACTGCTTAAGATATCAAATTCAAACCTATTAACACAACCATTCAAGCAGACTAGTGAGAAATAAACCACAAGGTTTTTATTACAAACCTGATCATGCATCATGCATTGATGATTGATGATGAAAGATGCTTTATCCATTTGCCATGGCTATTGGTCTCATTTTCAGATTACAGTAAAACTTACAGTAAGTTACAATCCATGGGTGCACATGCATCATGTTAGGTACATGCATGCAATCTATTTCTTTTTCATGCTGTAAAATAACATATTTTGTGTAGACTCTCTAGGAAGAACTGATCTGTACTATGCCAAAAGAGTTTCCACTCTCTACCACTGGTACCTGGCATTATTGTGAAAAATCCCTTTTTTGATGGAAAGACCAATGTCCGTCAGAACAACGGAAAACATCAGAGAGCCAGCCTGATGCATTACTGACTTTGTGGCTTATTTTGACACAAATATCTGTCTAATTTTGGAGTGAAGTCAAACTGTACATATGATCAATAATGTAACCTCTTTACCTTATTTTATATTGCATAAACACATGTATGTGGATATACATATTATAGATTTCCATACCAGTCTTTAGAAGGTGACCCATGTCCAAGCACTGTAGGGAGTAGTCACACCTGTACTGTTAAACTCTGTACTTTTACTTGAGTACAAATTTTAGTACAATCTTGTCAGATGTAATTATCTTTCAGGGACTGAGCCAAGGGCCGTGTTGATGGCTCAAAACAAACATTTGTCCCTGTTGTACAGGATCCATGTCTCTTTGAACAGCAGCTGTGTCTCATTATTCCACATTACACAACAGCGTTCACCTGCAGCCCGCTTCTCTCAGCACATGTAATAAATTGCATCAATTTAGCGCCAAAGTGTGGCTATACGCAGGTGATGACAGAACAGATAAAACACTTGCCCTGTAATTCACATCATCTATCTAATTATTTATGTCACTGAGGCCACCAGGTGCACAAGGCAAGGCAATTTTATCTGTATTGAACAATTCATACACTGGGTAACTCAAAGTGCTTTACAGGAATAAAAGACAATTTACAAGATTTAAATTAAGAAACATAAGAAAAAATTAAAAACATTTTAAAAGAAGAGTACAGAAAAAAAAAATTTAAGTTGTAATGTAGGCGGAGCTAAAAAAGGAAGGTTTTTAACCTCCCCTTGAACATTGTTAAAGCTGCGGCTTGTTTTACTTCATCTGGGAGGCTGTTCTGGATTTTTGCTGCATGAAACTTAACTGCACAACCAACTGAGCTGATCTTATTCCCACACAGCCTGCAGGAATAACTTCTATGTATAACATTATAGTCTGCTGTCCAAGTCAGCTAGAGCTCAACTACAGGAACTGAGTAATCACTCCTAACCTATCTATACATTTTCTATCATGTACAGTAGAAAATGTGTGCAACATTTAGGAAGATTCTTTTCTTTTGTAAGTGATTGTTGTTGGCTTACCTCTTGCTTCCACTTGCTCCATCCTGTTCTTTCCATTGTTGCTCTAATTGGTCACAATGGTTCAACCAAAATTCAATTTAATGCCAACAAGATTTAGGTTGTTTTTATTTTATTATTCTCCTGGGCAATTATTGGCATCGTTGCATTTTAATTAACGTTGGTGGATCTGAGGTGACTCATGTTGGACTCAAACCAACTTTTATTTTACTTTTATTTATTGTAACTTGGTGTTTTGTCCTGCCAATCTTATAACGGTGCTTCATCCATATTTATTTAATAATTACTCAAAATATTAGTAATTTGTGCCCTGGATATCTAGAAACATACATCTTGAGTTTGATCCTACGGGGACCACAGTAACATTTCCAGAACACAGTAAAGTGAAAGCTGTCAGTAGACCCACCTGAGGCTCTCCCGTGTGGGCATGAAAGAGACATGGTGAGCTGATAATGCGCTCACTCTGTATCTACATTTGAAGACACGTACGCCAGAATTTTGATTGAAATGTGCAATAAATGTTTGCCAAAGTCCATCATGAAAAGTAGTGAACAGCCATTGTTACTAAATAAGAAAAGTAAACCGTACTGCTTTCCTTGATTTTGCAGAGGATAACAGAAATACAATGTCTGTACACATGTTTAAATGGAACAAGTGGGTTTGGGATTAGAGAGTGATTTGGATACAGTCTATAATTCAATATTGACTGGTTTATTTACGTGACATTTATTTGCATGAATTAACACATACGGCATACTAAAAAGGGGATAAAATAAAATCAGCATTGAAATGAAAACATTGCTTGAATCTAGCTTTAAGTTTAGCACCTGTCCGGCAGCGTATTTCTGTTCTAAAAGGAGTTATATACTGTGGCAAGAACTTTTGTTATTATTAACAAAGCCAACATTTGGGTTTATTTCATTTCCTGCAGACAAAATGTAAACATATTTTATGTAGCCTTTATTATCTTATTGACTTGTTGAGAGAACGCCCCCTAAGTGACCTGCAGGGGGGGCCCCAGTTCTGACGCAGGTTCATTTCTATTATCGCAGCTCAATATCACCAAGTGAAATTACAAAAGTTTTTCTCACTGCACCGTCTTATCTATTCTTTAAAATTGTGGGGGAAAAACCTCCCTAAAGAGGAAACATGTTATTTATACCAGTGTGGTTCTGTAAAACTCCACAGACTGCAAATTTGTATTGGCTATTAGTGTGTGATCAGAAATTGAGACACATTGTGAAATTTTAAAAATCCTTATTATATTTACTTCCTAATAAAATTACCATTCACATATAGCAGGGGTGGTGTGTCATAAAAACACTGTTATGAAATTTATAACTCAGTGTACTTTAATGAACAAGAAGCCTCACATCAAATACCTTCCATCAGTAAACAAAACAACAGGTCCAAAGACCTCATTGTGACTGTGTGCTGTAGTGTCAGTATTCAGAACAGAAGCATCCTGTGTCTTGCAGCAGATTAAAAAAAAGTCCAACACATCTGGCTTTACACAGATGTGCTTTAGTCCAGGGCTTGTAACAAACACCAGCAGCTGTAGAACAAGGCTTCACCGCAAAATAATGCTACAGAGCAACAGAGTAGCATTGTGATGCTTCAGGATAACAATCAGGACCAGTGTTATTCTGGTCTCCACTTTAACCTTCAGAGAAGTGTATCAGAGTTTTTTTTTAAATCTTTGTTTAATGGTGGTGTTGTCCAATGGAAGGTAGGCAGCTGATCTACAGTAGCTGTTAATCTCCAGCTTTTATAACGTTCTAGTGGAAGCGAGGCTAATCTATCCTTGGAAAAAACCACCCCAACTTCAGTGTGTGTGTCACTGGAGGAAGAATGTGTGTGTGCTTTGCAAATAGGTTAATGGCTTCCAAATGTAAAGCAGTACATACTTGGAAGGAAAATGCTATATGAATTCAGCCAGTGCAACAGGTGCCGTTAGGACAGACACTTCAAATATTGCATTATACAGTCATAGTTTTTGATAATCAGTCCACACACAACCTTCAGTTTAAGAGTAATGGTGTGTGTTCTGTGTTTGGGAGTGTGTGTGAATGGCTGAATGGCTGCTCCTGTGTGTGAGCGGCCTATGTCTGGCCGGCTGCCATTGGGAACACTGAGACTGTGAAAGGCATCGCAAAGCCTCTCAATTGGCTTCTAAAGCTGGCTTTAGTGAGGCCTCTTGTCTTCTTCGGTGTGACTAGTCAAAGAGGCAGATCTCCAAGTGCCTGTCACTGTGACCTAATCTGCCCAGCTGCAGGGAAAGTCACCCTCAGTTTTGGCACATTTGAATGCAAACAAGGCCGGAAAGACGCTCTGAAAGGGAGCCGCTGTCGTCAGGGAGAAAAATGTGACAGGCCGCTCTATCACCGCTCAGTAGCTGGGACCCTATGAAAAATACTGCCTCTTTTAATGGGCACGCTGCTCCTGAGGAGCAAGCAGCTCGCAGCAGGCTGTTTAGCATCTCCACAGCCATGAGATTACTCTGATGGCTGCTTTATGGTGCTCATTGTCACAGTGTATCTGCACTGAGGCTAAAAGGATTGGCTTTACAACACGGTTTGGTACCATCTATCCAAACAAGCGTTTAGCCAGGGCACAAAACAAATAAAATCAAACATAAAAAGATTGTAATTATGTTTAATGACTCCTCTCATAACATCTCAAACCATGTTGTCATTTAACTCCTTAACAAGAGCAATTTTTCAAATGATATCTTGATGTAATGGAGAAAAACATTTTTTGTTTGTTTGTTTTTTATGTCTACAGAAAATATATGTTTTGCACTAAACAAAAGTCATGTCATGAGTATACATTGACTGTCCTTTTTTTTGAGCAACAGTTGTTCAAATTGGTTATCTTACCTAATATTGTGTAGAATGGGAGTTCCACAAAGATGTACTTTGGGTCCACTTCAGTTTCTTCAAAAAACAACAACAATTCTCTTCCTCTTGTGTGTAACTATTTTTTGTTATAGATACTTTATGACACTTTTACTACATAACTGGATTCAGTCAAAGGTTATTCACTCTTAAAATCTTATTTATATTTACTTTGATCCTTTTCACATTCTGACCATTTCAAAAAGTCTGCTACAATTGTAAACTATAATGTGAAAATCCATTCCTCATATTGGTTCAGATGTTTGGTAGGAAAAGTATCAGCAGCTCCCCAGCCCGCTGATTGTTGTTAAGTAGGAAATTCCTCTTCGAAATTTCAAGTGCAGCTTAAGAGTTTAAGAGTGTTGTATATATTTCTCCAAACATCTGTGTTAAACCTACTTGTTAAAGTTTGCCCGTGCACATACATCATGAGTGGACATGTTTATGGAAATGATATGTAAACTTTAACACATCTATAAAACATGGAAAATATCAAACTTTCAATGGAAAATTTACAGAGGTTTATGTTACAGATACTTATGTTACAGACATATTTAAAGCTGTATATGTAGGTGTTTTTTGCAAACTATAGAAAAGTCTAACATATTCAAATTACTTTTATGGCACACCTGATTTTTTTGGTAACACTTTAGAGTAGAGAGCATATTTTTTCATGAATTCATGCATTAACTCATGCAGGACTCTTGCGTTAGTACATGCATTAAACTCTAATTAATCACCAGGAATAATCATGTTTTCATCATATTTTCATCCTAACACTATGCATGTACTCATGCATGAGTTATGTATGAATAATGCAAGCACAGTACTATTAGTGAAACAATAGTTGTTCATTGCTTATCCATCTAATAATACTGCATACTTAAATGCAAACACTAACTGTAATAAATAAGAAAATATTTTTATTTAAATGCTGCTTATTAATCTTGCTTTTTTATTGATGGCAATTCTAAATGTATTTGCCATAATTCATGCACTTAAACTTCTTTGGGTTTTGTGTCCCATCCACCACCCAGACTTATCTTACAGCTCATAAATCAGATGTCTGTTAAAACAAGGAAAAGCTGGTATGTCACATATTTTCAAATATATAAATCATGCACAATTGTGAAAAGAGGTGGAAAAGTGACTTTTGTACATCCTGGGTAGTAATGGAAATGTAAAATGGTCACAAAAATTCTCCAAGACTCAACTGGTCCTCCGGCTACATTTTTGTGACACGCTGCGCTGGTGGAATGATGAATGGCTTTAATAAGTCTGTAGCTCCCGGTTACACCAGCGGCAGATGAGACTAAACAAACGAAGAAGCATGCACAAAACACACATGTACAGACTAGCTTTATGGCTCTGGACCAACACTGCTCCCGGTGTTTCTCCACACACTTAACCACATGACACGAGGACATCAACTTAACTATGTGACTCATAATCCATTACACAAAAGTGGTGTTTATAATGCACTGGAGATGTCTTTCCAGAAAACAAAATGTGGCAAATTTTCCAAAGCACAGATTAATATGATCTACATTTATATAGCCCAAATTTTCAGCACAAACTTGGTGCTGACTACAAACTGATTCATTTTATTTTGTCTGAGAGTAGGAAAGTGACAATACTTTCATCATGAGTATATTTGAATATACTTACCAATGCAAGGCGACAAAACTGTAATCCATCTGGATGTAACAGACACACAAAGTAAAATGAAACAAAGAGACACAACAAAATGGTTCTTTATTGTGACTTAAATAAAGGAACATGTATGGTACAAATCTACAAAAAAGTACCCACCACACAAGGTCATTACAAAGCAGTGAAAATAAAAAAGAGAGAAAAAAAAAAGCACTTAGCATAAATCAAAACTCAAAAGGGGCTACGGCTTGTAAAAGCTAAAGGTGGTAATGTTTTCCTGTGACACTGTATTTATTGTACAGTAGACTCCAGAACCAGCAGAGACGTTACCTCTGCACAGTACCTGGTGTGTGATAAAAGAACAGGACAGGGATTAGTGATATATAGCTCATTAACTGTTAAAAGGCAGCAAATGTCAAAACAATAATACATAGACTTGTGTCACTTAATTGATTTGCCTTGGTTTGGGTTTGGGCTTCAATGGGAACACAAGTAGTCATATTGTAGGCTACTTAGATTCTTTGAATTATTTCATCACTTATTAATTCATTCATTACTCATATTCACCAATGCAGTGCTTGTTTTGTGTTTAATGTTGATGGAACAATGGAATTATCATTGTTTTATTTAGAGCACAGATTCTGTGACTGATCAGTTTGTGCTTATGCAGTGGGTTTGAGGAAAGTGTCCCAGTTTGGAGGTCTGGAAATATGGTCACCCTAGTGCTGAGTCACATGACATCCAGCACTCTATAGGCCTGCCACATTATGTAAAGTTTATCTGATTGAGGCAAATACCACATATTAACTGAGTAAGTTTGATGATTAACTGTAAGTTTGATGTTAAGAATGTCTTTAGCTCTTGACTTCTTTCAGTAGCATCAACAATAGCACAAAGAGTAAATGTATGATAAGAAAATCTGTCACAACCTGAACTTGTAGCATGTGACTCCTGAAATACTATGAAAACAGCCCAAGGCACTTCAGAGATAGGGCAGGCCAGGGATAAGATTGATACAGTTCATTCGCAAATGTTTTTTTTAAACCGCAATAACAGTTGACTTCTTGGTAACTTTAAACGTAGATTACACAGGGATTGTGTCATATCTTTTGTGTGTTTTCTGCTCGACTTGGGCTTTCTTTTGTTGTAGCTGCCATTGTAACTAAAGCCGAACAGACCTGGGGAATAGCAGTTTATGTGGCTGTGATCGCACAAGTATCGTCTGACGGGGCCTCTGCCACGTTTTATTTCACACAACCGGTGTAGCTGTGTCATCGGCTACTGGTAATAATAGTGTAGCTTTCCCCTGTGGGAGAAATGTCAATGTAATCTGGCCTCCGCATCACTTCACTGTTAACCGCTGACGTATCACACAAATGCTTCTTTATTACCTGCCTGTACTGCTCGGCTGAATGGCCTCTAGAAACTCAGGATCCCACAGTGCAAAGGGAGGACGGCCTATTGTGTGGTGAACTGGTTTGGCCTATAACGCTGACCAAACTAAGGACAAATCTGGAAATAGTTCAGCGTAATCAGACTGACATTCAAGTCAGGTTCAAAAGTGTATACCTAAGAATGTATAGGTTTAATATATCACAATGTTAAATCATTAAAAAGATTGAACTAATATGTAAAACCCACAAACATACCAAATATACAGTAGTAAAGGAAAAAAAATCCAATTTACAATATATCAATAGACCCAAGCAAAGCAGCAGTTAATGTCTGCCCAGCTTGTAAGCCTGCAGTAGAATGAATGAAAGGAAAACGTGAAATATTTTATTCTCTACAATCTGGATTATCTCCAAGTACTACTTTTTATTGGCATCAGAACATCAGGCTTCATCTCACATCAACAGAAAAGCATTGAAGTAGTGCTTCCTGAATGATCTCTTTCCTGTGCACTAACTAAAGACATAAAAATCCCCAACAATATGTTTAAAAAATTGAGCGCCAGGATGCATCCTCCTGACCTTCACAGAGATTCAAACACATCCAGATATATGTGACCCAGGTCACCTCCAAATGCGTCAATCTCTCAGATGCATTTAACATTTTCCCAACTTCCATTAAGGTTGGCCACAGATTTTAATGCCAGCCTTGAAGGGGGCACAGACACTGGGGGCATTACACAGGGATTGTATCATATCTTTTGTTTGTTTTCTGCTCAACTTGGGCTTTCTTTTATTGAAACTGCCACTGTAACTAAAGCTAACGCCAGAAACTAAACTAAAGCAAGTTGAAGTTTAATGTCTAGAATAAAAACAGATAATAATGTAAATGTGTAAACGAGTATAGACAAAACCACCAACCATCTTCTCATTTGGCGACCTACATTCGGAGTGACTACGTTTCCAAAAATACATTTTTCTTTTCTTTTTTTTTGTACTGTTATTTTGGTTAGTCAATACTTGAAATTCATCCTGTTTTGTGTTGATAAGGTTTAGCAGTATCTGTATTTTTTTTTTAACAAAGCTCCATGTCATGTCTTTATCTTTGAAGAAAACAAAAGAAGAAATAACAATGAACAAACTTCAGCAGATCTAGGAGCCTCCACAAATTGATTAGTGATTGGCAGTGATTCTCTAACCCCTCTCCCTTAAACTGTTCCTAGCACTTATGCTGCATTACAGCAAATGTCTTAACTCCTGTCATTCATCCTTACACTTATTTAATTATCCTGCTCTCTCTGACATCACTGCTCGGGCCAGCTGTGTTTTTCTGGGCAGCGGATGACACCAACACACACCTCTGACCTCAGTCTGAACCAAAGTCTCAGCCAATCCAGCGCTGTGACTTGCTATCACTGGAAAACGCTCAAGAGCCAAACTCAGATGGAACATGAAACAAAAAAAAGAGGAGCATGCTGAAGAGTGGAAAATGTGTGTAAGAGCAGCTGTTACTGATGAAGCCTGCTGCTGGTGGCTTACACAGAAGAGAATGGAAAGTATTAAAGATTTTTTTTTAATTTTTTTATGAAGGTTAGGGTGGATGATGGATACACAAAGCACAGGAGTTTTCCAAAACATGAGTTTGAATCTCAAAATCTGCTTCTGTACAGCGCAGTGGCATGGCACTATTATCAACATGGAGCTAAAAAAAAATGGGAAAAATATCTCCATATTTTTTTGGCTTAAATAGACATTACCCAATTATTTTAGTCTTGCATTTAGTTTGACAGTTTAATTACTTAACAGCATATTGTAACAGGAATCATCTGTAAAAATAGGAGAAATTAAGAAAATGCACAGACATGAGACATTAAGACGACATCTAGGCTTTAGAATAGCAAGATTTTGGTAAACTCAAAGCAAGTAAGCTCTAAAATTTGGTTTAATGTAGTGCAATATTATTTTGTGCGGTTTTACCTTTTTATAAAAATTAAAGAAGCAGAAAAGGTTACTACGCTGCTGCTGGGGGTGAGGGGTGGGGCTGAGAGAGGGACAACAAAAAGAAAATCGGGTAGTGGAGCTTTAAATCAGCTGATGTCAACAGCCAGTAGCTGCTTTGTTGAGCCCAAAATTACAGCTCATAAATACATTAAAAAACATTGTCTTGTGCATTTTCAACATAAATTCAATATTAATATGACACAATATTAGATGTAATAAGAAATAAATATTGCTATCATTACAGGCAAATATATTTTCACATATTTACCTTCCTGAAAGCATTACACAGCTTTGGAACGTGACGTCACGCTGACAGCGACAGGATCGAGGTGCCATTTTCCTTGGCCACACCAGCGCAACAGCGGTAATATACGATAGAGAAGATTTATGAAACATTTTGGCTACAGTGTTCTTTTGTTTTGATCAATTGTATGATCCGAGGGGTGCTCTGTGTGTTTCTGATTTATTAGGATGCATAGAAGCAGTGAGTCAGATTTATTCATGGATATTACTGAGAGGCAGGGCTTGTTAGAAGTAATTATTAAATTTTGAGACTTCAGCGTGAGCTGTGGCTGTGACAGCAGCACTAGTTATTACTGGCAGCTTGTTAATAATACACGTTAAAGATTTCAAGTGGGCTGTTACATGCCTGTGAGTACAGGGCTTTACAATATGATGGGCAACAACAACAGTGGTAGAGTTAAAGGGGGCTAAATTTGATAGCGACCTCACCTTTGCATGAATGACAACATATTCACAATTTGGAGGCTTAAAAATGTCCAAATCATGTACCCAGCCATTTGTAAATTGAATATGTGCACATTCACGTTGGGATATACTGATTGGGAGTGTATGTGCAGACAAGATAAGAAAATATATCCGGAAATGTCACTGGAGGTAAATTGCCTGGATCTCTTCCCCAGTCGTGGTTGAGACTTCTGATACACGCTACGTTTTTCGAGATACCATCTTCTTTCATCTGGCAGTAGTCTGTCTTGATATAGCCATTCTTTTTTGATCTTTTCCTGGTCTGGTCTTGGTCTAGTCAAATAATCCACCAAAAGCACGTCCTTTCCATTTATTACTGGTCATTAATGACACATGGTTGTTGTGAGTGTATGCTAATTACTCACGCGGCTTAAGTTTAATTTCTCACAAATGAAAAAAAATGTGTGTTTTACTGCAGCAAACATCCAACTGTGAAAAATAAAAAGTTATAAGACGCTGTGGCTCTAGAGCGGTGTCTTTTATAAATGGTGGCTTATGCAGATATTTATAGAAGAGGGTAATAGTTGATGCAGATCTACAGATCTTATTGTAATTCCCTGTGGTTAATGCTGATGTAATGTAATGCAGTTATATGTTGTTGTAATTCCGTTTCTTTTTGTAAGGTGTGTTTTGGCTTTTGTATTTTGTGGAGTTCTTTGGGCCACCGTATTTTTCGACCAGTGAGCCGTGACTGTCAGGTGTGTCAATTATCCAATTGTATGTAATTGCTCAAAAATGTATTGCTTAGTTACTGGAAATAATTTTGTACAGCGCTCTACAAACAATGACTGACTGGCCGAGAAATGGAAATATCTCCTTCTCCATGTCAGTAGGTGGCAGTAGGTACCGTTTTAAATTATCGTGTTAATTGATGTCAATAGAGTTAATGAAGTACACTGCAGGGAGTAACAGCAGTGGATAAACATTTAAAAAGTTCAAAATCAGGACTGGGTCCTGAACAAAATTCCGACCCAGATAAGGTCCTAATACAACTGAAGGTCAAAAGAAAGTAAATATGTTTAGGTTAAGGCAATACAGTGAAAGTAATATTTTGGTACCTAGGATCCGACTCTGCTGTGTTTGGTGTGTGGGAAAAAATTAGTCAACAGTGCCATGGCCCCAAGTAACTTATACACCACAGATAGAGACTGAGAGAGGGTGAGCAAGAACTTTTGTCAATTCCTTACAGGATATCAGCTTTGTGTTCATCTAATCACGCCCAGCCTGCAACAAATAAAGAGACTTAATTGTTATTGTATATACTGTTTTAGGATGCAGTGTGTCATTTTATAACATTTTGGGCTGTTGGTAAAAAATGTGCCTTGGCTCAAAAAAGGTTGAAAAACACTGACATATACAATTGTTGAAATTGCGTTGCACCTGGGTAATCTCAGGCCATTCTCTGAATTCATTAGTTTCACCCAAGGACTTGGTAAACGCAGCCTAAGCCTGAGCCTGAGCCAAAACTCCTCCTGCTTGTGGTCAGTCAAAAAGCCTCAACATAAATATCAACTGTCCTTCAGGAGGCCTCAAGCTGTACAAATAAAGAGGGGGACAACAACAAGCAACATGAGGCAGCCATGGGAAAGGCCCAAATAATGGTTCCACAGAACCAGTAAGAAATAGACTTTAGCCTCTTTATCAGACATAAATAAATGAATTCACTCATGTAGCTCTTCAGCTGTAGCTCTTATACTCTACAGTTAGTCATTTACATGGTCACAATTGGTGCTGACTGTCAGAGCAGTATCATCAACATGGTAACCATTAACAGAGAATAATGCATTGCAATGGCAACAGTAACTGCTAACGTTTGTTTTCTTATGTATCAGTGTTGATTGTGCAAGATTCATTGCAGTCTAGCACTTTAGATTAAAACTATATATATATATATATATATATAAATATTGGGACATTGACACATTTCTAATCTTTTTGGCTCTAGACACCACCACAACGGATTTGAATGAAAATGTACAATATGTGCTTTAACTGCAGACTTTAATTTAATTTAATTTGAGAGTATTTACATCCAAATCAGGTGAACGGTGTAAGAATTACAACAGTTTGTATATGTGCCTCACACATTTTAAGGGACCAAAAGTAATGGGACAGATTAACAATTATAAATCAAATTTTCACTTTTTAATACTTGGTTGCAAATCCTTTGCATTCAATAGACTGCAAGACATCACCAGACGCTGGGTTTTATCTCTGGTGATGCTCTGCCAGGTCTCTACTGCAACTGTCTTCAGTTCCTGCTTGTTCTTGGGGCATTTTCCCTTCAGTCTTGTCTTCAGCAAGTGAAATGCATGCTCAAGCAGATTCAGGTCAGGTGATTGACTTGGTCATTGCACAACATTCCACTTCTTTTCCTTAAAAAAACTCTTTGGTTGCTTTTGCAGTATGCTTTGGGTCATTGTCCATCTGCACTTAAAGCTAAAAGTCTGCAGTTAAAGCACATTTTGTTTGTTTCATTTCAAATCTATTGTGGTGGTGTCTAGAGCCAAAAATATTAGAAATGTGTCGATGTCCCAATATTTATGGACCTGACTGTATATATATATTTTATTGCATGTTTTCGTAATAGTTATTAAGTGTTAGGGATGAAAAATAATTGATCCATTCGTCTCTGGAGGCCGGACCATTAGGGAAGAGCCTGAGACAAATTTTCCACATGTGGAACACTGAAATTTATCTTGCTCCTACCTTGACCTGTACCAATCGTATACTATGATTAATGTCACACTGCAACTCAAACCTAACCTGACTCTGCCAGATAGAACTACTCACAGAACAGTCTGTTTTAAAGAACCATCTTGGAAGGCTCCCTTTAAAGCATTTGCAAAAGGGAGGCGCCTTCTGTCGGAAACTTGTTATGTGATTGGATGAAGCACCGACTAGGATCTGCCTGCCACAAGATTTCTTTTAGCCAATCAATGCAACGATTCATATTGTAATCAGAGTGCGGCTGAAATGAAGAAACAACAAACCGCTGTAACATTAACAGTTTTTGCAAAGTGACGTCACAGACCCCCACAAAACATACTCACATTCATACACCAGTGCCTCAGACACTGGAAGCAAGGTGGGTGAAGTGTCTTGCTCAAGGAAACAACAACAGTATGAACTGGGGAGAGCAGGAATCGAACCGGCAACCTTCCAATTATAGGAAGCCTATATAACTTTGAGCTGTCTTCAAGAGGATCAGAAGAGAAACAAGGGGTAAATAATCCTGCTCTTCTCTTTCAATGACGTCAGATGATTGGGTAAATGTTATAAAGGCACTCATACAGTATATTAGACATAAATCCACAGCTTTGGCTTCCCTGCATGTCCCAGGTCTCTGTGTCTTGCCAAATTTATGTAACTGTGTACTTGACATTTTTGTCAAGCTGATCTTAAATAAAATCAGTCCCAATTTGTTTAAATTGGGACCATCTCAATTCAGGAAAGGTTGCTATGCTGTTGTTGAGGGGGTGCGATTGTGATGCAAGATAGTTTGGGTAATGCAACTTTAATGAAGTGAATGTGGCACTACATTAACAAAAACATCAAATGGGTATTTACATGGGTATAAAACATTATTAGATCACACAAATCCACAGATCATAGAAACCTAAAATGCCAACATTTTGTGTTTCATGAAGTGGAAACATCTTAAATCAACTTTCGTCAGAGAACATTTTGGTGGTGCTCCAGTTGTGGTTAGCGTCATTGCAGCTTAGCAGCCATCAGTGTGAAGACAGTTTCCAGTGAACAGCAGCCAGCCTCGTGCTTTGAAGGGAGTTTGAATGTTCTCAGGGTCAACTGCATTGATTTGTCTGTGGAGCGTGTAGCTGAAAAACCTTTTATCTGGTTCATTTAGTAAGATAAATGTCTAAATATGGTAAAATTAATAAAGCATTTCAGAGGAATCCAGCTGGAGGTGGATGTAATGAACTCCCAGTCTCTAAGAATTGTGCCATTTTACTTTCTATTCACACTTTCTATTGATCAGTAAGTGCAAAACATGTAGGAATGCTTCAGCTTCTCTTATCTACATTTCTGTAAAAACATTCATTTCAGGACTATGGTTTGTAATGAACGTGCCGCAGATTCCTGACACACTTAAGAGATTTATATAATTGCTTGTGCAACAAAAACGAGCAGCGACAAAGGCAGGTCTCAGAGACATGAGCCCATTTTACAGAGGCATATATTAGACCTGACAAAAGGTTTCACACAGTAATTGCAAAAAAGGCCTTTCAAAGGTTTTGATCTTTGCCTTTTCTTTTTAGCTCTGCCAACAAGTTTCTGAACATCAGAGACTGCAGGCAGTAAAAGGTCTCCATTGTTTGATATGCAGTTTCATTAGACTATCTTATTACCTGCCACTGCATTGCCCTGCACACTCAGGAGAGAGAAAATAGATTGTGGTGGTGAATCATAAAACTCTGTTATATTGGATTCCCAGAACACAATATTTCGACCAGTGTCTTGGTGTATTGAGAAACCAAAGTAATCTGTATTAATTATTTGCAGACAAACATGACTGCGTACCTGAATTAGACAGCCACCTAAAACAACTCAAGATAAGACCAACAGATGTATTCAAATCTTCAAATGCCACATGCATCTAGGGCCAAAAGGAAAGAATGTGCCACACGCCCAAACCTATGGAGACATGCCTCTTAGTGGTGCTCTACCATACCATGAGTCAGCTTACCTATAATAGTATAGGGTTTGTCCAACATAGCCACGCAGAGAAAAGACCATACCTGAAAAAACTCAAGAAAAACTAAGTTCAACGACTAGCCCACAAGTGGAAGCCAAAGACCCTTCTCAGCAGCATCAGTGGTGAGTCAAAAAGCATCAGGAGTCATCTGAAAACCAGGCCTGCATGGATTAATATGTAATGGGCATAAGATATTGACACTTCTGATGTTTCACCTTTTTTAATAGTGAACTACAAATAGAATCATGTCTGTGGAGCTTCTCAGTGCTTCAGGACATTTTAGAGAAAACGTAAACGAAGGCATCTGGACATAGGTTTGAAGGTGAAGAAAAGACAAAAAGGCATTCCTTTGAGGACAGTCTGTCTGAATCTTGGCCAGGGAAGCCAGATGGTTTGAGAGAGGAGTAAAGAAGCCATCTTTGTTAAAAATGGAAAAAGCCCTCTCTGAACAGAGGAGGACTGAGGTACAGTCTTTCCTCCATTTTAAACAATGTAAGAAAATCAAAACAGTTTCAGACTTTTACACCTGAAGTTATGGTAATGAGCATAACGAGTCACCCCCCAGCCTCACATTGCCCATTCAACTCTTAATAAAAATAGTGGTCTGTCCAATTACAGTAGTTTCAGGCTAAACCCCTCCCTCTGAGGGCTCAGATTTAATAAAGTCCCTTGGATGTGGGACAAAACGTCTTCCCCTTCAAACCTATGTCCAGATGACTTTGTTAAAACCTTTTCTTCCAATCCTTCCATCGAAAGAATGCAGTCCCATACAACAGGGCTTTGAACTGACCAGTATCACAAATGCTACTGACATTGACATTAGTGATACTGGTCTATTCATTTGGCCACATCAACAAATGAGGGAAAGCACTTACAATCCAGTGCTCACCACTTTAGTGCTACTCGGTCTTCTCCCAGACTGAAAGATTAAAGTAAACACCTCTCATTGTGTGAATAAAAACTTAATATGAGGTCATAGTATGTCTTCTGATGGTTTAAATACAACTTCATAAATTTGTATGTGACTTTTGTAAAAATATAACCCAAAATACATTGTATAGAAAGTTGAATACACATAGTGTATCTCTAAAGTTAACATAATACATATTTTTTCCTTTGAAGCATTTGTACTTAACTTTTCATAATTGCAGGTTTACATAGACGCCTAATTACATGCACACACAGTAACATGTAGTGTGGACTGCCTCTGCTTCCAAAACATGACATTTGGCAAAGAGTGAGCCCTAGTTTTTCCCTCTAGAATCCACTTGTTGAAACTTGTTTTGAAGGAACACAGCTAAGAGTTCACCAGGATCCAGTCTTGTGCTATTGCTGCCAGAGAAAATGACTAAGCCTCATGTCATTATTATTGCTCTCATATCCTTGTTTCCACAGTGTATAAGGCTGGGCCATCACAGTGGCCTCACAGTGAACTTGCAGACTGGCAAATCAGAAATGTAAAAACCACTTGTGGACATAAAACACAAGACTTCCTTCCACTGTGATTAAGTGTTCTACCAGCGTGAGGTGCAAACTCCAGAGTCATGCACGTTTACAATATGAGCCGTGTCTTATCTCAGTAATTCCTTGTGAAGCCCATAAAGATATGTGCTGGATGAATGCAAGCAGAATAGTTTCCTAACTGAAGCAATACGCGTATGAAAACAGACAGTGGGTGATTAGACATAAAGATAAACTGTGGCCAGGTCCAGTATAGGTAGTGGAAGCACGCCCAGAGCCCAGACTCACTGACTCACTGACTCACTGACTCAGAAAAGCTGTCTGAGAAGGGTTTACAATCTGCAAAATGATATGAAACTATGACTCTTCAAGTGCAGAGTTTGGAGCCTTAGAAAGTTTCTTGTAATGTTCTAATGTAAGAGATGAGACATTTAGCCACAACAAGATACAACACATACAAAACACTACAAGTACAACATATCCAGTAATATTGCTGTTGCAACTCAGAATTAGTTTCAGATCAAACTCCTCCCTCTAGAGATATAAGCTCAGCTCTTGTATCAGTTAAACTCAGAATTGACAAAGTCTCTTGGAATTAGACAAAACGTCTTCACCTTGAAAACGGAGTCCAGACTTTGCTTCAAAGCTTTTACTCCAAATAAAGCATGAAATCATGAATTGACTTTCATTTAATCATTTAATCATGAGGTAAAGTTTAATCATGAGTGTCCTTTTGATGATTCTTAGCACAGTGTCATTCCCTTGTGTCATGTAATTTTCTTTTTTTATTCTTTTTTTTGTTTTGTTTTTTTCAATAAATACCTACTGGACTAGCACAAACCTTTGTCTTTAATTTTTTAGACCCCACAAATAAAATTTCCACACACAAAAAATGACATTCTTGACAAGGTAAACGTTTGAAGAACCTGGTGGTAGAGCGACGTGTAACATAATAGACGCAACATTAAACACTACATGCTGTTCTAGAGCAACAAAGACTGACCAGTTTAATGACTGAAGGCTGCAGATCTAGGAGTTTCTAGCAGTATAGCAGATCTTGGCTGGACCACTTTCTTATCCCGGGACCAACAGACACAGATTTAACTGACGCTGGATACAATTTAAAAAACATACAGTCAATTAAAAATGGGGCGGCAGTAGCTCAGTGGTAGAGCGTTGTGTCCTTGGGCAAGACACTTAACCCACCTTGCCTCGTATGAATGTGTTAGAATGTTGATGGTGTTGGTCGGAGAGGCCGTAGGCGCGGAATGGCTGCCACGTCTCTGTCAGTCTACCCCAGGGCAGCTGTGGCTACAGATGTAGCTTACTACCACCAGTGTGTGACTGTGGAGTGAATGAATAATGTATATGTAAAGCGTCTTTGCGTCCCCAGAAAAGTGCTATATAAAATTGATGTAATAATAATAATAATAATAATAATAAATATAGCTGCAAGCAGCCATGACGGGGCCAAGCACCAAGAAGGCCATTAAATATCACGACGACACGGCCGGCAGCAGCAGACCAACGGCAGTAAGCATCTAAAGACATTTCAATAAGACTTCGGTCTTGACCACAAGGTGGCGCTGCCCCAAAACTTTTTGAGTACCTTCAGGGCTTGGTGCCGAAGACGCATACCAAGTTTTGTAACGATGCAGCAATGCGTTCAAAAAATAGAGCACTTTTTGACAAAATTCAAAATGGCCGACTTCCAAAATAGTTGACACGGGAAAATTGGATATGCTACGACTCGGCATGATGCCACGAATCTAAAGAGACCGGGTTTGTGATTTTTGGCCAAAGCATTCTGAAGTAATAATTAAAAAAGGTCACATTTTGGTATCTCCGGACCACTAGGTGGCGCTGCGCCAACACTCTGCATGCATCCTCAAGTCACGGTTACCATAACACGTACTAAGTTTGGTTAGAATACGTTAAAGCATCGCAGAGATATAGCCTGACTTTCATTTTTGTGCGCGCTAAGTCGATTTCATTTGCTCGGTATTCAACAACGGTTTGACAAACCAACTTTCTTTTAATAACTTTTTGTCACCATAGTCTGGAAATGATCTGGTTCAATTTTCATGAAAATCGGGGCTACGGCCTAGGACGAGTTCGCAAAAGTAGGTTTTTCGTAAAATTCAAAATGGCGGAAAAATTATCTAGGCGGAAAATGACCTCATAGGGTGCAATCGAATCGCCTTGACCCAAGGAGTCAGTGGAAAGAATTTTCATTCTAGGCCTTAGGGTTCAAAAGTTATTAGCATAAACATAAGTCCAACTTTGGACAGTTGGTGGTGCTAGAAATATTGACTTAGACACTTCAAATTTGCTAAGATCAATGACTGGACTGTCCTTAATGAGTGTACCAAATTTCACAACTTTTTATCAAACGGTTCAATGGGCTGTCATTGACTTCCATGCGGAAATATAGCTGCAAGCAGCCATGACGGGGCCAAGCACTTAGGAGGCCATTAAATGTCACGACGACACGGCCGGCAACAAGACCAGACATCAGCAGACCAACGGCAGTAAGCATCTAAAGACATTTCATTTAGAACCAGCAGACTAAAGAACAGTTTCTTCCCCAGAGCTGTCTCTTTACTGAACTCTAACCCTTGCTGACCCCACTCCTCTCATAGACTCCTCTCTCACCCCCCACCATCCCACTACCCTCATAGACTCTCCTACCCCCCCAGCATCCCACTCCCCTCACAGACTCTCCTCTCACCACCCACCATCCCACTCCCCTCACAGACTCTCCTCTCACCACCCACCATCCCACTCCCCTCACAGACTCTCCTCTCATCCCCCACCATCCCACTCCCCTCACAGACTCTCCTGGCTAGAGAAAGGCCTACATTATTTTAACTTCTGTAGTTATTTGTATTGTTGCCCTTCTTCATTTTATTTTAATCTGTTTATATATTATGAATATTATTTCTACTTTGTCTTTCTTTGTTTATTGCACTTAGCATTTTATTGTGAAGCACTTTGGTGTGGCTCAGCCATCTGTAAATGTGCTATATAAATAAATTTGACTTTGACTTGGAAAATTCAAAATGGCCGACTCCCAAAATAGTTGATACGGGAAAATTGGATATGCTACGGCTCGGCATGACGCCACGAATCTAAAGAGACCGGGTTTGTGATTTTTGGATGAAGTATTCTAAAGTAATAATCGAAAAAGCTCACATTTTTGTATCTCCGGACCACTAGGTGGCGCTGCGCCAAAACTCTGCAGGCATCCTCAAGTCACGGTTGCCATAACACGTACTAAGTTTGGTTCGAATATGTTAAAGCATCGCAGAGATATAGCCTGACTTATTTTTGTGCGCATTAAGTCAATTTCATTTGCGCGGTATTTGAAAACGGTTTGACGAATCAACTTTCTTTTATCAACTTTTTGTCAGCATGGTCTGAAGATGATCTGGTTCAATTTTCATGGAAATCGGGGCTACGGCCTAGTAGGAGTTTGCAAAAGTACGTTTTTAAGAAAATTCAAAATGGCCGACTCCCAAAATAGTTGATACGGGAAAATTGGATATGCTACAACTCGGCATGACGCCACAAATCTAAAGAGACCGGGTTTGTGATTTTTGGATAAAGCATTCTGAAGTAATAATTGAAATAGGTCACATTTTGCATCTCCGGACCACTAGGTGGCGCTGCGCCAAAACTCTGCAGACATCCTCAAGTCACGGTTGACATAACACGTACTAAGTTTCGTTAGAATACGTTAAAGCATCGCAGAGATATAGCCTGACTTATATTTTTGTGCGCACTAAGTCAATTTCATTTGCGCGGTATTCAACAACGGTTTGACGAATCAACTTTCTTCTCATAACTTTTTGTCACCATAGTCTGGAGATAATCTGGTTCAAATTTCATGAAAATCGGGGCTACGGCCTAGGACGAGTTCGCAAAAGTAGGTTTTTCGTAAAATTCAAAATGGCGGAAAAATTATCTAGGCGGAAAATGACGTCATAGGATGCAATCGAATCGCCTTGACCCAAGGAATCAGAAGAAAAAAGAATTTTCATTCTAGGCCTTAGGGTTCAAAAGTTATTAGCATAAACATAAGTCCAACTTTGGACAGTTGGTGGCGCTAGAGATATTGACTTAGACACTTCAAATTTGCTAAGATCAATGACTGGACTGTCCTTAATGAGTGTACCAAATTTCACAACTTTTTATCAAACGGTTCTATGGCCTGCCATAGACTCCCATGCGGAATAATAAGATCCGGAACAGAAACAATAGGTGCATACGCACCTTCGGTGCGCTTGGCCCCTAATAATAATAATAAGATCCGGAACAGAAACAATAGGTGCCTACGCACCTTCGGTGCGCTTGGCCCCTAATAATAATAATTAAAAAAAAGCTAAGATTACATTAGATTTGTTCCTTGTCAGATAAACAGTTACTAACGATGTGTGAGGATTTATTTTGAAATTTGTGTAAAGAAAAGGGACATCAAACTTATTTTATGTCACAAAATTAATGTGGCAATGTGTTTTTAAATTAAAAGACAATAAAATTGCATTCCTATTAAACAGATGGTCAGTACAAACGATGTTGATAAATAGTATTACTGCATGGCATTTATTTAGAATATAGACAGTGTTAATCCGTCAACAGGCTGTTCATTACTCAAACCCATTTTAATGTGATTTCTTTTTCAACTCGCTCCAGCCAACTACTGTTCTGTGCAATGAGCCACCACATTCCTGTGTCTAAATCAACTGTAAATGCTGCGAAGTGATGAAACCATTAAGAATGAGCAACCCTTTTATCCTTCCTTAGACACTTATCTTCCCAGGAGTGAACAGGAGCAGCTTCTGGACTGAATATCCCGAATTAAAAAATATATGCAGTATTGTTCAAAAAAAATAGCAGTACAATGTGACTAACCAGAATAATCCAGGTTTTGTATATTTGTTATTGCTAAGTGGCAAACAAGTTACCAGTAGGTGCAGTAGATTCTCAGAAAACAAACAAGACCCAGCATTCATGATATGCACGCTCTTAAAGCTTAAAGAATCACTAAACTAATATTTAGTTGTATGACAGTTTTTTAAAACTGCTTCACATCTGTGTGGCACTAACTTGTGGCACCTCTCAGATGTTATTCCACTCCATGATTCTTTAACAGCATTCCACAATTCCTTTACATTTCTTGGTTTTGCTTCAGAAACAGCTTCTCGATTGGATTAAGGTCCTGGGATTGGGCTGGCCACTCCATAACATTAATTTTGTTGGTTTGGAACAGGACTTTGCTTGTTTACTCGTGTGTTTGAGGTCATTGTCTTGTTGAAACAATCATTTCAAGGGCATGTCCTCTTCAGCATAAGGCAACATGACCTCTTCAAGTATTTTGACAAATGCAAACTGATCCATGATCCCTGGTATGTGATAAATAGGCCCAACACCATAGTAGGAGAAACATGCCCATATCATGATGCTTGCTTCACTGTCTTCACTGTCTTCACTGTGTACTGTGGCTTCAATTCAGAGTTCGGGAGTCATCTCACAAACTGTCTGTGGCCCTTGGACCCAAAAAGAACAGTTTTACTCTCATTAGTCACAAAATGTTCCTCCATTTCTCTTTAGGCCAGTTGATGTGTTCTTTGGCAAATTGTAACCTCTTCTGCACATGCCTTTTTTTTTAAACAGAAGGACTTTCTTGAAAATAGATTAGCTTCACAAAGATGTCTTCTAACTGTCACAGTACTTACAGGTAACTTCAGACTGTCTTTGATCATCCTGGAGCTGATCATTGGCTGAGCCTTTGCCATTCTGGTTATTCTTCGATCCATTTTGATGGTTGTCTTCCGTTTTCTTCCACGTCTCTCTGGTTTTGCTCTCCATTTTAAGGCATTGGAGAACATTTTAGCTGAACAGCCTATAATTTTTTGCTCCTCTTTATAGGTTTTCTCCTACTCCAATCAACATTTTAATCAAAGTACGCTATTCTTCTGAACAATGTCTTAAACAACCCATTTTCCTCAGGCTATCAACATGTTCAACAAGTGCTGCTGGCTTCATCCTTAAATACCACCTGCTTCACACCTGTTTTTTCACAAAATTGATGACCTCAGTGATTGAATATCACACTGCTATTTTTTTTAATACACCCCTTTCAACTAATTGCCCAATTGCACAGCCTTAAGAGTGTGCATATCATGAATACTGGGTCTTGTTTGTTTTCTGAGAATCTACTGCACCTACTGGTAACTTGTTTGCCACTTAGCAATAAAAAAAATACTAAAAACCTGGATTATTCTGGTTAGTCACATTGTACTGCTATTATTTTGAACACTACTGTATATATATTATTATGAACAGGGGGGGAGCAGGGATTGAACTGTCAACTTTCTGGTTATTGGACGACAGTAGTGCAGTGACCGCCAGTCATTCTTTTGTATTTAGTTAAAACTGAAGCAAATTTGGTTTATACTTGTACTTAAGGGTAATGTGCATCAATCTGCACCCTGTCTTCAAATTTATGGCTCAGTGGTTGTAGCGCACATGAGGTTCTCAGAATTTGAGGGAATAAAGGATATGCATGGCTCATTCTGCTTCTCCAACTCTGCTTCAGGCCTCAGACAGGATTTTGTCACCATTTAATAGCCCAATAATTGTCAAGAACATCTTACATCCTTTTATTTAGCGAACAAATTACAGCCTCCTGGACAGCGGGCAGGAAGACATTTGTATGGCTGATTCTAGCTTGTTTAGTTTTCATGTTTGCATGGCCACAGGGACATACCTCCTGTGTGCTGTCAGTACAACAGTTCACAGAGTGCACAACGTGTGTCATTACTGCATTCTTCACACGTTTTTTACAGTCGAGAGGCAGAGGGCGTAGTGTCTGATGCAAACCTTTGTAGGGACAACTCGTAATTCTTCTTCTTCCCTGCTCTGTAAGCTCTAATAACAGTGTCGTACTCTTCCATGTAGTCCACAAATTGGTACTAGCTGCGTGCTAACACAAGCAAGATAATCATTTCTAATCCTTTTTATGCAGGGTGTGTAATTTCAGATTTGCGCCACACATGCGGTAGAAAGGAACCAGTGTCATTAAGTGCATCTTTGTGTTATTTCCTGTGGCTTCTCCAGGATTAGGAGACCTGTCAGTCAGCACAGGAAACAAAGCAGAGTGGGACCTCCTGTACGGAGCCAAGGAGAAAGTGAATGACGACAGTCTGATCCATGATTAACTTGAGATTCATTCTGCAAGCCTTACATTTACTCACCTTGAAATGGATTTGTGGTAAATTGGCATTATATTGTGTTCCGTTACATTAGATTGAGTAAGGAAAAATAAAGTGCATTCAAGCAACACTTTGATGGGCTATTGATTCTTTTCTGTAATGGGGCACCATGGATAGTCATTTTCTCTGTTGTATTGCAAACAAAAAGAAATTGGTCAAGGATTCTGCTCTGTATTCTGCTTCGGTTCTTTCTTCTGGGGCCAATCGTAGCGAGGGAGGCGGGATTTTGTTTTGCGTCAAGATGTCCGCTGCATTGGAGCAATTGTTTGATGCTGTGCTTGCTTCTGTTCTTAAAGACCTGGACATATCTTGAAAACCACAGCAACTTCTCTCCCGATAGCCGTGCTGGTATACGCTACGGTTTGTTGACAACTGGACAGTCGCTTTCCTTACGTCACATCAGTGGTTTCTCTGATTGGTTTCTCTGATTGGTTTACTCTGCGAACGTTAGTTATGCCCATGGTCCTGCCTTGGAATCCTGTTCAAACCCCGCAATCCCAGACTGATATCATTGTATATTCATAGCCTATCATACAATGAGAAAGCAGTCTAGCTGGCCAGGCTACACCATGGAAGCCATCTTGGGGTTATGCTGGTTCCTTACCGTTCACAAATGTTTTACACACTGTGTGATGTGGAATCAACTGACTATAAAGGATACTATATTGTTTTTTATTAATAAACCAAGTCTGAGAACACAACTTACCATAAAACGTAAAAGTCAAGTCAATTTAAATACAAATAATGATGTGACTTTATTTTACACTACACTTGATACATTGTATCTACCTCATTAATTACAATGTAACACATTGTAACAAACTGTAATAACAATTAACTACATAGTACATACATAATGTAGGTAGGGTAGGGTTAGGGTATGTATGTACAACACGTTATTACAGTTTGGTACACAGTGTGTTACATTGTATCTACCTCATTAAGTACAATGTATCAATTGTACTGTAAAATCAAGTGTTACCCAAATAAGCTTTACTTATTTAGCCCATATCACATATAACAGTAGTTGTTTCAACTTTACAGACTGTATAAAACAACACCCCCGTCAACAGGGCGAGGAAAACTCAGAAAACCAGAAACATGCAATTTTCAAAGGCTCCATATATATAAATATTTTGCTCCCAATAAGCAACCCCCCGGTTGAAATTCTTGTAAACAGTGGGTCAATAGAAATGCTTATACTATCTGGCCATGTTCTAAGTCAAATTAACTCTGAGCGATAGAGCAAAGTTTTTGTGCTGGGCCATAATTGATTTATCCACAGTTCGCACAAACCTATGTCCTCCTCATTCTACACTAAATCCATAGGACAATTTTCTTTTTCCATTCAACATTTTCTAATTTCAGTTTGATCTTTTAAAAACAAAATCCATTTATTGGTGACATTTAAATAGATATACCAACCCTTCTAGAAAGACTGTTTCAAAAAGAAACATGAGTGTGCTGGTTCTCCATTCTGGGCAGCTTTAGAAACAGGAACAGGAAGTGATAGAGCTTTCACTATGAAGTTTTAAATATCAATCTTTCCAATGTAAACAAATGAAAACTTTTGAGGCAATTAAAAACGACTGAAAACAAAGGTTTGCCTCATGTTTTTTATATGTTGAGAAAGCGTCTCCTTCTGCGATCTCTTACAGTCTGTGTACAGTGTTTCTAAACTCCAAAAAGAAACCAAATTCCAAGATTCCAAGAACAGTACAAGTGTCACCGGTGAAACTGTTACTGTTTTCTGTTCTCTATAGCTATGGCCCAGCGACGTGGTGACCAACGTGATACACAGTTTGCTATGCTTTTGTGCTCCTTCTGCAAATGAAGACATCTCCATATAAAGTTGGCAAGATGTGACATTTTATTCAAAGTGCGCTGCCTATTCCACGTTGCAATTATTTTGGATTACGCTCAAAACTCCTTTATTGCAGAGGCTTTAAGAGTGAAGCTGCGTTAATGCGAAGAATGTTCAAAGGCTCCAGTTAACCTGAAGCTACAGATTTATAATTATGTGTGTTGTAACATTGGACTATTTTAACCAACAAATACCTCCGCCAGTATTCAGTCACTTTTGAGCACAATTATGATTTATCGCCAACTCAGTTTTTCAAAGTAATACATTTGATTTATGCATCCTTCAATTAAAACCTTTATAGCACTCTTTGATTTTCCAAAACTATGACTACCTGGTTGATGCCTCATACCTTGGCTCTAGAGTCACTGTTGGCACTGGCCCTTACTCAGAAGCTCCAGTTATAGTTATTAAGCATCACATGTCTGAAATATTGACCCTTTTGAAAGTCTTTCATAGCACTCGTCAAGCAACCACAGACACTCGAGGCAAGGTGGGTGTCATGCCCAATGACACAGTATGAAGTGGGGAGTGCAGGAATCAAACCGCCAACCTTGCGGTTATAGGACAACCGTTCTACCACCTAAGACACAGCCCCTATAATGGTGGATCAGAGGACCGGCAAATGGCAAACTGGAGCTGACAACCCAGAGAGGCAATGACGAAGACGAAGAGAATATGCAGGTAAGCTCAGTCAGATTTACACAATCTGAAAAAGTTAAAAAATAAATTCAAAAGAAGGGACTGAAAGTGAACGCATTACTTATCGTGACATCCCCTCTCCCAGGCGGCCAGTTCCTCCAGGGGACACTCAAGGTATAACACCAACAAGCAGATATGGCAGACAAGGCACATGGTTATTGCCTATATTGTCTAATCAGCTGAAAAATAAATTTATTTAATAATTTGCTGGTCAGAAACAATCACACAGTTCGTGTTGTAGTCAAGACCACATCCACTGAGACCAAGGCATGTCCGCGTCGTCCAGAACACATCAAGACTTTTAGTGATCAAGACCGAGTTAAGGTCAGAACAAAACATTGGAACAGACACCAAGGAGCAAACCCAATCCAAAGAAAAATGAGTTCAAGACCATGACAAGGCCACAACTTTACAAAACAATCTTAAGACCAGTCAAGTACTTCATCAATACATGGAACATTGCAGCGTGTTAGGGTTATAATAATAATAATAATGGATTAGATTTATATTGCGCTTTTCTCCCAAGGGACCATGGGACTCAAAGCACTTACAGTCTGTCCATTATTCATTCACTCCACAGTCACAGCACCAAAGGGCTGCATAGCTAGGATATATTTTTTAGGATGTTGGTCTAATACAGCTCCAATCCGTAACTAAAAACCTTTAAGAATGGTGTTTTCTTGATAAACCCTGAAGCCTCAGTATGGAGCTATACACTCACCAGCCACTTTTAAGTACACCTTGCTAGTTCCAGGTTGGACCCCCTTTTGCCTTCAGATCATATGAGCATAGATTCAACAAGGTGTTGGAAACATTTTGGTCCATATATTGACATGATAGTAGATTCTTCCATGATTCAACTACCCAACAATACTCAGGTATGCTGTGGCATTTAAACATTTACATATTTACATTCACATACATTTATATTTAGTCATTTAGCCGAAAACGACTTACATGAAGCTTCCATTCACCAGCTGGAACACCACAGGAGGAAAGGGGGATTAGGGGTCTTGCCCAAGGATACAACAGTATTTAACTGTGGGGAGGGCGCAGTGGTTCAATCGCAGTGGTTCAATCGCTCTACCACTGAGCCACTGCGCCCCAGTAAACGAGGCTCAATGGGTACTAAGGGGACCTAAGAGGCTGTCCACACGGAGACGCGAATCACTGTATACGTATACATTTTTTATCGTATTGGCGTTTCGTCCACACGGATCCGGCGTTTTGGGAGACTGAATCCGCTATTATTTGAAACCTGGTTCTAAAGTGGATAAATCTGAAAACGACACCCTTGCGGTGTCGTGTGTACAGCCAATCCGTATATTTTGTGAAAACGATGATGTCATCGCATCACGTGTCGGCCTCGTCACACGTAACAGCAACAACAATAATGGCGGACTACATGATTGAGTTCGTGCTGCAGAAGCTACTAAGCCTGCTAGCTTTATTACAGCAAAATCTATTGCTTCTATGCAGTTGTGGTGAGCAACAAGCGATAATGGACAACACCATACGCCACATGCTCTTAGATCCACCGCGAAAAAGAACCAGGAGAGCAACCTGGAGAAAATGAATGGAGAGAGAATTTCCGCATGTCCAAAGCACTCAGAACTCA
The DNA here is from genome assembly GCA_024416835.2 of Perccottus glenii. Classification (NCBI taxonomy): domain Eukaryota; kingdom Metazoa; phylum Chordata; class Actinopteri; order Gobiiformes; family Odontobutidae; genus Perccottus; species Perccottus glenii. The sequence continues at coordinate 52,626,330 of CM044546.2, read as the reverse complement.
GTCCGTATATTGAAGAGCAAACAACAAACATGAGGGCACCAATTACTACACTCTAAATATATGACTGCAACAATTTGAGAACTTGTTTTTATTAGAAAATAAATATTTAGGTCTTCGTCTTCTTCTGCAGCGCGCAAGGTTGCTCAAAGTCTTCTTCCCGTGTATAGTGTATATCTGTGGCAGAATTACAGCGCCCCATACTGGTCTGGCATATATACTACATCGTTTTCAGCCGGTCTCAGTGGTTTCGTGTGTACGCAGATATTTCTTGAGACGACGCCGTGTTTACGGAAAAAAAAGATCGGATAGGGGATGCACTGGCTTCGTGTGGACATAGCCTAAGTGTGCCAAAAAATATCCCCCACATCATTACACCACCAGCCTGAACTGTTGAGACAAGGCAGGATGGATCCATGCTTTCATGCTCTCTCCCCAGTCTGTCCATTTTGTCCACACAACTGCCGCTTCACTGGATATTTTCTCTTTTTTGGACCATTTTCTATAAACCCTAGAGATGGTTGTGAGTGAAAATCCCAGTAGATCAGCAGTTTTTGAAATACTCAGACCAGCCCATCTGGCACCAACAACCATTCCACGTTCAAAGTCACCTAAATCCCCTTTCTTCCCCATTCTGATGCTCAGTTTGAACTTCAGCAAATCAACTTCACCACATCTAGATGCCTAAAGGCATTGAGTTATTGCCCTGTGATTGGCTGATTAGTAATTTGAGTTACAAAGCAATTGAACGAGTGTACCTAATAAAGTGGCCGGTGAGTGTACATGTAATACTATTAACATAATCTGAACATGAGTTTACTAAGTAGAAAAAACCCTGTATTTGCTTTTGCTGTTCCACTGGCTGTGCATTGCCAGCAGCCAATAGTTGTCTTGAAAATGTTTTGTAAATGGATACTGGCTAATTACTTTCATAGAGGAAACTGCCTTCAGTACAGAGATGCTTTGTGAAAAACTATAAACATATACTGTATACTGTATACTGTACACTGTATGTCTGAAGAAGCTGGCAGCTCAAACTCATACTTCGGAGTGCTTGCTGCTAGTGCTTGAGTATTAAATATATTAGAATCTTTTGATGAAGAATTACTGGGAATAAGGCTTCTTGATTTTAGCCAATGGTTTCTCAGTCCATGACCCTCTACTCTCTATGATTCCAGACATTGTCATATTGCATAATTATTTTATAATTGTATGCAGTAATTTAAATATATTTTATCCATGTTGTTTCCGAGTCATTGGGAGGCCTCCTTTGAGACGTTCACCTCATGTAGACTTCTCCTTGACAAACGTGTTACTTGAACAGAAGCTGTTTGGCCAGCTGCCATCCAAAGACATCACTTCTATTGAAATGTAGCAGGGGAATGTTTTGTCGCGACTCTTTCTGGGAGTTAAGACCTTTGCTATTGGTCAGACTCAAATCCTTCTTGACATCATCCCCTCACTTTTCTAAAGCCTGCCTGCTGCCCCCTGCCTCCCCCCGCCCCAAATGCCATTTCCACAAAATAAATAGCATCCAAATTTTATCTGGCTTTTGCATGGTTACCATTTTGTTAATGGTCTCTCGACGAGATGGGGAGCATTTTTGGGGGGCACAGTGCAGTTGCTGAGGCAACGTTTCTGAGGAGTGAATAAAGCAGATGTCAGAGTAATCCATCAGACGCCAAATCTAAAGTCCCAGCACTCACCGAGACTAACTGAACAGCCCCACGGCCAAACTCAGACAAACAGAGGACTCTCAATGTACTTTCTGCTTCAGCTACTAAAGACAAAAGTGTTGTTCTCGGGAAATACATTTGAAAAATGAAGGTCTTCAAATTTAAACTGATAGGTGTTTATCTTATCTTTGTCAACCTTTTTTGAATTTTACATTTCTAAATAGTTTATATCTATTTGATAGACTTCATCTTAGAATATTAGATCAAAGTCTCCAACTGGCCATAAGAGAGTGGGTTATATAAAATATTGAGCTTTAAGAATGAGAAGAATTTTACTTTTGCCTGTCTGACATGAAAACAGATGACTGGTTGTGCATGTTACAAGAATTTTATTCTATTTCTGTTTTCCTTTGACATCAGAAAATAATGTTGGGAAAACTGCCTAATTTTAATGGGGGCACTATTGTATAATAATATTCTCTATAATAAAGTCCCAGTATTTTGCAGTGTTGTTGCTGAGACGTTACAGTCCAGCATCAAATGAATGCACAGAATTTTCAATATAAATCACGCCCCTCAAATCATCTTTATTAGTGGAGTATGCAGTTTGATTGACAGCTCCAGCACTGAGCCCAATCTGTCAGCAACTCTGCTGTCGACAACAGCTCCGCCCATGAAGCAAAGCCACAGACAGCTAAAAAAGGAGATGCTGCTTGAATGAGAACACAAAAACTGGAAAAAGACTATTCTTAGGTAAGGCCATTCAGAGGAGACTCTGCTGTTTTTTTGTGAGCTATGTCAGAGGGAACTCTGTTTCTGCTGTCTGTAGGACACTTGTTAATGTCCTAACACAGCATCAGGAAGGTGTCTCACGTTTTTGTGTTGATTTTGTGTTTGATGTATTCACTTTCTTTTGACGTTCACAAGTTTCCCTTCTATTCTATTCTATTCTATTCTATTCTATTCTACCTTCAACAACAATAAACAATTCATTGATTCTGTCAGGTTTTATCCATAAATGTTAAAAGAAGCTGATGGAGCACCAATAAACTCCACCACTCAAACACATGGATGCATGTTTAGGTGAATTGGAGAATCAAAAATTGCACCATGTGATTGAATGCATTTAGCCCTGTGACTAACTGGCAATAAGCTGTAGATCATCTTTAGATACTAGAGTTCTGATGCTAAGTATTGATTAAACTATTGACCATTGCAGACATTACACAAAGACATATTAGGTAAAGTAACACACACAAGTTTTAAGAGCTGTTCAAAATAATGTAAAAGTCTTTTAGCATTTTTTGATATATAAAATACAGAAGCTCACGTCTTTTTATGTATCACAACATTGTATAAGCCTACATTACAATACCAAAGATAAGCCTTCCTTTTTATGGTGTGTCTAAAGACTAGAGCATAGGCTGGACATGGATGAACCAAGGAAGTATCTTGTAAAAGTATCTTGTAAATGAAAAACACAGAGGCTAGTGTTTGTATTGTCTTGTGTAAGTTCTTGTAACCTTTATTGGACTAGAAACATTATCCATTATCCAAGACATTATTTGACAATCCAAGTTAATTTTCCAGAACAGCCGTGTAAATTAATAGAAGCTACTTTAATGCTTTTCCAGTGATAAGCTCTAAGTCACACCGGACTCTATAACCAGACCATGAAGCACAACTGGCAGTGTTTCTGACTTCAGTAACATGTGAGAGAAATTCCAACAAGGGCAAAGCTTACATGAAATTAAAATAAATAAACATATAGAAAAATAATCTCTTATAAAATATATTCTATAAACCAACATTGAGGGGGATGATGTCTGGAAGCAGACGCTGGTCCAGGTGATATGACTACTTGGTCATCAACTCGTGCTGTGTCTGAAATCACTCACTACTCCCTGACTCGCCTCAGTAGGCTCTTGTGTACTAAACCCATAAGTAGAATGAGGAAAACATGTCGGGTGTTAGACAATAGAAATCGAACTTTATTGGCCTTTGATATTGTGAGATATATTGAATGAATCCATTCCCTTATCATAATCTAACCTTTTCTAACTTTTGATCATTATGCCAAGTGTTTGTACTAAGAAATAAACCCTGAAGTGGTGACCATGACTGATTTAGCATTCAGGTCTTGTATTACTATATTAGTATGTCCTTTATGCGTTTATCTAACAGTTTTGCAAGATCGCAACAAAGTGTCATGACATTGTTGTAAACTTGCGACAATTTACTTTTGTTTGGGCAGCAGTGTTCCACAAAGAGACCTCTGTCTGACTCTCTCAAGAGGCAGAGAGACAAACAAGTGCCTTTAGTCCCAGAAGGCATTAACGTATTTCCAAAGTCCTGATGCATCATTGTACTGCAGAGGCAAACCTTTAGCGGCATTAAAGTATTTGGCAAATCTAAGTCTGTTATATTATACAATATAAAACTGTGCCGTTTTGCACTTCAGGTTTAGTGAAAGCTGCACAGCTCTTTGTTTGGGCGAGCCAATCAGACCATTTGTAGGGTGTAGTTGGTAGTTTTTTTCTGGGCAAAGCACTGAAGGCTAAAAGTCACACTTAAATTAAACTAACAAGAGTGCATGACAGTGTGTAAAATGTATGTGTACGTCCCATTTTAATTGGTTAATATTGTCAATAGTGAGATACAATCCTGTATGAAAGTTAATGGTGGTGAATGTGAATATTGTTAGTGAGCTAGTTTTTGGTTCTCCAACGTGAATGTTTACACTACCCAAAGATATTTTTACTATTTTCTTTTATTTGACCTTGACCTGTAACTGTTCTTTTACTTAAGTCTACTCTATGTTCTGAGGCCCTCATTTGGTTAGACCAGTGAGTGATTTCAGACACAGCCCAAATAGCAGCAAATTGGAACAAAGTGGCTTAAAGTGATACAAAAACACTCAATACTAACCACATTAAGGCAAGGTTCAGTAGTTTTTTTGCTGCAGGTTCCAAATAAAACATTTAAATGTTCTTATTAAAAAAATAATCCTACAGGAAAAGGCTTGTTTTGAGTTCTCTTCTTAAACCAACTAAAATAATGGAATGTTTAAAATCATCAGTAGTTTTTCCACACAATAAATTACAGTTAAAAGAGCATAGTTTCATGTGAGTCATGCCAGTATATTGTTATAGGCCAGTGGATAAGGCAAGTCAGAGGCATGAAATGACATTTGACCTAAAAAAAAAAAATATATATATATATATATATATATATATATATATATATATATATATATGTTAAACTCCAGTGTCATAGAAGATGTCCATTGGCATCACTAAAATCAACACAAGTCAGAGGAAGTGTCCCTTCAACACGAGCCAGATGTCCAGCAGTGAAGCCATTCCTCCAAATGTGTAACCCCCAAAAAAGCCCTGATCAGTAGCCCCTTTTACACATGCATTCTGGGAAATCTGCAGCAATATATGATGCACCCATACAGGTCTTAGTCTGTCTTGGAAGAAGCAGCAAAAAGAATATCTAATGAGCTGTTAACTGAGCACCAGATTATCTTAGGCATGGTGTTTGCTAATGACCTGCTAAAGTGATATGATATGCTGTACATTATTATGATTAGTGGAAAGTCTGATAAATCCTACTAGATCAATATCAATGAATGTATATTTTTTCACATATTTCCACATATTTTTCACAACCTAGCATTTCAAAGTTTTTACTAAAAAATAAAGAATAATTCAAATCTAAAAGATATACGTGATTTAACTTAAGCAAATATGTATTTGGTTGCAAAATATGCACTTATGTTAGCTTTGCCAATCATATCAAACTTATCTGTAACTAAAGTTACAGGCACTGTAACTAACGTGCCTTAATCTCTTCATATCGCTTCATTTTTTTCCTGGTGGTCAGGTTGTCAAAAATAATTAGTTATAATAACCAATACAATGTTAATATTAAGCCCTATCTTGAACTGATCTGAACACCTGAGTCATCCGGACCTACCAGTATTTTGTAAAAAGGTTGACTCATGTCTACTGTGCAACCCTTTGTGAAGTTGGAACATAACGCCACTTGGCTAATGTGCATGCATTTAAAATACGTAAGTTCACACACCATATTTGTTTTTTGGTGTTTTGTTCCTGATGAAATGAAATGAAATTTTTTTTGTGCAAAAATGAACCAACTTCTTTTACTACAAAGATCCCTATTAACGGTTGTGTAAAAGGGGCTATTGAAACACACTCTCCAGTCGGTGCAGCAGTCAGGTCCAATAAAGAATAAATATTCCTATTTACAGGTATAGACCTCTGTCCTCTCGCTGCACGTGTTGCACTTGACGTAGCAGCACCACAGGAACTTGCAGTTGCACTGCCAAACACGCGAGTACTGGTGTGTGTTATAGCCCCGCCCACAGCACATCAGGTCACAGCTGTTAGGCTGCAGAGCGGTCTTGTTGCAGAGGCGGCCCTGTGTCCCCATGCTGCCAGTTTGAAGGTCCGCCTCGCAGTAGTTCGGGGACTTTTCTAAGTAGACCAGCTCTGAGTCTAAAGGTTTACGGTAAGACTGGGGTTTCCTGATCTTGAGGAAAGTGGGGCGCTTGTTGCGGCTGGCGCGGACCGGCTCCACATGTACAGCCTGGTTGTACATGTCCTTTAGCATGTATCCCAACTGACGGAACTTAGGCAGTGTAGTCCAACAAGTTTTAGTGGTGCACGACCCTGAGACGCCATGACACTTGCACTCCAAACGCATGCTCTTCTCCAGCATCTGCAACAAGACACAGTCTTAATGTCACAACAAGAAAAGCTTGTATACAGTAACACAAAAAACATGTCAATCTGCCAAGGTAGATGTCTATCCATCTATTTCTGTTCATCTTCTGCTTTCTGCTCTCCTAAGATACATATGCTGACTAAGGAATGTAACAGTATTGACAATATTGCGTTATCGCAAGACCTAAAGTGTCTCAAAATTGTTATAGTCTTGTGACGGAATCAAACGGTAGGTTTTCCAGGCAGAAAATTTAGTTTTGTTCTAGCGGCAGTGTAACAGAGCAGCGAAAACTACATAGACCATCATGCTTTGCCCTCAGTCAACATGGCGGCTGCCAGTGTTGTGAGGAGCGTAAACAGAGAGGAGACAGAAAACTACTCACAACATGTCACCTATCTGTTTTGAGGAAGTGTCAAATAAAAGTCTAGTTAGACCAAAAGACTCTAAAGGAAGCTTCTACAACTACCTCAGAACAGGACAAGAGCTCAATAAATCACCAGATGTACAGTGGACTTGTGGCCGGTGGATTAGGGTTAGTTAATATGGGGAAGTCAAAGTATAAAATTCAGTCACAAATATAGAATAATCTACTTGTTCTCTACAATGACAAAGCCTAAATGTTCTTTACAATAAAACAAAAGCTTATACAGAGCTAATTAAGGTAATAGTTAGTGCACGTTAATGACAAGTAAAGAAAATGGGAAAAAGCTTTGTCCCACATCAACCCCGCACTGTCCTGCTCTGTTCTCTTTCACTCTGTCACCACAGAGTGTTCAGTTTTAGAAACAAACACTTTAACTCAAACTTAAACTGGTAAAAAACTAACTCCACACTGTGTCTGACGAAGGCTGTGTTGATTTCCTCAGTAGTACGGCCTGAAAAATGCTGTCATTATTGAACTGACTATCATGCACGGCCATTTTAAGAAAAGAGAAGGCCGATGGGCTAAAGCCATATTTGGGGGCCCACAAACATAAAAAGTAAATATGAATTAAAAAATATCACATGTAAGCTACTGTTTAACTCATAGAGCAGGGCTTTTAAAATATAAAAAAGGCCTACTAATTTAATACTTTGTTAGGCCATGCATTTCAGTGACATATAAACATATACATTACAAAGTTAAAAGCTATACACAAAATGTAGTCCTGGGAGCCCCCCAATCACTTGTTTGTCTTTTCCCAAAATGAGTCCATTGAGCAAGGGATTAAAAATCTTGAAGTAAAGCCCTGATTATAAACCAGTGTACAAGTGTATATAGATATCTACATTTGTTAATATGGAACCTTTTTGCTCTGGAAGTGCCCATACCCATATGGATTATCCACATGCATGGTTTGCAGAAGCATGCAATGGCAACATTTTTTCCTATGACTGGTTGCTAAAATCCTGCATAAATAGTTCAACAGGTTGAGACAAACGTTTTTGAGCATTCCAAATGAATGCAAGCATTCCTAAGGTCTGTGAGCTGCTGCTGTGTCACTGTATAGTCTGCTATATATATTGCAATTTCCTAAGCAGATTCTTAAAAAAAAGTGTTTTTAAGCACAGGTTGACTAGGGAGACTTACAGCAAAGAAGGCTATATAGTCAAATTTGGAATTGGATTTTGGATTGGAACTTTGGGATGTGATTTGCTTTTCTCTTGCAATAGATTCTTAAGTGTGCTGTGTTGTTTGAATTTATGCAAATCAGTTCTAATGAGATGCAGAAGTTTACATTGCACCCTAATTTCAAACTTCTTGCCCCCAACTGAACAGGCATAAATAGTTATTTTACATTATTTTTATGTCTATCACAATGTCCCTTTCAGGTTATAGTCTCTTTGCTTACAGATTAAAATTGATAAGTATCCAGAGATTTTGTGATATGTGCAGCTCTAATTGGCAGCACAGTGGCAGAGTGGTTAGCACTTCTGCCTCACAGCAAGAAGGACCTGGGTTTGATCCCTGAGCAGGGCCTTTCTGTGTGGAGTCTGCATGTTCTCCCCGTGTCTGCGTAGGTTTCCCCTGGGTACTCTGGTTTCCCCTACCACTTTGTGAATCCAGATGCCTTCTTCCTAACCTTTTTCTTACGTTACTTTACAAGGGGCTTCAGAGTGAGTTGTCACCACATTGAGATGTTAATAGCCACCGCTCTCATGGCAGTGAATGGCAGTATGTTTGACAAAGCAGCCTGGGTACTCTTCCCAATGACGTAAGCACGCCCTCCTTTCTTCTGGCTGAGCGGGAACCCTCCGCTGGCATTAGACAAGCCTCGCCCCAGCTCCTGAATCACTGCGCTCTGATGCGGCCTCAGACTTGGTGGAGTCTGGCTGGGTAATTGTCAAAAGCCTTAGATGCATGCAGCTTAGTGTGGTCATGCCCTCCAAGACCTGACAGACATTTAATTCAAGGCGCTCACTGGAGTGAAATGCCAGCGAAGCTCCTATTGTTTGTCTCACAGCGCTCCTTTTACACATTGTTTATTCTTCTCAAGGCTGGCACTGGAAACACACTGACATCATCTCGATTTAAACATGAAAGCCTCGCTATGATAATTACAGCCGTATCTGTTTGTAGGTCTATATTATGAGATTCACATTCTGACTGACGCCAGACCTCAAATATGAAGTCCCCTCCTTCACTAAAACCAGTCTCATGGATCAAAGAAGTCCCAGTGGATTCATTGGAGATCAACCTGGTGCTATGAAATGCATGGTCCGGCAACACCTCTTCAGCGAGGGTCTGATAGAGCTACTGAGGTGGCAGTAGCTCAGTGGGTAGAGCGGCCGTCCTTCAATCGGAAGGTAGTAGGATCGATTCCCGCTCGCCCCACAGTTCATACTGTCGTTGTGTCCTTGGGCAAGACACTTAACCCACCTTGCCTCCAGTGACTGTAACACTGGTAATGTAATGTAATGTAATGTAAGTCGCTTTGGATAAAAGCGTCTGCTAAATGAATAAATGTAAATGTAAATGTACTGTATATAACAAACTGCTAAACCATTATTTAATCACTATGTTGAGTGTTAACAATGGTCGTTTTTTGAAGGCATCTGGTGGTGATTTCTTTCATTTCGAGCATGTGAACAGCTGATGAAGTGATTAATTAATTTTGTTCTATTGTGCTTCTCCTCTAGCAGTGCTCAGCTTGTCCTGTCTGGACACCTGTATGAATCCTAACTACTCCTGGGTTCTATTGAGCTTTATCTGGATGGGGTGCTGTCCCTTCTCCCTAGCACCAATTCCACCAGTGCCCATTTGAGATATTGCAGCAAAAGAATTCCATGCTCCATCCTGCCTTCGAGCCCATTCGTCAAAATCAATTAAGCAGAATGTGACGACAGGTAAAATTCTACAGCCTGTGGAAATAAACCCAGAAGTCAAAAACCTTTGTGGTATATGTGAGAATTATTACAAATATTACTTTTTCGAGATACTGGTGCATTAAACAACAATTTTTTACAAGATAGACAAATGCAAAAAAATATATATATTTTGAGGTGTACAGCTGCTGGAAAACAATTTTCAAGTTTTTTTTTTTTTTCTTTTTTCAACAATACAGGCTTCCTACATTTTAAACAATAACCAACTCTCAAAGTAGTAAACTGTCGAGCTTCATTATTCCAACCCTTACTTCCTCCAAGCCACTGGATATTTCTGATCTTATTTGTGATATGTGAACTTTTCAAGAAAAAAAAAGTTACTGCCTTTAAATGTTTATCATCCTAAATATTAACATGTAAACAAAACTGTTTATAATATCAGCAGATTATTAGTAGGCTAATTAGAGAGCTATGCATACTCAATTTCAACAAAAATCTTTTTCAAAATCTTTTTTGTGAATCTGTTTTTAAAGATTAGCAGGTTACCTTCCTTCCCATAAAAATATATTTTACAACACAACGGTATATTTTTAATAACAGAATAACAGCAATATAGGTTACATGATTGTTTCTTTACACAGGAGCCCCATCCCACATCACTTTTATGTGGCAGCTGTAGCTCAGTGTATCGCTGTGTCTATTAGATTTTTTCTTTGGAAGCACTGCAATTATGTTTTGATGTTCCATTTGTGAGCGATCAGACCGGGGCTAATGCAGCTCTACATCCTAGTCTCAATGTGTCCTCTTGGCTTTGACTCAGTATGTGTCCTTTAAATGCCAAGGAGACTGCTGCTTATTGATCAAAGTAATGTAACCTATTGGCTCCATGCTTTCAGACTGTCTACAGCACCAAAGCTTAAATTTAACTGGACTAAATGTTGCACCATCTAACCAACCAAAAACCAGTTCACAGTAACAGCGTTAAACCATATGGGATGAAATGAGACATTGCAATTTCCTTACTTGAGATACATTGTGATTTATTTTAAATTTCTTATTTTTCTGAAGCAATAAATAATTCTATAGCATGACGACAGAATATTATATAAACTAAAAAATGGCAGAAAACAGAGCTCAGTTTAGAGACCAAAATACAAAAAAGTTGATGCCATCTAAGTTGCATAGACCACATTGCTCTGTCTGGTACTAACAACCAACTGCTAACGAAGACATTTTTGACCAATCACAGAAGACTTAGGTTAACCCTTTCCCTCACCAGTTCACCGTAGAATTTAAGAAGTCCCTTATTGAGGGACAAAACATCTTCTACCTCTAACCCTGAGAAGAATTTCAGTTTTGAAATACTATTGTTGGCAACATACTGTATTAGATTGTATTGAATCCTGAATTTATTTGACACCCCTAAAACATGATGAACATGAACACTACAAACTTAATGTGTTTGGAAATAGAAGAGGCTGAGAAATGAAACCTACCTTTCGCCCTACTTCATTGTTATGCAGATTCATCAGAGTCCGTGCGTTCTGCTTGATCTCACGTGCGTCCACGAACACTTTGGAGAAGCTCAAGCCGTAGTGGATATCCGCTGAGCAGCCCCCCCACTTCCAGCCCTCCTCCTGGTTGTAGAAACCCTGCTTCTCCTTGTCACAGCCGCAACCGCTCAGACTGCCCTGGGTGCAAGCCGCAGTGACGGCGTGGGCCACTCCAGCAGAGATGATGGCGTATGTGAATGCAGCCTCTTTACTGCCTGCAACACAAAGAGACAGCCATTTGAACACAATACACTAAACAGGACTCACTATTTCAGGCACTGTCAAGCCTCCTTACATACCTGGCATAGCTGTCCAAAACAAAATAAGAAAAAGTGTAAGGCAAGCCAAGATGAATTCATTAATCAAGCACCGTGCAAACACAAACTTTGCAGAATGTACAAAAACAATCCAGGAAACAGCCGCGTCTTTTGTTGAGAGTAACCTTGCAATTTCCTACCAAAGAAGTGTCCAGTAGAAGTTTGACGGTTGTATAGATACTTTGAGGTGAAATATAAAATAGTTGGGCCTGGTGTTGGCCCCTGTCCCAGCTGCTGTCACGTTGTGATTCACCCTGCAGACGTGATTCTGTGAGGCATGCAGAGCCTCCCTACGTGGATGGATGGCCACTCTATAAATCTACACTCTCCAGGTCAACTGCGTCTTTTAATTAAAATGAATGAAATAGTTCTTCTAAGAACATGGACACAATATATCTGTGCTCTGGATAAGGAAATAATGTGCTTCTGTTTGTATGTTATACATGTGGAGGTGAAAAATGCACCTCTACATTGTTCTTAAGGGCCATAGGGGTGGAATTACCATACCATTGTTATGTGCATGCAAATAACTACTGAAAGCACAACAACCAATCAAAGTCAAAAGAAAAACTCAAACATTAACCACACACATGCAGTATTAGCGGTGTCCAATTTTATATGACTTGCAATAAAGTTGTTTGCTTTGTGCTGCAGGTAGATTCTTGTGAGATTTATGATTTTACAAACACCGCTCTTGCACCGCTGGTGGTTTGGCCACTGAGTGGTTTAGGTCTAACATCGTTTTACCGTTTCATGGCTTTGAAGTGATTGGATAAAACTGCACTTTACTTACAGATAATAAATCCAATCACTGACCAGTTATTCATTTAAAGTTTAGAGTTGCAAACTCCTCCACCTTCATATTTACTCTGTTGAGAAAACACTGTGGAATGGGGAATTTAGAAGCACTGAAGCAATTGTCTTTTAACCCTTTTATATACTATTACTGAATACTAATATTTACATAGTGTACAAGTTATTCATTAAATGGACAACTTGTTGAAAGACAGTATTCTCTAAAATGCCAGATGATGAAAATCTTTCATTATCATACCTAAAATCAATAATTTGCTGCATTTAGCTAATGCATTAATAATGTACACATGAGATAAGTGATATTTTTATCATTCTCATACACTGGCCTTGGTTTTGAGCCCTGGATGTAGACCTAATTGCAATAAACCCTGAGCTGCCTCTCTACTGAAGTGGAAGAAGTCAGTTCACACACTGACATAGTCCAAGCAGCCCAGTCGGTGGGTGGGGAGCACAAGTGATGCCAAAATATTGTACATTGCTGCACCGCTGCCAGCAGTACTCAGAGTATGTATACCTCTGGTTATCAGTGTTCCAGTCTGCTGAAACACAACAATGGCTTCAGCCGGTCTCAGTGTGAGGCAGCCGGACCGGAGCACCACTGACCTGCCATCACCTGGAACCTGCCCTCAGCTTTATGGTTCTGGTGTAATCAGATGCAGGACTCAAATCTGTAGAAAAAATGTAATTATTAAAAGTAAAAGTATCTGAATGAAAAGCAAGTGGTCTAAAATTGTTCCTCATTAAACCTGGAACTAAATCCGTAAAGCTAGACAAAAGTACCTGTCTGGACTTGAATCTCTGAGCGGAAGATATTTTATGAACATACATGAAGGATTAGCTCAGATTTCCAAAGAATTCTGAGATACAAATTATTACAGAAAGCATATTATATTCAGCAGGTCTTTCCAGATTAATTGATAAATAGTCACAGTGTGATTCGATTACTGATAGGATAAGCTAACCCGAAGTGCGTACACAATAATGGCTTAATAGATACCACTGTACGTAACTTGTGTCATCCAGGTCTTAAAGCGTCTAGTGTTTAAAATAAATAGCAACATTTTCAACCAACAATTCACAAACATGGTGGTCTTGTAAACACTACTTTTAATGATGCATAGCTGCAAAATTGGGAGTGTGATTGTACTGAATGTGGAGTACTCCCAGAGCAGACAGCCTCTTGTTACAGTGTTTACACTGCTATTAATGTTGGTACATAACTTCTGATCAGCTGAAGTAGTGGTAGAAGAAGTATTTCTCTTGACAGTTAGTGTCAACAAAGAGGAGACAAGTGAGACAGAGAAAGTTAAACGCTGGTTTACAATTGCAAATTACACAACAGAAAGTGTGCCTTAATAGTCAAGATAAGATAAGAAAACCTCCAGTAAGGTTTTTTTTAAATACACTCCAAAGTCAATTCCTTTTATTAAAAATGAATATGGCCAGTCAGCATTTTCCATAAGTCTATGTTACCAATTGTTAATATTAATATTTCTAATTCTATACAGCCGATTTGTCATTTTTCAACATGATACAGTATCTAGAAACTTTTGTAGATGTTAATGTTTTGTATGTTCCTTTTGAAAAGCAAAAATAATCAAGACTAAATAAAAAAAAATCAGATTAATGAAATGACAAAAAAAATAAAAAATTATTGGTCACATTCTTAACCAGGATTTCACAGATCTTGAGTGAAGTTTATAGACAAGACAACGGAAAAGAGGCTGTAAATATGATTGCCCATTTATTTCTGTAGCGCTGTCATCAGAGCAAACATAGCCTCAGGCCTTCTTCCACAGAGAAAATCTAGGGCTTAGTTTCCCACCAAAAGCAGATGCACTGACGTTTGTCAAGTGTCAGAGGTCCTATACCTCAGAGGAATGTCTTTTTTATTATTATTTTGGGGGTTGAAGGCAGGGCAAGAAAGTCCAACTATGTAAAGAAGGCAAATGAAGCGAATGTGCCAATACAGTTTTGTGCAATCATTTGAAAAGCAACAGCTTGTTTGTAAGCATTTCAAAAGAACTATCAAGGAATGCTGACATGTCTAAACCAAGAAACGGTCTTTCAAAGTATTTTTATAATCTCAAGCAATTAACCAGACATGACATTCAACAATCTGTAGCTTGCAGTAGTGTCACATAAGCTGTTATACTCATATCCTTGATACTGGGGGGAATTCTCATACAAAACTTCTGTTTCACTCAGCTCTGTGCCCCATTTATGCTTGACAGGCAACACAACAACAACGCAAGCCACCGTCCTCTTTTCTGTTGCATCCTGACATTGGATAAAAAAACCCAACCAGCCTCTAGTGTGGTGTATTATGTATGCAATGTCTTTCCACAACAAGGTGTGAACTTGCTAAACTTTATCTTGTACTGTCCTGGAAAAAGAGTCTGCTCTGGATCCACTGGTTCAGACCAAAGGTGTGGTACTGCTAATTAAGGACATGTTGTAGTTTTGTCAAGGAAGCGACTGCTTTTGTAAACACACTTTTTTAAACTAAAGCAAGTGTAATAAAACAGTAGACAGTAACCTCCTCTATTAATATTAGTAAGTAGGTAATAATCTGGCTGTAATACACTTCTTCAGATAAAAGGTCTAATTTCACACTTGACAAAACATTCCCATTTCACATAAGTTATAGAAATTATTATGGCTGTGGTCAACCAAAGAAAAACTCAAGTACAATCTTACTCCACACATCAATTGATTGACTACTTCATGACATCACATGATTTTATATAACTACTCTCGGTCAGCTGTCCTTGAAAGCACTCATTATTTGGACTTCTGACTCTCCCTGCAAACACTTAGCCCTTAGGTGTCCTAAAACGTAAATCCACACAAAACGTAATCATTTGAGTGTGGCTATAGTACGCACCCACCTGCCATAACATCTACAGGTCACGTGTGCAAAACTATTTAACAAATAATGTTGAGAATTAGTTAACTTGTTGACCAGAGGCTGTCCACCCTTATTAGAGCCCGAGGGACAAGTTGAGGACTCACCTGTGACACAGCATATTGTTTTAAATCTTTTTTTTAAAGGATGAGGTGTGGAACAATTTAGTGTGCAACGTACCCACTTTGAGCTCTTTCCCGAACACAGTCCTCTCTGCCAAGGCCGAGCAGTTCCAGCGGCTGTGTCGGAACTGAAACTGACACTCATTGATGCTCATTTGCACGCCCTCTCCGATCACAATGATGGCATCCGGCCGGCTCTGACAGATTGTCCTCTGACGGGGGGCCAGGCCGGGGATTTTATTACAGATGATGCTGGCTCCCAGGGCAACCACCGTCGACAGCCCCCTGCAGAGAAAGTGACACCATCAAAACATGTTTTAAAATATTATTGAAAAAGGAATGAAGGGTTGGCAGGGAGGGGGGCTTACTAACAAGCTTTTATTGAACTCAAACAAAAAACACCTTATGTGGAGAAAAAGCATTAATCACATTCAGTAAATGTGTCAAAGCAAAAATAATAAGATTTATAGCAGCCATTTAAAAAGCCTGCTTCTAGTTTTAGTTTTTTTTTTTTATGCAATTAAAATACTGTGTAGACACTTGCCTACTGGGTCTAATTGAATACTGCGATGACATTAAGGCATCAAATATTTAAATCTTTCTCTTTCCATAATAAAAGTTGAGTTGTATTCAAATAACTTTCACTAGTCACACTGGGGCCCCAAACTTTGGTTAAACCGAAAATGATTAATGATGAGTTGAAACAGATTTTTTTGCTACAGGTATTATGATGGTTGATTAGAGAAAACAATAGGCTAAATCTGCACCCAGCTTAGTACAAGCACGTTTTTAAACATTAACTGGTGTAAATGCAGCCAGGGGGACCTTCTCTCTTGGAGGTTGTTGTTGTGAACAGGCTGCAGCCTCCAGGTTAACTGTGGTCAGTGACAAATGGAATGTAACACACAAACAGACTCAATCTATCTTCATGTAGGTATATTGGCCTATTATTCAGAATTTCATATTAAAAAGTTACAGGCATTTTTGTCTTTCTATTGTCCTTGTTTATCAGTAGATTTGAGGGCTGCGCAATGTTACAAAATCTATTATGATTTATTATTCTGTTGAATATTTTGGTGAGAATATGACTTGGAATATTGGAATTTTCCCCTCGGCCTCGGTTTCTGAATTGAATTAGAGCTTTATTTTGAATTGCAAACATTTGTGGGTTGCCTGCCACACAACATATACTAGCCCAGAGCAGTTTAATGTTTATCACACTGACAATACATACATTTGTAACATAATGTGTAGGACCAACAAATATAGTTTAAGTGTCGGCCTAAGTAAATTTTCCAGCATCCGATGTAATCCATAATGGACAATCAAACGTTGGTAATAAAATATCCAATCAAGAAAAATAATCCCCCATAAATTACACTTTTAATTATCACTTGTTGCCGGTTCATTGGTTCACAATACCAAAATTTTAGTTTCACATGCTAATGCAATTTGCTTATGAAATTTAATTCAGTATTTATTTTACCTGCATCAAGATATCATGTGCAGCAACAATTTGCATTAGCACAAGATGTCGGCACTTGATCCTAATTTGACCTATACTAATAAGTATAATAATTCTGTAGCTATTGCAGTAAGAACTCACCCTATTTTCAGATAGAGTATTCCAAGGCACAAGAAAAAGTGAAAAATCCATCGCCGAGTCTTCCTCTTCATGGTGCAGTCCGTCCAGCTCGTTCCAACTTCTTATTTGTGCGTGAAATCCCGCGGGACCGAGGTGTGTGTAACGCTCCTCGAGACCAACCAAAACCTGTGTTCTCCTGGAAGTCTTGGTGGGTTCATTTGTTCGGGTTCCGGCGGAGCGAGGCTGAACCGGAGCATTGGGGCAGTGTCTCCAGCCAGGTGCGCGCAGTCCTTGTGGAGCTCACTGTCGGAACGGGCTGCTGCAGGTACGCGCCGGGCTCGGCTTTAAGAAAGTGCTGGAGAGCGCGGTGGTCTTTCTCACACCTGCTCCAGGACATCCCACTGTAGGCTTCAGAGTATAGTAGACTCCTAACGGCTGCTGTCTGGAGGGTGCATCACCTTTTATGTGCAGTCGGAAACTACTGGCTCCGCCCACTTGCCACACTGCCTGTTCGAGTCCTGTCTCCAGCGCGTAGGCCTACTGAGCGGTAACGATTTTCTTATGGTTTTGTTACTTAAGTATTGTATATTTTTTCTACTGCAGTGTCATGTTTAGCATTTTGTACTTGCAGTTCCCATTACTATTTAATGTTTGTGGCTTTAATTTTACAGGCCAAAATGTTACCTATTGAAATTACTTGTAGGGCACATAGAACTTTGCAGAAAAGTTTGACATTTTATTTTTCACAATTTGTAAATGCAATAACATTTATGACATTTTCACCTGCATTTTCATTTGATGTCCAACTCTAGATTACTGGCAGTAAGATGCTTTTAAATGAATGTTATAGTATATACAAGGGTTTCATGTTCTTATGTGTATTGGTCAGTAATAATATTATCCATGTGTTTGATGCGAGGATGAGGAATACAGCACAAGCACAGCTCCTGACATGATCTGCCTCCCTCACTTCAAGGTGGTCCTCTGCTTCACAGGACTGTGGCGCCACCTGCAGGAAACTACTGCACAATTGCTTTACCAGTTTGCGACTGACTCAACTTGCTGCTTATGTAAATAAAAATTAACACAACATAAAAAATTTCATCAACTGTATTTTCACGATTTTCTTTCTGCCAAAATCAGTCATTTTTACAGACTACGTGATCCAGTGGGTATTAGATGTGTTTTTAATATACTCAGACAAGTACTTAATAGCCCTTTTTTTTTTTTTTTTTTTTTTTAAAGTAGCTAGTAGACTTACACATTCCGGTATAGCCCCCAAAAAAAAAACAGTTTCAAGTCCCATTTAGATATAATGACGATACCGTAAAGCACGATTGCTCAAGTTTATTGCCCTTGAGCGTTTAACTTGAAGCCATCATAATTTCAAATTCCAGGCTAAACAATTTAGAAGTAACAGGTAGCAAGACTTAGGTAGTGTTACATGAGCAGACAGAGAACAAAAAATAAGCCTCTACTCAATTACCTCAAATTAACCAGAGCGTGGTAGAATTTTATTTATTTTTTTTTTAAATACCACTGTACTATCAAAGTCTATGAGCTATGCCTGTGTGCAGGGAAGGCAATAGATTGTATAGTTATCTCCAACACAGGGCAAAGAAATCACAACCCTCCAACTATACAATCTACTACCTCACTCCGCACACAGCAGAAGAAACACCTGGAACAAGCAAGGGGCAGGGCTCGGACCACACTGACCCACGGCGGGGGCTGACGAGGCTTTGATGCTTTGAGAAAGACAGTAGGTTGAATAGTTATCTCCCAGTGCGGGTGTGACCCTAAAACTATACAACCTACTACCTCATCCCACAGCTCCAACAGGATTGCCGATAAGAGCAGCAACAAAAAGGTCTGCAGGACTTCGGCCCAGAACAGTGGCAACTCTGTGGACAAAGAACATAGTATTAATATAGTGTCAAGACTAATTGATTCATGGTTACAATTTGATTATGGAACAATGTTTCATGTGCCACTCATTCACCAATGTAAATTTCCTACCCCTTAATAAAAGGTTTCTATAATAAACATAAAGCTGAGGCACATTTAAATAATAAAAGACAGCACAAAAAATAAAACGAGTAAAATAATTTAAAATGCATTTAAAAATTAACCATTTATGCTAATTTAAAGAAAATAACTTGTTACAGGAGCTTTAGTCTTTCTTTGAACCTTAAATTACTTATAGGCTAGATAAGATTAAAAAGATTTGTATAATTTCAACAGAGTCAATCTGTAGTATGCACCTTGCTAATTCTTCTCTTTTGGTATGGACCGATTAAAATAGCAAAACAAAAAACACCAATTACAGTGACATTACAATTTTTCTATCTTGTTAATAATCATGGTCGGTTTTACTATTTTTCCTACACCATCGGCCAACTAAAAAGAGATAGAAGTGTTGACCTGTGAAAAGATTTTATGTGACAATTAAAAATATATATATAACTTTAAATTTTACATTAAGAGGCTATGAGGGACTTGCATGTGGTTGCCAATAGGACAAAAAACTTAAAAGGAGTTTTAAAATAGTGTTATAAATGCATATATTGTCCATTCACTATATAAACCTGAAACAATTGGAACTGAAGCGTATTTCAAAAGCTGCTTTCCTCTCTCACGCCTATTTTGGACATTTTTACTTTTTACAGGATTTTACTTAGTCCCTCTCAAATCAGACAACTCATACTCTGGGACTGTCTGTTGTAATATTTCTGTTCTAAAGGGTTAAATGTAATTTACGGAAAAACATATCTAAAGCCAAAATTGGTCCTATCTAAATGTGAGTGGACACCACCATAGGGCTGTATACTTTAAGTGGAGTTGACAGGGACACTCCTTCAAACAGAAGCTAGCCAGTTTATTAGCTAGCTCCAAAGCAGAAGTTTCAAGGATTACAGATTAAACCTATACTTTAAATATTTACACGGTTGGTAGAGAAACAAAATAAAGACTTATTTCGTTTTATTTTTAAAGTGCCCGACTCATTTTAGAGCCCTGTGAAAACACGCCACACTTCTCCACTCACAACTTGCTACTAGCACGTTGATGAAGCTAACAGTCCAGAGGAGCACGTTCCGGCGTGGTTACGTTCACACAGACAAATATACGCGAATCAATACGTTCTCAGACTAAATACTCACGCCAAGTACTTACGGAGAAAAATTTAACCCACATACGACTAAAACCGTGTTTAAATCGGCAAGCGTATGTGTTAAAAACGTGTTAGAGAGAAGAGTGTTAGCCCACCTGGCTGCCATGTCGAAACGCAGTCCTCCGCCCTTTGCCTGCAACAGTCTTCTTCGGTTGTATTGAGGCAGTAATGGTGAGTATTAGCGCCATCTTTTGAAATATTAAAATATGCCAACCAAAATATAAGAACGTGAATGAATCCTAATCCATACTGAGAAAATATGAGCAAATAATGTATATTTGTCAATATTAGTCCTGTATGTATCTATTATAAGAAGTAGTAATAAAGCAAAACAGCAATTTACTATCTCTAGCTACTTTTATGCAGTAGATGAAATAGCTAAGTGATTTGCAGATTGCTTAAAGATGTGTTTTTGTCTGCCACAACTTTGTAGCATATGCCACACATTTTGGTCCCTGTTATAACTTTGAGGTTATCTGCTGCAAATTAAAACTTTTATTTTTTTATCCTTTTTATTATCCCTTTATATCCCTTTATAAATCATTGTTGGGTGCTCAGCTTGTGTTAAGGAACATAATGCATCAAGAGGAAAAAAATGTTATAATACATTTATTTAAAATTTGTGCAGAATTAAAACATTGCAACCTGCTGGACTCAACTAGAAATTAGATGTTGTGGCACAAGATCCAACAGAGTTCTCCTGAGCAAGCGCTTCGGCAGCTGTGGGGAGGAAAAACTGCCTTTACGGTCAGAAACCTCCAGCAGACCCAGGCTCAAGGAGAACGGCCGCCTGCCTCGACATGTTGGGTAGATGGGACTGGGGTCAAAAGATGATCACAAGTGTTCACAGAAAGCTGGAGGAACCATGCTGGCTTAAGGGAGAGAACGTTTTTGAATTTAAGGTTGTCCCATTTTGGGTCAGCAAATGGACTTGGTTGTGGCTGTGCATAGTGTGCGTTTTAGCTTCAGATGAGAACACTCTGTGCCACTCCTGAAATGAACATTAGCTGGCAGCAGAGAAACGGTGGACAGACTCACTAAGAACTATTTTAAACCTCAAAACATGGCCTGAATAAACAAATATCTGTGGGGTTGATGACCAAGTATCTATTTGTTCAGGTTTGGATAGGGTTGGGCAATAGATCCAATTAATTGTATGAAGGATAATGCTGCTGCTAGCATCCAGAGCAACCCATAGATAGTATAAATATGGATGATATCCGCCCATTGTCATATATATTGTCATTACGAATGGGCAATAAAATGGCCGTTACATCCTGGCTTTTTCCATAGTAAAACAATGTTTTTTAGATAGCATAAACAAACATATTAATCAAAAATTCACCCCCAGAGTTGTCATGTAATAAAAACTTAGCTCTAGAGACCGGAGCCATCTTTTGTACCAGGCTGTAAACATGAGTTTTACTCTTGTAAAGTCGCCATTGGGTTTCTCCTTATATTTCCGCTTTTGGAGCCTGCCCTCTGGTGGACGGAGGTATATCGCTGTATTTCGCTGTAAAATCACCGTATGGCGGCGCCCTTACACGAGGACCATTTTAGAGGTTCCATGGGAGAGGCTTGGAGCAACCATTATTCTGAGAATTGACATTTACAGTGGGTTTAATGTGCCATAGACTAGAAATAGAAATAGAAAAGCATTGCACTTTGATTTAACATTGCACTTTTTTCGTCTTTTAAGACTTTGTGCATCATGTAAATGATTCTGGACCGGGTTTATGCAGACAGAGAGGGCTAAAACTAAAAAGTGCCCAGCCCTTGGTCTGGACTGTACACTTTCCAAGACTAAGCAAGTTAGTCCTCTGTCTCTTTGCTGCAAACTAGTGCTCATAACGGAACCTGCACAGAGAGTTTTTATCTAAACACAATGCACCAACTGTCCACAACCACCCTACTCAGCTTTACCTAAAAATGTCCAGTTGCTTATTATGTAGGCTATGTGTGTGTAGTCCCATGTGTTGTTTTAGTTAAGTCTTAGTTAATTCCTAGTCAAATCCCCGATGTACACCTGCCCCTCAAGGGTGATGTTGTCTTTATGACCTTATGTCAGAGCGCACCGGGATGTTCCTGTGCACCCTGACGTTGTAGAGGCAGGTGTACTTGGTGTTACCCCAGTTACTGTTGACCTGAAGCCTAATGTGTCTGTAGGTGTCTCTGATCTGTTCATGATCCGGCAGAGCAAACGTCTGAAAGGATGGACCATTCTGATCGTAGATGAATGTCCCTAGAAGCTTCTCCTCATTGTCCAGAGTTTTCAGGCCCTAAAATTTTAGTAAAATGAGATGTAGTAGTATGTCACAATACAGTATGTATAGTATGTCTTGGTTGAGATCAGCAAAAATGACTTGCGTAAACTAAAAACTCCCTTGGTGCGGAGGAAATATAGCCAGTAGGTGACTGTTTTTTACTGATGTGGCCTAGCGTTATATGACTAATGGTGATAGAGTTAGACAGCTGGATGTGTAAGTGTCCTCGATCACCAGCAAAAGGCCAACACTTTGCAGGGACCAGAGGTGACCCAGGCAACGCAAGGATTTGTTTTTGCCAGGAACGACGTGGAGAACGACGTGGAGAACGACGTGTGGCTGTGTTTGCCTCAGACATAGTGGACACCCGTATTGTCCCCTTGTCCTCATGTGATTTTATAAATTTTATAAGTTGTCTGCTTATGGCTATCTAGTTCTGTTGGATTTGAGTGCTGCGTTTGATACAGTGGACCATGCAGTCACAAAGAGGAATGGATAGGTATCACTGAAACAGCCATTAAATGGTTTTAGTCCTATCTTGAATAAAGGAAGTACTTTGTTTCAGTTGGTAACTGTGTATCAGACAAAATGGCCCTGACATGTGGGGTTCCACAGGGATCTAGCTTGGTACTCCTTTATTCAATCTTTACATGCTTCCTTTAGGCCAGTTAATATGCAGCTGTGACATATACTACCATAATTATGCAGATAACACTCAGATTTACATTTCACTCACAGCAGGTAAAAAATGGACCAATCGATCCCCTGCAGTCACCTCAAGTCTCTTTCTCTAAAATCTAAAAATCAGGTTAGGAATCTAGGGGTCTTAATGGACTTAGACTTAAATTTCCACAGTCACATTAGATTACATCATCAGCATTTTATCACCTAAAAATCATTTTCAAAATCAAAGGGATAAAAGGATGGAGACTTATCTATGTTTTGCTCTGGTTCTCACCAAAACCAGGAAGTACAACCACATCACTCCAGTTTTACAATCTCTGCACTGACTTTCTGTTGCTCAGATAAAAGTTGTTTAAAGGGTCTAATTCTGGTGCTATTTGATTTAGAACTAAACATGGTAAAGCAAGTTTTGTGCAGCAAAAACCTGCAAGTCTCAACTATAACAATGTTCAAGGGGAAGTTAAAAACATTCCTCTTTATCTGCACTCTTTGTCTTTTATTCTGTATTTTACTTATGTTTATTTTAAATCTTGTCTGTGTACTTTAAATGTGTCTTTTATTTCTGTAAAGCACTTTGAATGTCCCAGTGTATGAATTGTGCTATAAATAAAACTGCCTTGCTTTTCCTAGACCAAAATCTTTTTTTTTTTGCATTTTAATATTTATCATTGTTACTAATTACTCAATGTTATGAGGAATATTTTATGTCCCCCTCAGAGATTGCTCTTTAGACTTCTCTTTATTGTCTACTTATCCACCCCTGGAGGAACAAATAAATGTGCTGTGATAAAATTGGTGATGCATTCCTGATCTTTGCATCACGTGTTACTGTGTACCATTTTTGTTTACCCTTGATTAATGTTTGTGAAAATAAAAAGTACTGGCATTAAAATACTTTTTGTTTAAAGAAAGGAGGTGGTTATGTTTACAAAATAAAATTGTAGTTCTAAGAATAATATTAATTGTAATATTAAGCAGATGTCCTATATGTATAGCCTACCATAAACACAGCTATTTTAATTTCATATCATCGTAAAATGTCAAATAAACTGTAATTATGCATTTCAGTAGTTTTGGTAGAATATTATGAGTTCAGTTTAGTTTACAGCTAAACTCTTTGCAGCTGTCACTTACCTTTCAGTGGATAGTTCTCCTCACTCACTACTGACAGAACAAACATGGCTGTATTTAATCTGGTTTCTCTCTGAGAGGGTTTAGTGTCTGTCCTACTTAACTGTTCCAACAAACTGACTCTGTAAAACCTATAAACTGTAAAACCTATTGTGCTGGATCTAGAACTATATGTTGCCAATCAAACACCTTGCTATGGAATCAGTTTGAACCATGACTTGAATCTGGCCATATACAATTAATATAACAGAACATTAAACAAAATAATATGTAAGTTTGTGCAGGAATTTTAACATAAGCAGCACCAACACCGCCAAGCTACCACTTCTGCAACAAAAGCTAAATGAGAAAAAAATATCTTTGAAATTCAAAAATCTAAATTCAATTGAACTTAATGAGTAGAAAAGTGTTAGGTCTCTACAAATAAATTAAAAACATAGCACCAAATAGGTATTAAGTTTGGAGTACTTGGTTGACAGACACACAAAAGGATGAATGGTATACTGAACAACATGGACAATCCCCTGCATTCTGCTTTCAAATCCTTCCCGACTGCCAAAAGACTACACGGTGGAACTTTATGTTACACTACACTTTATTTTTTTATCTACCTCCTTGTGTAACAAACTGTAATAACATGTAACTACATAGACTATAGAACTATGTGTACTTACATATTGTAGGTAGGGTTAGGGTATTATGTACTATGTAGTTACATTATTACAGTTTGTTACACAGTGTGTTACATTGTACTTAATGAGGCAGATACAAAGTATCAAGTGTAGTGCAAAATAAAGTGTTACCAACTAATATAGTCAATTTATTTGAGGAGACCTTTTGGAGATTTATAATGTTCAATTGAATAATTGTGGATTTTCAAATGTGACATTAGGAGGCAATGTTGCTTTCAAAAAAAGACTCACCCCACACTGCTCCAGTCAGTCAGCCTTTTAATAATGTAATGGAAAAATAGTTTGTTGAAAACTTCCATGTTTTATGTCCTGTGTTGTTTACAGGCTTCTTAACTATTACTTGTGCTCCTAATTTGGGTTAAATGTTATTCACGGCAGCAGTGAAGAGAGGCCATCATTCAGTAGATGAGGCAGATTGATGTTTTATAAATGCCTTACAGCACAACAGTACAGTTTTTGGTCTTGATTGGGGGGAAAAGCCCAATGAATGCACTGTGGCCAAAATTGCATTGCCTTTAAAGAAAATAGCCACAGTTTGCATTTCAGAGATTACATGCCAACAAAGTAACTTGTCATAAGGTTACAAATACAAACATCTGCATTTAGAATAAATAAGACACATTGTTCCCCCCTGCACAGTGTAGTAGAACAAGTTTTGGTTTAAATAAGAACCCTCTCCCAACAGATTTAAATAACGTAACATTAAAACATCATGAGAACACTTCTCAGTCATCTTCTTACTAACTAACAGATAAAAGCAACAAATAGTTTGTTAAATATTACAGTAGAACGAGATAACAGTGGCACATGGACAGCAAATGGCAGTGCTTGGGGTCTATTAAGAGCTTTGAACAGGAAATATAATGCCAGTCTTCAAATATTTCTCAAAAACTAGGCAGAATTTAACAGTGTTTGATACAAGTAGCTTAAATACAGGAATGCCCAAAAATATATGGAGGAATGTTAAGGCTGGATCAGAAATCTTCATTCTCTTCCGTAGCTTTGTCACAGACCTCGTGAAGAATGGAAGTCAAGATGGACTTAAGCGTTGAGTACAAGCCCTTGTTATTCTCCGAGGCAGGGTCAATCTGTAAAAGCAAAGACGGAAGCTAATGCACACACAGTACAATCCAATGAACAACCACACAGCTGTTCACACTCACCTTTGTAAACACTTTTATTGTTTGGTGGAGGAAACTAGTTTCCACATCTTCAGGCATTGGCAGAAGGTGAGCAGCACAGTCCAGAATACACAGTAGAGTCAGTCTGTGGCCCTACGGAAATACATTTGAGTTGGATATATTTTTTATTCATGCATGCACGGCAAGGTGACTAATGAATTAAACACATGGAACCCTGTAGCGCACCTTTTTCAGTGAGTTGAGCGCCTCTTGTGGGTTGACGTTGGTCTCACTGAGTGCTTTCACATCCTCACCGCTAATGACTGGCTCCTTGAGTTGTTCTAGCCATGACCACATCAGAGCAGACAGCACCAGAGGGTCTCTCTCCATGCAAAGCCTCTCCCATGCACCCTCCCTGCAGTTCAGTTCTGTCTGTGAACAACAAAATACATCCTATATCAAAACTCATATAAATCCTGGGAAAACTTGCAGTGGTTTTGATTCAGTCTACTTACTGATGTGTGACTGTAAAGGTGAGAATTAAAGCAACACACTAACTTTTGGCAAGCCTAAAAATCATCACAATAACATTTAATTACTTCTAAGACACCAGCCCCACTTTTAACGTCAAAGTGCACCTATTTTGACAGATGACTGTGACCCTCTCAAAACAAGTGACATCAATCTTCCCTCATCATAATGAAAAATGGAGTTGGCCCAGAACAGGCTACATAAGGAACAGTACATTAAATCCACTTTTAAATGTCCACAGAATTGAACTCCATTGCTTCAGAATGACACTGCAAACAGATATTTCTACTGCTACAGTTAATTATAAAGTTCAGAATTAAATAAAGTATCTATATCATCTAATCCAAAGTGTCTACAGTCAGGTCCATAAATATTGGGACATCGACACAATTCTAATTTCTTTGGCTCTAGACACCACCACAATGGATTTGAAATGAAACAAACAAGATGTGCTTTAACTGCAGACTTTTAGCTTTAGTTTATTTGAGGGTATTTACATCCAAACCAGGTGAACCCTGTAGGAATTACAACAGTTTGTATATGTGCCTCCCACTTTTTAAGGGACCAAATGTAATGGGACAGATTTACAATCATAAATCAAACTTTCACTTTTTAATACTTGGTTGCAAATCCTTTGCAGTCAATTACAGCCTGAAGTCTGGAACGCATAGACATCACCAGACGCTGGGTTTCATCTCTGGTGCTGCTCTGCCAGGCCTCTACTGCAACTTTCTTCAGTTCCTACTTGTTCTTGGGGCATTTTCCCTTCAGTCTTGTCTTCAGAAGTGAAATACATGCTCAATCAGATTCAGGTCAGGTGATTGACTTGGACATTGCACAACATTCCACTTCTTTCCCTTAAAATACTCTTTGGTTGCTTTCGCAGTATGCTTCGGGTCATTGTCCATCTGCACTGTGAAGCGCCGTCCAATGAATTCTGAAGCATTTGGCTGAATATGAGCAGATAATATTGCCCTAAACACTTCAAAATTCATCCTGCTGCTTTTGTCAGCAGTCACTTCATCAATAAATACAAGAGAACCAGTTCCATTGACAGCCATAGATGCCCACACCATGACACTACCACCACATGCTTTGGATCATGAGCAGTTCCTTTCCTTCTCCAGACTCTTCTCTTTCCATCACTCTGGTACAAGTTGATCTTGGTCTCATCGGTCCATAGGATGTTGTTCCAGAACTCTGAAGGCTTTTTTAGATGTTGTTTGGCAAACTCTAATCTGGCCTTCCTGTTTTTGAGGCTCATCAATGGTTTACATCTTGTGGTGATCCCTCTGTATTCACTCTGGTGAAGTCTTCTCTTGAGTGTTGACTTTGACACACATACACCTACCTCCTGGAGAGTGTTCTTGATCTGGCCAACTGTTGTGAAGGGTGTTTTCTTCACCAGGGAAAGAATTCTTCGGTCATCCACCACAGTTGTTTTCTGTGGTCTTCCGGGTCTTTTGGTGTTGCTGAGCTCACCTGTGCGTTCTTTCTTTTTAAGGATGTTCCAAACAGTTGATTTGGCCACACCTAAAGTTTTTGCTATCTCTCTGATGGGTTTGTTTTGTTTTTTCAGCCTAATGATGGCTTGCTTCACTGATAGTGACAGCTCTTTGGATCTCATATTGAGATGACAGCAACAGTTTCCAAATGCAAATAGCACACTTGAAATGAACTCTGAACCTTGTATCTGCTCCTTGTAAATGAGATAATGAGGGAATAACACACACCTGGCCATGGAACAGCTGAGCAGCCAATTGTCCCATTACTTTTGGTCCCTTAAAAAGTGGGAGGCACATATACAAACTGTTGTAATTCCTACAGGGTTCACCTGGTTTGGATGTAAATACCCTCAAATAAATTAAAGCTAAAAGTCTGCAGTTAAAGCACATCTTGTTCGTTTCATTTCAAATCCATTGTGGTGGTGTATAGAGCCAAAAAGATTAGAATTGTGTCGATGTCCCAATATTTATGGACCTGACTGTGTCAGTGTAGATAATCACTATTGTGTGACATATCCTATTACTGCTGTATTTGAAAAAATACAGACATATACTATATAATATACTACGTATATTGCAAGATATTACTTGTTATATATATTTTTTTATTATCTCGTATTCATTGATTGCAGCTACCACCGGGGGTCACCCAAGTACCCCAGTCAAGTCACTATCTCTTTTTGGAAAATGAACTACCTCTAGAAAATCCACCCAACATGCAAACTCCACACATAAAGGCCCCCGTCAAACTCTGGACCTTGCTGTGAGTGGTGTTAACCACTGTGCCATTGTGCTTGCTGCCACATAAACTACACTGAAATAAATTTTTATAACGCACCCGCACAATTACTACATTTGACTTTACTTACCTGCCACATTGAGACCTTAGACTCAAGATTTGAGTCAGTCAGGTCCATGGCCAGGGCTTTGGCCACCAGCAGACATCTACTGTCAGAAGAGAGCTCAGATTGAAGGCTGATAGAGATATCTCCTTTTACTGCTACAACATCCACATTCTCTTTTTTACTTGCTTCTGGCTTGGTCTGAACAAAAGAGGCTGGCAGCATGGCATTACTATAGAAGCTCCTTACTGGCTCGGACAGATCTAAAGACAGACTCTGGTGGCCTTTCTGCAGCCGTTTCTTTAAAAATGGGGATTGTGCGTCTTGTTGTGCTTTGGGTGTTTGAAGGCTGCTGGTTAAGTCCTGAGAAGACAGGTCACAGAAAGGAGGCGGTCTACATGGGATAAGGCTGCTGTGAGAAAGGGAGTGTTGGACCAGGCAGGTGATTGGTGCGTTTATGCTCATACTTTCAAAATATTGTTCATTACAGTTGAGTTTATTAAGGACAGAATCACTATAGCTGAGGCTTTTGTTGGTTGAGAGAGAGAATCTTAAAGGGCTTTCGATGTTTTGCTGCCTCCAGAGAGGGTCCAGTTCATTATCGCTGATCAAAGGCTGATCTCGAAGAGGGTGATATTGAAGAGGCTGGATGTGGTGAAGGGCCGGACTAGGAGGGTGGGATAAACAGGGGGACACAGGAATCCCCTTGCCTCTCATTTCATTGCCGAGTTGCTGAAGGGCCTGCTGGGACACAGTTTTTTCCACCTCCGCAGTGAGGTCGGGGATCTCCAGCCACTGCTCCTCCACCTCCGCCTGTCGGTTAGCGGCAACGTCAATAAGGAGCTGGCACACGAGTTGGATTATCTTTGGCACGTGTTTCATCTGCCGAGCCTCATAGCCGTGCAGCAGGTGGCGCTGGCGGGTGAGGTACTGCGACAAGGTGACGGTGGCAGCTTTAGGTTCTGCGCAGGAGAAGACGCTGCGCAGGGGAATGAGGAACTGGGCGAACTCGCGCACACACAGCAGCTGGCCGCGGGTCTGAATGGAGTTGGGTCTCTTGGCGCGTACAAACAGGATGGCCTGGTCAGCGCTCATCCGGGACGTGAAGACCAGGTAACAGGCTACCAGCACACCTGAGAGAAACACAGCATACAAGTATTAGTAGTAACTGTTTGTTTATATTCACAAGTAGACCATCCCTTTATACTGTAGCTCATAGAATCTAGAATATCCCTAATGATCAATATTTGGGTTTGGGAACAACTCTGAATAAGGTGTTTACAGGCACTACAGGGACAGGGACATTTTTGAATAATTATGTCTTTTTCTTTTTCAACACCTTGGCATCAGATGTCAAAATAAATACTGTTGAGCTCATTATCAGGAATGGGTCTGAAAGGACTACACTTCCCAGAGAACACCAGCAGCAGCAAACTGGCTGCTTGTCACCAATCAGTAATTGTCACTGATTGAGAGCACCTGCATAAAGCATGGAGGCTCTCATTCATTCAGTCAAAGAACTTCAAAGAAGACACTCCAAGTTTCCACATAGGTTCAGTCAATTCTGTTACCAACTGATTTTTGGTAATGTGTTTCACTATTACCATTCAATGTCTGTGTCCCATGGGTTTTATCCAGTGGAAAAAAGTGTTCTTTATCCAAGTTTTAATTAAGCAATCAGCATTAGGAATAAGGAGGACTACTGTACTATTGTACTATTTACTGCTTTAATCTACAAGGACGTAAAAACCCACAAACCTGTTCTACCAAGGCCAGCGTGACAGTGGACTGCCATTTTACCCTCTTGTACAGCAAATGACATGACTTTGACCATGTCCAGGATTGTAGTGAGGGACGCCACTCCATAGTCTTTCCAACCAAAGTTGTAGTAGTAGACTGAAAAGCAAACGACATAAGACTGGAATCAGAGGTAATGATCTCGGGGGAGCTTGTTACGACTGCTGAGTGCAAACCTCAGCAGTAATTACCTGGTTACTGGGGACCATTATGATGCCTAAACAGAAAAAAACGCCATGTTTTCATTCATAATCATTTTAACATGAATCACATTCTGCTACAGCTTTATTTCCTCAGTTAAATTAGTTCAGTTTGATTACTACAGTTTACAAAATATGATGCTTTTGAGCATTTATCACAAACAGTATAGTACTTAATTGGCATAAAATCCTGATCATGTTTTGTAAG
This sequence comes from Perccottus glenii, assembly GCA_024416835.2. Taxonomy (NCBI): domain Eukaryota; kingdom Metazoa; phylum Chordata; class Actinopteri; order Gobiiformes; family Odontobutidae; genus Perccottus; species Perccottus glenii. The sequence continues at coordinate 52,595,151 of CM044546.2, read as the reverse complement.
TGCATTAGAAAAAGGTAATCTGACCAAGTACATATAAACATATATATATTTATACATATAATACATATATGTACTATATATATATATATATATATATGTATATATATATATATACATATATATAGTATGTATATATATATATATATATATATATATATATATATATATATATATATATATATATGTATATATATGTACTATATATATATATATATATATATATATATATATATATATATATATATACATATATATATATACATACTATATATATATATATATATATATATATATATATATATATATATATGTACTATATATATATATGTATATATATGTACTATATATATATATATATATATATATACATACTATATATATATATGTACTATATATATATGTATATATATATATATATATGTATATATATATATATATATATATATATATATATATATATATACAGTACATATATATAGTACATATATATATATATATATATATATATATATATATATATATATATATATATATATATATATATATATACAAGTAAAAAAATTACATTATATTATTAATATTATATGCACTCACCGGCCACTTAATTATGTACACCTCTTCAATTGCTTGGTAACACAAATTGCTAATCAGCCAATCACATGGTGGCAACTCAATGCATTTAGGCATCTAGATGGTCTTTTCCGCCACCTATGTGTACAGAGGTACAACAGCACCAAACAATGAACCACAACTAATACAATTAGTAACTTAATAACAATACACTTATCCAAGTACCACACTGGACCATGTCCATCCCTTTATGACTACAGTGTACATATCTTCTGAAGGTTACTTCCAGCAGGATACTGCACCATGTCACAAAGCTCAAATCATCTTAGACAGGTTTCTTGACCATGACAGTCAGTTAACTTTACTCAAATGGCCTCCACAGTCACCTGTTCAATAGAGCACCTTTGGGATGTGATGGAACAGGAGATTTGCATTATGGATGTGCAGACAAAAAATCTGCAGCAACTGCGTGATACTATCATGTCAATATGGACCAAAGTCTCAGAGGAACGTTTCCAACACCTTGAATCTATGCCACAAAGAATTAAGGCAGTTCTGAAGCCAAAAGGGGTCCAACACAGCACTAGCAAGGTGTACCTAATAAAGTGGCCGGTGAGTGTATATACAGTATATGCATTGCATATGTATATGTAAATACATCACTGCATTATCCAAGTTAGCTTAAAGAGAATGCCAACTTAGTACAAAGTCAGACATGTGAGGGCACTGTGTCAGTGAAATAGATTCTACCAATCCCGTGTCTATCCATCCATCCATCCATCTTCTACCGCTTATCCGGGGCCGGGTCACGGGGGCAGCAGTCTAAGCAGAGACGCCCAGACTTCCCTCTCCCCAGACACTTCCTCCAGCTCTTCCGAGGGGATACCGAGGCGTTCCCAGGCCAGCCGAGAGATATAGTCCCCCCAGCGTGTCCTAGGTCTTCCCCGGGGTCTCCTCCCGGTGGGACATGCCCGAAACACCTCCCTAGGGAGGCGTCCAGGAGGCATCCGAAACAGATGCCCGAGCCACCTCAGCTGGCTCCTCTCGATGTGGAGGAGCAGCGGCTCTACTTTGAGCTCCTCCCGAGTGACCGAGCCCCTCACCTTATCTCTAAGGGAGCGCCCCGCCACCCTGCAGAGAAAGCTCATTTCGGCCGCTTGTATCCGGGATCTTGTTCTTTCGGTCATGACCCAAAGCTCATGACCATAAGTGAGAGTAGGAACGTAGATTGACCGGTAAATCGAGAGCTTTGCCTTACAGCTCAGCTCCTTCTTCACCACGACAGACAGCAGAAGCTGCACCGATCCGTCTGTCACTCTCACGTTCCCTCCTTCCCTCACTCGTGAACAAGACCCCAAGATACTTGAACTCCTCCACTTGAGACAGGATCTCTCCACCAACCTGAAGGGGACAAGCCACCCTTTTCCGACTGAGAACCATGGTCTCAGACTTGGAGGTGCTGATCCTCATCCCAGCCGCTTCACACTCGGCTGCAAACCGTCCCAGTGCACACTGAAGGTCCTGGCTTGATGGAGCCAACAGGACAACATCATCTGCAAAAAGCAGAGACGAGATCCTGTGGTCCCCAAACCAGACTCCCTCTGGCCCCTGGCTGCGCCTAGAAATCCTGTCCATAAAGATAATGAACAGGGCCGGTGACAAAGGGCAGCCCTGCCGGAGTCCAACATGCGCTGGGAACAGGTCTGACTTACTGCCGGCAATGCGAACCAAGCTCCTGCTCCGGTCGTACAGGGACCGGACAGCCCTTAGCAAAGGGCCCCGGACCACATACTCCCAGAGCACCCCCCACAGGGCGCCACGAGGGACACAGTCGAATGCCTTCTCCAGATCCACAAAACACATGTGGACTGGTTGGGCAAACTCCCATAAACCCTCCAGCACCCTGGAGAGGGTATAGAGCTGGTCCAGTGTTCCACGACGACGAAACCGCATTGTTCCTCCTGAATCTGAGGTTCAACTATCGGCCGCATTCTCCACTCCAGTACCCTGGCATAGACTTTCTCGGGGAGGTTGAGGAGTGTGATTCCTCTGTAGTTGGAACACACCCTCCGGTCCCCCTTCTTGAAAAGAGGGACCACCACCCCGGTCTGCCAGTCCAGAGGTACTGTCCCCGATCACACGCGATGTTGTAGAGGCGTGTCAACCAAGACAGCCCTACAACATCCAGAGACTTGAGGTACTCAGGGCGTATCTCATCCACCCCCGGCGCCTTGCCACCGAGGAGCTTCCCAACTACCTCAGTGACTTCGGCCTGGGTGATGGACGAGTCCACCTCCGAGCCCTCGGCCCCTGCTTCCTCAGCGGAAGACGTGTCGGTGGGGTTGAGGAGATTCTCGAAGTATTCCTTCCACCGTCCAACAATATCCCCAGTTGAAGTCAGCAGGTTCCCACCTCCACTGTAAACAGTGTTGGCAGGGCACTGCTTCCCCCTCCTGAGGCGCCGGACGGTTTGCCAGAATTTCTTCGAGGCCGACCGATAGTCTTTCTCCATGGTCTCACCGAACTCCTCCCAGACCCGAGTTTTAGCCTCCACGACCACCCGGGCTGCAGTCCGCTTGGCCTGCCGGTACCTATCAGCTGCCTCAGGAGTCCCACGGGCCAACCAGGCTCGGTAGGTCTCCTTCTTCAGCTTGACGGCATCCCTTACTTCCGGTGTCCACCACCGGGTTCGGGAGTTGCCGCCACGACAGGCACCGGAGACTTTACGGCCACAGCTTCGAGTGGCCGCATCGACAATGAAGAACATGGTCCAATCGGACTCAATGTCTCCAACCTCCCTCTGGATCTGGTCGAAGCTCTGCCGGAGGAGGGAGTTAAAGGTCTTTCTGACAGGGGGCTCTGCCAAACGTTCCCAACAGACCCTCACAGTACGTTTGGGCCTGCCGAGTCTGTCCAGCTTTCTCCCCCGCCATCGGATCCAACTCACCACCAGGTGGTGATCAGTTGACAGCTCCGTCCCTCTCTTCACCCGAGTGTCCAAGACATACGGCCGGGGGTCAGATGAAACAACTACAAAGTCGATCATCGATCTCCGACCTAGGGTGTCCTGGTGCCACGTGCACTGATGGACACCCTTATGCTTGAACATGGTGTTTGTTATGGACAAACTGTTGCTAGCACAGAAGTCCAATAACAGAACACCACTCGGGTTCAGATCCGGGAGGACGTTCCTCCCAATCACGCCCCTCCAGGTGTCACTGTCGCTGCCCACGTGAGCGTTGAAGTCCCCCAGTAGAATGACGGAGTCCCCGGTCGAAGCACTTTCCAGCACCCCTCCCAGAGACTCCAAGAAGGCCGGGTACTCTGCACTGCCATTTGGCCCGTAAACACAAACAACAGTGAGAGACCTATCCCCGACCCGAAGGCGCAGGGAAGCGACCCTCTCGTTCACCGGGGTGAACTCCAACACATGGCGGCTAAGCTGGGGGGCTATGAGCAAGCCCACACCAGCCCGCTGCCTCTGTCCGCAGGCAACTCCAGAGTAGTGGAGAGTCCAGCCTCTCACGAGGATTTGGGTTCCAGAGCCCAAGCGGTGCGTGGAGGTGAGCCCGACCATCTCTAGTCGGTATCTCTCAACCTCCCGCATAAGCTCAGGCTCCTTCCCCGCCAGCGAGGTGACATTCCATGTCCCTAGCACCAGATTCCGTGTCCGGGGATTGGGTCGTCGTGGCCTCCGCCTTCGACTGCCACCCAATTCACTTTGCACCGGCCCCTTACGGTTCCTCCCGCAGGTGGTGGGCCCACGGGAGGTCGGCCCCACGTCGCTCCTTCGGGCTATCCCGTGTCTAAGAATCCTTAAATCAATACAAGAATGTATATTTTTGGAATTTAAAATTACGCGATGCTACTAGCTAAAAGTTACTGTCACTGTTACTGTCCTGTTGTTACACTAACGGAAATTTTTAATTGTCTTTTTAGGAATTGATTTAGACTTAGGTCAAAAAGCATTTTTTTTTTTTTTATGCATTTTCTTCTGCTATATATTATTGATAGAGAACAAAATGGGTTCATAAATAGGAAGGGAAAGCTACCATGTTGTAAGAAGGGAATTAAATATTGTTAGCTATAAAATAAGAGAAACCAGATAAAGTACTTCTATTATTAAATGCAGAGGAGGTCTTTGATAGGATTGAGTGCTTTTTGGATATTGAAAAGACCCTACAGCAGATGTCACTGTAAACTAGAATACTACAAAACAAACAGAAAATAAAATTATGTTGTCAAGGTTGTCCACTTCAGAATGAGAGACACTAGTCCAGCTTTAATGCACAAGAACATTAAATAGAAGTAATTTAGTGTGGAGCGTAGGTGCTGTAGTGACTCACTGCCTGCCTCCATAAACATTTCAGGCCTGTAAGTGAAACCACTCTCTTGCTCCAGAGGATTTCCACAGCTGGCGTGCTCTCCAGGCCTCTGCAGGTTAATGACTGTTTTCAACCTATACCTGAGCACAGCCAGAAACACATCACAAACATTCACTTTACACAAAAACAAACACTTCATGTAATGATGAATGAGCAAAGATGTTACGTACCTCCGAAACTGCTCTATTATATTGTATTTCTCTATTATTTCTGTAGATGGCCTTGCCATAGCTAGCAAGTTGTCAGTAATCCTGAAAGAGGAGGACATGGCAGGTCACTGGACTGGACAATTGCACCCTACTGGATGTACCGCTTGGTAAAAACAGGGCTATAAAGAACAAGTGATTTATTACATTCAATAGCTGCACTTTCTAAAACCATTCTATGAATCCAGCCTATCTCAGGACAAGTGTATTGACTTGTTATGCAATTATTGATTGGGCCTCAAATGACCAACGCGGGCAGTGCTAAATAGGAAAGCAGTGGAGCGGTGTGTGCACAGAGGCGTACCAGGACGAGTAGAGTCCTTTGATGGCTTGCTCCTCGACACTCCAGCGAGAGGGGTTCTCATATTTACAGGCTCTCCCTCCACAGGCCATGGAGCACTGCATGTGACCCGGGATGACGTGCCTCAAGGTCTCCCCCATCTTGGTGTACTTCGCTGTGGGGATCCTCACAGTGGCTATAGAAAAAGAGTAGAGAGACAAAACATTAAACACTGAGAATATAAACTTGTGAAGCCCAAGACAGCATAGAGACTGGATTTACACTCAGCAGGAATTTCATCTTCACTGACAGCCACCATGACTCTGTGACTTGAAGAGGAGAGAGTCTCTATGGCAGAGCCCTGTCTGCGCTGCAGGACACTAAGTAGGATGTCACAGGCAGAGTGGCGGCGTTCACTGGCCCTAATACCAGGCACCATGTCCCCCGCTAAAGATCCTCTGTGCAGCTGCATGTTAAGAGTCCGAGCTGCCACATACAGTAGTCCCATCTAATGATGCTCCCCGCTGCATCATCAAACAGCAATCAGTCATGGCCACAGAGCACCAATACAACCTATCAGCAGCATCTAAATGTCACTATGACAACCATTTCCAAAGCCATCAGAGGGAGGTGGGTAGTGCCTGGCTTAGTACCACATAAGCACAAACACACTGATGTGAGAGCGGCGGCAGCTAACAAAGAGAGCAAAGAGTGGTTACCCTTGTTCCAAAGAACTAACGTCAATGGATAGCTCTATCACACTCCATGAGGCTTAACCATCTGGTAACATATTATACATATATTTAATTCATAATATGTAGTATTGACTGTAATCACTTTTCTATATTCTCTAATGTTAATGCTGTTGGACCATTAATTCATAGACCGTTTTTTTGTTTTATTTTGTTTTTTCTGTTTATTTTGCCCTTTAGTGTCAAGAATATACTATTTTGCAACCTTAATCCAGAAAAGATTAGAGCTAAAATAAGAACTTTTTATTGCCCAAACAAGTTAGGGAGAAGCTTTTAATGACTTCAGAGGTCTGTGTAATCCAGTCATTGTGCTTGAAGCCAGACCAGGATCCACCTGAAGCCAAAAGGTGAACTGATCCCGCTCACGGTGAGACTCACGGTGAGACTCTGAGAGACGACAGCAAAGATCACAGTGTGCTGCAGAACTAACCACCTGCAGCATAACCTTACATTAGAATGGCCATTTTAACTGTGCTTTGATATAAACACAAAGACTTACAGGCATTGTATTGTCATCAATAAAGTAGATTTACATAACACCTTGTAAAAAGCTGCTGTATTTGGCAATGATTGGTTTAGGCAAGAATGTTGTCTTTCCGTCCTGACTTATTTGATTCTGAAGATTTTAAATTAACAGTCAATGTAGACAATTTATAATTTGTAGGACTATACACCAATTTAAGATAAATATATAACAGACAATTAATCATATTTATAATAGTTATATAAAGCCCCGTAAGTCATATTGTCAATGCAACAGAGCTAAAAACAAATGCATCTTAAACATATACAACAAAATGTATAGTTATATTAAGGTAACTAAAATACCTACTTAAGAATTATTAAATTTGAAAAGTCCATATTATATATTTATTATTATATTTTAGCCATTTCCAGATTTCAATTTTTTTTTTATAATTTTAAAAATGATCTTTACATAGCCTTTTTGCCCTTCTTCTTCTTTCTGTTTTTTTGCTGCTATAAAAAGTGCATTTACCCACTCCTATCATAACTACATTACATTAGTGTAAAAAAATAAAATAATAAATAAAAAGGTTCAGACAGGGGTTTGAAAACAATAACCAACCAATTATTTGCCCACGTCTAAATCCTGCTGTACAGCTTACCTGTCTCCATGTCTGTGCTGTTGGCTCCACTGTCGAATCCAGCAGTGAAGTGCGGCGGGTCACTCACAATGCTGACACCGGCTGCCATGGCAGGAGCTGGAAGGTGGGGATAAACATCGGGTCAGGTAAACACCAATAGGAGTGGAGGCGTGTACAGCTCTATGGGTGCACTGATAACGAGGTGAGCACATAAATGAGATATGAGCGTTGCCTGGCAGGAGAACTCGGGGGAGAAGGCAAACCATGTCAGCAGCTCAAGTGTCACTCTGACCACAGCACCTCTGGGAGCCAAAGGGTGTGGTCTCTAAGCACATCCAGGGGAGAGAAACGTCGGAAATCCATGGTGCTGAATGCCACTCGCCAGGGACGGACAATTATCCAAGAATTGTCCACAATAGATGTACTGGAAACAAGTCCTGTGCTTATTTGTTAATGGTGTAATTATGCTATTTGTCCAGCAGAGGGCTGCAGGCACAATTTATACGACAGGTCATACTGCACATTAGTTTTTAAGCAGAGCCAGGAGAGGCAAGAATGCAGAGAGCATCTAAGTACTTTGAAGCGCTTTTGTTTAGTGTTTTTGTCAGTTGTAAGATCAGAACTGGTCTTTGAAATAAACACCTGCAACAACATGTTTCTCTTTTTAACCCCCTAAACTGCTTGTTCGTTGTGTTTAAGTTGAGTTAAGTTGGGGCGGCAGTAGCTCAGTGGTAGAGCGGCCGTCCTTCAACCGGAAGGTAGTAGGTTCGATTCCCGCTCGCCCCACAGTTCATACTGTTGTTGTGTCCTTGGGCAAGACACTTAACCCTCCTTGCCTGTTGGGGCACTGTCCGGCAGCGCACCGGTGTGGTCTGCAACCTTAGTTTGTCTTCTATGTATAAATGTAATAGGTTGCACCACCCTCTCACATTTCACTGCTGGTTATATATGCTGTATGTAATTTGGTATGTGACGAATAAAGTAATCTCTTTAAAAGTTAGCAAGCTAAAGATAGGATAACCTAGTGTAATTATCCTGCTAAAACTCTGACAATGAATATAACAGTTAAGTCAACGTAAGTAAACGTATTCTTTTTTTTTTTTTTAAACGTGCCGCTGCTGATTCACGAAGCTACTAATCACCGCAACTGAGCACAGACGTTTCATTTAACAGCTTAAGTGCAAGTTAAGAGAATAGAGGGTAGAGTACGGAAGCGTAGTACTGTCAATGTTGTTTTTCTGACTTTTTTTTTTTTGATAGTTTTTCTGACTTTTTTTTTGCCAGTATCATGTAATAACACTATCACGTGATACTATTACGTTATTTCGTGATAAATATCACGTTATTTTGTGATACTATCACGTTATTTCTTGATAATTATCACGTTATTTCGTGATAACTTTTCTTTTTCAATGCTTTATCGGAATGCTTTACTACGCTTCCATAGCAACGCGAGGACGCAAAGAGGAAGCATGACAAAGCCAGCCTGGATACAGTTGAGATGATGTAATTTATATCTTTATGTCTTTTTGTGTCCGTCCAGTTGATCAATAAGAAATGCTGCTACATCCAACGGATCTGTCTGATTCTTCCGCCTATACAATCTCATTTGTTTCAAAAAACGTCTCAAGGTGCTCATACTCATCCCAATATTGTCTACAGTGTTCAGTAACATTAATATCTCGCCATTATTTAGACCAAGGCTGAAGTAAAACTTGATCAGACGCGACGCCTTGCTTCCTCGCGTTGCTACAGAAGCGTAGTAGGCTACGTAGTACGTTGCTTCCGATAAAGCATTGAAAAAAGAAAAGTTATCATGAAATAACATGATAATTATCATGAAATAACGTGATAGTATCACGAAATAACGTGATATTTATCACAAAATAACGTGATAGTATCACGAAATAACGTGATACAATCACGTTATTACATGACACTGACAAAAAAAAAAGTCAGAAAAACAGTTCTCAAAAAAAAAGTCAGAAAAACTATCAAAAAAAAAAAAGTCAGAAAAACAACATTGACAGTACTACGCTTCCGTAGTAGAGAACGAGAACACACGTAAATAAAAAAAAAATGATTACGACAACTAGTGCACCAGTGTTTTAAACTTTAGTAGTAATGACCAGGTATTATGTCCATCTGCTAAGAGAACCGTTGGCCAAAGCGAAGCAGAGCAGTGTCTCGTCTGTGCTCCTCTAACTTAAAATAACTTGATGATCATAAAGAGTGCAGCGCCATGTTCATTCTTGTGAACGCACACAACACGAGCAGACTGGTCTGAGTGAGAGGTGGTGCAGAGTCAGTAGGCAATAATAGGCATAACTTAAATCCATCCATCCATCCATCCATCTTCTACCGCTTATCCGGGGCCGGGTCGCGGGGGCAGCAGTCTAAGCAGAGACGCCCAGACTTCCCACTCCCCAGACACTTCCTCTAGCTCTTCCGGGGGGATACCGAGGCGTTCCCAGGCCAGCCGAGAGACATAGTCCCTCCAGCGTGTCCTAGGTCTTCCCCGGGGTCTCCTCCCGGTGGGACATGCCCGAAACACCTCCCTAGGGAGGCGTCCAGGAGGCATCCGAAACAGATGCCCGAGCCACCTCAGCTGGCTCCTCTCGATGTGGAGGAGCAGCGGTTCTACTTTGAGCTCCTCCCGAGTGACCGAGCTCCTCACCTTATCTCTAAGGGAGCGCCCCGCCACCCTGCGGAGAAAGCCCATTTCGGCCGCTTGTATCCGGGATCGTGTTCTTTCGGTCATGACCCAAAGCTCATGACCATAGGTGAGAGTAGGAACGTAGATTGACCGGTAAATCGAGAGCTTTGCCTTACAGCTCAGCTCCTTCTTCACCACGACAGACCGGTACATCGACCGCATCACTGCAGAAGCTGCACCGATCCGTCTGTCAATCTCACGTTCCTCCTTCCCTCACTCGTGAACAAGACCCCAAGATACTTGAACTCCTCCACTTGAGGCAGGATCTCTCCACCAACCTGAAGGGGACAAGCCACCCTTTTCCGACTGAGAACCATGGTCTCAGACTTGGAGGTGCTGATCCTCATCCCAGCCGTTTCACACTTGGCTGCAAACCGTCCCAGTGCACGCTGAAGGTCCTGGCTTGATGGAGCCAACAGGACAACATCATCTGCAAAAAGCAGAGAGATCCTGTGGTCCCCAAACCAGACTCCCTCCGGCCCCTGGCTGCGCCTAGAAATCCTGTCCATAAAGATAATGAACAGGACCGGTGACAAAGGGCAGCCCTGCCGGAGTCCAACATGCACTGGGAACAGGTCTGACTTACTGCCGGCAATGCGAACCAAGCTCCTGCTCCGGTCGTACAGGGACCGGACAGCCCTTAGCAAAGGGCCCCGGACCCCATACTCCCAGAGCACCCCCCACAGGGCGCCACGAGGACACAGTCGAATGCCTTCTCCAGATCCACAAAACACATGTGGACTGGTTGGGCAAACTCCCATAAACCCTCCAGCACCATGGAGAGGGTATAGAGCTGGTCCAGTGTTCCACGACCAGGACGAAAACCGCATTGTTCCTCCTGAATCCGAGGTTCAACTATCGGTCGCATTCTCCTCTCAGTACCCTGGCATAGACTTTCCCGGGAGGCTGAGGAGTGTGATCCCTCTGTAGTTGGAACACACCCTCCGGTCCCCTTCTTGAAAAGAGGACCACCACCCCGGTCTGCCAGTCCAGAGGTACTGTCCCCGACCGCCACGCGATGTTGCAGAGGCGTGTCAACCAAGACAGCCCTACAACATCCAGAGACTTGAGGTACTCAGGGCGTATCTCATCCACCCGGTGCCTTGCCACTGAGGAGCTTCCCAACTACCTCAGTGACTTCAGCCTGGGTGATGGAGTCCACCTCCGAGCCCTCGGCCTCTGCTTCCTCAGTGGAAGACGTGTCGGTGGGGTTGAGGAGATCCTCAGTATTCCTTCCACCGTCCAACAATATCCCCAGTTGAAGTCAGCAGGTTCCCACCTCTACTGTAAACAGTGTTGGCAGGGCACTGCTTCCCCTCCTGAGGCGCCGGACGGTTTGCCAGAATTTCTTGAGGCCGACCGATAGTCTTTCTCCATGGCCTCACCGAACTCCTCCCAGACCCGAGTTTTAGCCTCCACGACCACCCGGGCTGCAGTCCGCTTGGCCTGCCGGTACCTATCAGCTGCCTCAGGAGTCCCACGGGCCAACCAGGCTCGGTAGGTCTCCTTCTTCAGCTTGACGGCATCCCTTACTTCGGTGTCCACCACCGGGTTCGGGGTTGCCGCCACGACAGGCACCGGAGACTTTACGGCCACAGCAGTGGCCGCATCGACAATAGAGGTGGAGAACATGGTCCACTCGGACTCAATGTCTCCAACCTCCTCGGGATCTGGTCGAAGCTCTGCCGGAGGTGGGAGTTAAAGGTCTTTCTGACAGGGGCTCTGCCAACGTTCCCAACAGACCCTCACAGTACGCGTTTGGGCCTGCCGAGTCTGTCCAGCTTTCTCCCGCCATCGGATCCAACTCACCACCAGGTGGTGATCAGTTGACAGCTCCGTCCCTCTCTTCACCCGAGTGTCCAAGACATACGGCCGGAGGTCAGATGAAACAACTACAAAGTCGATCATCGATCTCCGACCTAGGTGTCCTGGTGCCACGTGCACTGATGGACACCCTTATGCTTGAACATGGTGTTCGTTATGGACAAACTGTTGCTAGCACAGAAGTCCAATAACAGAACACCACTCGGGTTCAGATCAGGGGCCGTTCCTCCCAATCACGCCCCTCCAGGTGTCACTGTCGCTGCCCACGTGAGCGTTGAAGTCCCCCAGTAGAGCGACGGAGTCCCCAGTCGGAGCACTTTCCAGCACCCCTCCCAGAGACTCCAAGAAGGCCGGGTACTCTGCACTGCCATTTGGCCCGTAAACACAAACAACAGTGAGAGACCTATCCCCGACCCGAAGGCGCAGGGAAGCGACCCTCTCGTTCACCGGGGTGAACTCCAACACATGGCGGCTAAGCTGGGGGGCTATGAGCAAGCCCACACCAGCCCGCCGCCTCTCACCGCAGGCAACTCCAGAGTAGTGGAGAGTCCAGCCTCTCTCGAGGATTTGGGTTCCAGAGCCCGAGCTGTGCGTGGAGGTGAGCCCGACTATCTCTAGTCGGTATCTCTCAACCTCCCGCACAAGCTCAGGCTCCTTCCCCGCCAGCGAGGTGACATTCCATGTCCCTAGCGCCAGGTTCCGTGTCCGGGATTGGGTCCGAGGCCTCCGGCTGCCACCCAATCCACTTTGCACCGGCCCCTTACGGTTCCTCCCGCAGGTGGTGGGCCCACGGGAGGTCGGCATAACTTAAATGACACTGGTCAATAATAAATTACACTTTGGCAAAATAATTATTTTAATAATAATGATAATATATTAATGTAAGTAGGTTACCAAGTGACACCTTAAATAGTGGTCTCTTAATAGCCTCAAAATTAGCAACTTTCTGACTGTCAAGAGATGGAACTATTATTAGTATAACAAGACCAAAAGTAGCTATTTACAGTGTTTTTTTTTTTGTTTTTGTTTGGGATATCGGCCTTTCACTTCCCCCTAATATCAGGATCGGCCCTGAAAAATCCATATTGAACAAGCTCTAATCCTCACAGAAAAGCCTTGGCTGAGTATCTGTGAGCCGGTTTGAACTTGCTGTGAGGCAGGGGCGCTAACCACTCTGCAAACGCCAAACACAACTAATAATCACAAGCTAAAGGTGGCCATATTACCTCTGTACTGCACTGGTTTTGTGAAGTGGCAGAAAATTTACATTACACAAATAGTGGCATGTGCGATGCACCTTCTACTTGATTGATTTATGCAGATTAGCCATGCGCTTTGATTTAACAATGTACTTTTAGCATCTTTTAACATGTAAATTATATTAGAGGTCTATGGAGACAGGGAGGGATAAAACTCAAAGACATCTATCCTAAACTCCAAACCAAGCCTCTCCCATGGAACCTCTAAAATGGTCCTCGTGTAAGGGCGCCGCCATACAGTGATTTTACAGCAAAATACAGCGATATACCTCCGCCCACCAGAGGGCAGGCTCCAAAAGCGGAAATATAAGGACAAACCCAATGGCGACTTTACAAGAGTAAAACTCATGTTTACAGCCTGGTACAAAAGATGGCTCCGGTCTCTAGAGCTAAGTTTTTACTACATGACAACTCTGGGGGGGGTGAATTTTTGATTAATATGTTTGTTTATGATAAAAACTATTGTTTTACTATGGAAAAAGCCCGGATGTAACGGCCATTTTATTGCCCATTAGTAATGACAATATTGGTGAATAGGAGACCAATGGGCAAACCAGTTGCAATCTGTCACATTAGAAATGTATTATCTTAGTATGTCCACCTGCTACTGGCTTTACAGTGATGTGCGTGAGGTTATCATGTGATGTTGGTGCTTTCATAACAAAGCTGTCACACAGTGAGTGTCAACTGAACTCCAGGGCCCAAGTGTTTCTCACATTACACTATGAGCCCAAATGATCCTGAAACTGGTGCTAACTGCTGTTACAGGGAAGAAACTCGGCCTCAATGTGCTGCATTAACTATTGAGCAGACTGTTGTGCTGCAACAGCCTGATATTTCCTTTGACATTTGACTTTTCCTTCCCTTGATAACGTTACAGGCTGTTCAGACCTGGCATGAACATGTGCCATGAGCAATCGGATCTCAAGTGGCCAGTATTGGGCAAACTGTGAATGTGCTGAAATACGCACTGAATGTGTCCAGAATGTAATGTCAGAGATCAGACTGGAAGATGCAGGAGGAGATCTGGACACTTGTGGAGATCTCTGTAGAGTATGAGCAGGAATGCGTTATGTTTATGTTCCAACTTAAGAGAGTCAACCATTATCAGTTATCAGGAACATTTAGCCAATTTGAGGCAGAAACCATCTGAATGTTCAGCGGAGCATTGAGATCCAAAGCGGATTTTAAATGTCCTGTGTTTTAATAAAATTAAACTTACTTTGCAAATACTAAGTAGTAACTTTGGGTATAATTTTTGCCCTCCTAAATAATCTGATCAGCTTTAAGCTTTAATGAGTAGGCTGCTAAAAAAAGTGACTATGATTACACACTATCCAAATTATCCTCAGTGACAACATTTCCATGCACAACAGTACCGATATTAACCAGTGTTCTGATGTTTTCTGATTTTTTAGTAATCCTTAACTGAAGTAAGATGTTGCTGCAGCAGTAAACACCTTACTCCTGATGCAGCTTTTTCACAGCATTTTAAAGCAGTTGCCAATGGTGACACATTCTCAGACTGGTGTCAACAGGTTAATATGCCTGCAGTGAAGAATACAAACTGGAATCTAAGGGGAAATCAACAAGCAGAAATGTAATTTATGAATAGCAGCCCATTTCAACAGCCGTTTTGTAAATATAAAACTATACATAATGTCATGTTGCACTTTTGTTATTGTTTATTTATGGGCCTCATCTTTGTTGAGGTGAAACCTCTGCTCTTGTGCGTCTTCAGAGACAGGTCACGTTAAGGTCACAGTTGCACTCCTCTTTAGTGTAAGGCTCCTGTAGTCGCTGAATAATTTATGATGTTAAGTTAGAACCTTTATTTTTTTTCCACCCACAACGGCTTTTGGATTCCTTCTACTGTAATCCACACTTCACTGAACAAACTGATATAACACTGTGTGACTGACGGCACACTGACAAATCAAATCTACAGCAAGGGCCATTTGAGGACAACACAGCAATGTAGAGAAGGACACCACCACGCAAATGTTTTTTGCAAATAAAGTGTCTACTTAACACTAATGTGCCCAAGTTTACATTTAGAGCTACACTGAAAGAGAAAACCTCAATTAATTACACATATGTTACACATACGTTATGTTAATTTTAATGTGCAGCCCTAGTACTCCTTCAAAATGAGCCATGACACTGGTGAATTCTGTCCACTGGCCAGCCAATGTGTTGGACATGAAAGGTGTTGTGAAGGCTGTTATTTCCCAGATATTCTGCTAATGAGTGTGGGATGTGTGTGATTATAACAAAATATGGCTGACAAGATGGTCCTCGTATTATGTGATCTAGCACAGCATGTCAGATGGGATTATTCGCAGCTCAACCAGACAGCAACAGGCACAGTAGATGGATTGATGTCAGCCGTTTACACAAGTGTGCCACAAACCAAAGAGCATCAAATCTTGCCTGTGAATACATGCTTTTTTCAGTCTAATACCTATTTCACGTTGCTTTTAGGCTGTGAAGGGCTCTAGTTATAGTATGCCAAGTGCCCAGTAAGACTGTCAAAGATTACAGGAATGACAAATTATATGTACATATTTTCTTAAATTTTTTCACCGACTGACTTTACGGGACCAGAAATAAACATCAAGTCCCATCATGTCCCAGGAGACGATTTAAATAGTGCCTTGTCTGTCCACGGCGAAGACAGAAAGGGGTTTGACAAGTTCAGCTAAAATTACATGCTCAAAACCTAACAACTTCACAATTTATGTAAAATACTAATTTAATTAAACGCTTCCTTCGTGTTTATTTAAGCCTGAGTGGTTATAATCTCTACGCACCCATGGCTCCATATTTCAACGTCCATCTAGCGCAGTGATGCTGATGCTGCAAGCCAAGATTTAACCTACCGTTGGGATTAGGTATGCTAACTATCTTAAGCTAGCAACGCAAATAATGCCTAACTTACCGTTTTCTTGACTTTAAGCCAGAGTTTCTCCTCGGGGTTTCTGACATAGTATGTTTATTGGTCAAAGACCATGGTCGTTATAACACATGCGCAGGAAAAAACGTTTTTTTCTTGTAGCCATATCATTTGGTCGGCTAAGTGAAGCTAGCCCAGGAGCTAACTTAGCAACCTGACATGTTGTCCTGTAGAACGGTTCAGCGCTGTCACGTGACCAAGGCTCTAGCCGAGCCCAGTACTCGCAAAAAGTGAACCATGAAAATATGCTGCTGTGTTTAGAATTCTGAGTATGTTCTCATTATAGTAATTTGCAATGAATGACTCAAACAATGAATGACTGAATAAACGAGTAATGTAATAGGCCTAATTCTCTTCAGACCATTTTGTGAAGGTCTTGGTCTTGTCTTGGTCTGGAACTCATTTTCACTCGGTCTTGTTTTGGAACATCAAGACCAACCAAGACCACAAAGACTATATACAGCCTATGTTTACATCATATTATATTCATATTAAAAATCTCCATTATTTCTGCTTCCTCCTCACCAAACACAAACCCCTCCATAAATCTGGACTTGGACTGTTATAGGCAAAAGAAATAATCTAAACTAGGCTACTGGTGCTACTGACTTTTTATTCATTTTGATATGTAATGTGCAAATTCCTGGTTCATCACCACCTTTGACGTCAAGCAGTTTTGGTGCAATGGTTATTAAACATGTTATTACAGTTGCGGCTTCCTTTAGGCGCCGAGAGGTTGAGATGGGTTCTGTACATAGATTTGCGACGTGCTATTTGAATGTCCAAATTTTGAACAGAGACGCTGGATCAAGTATGCTTTTAAGGTGGTTTATTAAGAACGGAAGTCAGCTATCACAGCGAATACTGGTTGGTGCACAAAATGACATGGATGGGCTATTGAGAAACTGAATACTTAAGTGAAAACCCAAACAATAAACAGAGCAGTAGCGATCAACAAAAATTACGGCTACCCAAACCCTCCCTCTCTCTTGTTAGTAAGTGCGCGTTTTCAAACCTCCGTCCATATACAACTTTGCCCACGTGACTCCCTCCTCCACCCCTGGGGAAACAGACACTCACAAACACACACACCTATACCGTCTCCTACACACAAACCCCTAATTATTGGGTCCCATAATAATTACACACATATAAACAGTAGGAGACATGAACATTACGTTATAAAACAATGCAAATGCCACAAAACTAATAGAGACTCAATTAAAAAATCCACATAGAAATCATTCTAGTCATAAAACCAAGTGGTTGACAGTAAAGGTGGTCAAAGTCACAATCCAAACTGTGATAATGTCCCAAAACACAGGAACAATTGTCAATATAGAGCCTGACAACTTTCCTTGTGCACCCTCTGCCTCCAACAACAGACAGACCTTGCAGTCCAAGCGACTAGTCTTTGTTTTAATCCGTATCTGGCGAACAAATCCTTTTCTGTATATGGAAAGGTCTCAAACATTTGTCCCAGGACCCAAGAGTTACGAGGTGCATTACTGTCCATGATAACCACAATGTCCCCTGGGATAAGATCCCTCCGTATTTCTTCACTATACTCCTCTTAACCTCAAAGGGGCCAAAGTAATCCACTCCAACACAAGTGAATGGAGGCTCATCTGGCTGGATTCTTTCTTTAGGCAAGTCTGCCATGTGCTGGCAAACTGGGAAAGCATTCTGTCTCCTGCAGATGGTGCTTTTTGATAGGATTCCATTAATTCTAGTTCTCACTCCTGTAATCCAGTACTTCTCCCTGAGTTCAGACAGCATATGGTTGGGCCACCTATGTCCTACTTCCTGGTGGATGTGTCTAAGCAGTAGGATGGAAATATGGAGTTCCTTGTCCAGAATAATTGGATGTTTTGTCTCTACAGGCAAAAGGTGGGTTCACAAGGTGCAAGTGACTATGTCACATGTGGTGCAGGTTAGTTAGTGACATCAGCGCGTAATGTCGGTTTTGTGTTATCATATGTATGTTTCTTTGGATTGATGGGGTGATAGAGAAAATTCTTTGGCTTTGACGTTAAGCTTTTGTTGTTGTTTTGAAGGTTTCCTTTCCAGATATGAATTCATCCCATCAGAGACCCTTGAATTTTTACCACCACTTCTGCTCTTGGTTTTTATAACACTGAGTTTGGCCATTTGTTCAGCAATTTCACTGTCCAGTTGAAACTGTTCTTTTCTTTTACATAGTCTCTCTTCTTTCTCCTCCAATGCGTCTTTCTTGAAGCAATTTTTGTCTAGCTGCTAAAGCCGGCAGATCAGCTTTAGCTCTCCAACGAGCAGATAAACGTGAGAAGGTGGAGGAAGTGATGTGAACGTGTCCTTCTGCTCCCAGTAATTGAGACACTGTCGCTACGTTGCACATCATCCTGTGGGTCATGTTCAGTGAAGGGGAGAGAGACACATAAATTATCTGCTCCTGAAGGCAGATCTGTGCTTATTGCAGCTAATGGTGGCTCATTGTACAGTAACAATAAATTACATTAAATTACAAAATATAATTTTAAATATACTGAGCAGTCCTATAAGAAAACCTCAATAATTTTCTATACCCTGCAAAGTAAAACATATTGATAGCCTACTCAAAAAACTGCATAAATCTGCTCTGTTACGTCTCTCTTTCTTTAATAATTGCTGCATATTCCAGTGTTCTTTCGAAGTGTTTGAGTACACCCTAGTGGCTTTTTAAAGTGATGCTGCTGGCCCTCAACTATCAACACTAGACCTATAAAAAAATAGGTACAGGTGGATTATGAAAAAAAATAAAAATGTAATATTTAGGTGAGATACATTTGAAATGGTCTTGATACCAACAGACTATTGTGCAAACATTAGTTGGGAAATGTCTTTATTGTCAGACCATACGTATTCCCACAAGATATTAGACTAAATTACAGTAACTAAGAATGCCAAACTAATTCATATTTGCTGAATAAGAACAATGCCATTATTTTTTTATGAAGTTTAAATTAAGTTACCCAGAAACATGTATTTAAATAATTCAAATGATAATGCATTACAAACAAACATGTATTTAACATAACTACACACATACCAGGCTTCTGCAATAGTGTTCTGTTTGGAGGAGGCATCATGAGAATAATAATAATAAATTACAACTGTCCCTTGCTTTGCATGGCCGGCTTGGGACTAAAAATAAATAAATTATATAGCAATGCTGTTGTTTTCTCGCAATCTCACAAGTGACCAGCAGAGGAAGATGTGTTCTAACAAAACAGGCAAAAGCTTCTCATTAAGGTTCATTCCATCACATATTTACATTGTACTCACTTTGTTTTATACATTCTGTTGAGATTCTATTTTATTTTATTACACCACTCTACTCATAAAAAGAAAAAAAAACTCTGTTTCAGTGCACCATGTGGGAATAGTCACATGCGTAACTTTTATCCATACTATAATCAGTGGCACGGATATCACACTAGCACAATTTGTTCCATGTGAAATGATTTGCAGTAAAGTTTTTTTTTTCCTTTATTTAAGTCTTGCTGCACTGGGGATCGTTTTCCAGAGTTGTAATTTGTAGATTATGTTAAACTCACATATTTGCATTTTGGCTGCTTGCACTTGTCTTTCACAGTGTGTTTTAATTTGTTTTGAGCATGTTTTACTGAACTAGAGCAAACCATAATGTTCATCATCAACAAAAATCATGTTCTAATTATAATATTGTTTTCATTAGCTGCAAACTCTCTCTGGGCTCCTTTTTCCATACTTGTTGGCAACACTTTGGTTTAGACAGGTCCGACTGGGGAAGTTATAACATCTAGAAATGTTGGCATTTTGATTTGATATTTGAAGGTTCACACATTTATATTTATTGATATGAAAATGTTAATCTCAAATCTGATTGGCATAAATTATCTTCTAATTCTTATTACAGATATAACAGACACATTAAGTGAATAAAATGAAATGTTTTTCCACCATCAACTGCGGTAGAGTTGCCAGATATAAAATGCAGCAAAGAGAGGACATTATTGCTACAACTAATACGGTTAATTAGGTTACAAAAAATGTGACTGGCCAAATCTTAAATTATTTTGGGTGTATACTTTTACGCGTGCCCCTTCCGGATTACGGAAACCAGGAAAAGCTCTTCACAGTGCCTAAAACATTTCACATGTAAAAAACCTAAACACATAATATTGTTTCTTCTGCCTCTCTATTTCTATTTCCTAAAGGCTGGATAGACGCTAAAAATAAAATGTTAGAATTTGTGGCAGTTGATGTTATATATATTGGAATGTTTTTGTTAAATGTTGACAGCATGGTTTGTGTCCACTGTGAAGAACAAAAGCAAAGTTTAAATTATTATCAACCAGTCAGCGGGTTCACTAATAATTCCAACAGCTATTTTTTCAAAGTGATGCGTCATGCCAAGTCTTATGGTAAAAAAAATGGTATTACACCCTGAATAGCTCCCTATGTCTCCAAAAAGACAAAAGAGGAGAAGAAATATGCCTTAACTGCAGGCTACAGTGTTGATGCTATATCAACACCTGAATAAATTCAGTTTATCTGGTACTGCAGAAAATTATTAATGATAATATAAGAAGAGCTGCAATATGGTAGAAGATTATAATAGCGATAATACTATTGGCATTTCAACTTGGACAGAGTGATTTTTTTTAAATGTATTATTATATAATAGGACTCCAGACTATCTTTGACTGGAAATCTTTGTCTCACTGATTTTTCCTTATTAGGCTCAAAGCTCTGATTGGACAATTTCCTTTGGTGTTCAAATTCCTGGCAGATGTAATACAATGACATTACGGTTTCAGGAGTCAACTAAAATGTAAATCTGATATCCTATTTAAATTTTTAATACAACATTCTGTATCAATACCATAAAACAGGTTACTCTGAATGTTGGAAAGATAAAGTCTACAGAAGGTGCTCTTGGAAAACAAGGAAAAGGTCCTAAAAAGCCTTTGTCTTTTTGATTTAACCACTTTAATAAAGGCTTTTTAAACATACTTCAATATGTTTTTACATGTTGGTCTGCATTGGATAGACTTTTAAAATCTTATAACAAACGTAATAAAAGATCTTTAGTTCACTAAACCTCTTGAGGTGCTCTGGTGTTGGTCCTCTTGTCTACAATGCAATAGTTCCTCTCATGGTGAGGTCCATCTAACTCCTAGAGAAACTGATTCAGCTCGAAGTGTAGAGTCACATGGGAGGCCTGCGGAATATCCTTGAAATCACAAAAGGCACATTCCACCAAACAGGCAAAAGTTAATCTTATTTAAGTCTGCGATATACCACTTTGTTCTGTACTCTTCCATTAGTCTGAAATAACCAGTGCGTCCAAAAGTCACCTGCAGTGTCTCAAATGCATCTCCTTATTTTCTTCTCCTTTGCATAAAAACCATGCCAGTCTATGTTTTTGCATGTGCAGATGGAAGGAAGAAGCAGACGAGCCCCGAGAAGAGGTGGGGCTACAACGATACTCATAAAACCCAAAGTCTATCCCCCCACTCACTGCCAAGGTGACGCTCTCAGACTCAAGAACTGCAGAGTAAAAGTGGGCACGAGCGAACGACCTTTGGAGTTTGGTCAAAGGTTAGAGCCGGGTTAACAGCGAAAGAAAGCGCATTCAAGCCTGGGGTGACGCGTAAAGACGCAGGGTTCCTGGCACTGGCGTTGTTTCTGAGGATAACTGGGATGTGGAGGGCTGATTCTGGACTATAAGGACACTACAGGGGGAATATGTCTAAGGTGTGAGGAAAAGGTGACCCAAGCCTTACCATGCAGCACCACTTGGACATGGGGGCGCATTACTACCCCCCGGAGGTGCACCCGGACCACAGGACGCACCGCTACAGGAGTTTCATGATCGAGGAGATTCTCACGGAGCACGCGGAGCACAAAACCTCCGCCCCTGCCGGAGAGCTGCTCAAGTTCGGCGTCCAGGCTCTGCTGTCCGCCCGGCCCTTCCACAGTCAGCTGAGTAAGAAAAACACAGCCTTTCATAGCGACAATGGCGTATTTGTGTCGTTTCCTCAACATCACTTTTTTTGAGTTATTGAACACAGTGTTTGTAAAACTGAAACACGGAGGCGAGTGTGATCAAGTGTAGAGAAAATTTGCGTAACGACAATGCAATGATATTATAAAAAAAAAAACAAGTAGGCGACGTGTTCAGAGGTGAATAAAATAAAATAAATCCATTATGCGGTAATAAAAAAAAAATACCACGGCCCCATGCCCTGTAGACATGTAGCTAATAAATAGCGTCGTTGTTACCATAGTGCGTAAAAGTATAGTAAATAATTTTGAGTTGGCTAAATGTCAAAAGGAAACTGCATCAACATTGACTCATGCTGCAGTTAGCCTACTCTTTGTGCTTAACTTAATTTGCACGTGGCATTTAGGGCTTTTGGTGTGTGTGACCTGTAAAAAGCACCACCACTGCTGTCTACGCGTCAGGTCCGAACCACAGTATTTTTAGATTCTTAATCAATCTATATTTGTTGACACTAACCAAAGTTGACTTGCTTTTATTTCCATCTAATGTGCCGAAGGAAACTAAAACCAAACTGTTCATCAATCCGCTAAATGAATAAATGTCAACATCCTACGCCTTACATTTTGATTTTTAAAAGCTATAGGGCATAATGTCTTTTTATATCGTTGTAGGTCAAAAATGTTGCTCTCTGAAACGGCCATGGAAAGCAGCTTTCAAGTGCGCATTGGATTTGACCCTGCTGAGCCATGCGCAAAAACATGTCGTTTTGATTTCAACGCGTTTCTTTTAAGAGACTAAATCGTTTAGAATACACGAATTATTAATCCATGTCTATGAGAATTTACATTTTCTACTGGACTATAACACGCTTGGTTCACAGGCCTTATGCCTTAGGTTACCTGTGGGCCGTTTTACCAGATCAGAAGCCGGTCTCGTTTAAATGCATCTTCTAAAAGAGCTCACAGTTGGCAAACATCCGATAATATATGGCAATAATGCGCAGGGGCGCCATTACGCGTGTAGCCTACAGGAAGGTGACAGTTTAGCCTACAATGTTACCGAATGTGGTCCCCAAGCATCGACAAGGCCTGCAGCACATATTATTATTTAGTAGCCTAAGGATGTAGAGACTATTGAATTACTAATATTATACTGCTATTCGAGACATTTTTTTTTATTATTTTTGTTTGTGCAGTCATAAATTTAAACAACTTCTCATCAGTCAACTTTCTGATTTAGACTAAGAGAATATGTTGACTAGGTCAATCCTTTATGTTTATATCCTACTCGAATAATATGATGACCATATAGCCACAAAAAGGCAATAACCATACAAGGTGTATTAGAAGTTTAAAGCAAGTGTCTTTCTGCAGAACCTTCCAGAATCAATGAAAAATAAAGGGAAAAAAAGCTATTGCAAAATAATTTGTTTGTAGCAATTTAGGCTAATAGCCTACATTTACTAAAACAACACAGACAAAATGAATGTTAAAATGCTTCCACTTATATTTATAATTACCTAAAAGTGCTAGTCCAACATGCCGGACATATTATTGTCAAAAGGAAGTTTAGAAATACAGGATTCGTTCGGACATAGTCTTAATTTACTGAGGAGCCACCCTTTTCTTAAAATATGAGAAGCTCTTTTAATAAAACATTGCAGCCTCTAACCACACCTTTTTACAGACACTGTCTAAAGCTAATATAGTTGTCTGTGTATCTCTGTATGTGTGTGGATATCCGCTGGGGCAGTGCTCAAAGCGGACCAGACCAGCCTGCTCAAGTTTCCCATGTCGCCGCTGTCCTGCTCGCTGGCCTCCCCGCTCGGCTCCCCTCTGCTGTCCGCCGGCCCGGGCCTTCAGGTCGGCTCTGCGTCTCACCACCTGCCGCTTGACCTCCACCTGCGCGGGAAACTGGAGCACGGAGGGGACGGGGGCAGTAAAACCAAGAAGGGCCGCCGCAGCCGCACGGTGTTCACGGAGCTGCAGCTCATGGGCCTGGAGAAACGTTTCGAGAAGCAGAAGTACCTGTCCACCCCGGACAGGTACAGTTAGCCTTTAGCTTGACTTGTTGATTCCATTTTGTGTAAAAGATAAGGCTACACGGTTTGAACTTCTAATATACGTAGGTTAATACAGGGCGACCAGTCAGATTTTATAAGAACTGATCATTGGCGCATGTTCCATAGGCTATATGTAAAAAAAAACTGTTTCTAAAAGATATGTTTGTAGCCAAACAGTAGCTAAAATGAAACTATATCATAGCCTATATTTGATGTTATTCCTGTGCTATTCTTGTGTTTTGAATTTGGTCCCAAATTGACTTTTATACTAAAACATGATATAAAATATCATAATATATATGATAATGATAATTCAAATTGTCGAAAAGCGAGTTTGCAAATATGCAAAATTGATTTTAACAGTAAATAGTATTTCCTAAATAATGGATAAACAGGGATAAAACAGACTACCCTATTAATATATTTGACCTAAATTCATAAGCCTTTTTGTTTCTTTTCATTGTGGTTTGTATTATTGTTATTATTATTTGAGTGTTTTTTGTTAAACTGTTCTTCATTGCTGTGATTTTGTATTTACAGAATAGATCTGGCAGAGTCTTTGGGCCTCAGTCAGCTTCAAGTTAAAACCTGGTACCAGAACAGACGGATGAAGTGGAAGAAAATTGTAAGTCAATTGTTTACTTAAATCATTTAATGATGACACTTTTCCTACTTTCAAAAGTCCTTTGTTAAATAATATATCATGATATATAATCCATTTCTGTGTAGTATACAGTCCGTGCACACTGGGCTGTGGTTGAACAGTCCAGCTTACAGCTGTGATCAGCTTTGGTCCAAAGAACTAGGTGCAAAGTGGACCTTAGGAAATACAATTATTGGGTCCGAGATCAATTTGCCATCTGCGTTTAAATGTTAAAACCCAAAGAATTTGTTCATTCTTTTAGTTATGGGGGGCTGGTGCCTATCACAGCTTTGAGCGTAAGACGGGGGCCACATAGACACTAACAGACAACCATTCACACACACATACATTCCTATGAAAGATTTAGAGTCACTAATATATATATATATATATATATATAAATATATATATATATATATAAATATATATATATATATATATATGAGTGTAACTGTGCAGCAGAGCCGTAACTGGCAGGACTGTGTTTGACCCACAATCTGAGACAGGAGTGCTAATCACTCATACAAGTAAAGAAACATGAATAGTAGTTTGTAAGCTCCATCCTTGCCTTACATTGTCTCATGTGTGGTGGGCAGGTGTTGCAGGGGGGAGGCCTGGAGTCCCCCACCAAACCAAAAGGCCGTCCAAAGAAGAACTCCATCCCCAGCAGTGAGCAGCTGTCTGAACAAGAGAGGCCCGCCGAAGAGACGGAGCGCCTTTCGGACGCTTCAAGCTCCCACTTAGAGAGCACTCAGGAGGAATGACTCTTACACTCAGCCTTTGGACACTATGAGCATGAATCTTATGGACAGGATGGGATTTCAAAACAGCGTGGAGCAGGCCTGAGCTAATGTTCCTGCAGTCGGAGTGCCTTTTATAAAGACTAAAACTAAAGTGAGCCGCCATGTCATGCATGTGTCATTATGCACTGCCTCACGCTGAACTGGCCACTGTTGAGGATGGGACTCAAGCGTCTGCAGTAGGTCGAAACTTTATATACTAAGGACCTCTCACTTGTTTGTCATTCCTTTTGTGTAACTATGTTTAATTATTAAATATATTTTCACTAATACAGTGCTTGCTGCATGTTTGGATTTTGTTTTAATTTTTTGATGTAATTGGAATAATGCAGTTAAATGTCTGCGATAAAAAGAATGCCTCTGATGTGCAGCATAACTTGTTTTACGCTGAGTCATATTTACACGGACACAGCCTAATATGGTCACATATTCACCCAGGGCGTCTGAGGGATTCCTCACATATTTGGCAAGTCATCAAATCATATATCATATTTAAGTTAACATTCAAACTATAATATTTGTGTTAAAGCAAGAAAACACAGAGGACTTCTATGAGTCACACAAATGCTGTTATTAACTGTTTTATAATTGGAAGAAATGTGCAAAGAGCACACGGACTGGGACTATTATTAGGAAAATATATAGCAAACTATGGGTATCTCTTTTAACCCAAATCAGCAAAAGGAGCAAAAAAGACATTTACTTGGAATATTTTGTTGATTCAATAGCTCCATTATTTTCTTATATGGGCAGGATAATCTTGTTTTGATTTAAAGAGTCTCTTAAAAAAATGATTCAATACATTAACATTCTTAAATATTTCTAAATAGAAGTCTATCTGGACGACTTGTCACTGTCTCATTCCAAATCAAGCTCACGCCTTTGCAGCATGCCTTCTATAGACTCTGCAATGTCTTTGAAAGTAGGCTAATTAGTATATCTTAAGAGCAGTTTCAGAGCTAGAGGAACCTTTTGATCCACAGTAAATAAAGGTAATGGGTCTGTAAGTCCTACTTGAAATAACAGAAGCAGGTTGTTGGAGTCACCTTTGAGATTACAGCAGCTCGTCTCTCTTGTTAAAGACCGTTTAACTGTGACAGTGGCTTGGATCGGACATTGGCTTTGTTATGAGCAGCCACTAATCTCCCATAAATCCAATAGTAAATGAATCAAGAAATAGCCTGAATATCTTAAAAAAAACATAGCAAAACATAACACCCTTCAACTGTCTTTGAAAAACAATGCTCACTTTAATTTGAGAAGCTCTGTTATAATATTTTCTTCAGAGGGGCCTTGAAATGGATAAACTATCGCTGGGGGCTGTTCTTGAAGGGTCATAACGCATCATAACGGTCTGCTGTGAAAAAACAAAACTCACATTATTCACTTTCAAAATGTATAAGACTGGAATGGAGCAGGGACTTCTCGGCATATTGTTGGTTTGTCCAAATTATATCTCTAATATAAATAGTTTTTATTTTTTATTTAATATGTTCTGACATTTTTTGCTAAATAATAGAATCCATATTGAAGAATTCCCTGCACTGTGGATCAATATTGCGTCACATCTCTAAATGCCAAATCTACTCAAAGTAACAGATTTTTTCTCAAAATATTTAATTATAATGAATATTTATAAATTAATTTGTCTACTGTCCATCTTGACGACACTAAACTGCTCCTTACAATCTTCTAATGTGCCACTCGTAACAGGATAAGCAAAAGAAAATGAATAAATAATTGTGATAAACTAAGTATCACTTTAGTATCATGTGATGTAAACCTGAAATGTTTTTATGTGATTCTGCAAATAAGTTGTTATCACAGTTTCTTTACATTATGTCATATTTTGAACACACTTGTCAATTCTATTAGGAAATATAATTCAGTTGTTGGTACTTTGAGAAAAGTGAAAAAAACAAACAAACAGGCAAGACAAGACATCACTAAGGTAACTACATATCGATGAGAATAAGTCTATTAAACACAAGTGTAATAAGATATATTGTTAATAAGCTCATGTTATCATTATAAAGCAATCCAGAATTATAAAGATACTGTGCAAAAAGATTGCAACTCAAAAGGAAGAGTTCCACAGTCAACGGGCCATAGCAAAGAATAATCTGTCAAAATTCAATGTTTTTTTTTCTTTGGTCTATGGTTGCATGAATTATAATTATACCAGAATTTACTGTAAGTACTGACTTTTTATTAAGCATTATCTAACCAAAATGATTACTTTATTAGTAAACGCAGCATCCTTAATATTTTGTAAACAACTTATCACAGATGTTACAAATTATAGGTTATTGTCATGTTTCCTTGTTACTGATCAAGTTTTGTAAGGGCCTAAAGTTAAGTAAAGTCCATGTGATATCACCATTTCTAAAAGCCACTGTTTAAAATATCTGCTAAACATGTCAGTTACCAAATGTAAAAACTAACGTCTAAATCAGGCTGTGGTTTTACAGAAAGAAACATCTCAGTCCATCATGTAGGTATAAACTTCACAATCATTTACAAAAGTAAATCCGCACTCTTAGCATTAGTTCCCCATTCCAACATAGCAGTGGTGCCCCCCGAAGGCATGGAGTTCACTTTTTGCCACAAATGACACAAGCCAGGTTCGTCAGATTCCTGCTAATCATCAGAAATAGGGCTTGGTAAGTGCACCTTTCTTTAGCTGGTGGTCTCCATTTCACCTTAAGACCCATTTGAACATCTGCAGGTTAAGACACACACACAAACCCGGGCCTCATCACAGTCTATGTAAACGTTAATCAGTCCCTTTCCCCAGACCGTCAACCCTGTCAAGGCTTAATCATATGCAGATTAATGACAGCTTTACCTAAAAATCAAAAAACGTAGAAATAAAAAGTCCAGCACTCAACCTTTTTGTGAATATTGCACAGTTTCATAGTGTTGGTGAGAGTGTGTGGGGTCATCAAAGTGCTGTATGCCCACGTGCACGTTCCCTCTCCTGGGTTTTGTTGGACAGCCATGACTTCTGACATAAATTACAATCAGGAGGAAGAGTCAGCCGCCAGGAATCTGCACCATCGGGAACATCCAATTTAATTGTTAAAAGGGACCTCTGTGGTGGCATGATAGTGCTGTGCTGCGAGCAATAAGAGCTTGACCCCAATTTTTGAAAGCGGGTGTTTATGGAGTCAAAAGGTCCGCGCTTAGACACAGCCCAGGCTGGGGGTCTGGTGCGGGGGAGGGGTAACAGACTGGGCCACAGACACCACGATTAAAAGACGGTGTGATTAATTCAACGTATGATAAAATGAAACCCATCTCTCAACCACACATTTTAGTTTCTGCACATTCCCTTCAATATGAGCCTGTAACTACAACTTAACTACATTGCTGTTTCCTCCCAATTCATTTATAATAAAATATGTAATATGTGTACGCATCTTCAATTGATTTCTTTACTGTCTTAATTTGAGGTA
Organism: Perccottus glenii; assembly: GCA_024416835.2. NCBI lineage: Eukaryota > Metazoa > Chordata > Actinopteri > Gobiiformes > Odontobutidae > Perccottus > Perccottus glenii. The sequence goes on along the minus strand of CM044546.2, from coordinate 52,566,124 downwards.
AAGTTGTTATATGTCAATACAGGCTAAGGGTATCTAACAATACTGATTTTATAAAAAGACTTAAATACCAAGTTATAATTGTGTTGTCACAAAATTGGTAAAAATCCTGTGCAAATACATTGTCTTGCAAACTGTTTACTGTATAAAAGACAATACAAAGCCCCAGCAATTCAATCAAGATTTTATGATAATGACATAATGCACTAAAAAGATGCCATGATCTAAACTAAAGTCCATGTTGTTAAATATATCCATTTTGATAACAAAAGGTAAAATGAATGCTTGAATACAGTTAACTACCAGAGTTATGAAAACTGCTCATCAGAACATAAACTCAGAGCCAGGTAAAGTGTAAAACAGTAGTAAGACTTGAGGTGAAAAGGAAAAATGTAACAGAACAACCCACCAGGCCCAACTATTATTAAGATACACAGTACAATATTGCTATATTTAGCTGTAATCATTAAAAAAGTATTCAATAAACGTGACAATATATGTAAAGCAAATGTGCAAAATTATACACATGTATAGTGCAGAGTCTGTACAGTTCTAAATCTAAAAGGGAATATAAAATGAAATACTTATGAGGAACAATAGGAACAAACTATAGTGTGACTTGTGCTAAGAAAATAGAAATCTGTCTATTTACCCTTTTAACCAATAATATAATTATTCTTTTTACCATAATATTGCAATAAAAAATAAAATAAAAAAATGACACATTAGTGGTAAAGATTAAGTTGAAGTAACCCTATATTCAAATATTAGGAAAATATTATAATTCACGTCTCTTGCATTATTATAAAGACAAACTCACAGTCCTGTTTTACATATGCACACTAAATCAAAAATAACACATGCTTCATTTCCTACATAATTGTTGTGAGTTAATAAATTATCCTGGCAATCAGCAGCGCTCTTATTACCGTGAGGCGTTGACTGACTCTCAGCTTTATAAACAGCCTCGTTTGACTCCCATTCATTATGCGGGTGAACTCAGAGTGCCAAGAGGGCAACATGAAGCAACGTTTGCAGTCTGAGGCGACACAGAATAAAGTCCCCACTGTTGGGAACCTGTGCCATGAGTGGGCACTCACCCATGGCTCCAGTACAAATAAATAATCCTCCTCGGAGTTCTCAAGCCTCACAGTCACGTTTTATAATTTGCCACGACCAACATGTACATTTAGCTGCCATATCCATTTGAGAGAAAATGACTTTCCTCTGTATCTAACATATATTTATATGGACTTCTATTTAAAATCACACCACCTTGTCTTTGATGTCTGAAGTCAGTTTCAGAACCGCTAGACAAATAGAAACAAAATCCATTAATTGCATCTTATTAGTTTAATATGGCAGAACTATTTAACTGTTAATGCTGTATGAAGAGCAGAGCTGCAGTGAGGGATTTCTTGGTAAATATATTAGCGTATATAGTAGCGTTTCAATTTGAGATAGCCAGGATTTTTGACCATGACATGACAAAAGTTCTTTAGATTGCACTGACACATGGGAAGGTCAACAGGTCAGCTAAACATTTTTTTAAAGACCATTAGCAGATTAGATAGATGAGGGAACTTTTTAGTTTTGGCAATAAAGATAACATACAGGACCACCTAAAACTGAAGGCTATGCCCAGACTTATAATTTCATTTTAAAGCAACTTTTTTCATGTAGAATCCACACTACACTAATTCCACTTCACCTTTTTGTGCTGTAATAGTCCCTTATTTGTAAATGGTACACTGATAGACTGAGGGGCAAGGGATGGGACGAACCCAGGCACAAATACTGGAATCTATTTTGCAGAAATGGCTGCTAACTCCAAATACAAAAACATGACCTTAACCAGAGGCGGTGCAACAGGGTTGGCAAACCGGGCAACTGCCTTGGGCCCCAGGTTGCGGGGGGGAAGGAGTGGCACTGTTTGTCTAATAACATATAAGCATTCATTTGTAAAATGTGACAGCTACAATTTTCCAAACTTCTTTATTCCAGATTTTTAGAATGAGGACAGTAAAAGTATTTTAGAATTTATTTTATAAATCTATTAAAACTTTGCCAAATATTATCCCTCTTTGATGGAGTGCACTAATAAATCTGACATCATCCTTCTTCAACATGTGGACTTAATGCAAAGCATGACTGGTGCCAGGTTAAAGGTTGTTAGCTGGAGTGCAGAGGAGCAGTCGTCCTATAACTGGAAGGTTGGTGGTTTGATTTCCGATCTCCCCACAGTTCATACTGCCGTGTCCTTGGGCAAGACACTTCACATACCTTGCCTCCAGTGATACAGCACTAATGAATGAATGTGTGAGCGTGCAGGGACAACATATGGCAATTAGCCATAAGGCTACAATCTGGCATGTTTACATTCATGTGGCTGTGTCTCATGTACGAACATGCACTGTCCCAATCAAATAAATAAATACAAATAAAAAGTATATAGTGCCATTACCAAGGGGTGTTGGTGAACAAGCCAAAGGGAGAATGCCATGGTTGAATGGGAGCCTTTTATGCAAGCATGTGATTGGCCAAAGCTTGCCATGATACAATGAAAAACCCAGATGAGGTTCGAAAGTCTCCTAAATGATTAAACAGTTTTCACAAACTTCATGTTAAAGCATTTTTTATTACATATACAAGTCTGAATTTAAAAATAATACTAAAATATTAAATACTTTATGACTATTACATGCTTTACTGTACTTTATTTGAAAATTAGGCTTTTCAGAAATGGCTTTCATTTGTCTTAAAATAACATTACTGTAGAAGATAAAATGTTTTGTTTTGTAATGATATTTATACAAGTTTATATACTAATAGAAATGTGTTTCTTCAGCTTCTCTTCAAGATGAAGAAAAGCTGCCTTTGGCAGGTGTCAGGTGGTTTCCCGCGGCTCACATCACAGCTCTCAGCCCTGCTCCTAATGGGCCCAGCGTTAGAGGACGTAAACAACAGCACATCAACCACTCATTTCTCGGCCTGTACGCCCACTCTTTCAGTCACTGTGATGGATCTGAGACCGGCAATTGGTTGACTTCATGCCTGTGTGAAGAGTCCAAGACAGCTGGTTGGGACAAATCAAAATTTCTGCAGGAGCTGGAGAGACATGCGGTTTCCATATGTTTAACATTGCGAGATGAGTAAAAAAAAAAAAAAATACGTCCAAGATGTGGCAGGAGGTCAGCGGAGCCCTCATTATGGAGCAATTATGTCACAAAAAGCCCTTCCTTTCAAAGTCCCGCTTGAAAGACAACCCCACTTTCTAGGACTTTTCAAAGTAAGACATGACAAGCAGCCATCCATCTCTTCTAACAACTTCAAGACTTGTGCGGCCCATAAAACATAGCTGTGGGATTAGGTGCGTTCTTCATTTGTTGTCATAGATTTCTCATCTGTCCTCAACTAGATTAAATCTTTGTCTCTTCCTAAATACTTTCCACATGATAGGTCAGTTAAATGCATAATTCTTTCAGCTTTAATATATCACTCTAATGTTCTGGGCAGTTCCTCTGATGGCATGCAAGTTTGACAAGCCAGATGTTACTGTCCTATTGACTCTACTCATCAAGAGCTGGCTGTTTGTAAGAAGTAAAAAGAAGTTTAGCAATAAAATCTGACATCATTCATTTTGGTCAACATGGTGAGTTTATGGAAGAAGTTGCCATATTTGGAATTGAGTCAGAATTAGAGAAGCGCAAGATTGACGGAAATTTTGATCATAGCTACTAAAGCTATTGGTCAGAAAAGTACCGTAGAAGTTAAAGTAAGTGTGGGACATATTTGGTCGGGTTAACCACAGACACTAACTGCAGTTATAGTATAACAGACTGCCTCCAATAGAATTAAAGTTATGCTTTAAAAATGAATCTAAGAAGCATGTAGCAAGAACAATCATGTCTTCAAAAACAATGCGTGATAAAATTGAGGACGCTTTGGCCAATTTTGAAAATTAAACTTACCCATTCTGACTCAACCTGACTCCCACTCCAATGGAAACCAGGCTATTGGGTCTTGTTTCTTATTTCATTTAACATTTTTACAAGTTATGCAAAGTAAAAAAATATAAGCAAAACCTTTGAGCTCTAAGCTATGGTCACCTTTGTCTGTCTCTCATTTAATTACTGTCCTCTCTTGTGCTCCGACGCAGTATACATGCAACCACATTATGTTACAATAATCAAGATTTTAATTATATATTACTGTAATTCCAGTCATACCAAGAGATTTACATGTGTCAATAATACCTATTAGCGTTTCAGTTTTTTGAACAGGAGTCAGTTGGCTGGGCCTCACAAAGCAGTCACACATAAGACTCCAAGCTGTGCACTGCTACAGAGTCCACTCCTTTTGTGGGACAGAGATTTCCTGCTTGGATCTCATCACAACACATTTGTGTGCAAACTGCAAACAGCTTCGCTTCCCATTACTGCAGCCCATAAGTCATGAGAGATGTGTGCTGTGTTTATGTGTTTGCCTCTTATTAGACTTTATCCAGATGAAACTGTACTCTGCTGTGGCCTGAAGGAGCCCACTCTGCGTCTTAAGTGATACAGATTACAAAAACAGACAAAAGCCAAGCAGCGTTTGAACTAAAGAAACACTGCAATGAACGTGAAAGCCTTCAGAGCTACTGCACTTCAGAGTCCAGATCCTTATCGCAGCACAACTCGCTGACTGACAGCCTATTGAACAGCTTAGTTTTAGATTTATTATTGTTGTTACTATTATCCTGATTGCACATGAGTTTGGTAACACACCCCAAGCAGGTGGGTCTGCAGATTCTATTGGCAATCACTTTACAGCAACTTTTTATCCTGAAGAGAAAACAAAAGTTTACTTGCAAAGTTGTTTTTTGTATATTTAACAATTTAGCGTTTAAATGTGTTTTTTTGTAATATTTTTTCTTTGTAATTTAAACAAAATGTCCTTTTCATCACTTCTTATGACAGTATATAATTAAATATAACTAACTTACAGTTTACATTATGTTTGTGACAACACTAATTGCAAAAATGGTCATGTAACATGGACATTTTCTTGCTTTTTCTTCCCTGATTGGTGCGTTTTGAAAGCCAGTAACCATATAAAATGTCTCTATATTATAATAATAATTGGTTTGAGTGGTTTATTCCAAAATATGTTTTTTTTTATTCCCTCAGCTACTTAAAAGGCTCTAAGATTTTGTGATTTATTATTATTATATCAATTAAAGACGCTTTACGTATGAATTATCCATTCACTCCACAGTCACACACTGGTGGTGGTAAGCTACATCTGTAACTACAGCTGCCCTGGGGCAGACTGACAGAGACGTGGCAGCCATTCCGCGCCTACGGACTCTCCGACCAACACCAATCACACACCAGTGCCACAGACCCTGGAGGCAAGGAGGGGTAAGTTTCTTGCCCAAGGACACAACGACAGCATGCTGTGGGGAAAGCGGGAATTGAACCGCCAACCCTCTGGTTGTTGGACAACCGCTCTACTACTGAGCCACTGCGCCCAGTTGAGCCCAGAACATGATGGATCCATGTTTGGACTAAGAAAAGTGCTCAGGAGTGGACCCTCCAATTTTAGTGCATTCATGTGGTCCTCGGGAAAACGTTTTTCTGAGTTCACAAATGCACATCTCGGAACAACACCTCAGAAACTTGGGAGAGTCAGGGTTGCTCTAGATTCCATGTTGACGTTCTTTGCATTAAAAACTGTTTTGCACATTAATAACTTGATATTCTTTTGTCTATATAGACTTATTTAGAGCACATAGTTATTTATTATTTATTTATTTATTTGTTTACGTCCAGTATTAAGCAGTTTCAACATACTATCTATGTTAACTATCGTCATATTTTTTGAATACTTTTTGTTATGGTGTTCCAACTTTCCGAACTAAAATTCCTTGAACACATCAAAGAACACATTTTTACTGCTAAGATTTTTTTTACAAGATTTTTTCAGGGTATTCGCAAAATTATTTAAACCACAATATTTTTACGTATTGGTCTTGTTATTTTATGCAAAAAAAATATATTTATCTTATAATAATATTTTTGGGTGAAAATGTGATAAATCAGAATAACTTTTGTTGATCACACAGAAAGGAAATGACAATAAAGACTACAATATAATGTCTAAATACATAATGACTCCCTTAATGCCTATTAGAATTGTACCAAAGCTCTATGTCTCTCTCTGATAAATTAAGCACATGTGCACATTATTATTGCAATTATGTGTAATTCTGACTTGATTAATCTGTGACCAAAACAAGCATCCAAAATGTCATAACAAAACATGACACATGACACAATTCTAAGTAGCCATTTGTTCATTTTATGGCAGCTACATATGTCATCCATGCTGAGTACGCAAAAAACAATCATATTCTTTTTTTCCGGCAATTGTTCTTAATTTAACCGCCTTGTGTTGTCCGTCCAAGCTTGTCTCACTCACTTTGATTGCAGCCAGTTGGAATATTCATTGTGGATTAAAATAGCAAAAGATCTTCGAAGCTTGTCGAGCGCAGCTGGAGTGATCTCCCAGATGTGCCTCATGTGGGCCCGATGTGGAGTCCTCTAAAACAATCAGAAAGTCCTGGCACATGCCCGGTCAGTAATTCTATGATGGGTCTCAGAGATGGTAACGAGAGGTGACAGTTCTAATCACAGTAGTATCAGTGTGTGTAGAGGCAGAATGGAGATGTCCTGGGAAACGTTTGGGGCATGACTTGTGCTGGATTAACCATGTTGTACTGTTATGTTCATTAGTGTTGTTAATTGAGACTGCAGTAATGCTGGCCCAAAGCAATGGCTGTATTTAAATAGGGATTTTTCTAGCAAAGAATCAGGGCTCTTTTCTCTAGAAATAATTTTACAGGACGCTATACTTAATTAATACCATAGCCCAACTAAAACTTCACTTTTGAAATTTAAGTCTACAGCTCAGTCTGACTTGAATCGTATTTTTTGAATTTCGTATTTTTGAAAACTAAAACCCTTTTTTCATAGTTACTCACTGTTAAAGCCATAGTGACACTGGATGCACATGTGCTTCAAGTACTGCGTTCCAAGAGCATTGCATTACACTAATGTGGCTTTTAGGATATTTTTATATTTTCAAAAATTATTCATGAACACATCAAAATGGCCCAGCACTGGAGAAGCAACACCAAATGGATAAAATTTACAGATATGTTGGCTATACATTACAGCATTAACACATGCTCTATTGCATCAAGCAAAGCATTAGCTTTTATTTTTTTTTATAAAAAGTCTGTTTTGGCGTTACAGTGGTTAGCACTGTTGTCTCACAGCAAGAGCTCACGTTTTTTCTACGATTGGGTGGGTTTTCTCCGGAGACTCTGGTTTCCCCGACCAACATCAAAAACACGCTGTGCTCCCCCTGGCGGGGGCTGCTGAAAATGAATAATAGTAATAAAGGGATAATTAAAAAAATTAACAAAAAACGTCCTAAACAGAATAATGACGTATAGCGGAGCAGAGTGCATATTGTGTTTTATATGTATTTTTAAGACAAAAGTGCAAAGTCCTCTGTGTTTGCCCAATTCTGATAATAATTGGTTGGATCTTCATGTTTTCTGCCGGATTACAGACCAATGTACAATTGCCATGCGAGGCATTGAGCTTTCAATGGCAATGGGACAAATGGGACTAGACGAAACCTGAGTGACAACAACCTGTTCCAGTCACAAAACGTTATGGGCATCTGTGTCTCTTTATTTTGCACATGGAGAATAAACACTCAGTAGGTTAGATTTACTCATAGTGGCTGACTTTATTGAGCACATCTGAGTGACGTAAATGCATTAGTTAATGACAAAAGCAATGATTAATACAAACTGAGTGAGTTCTGAGAACTGAGTTTGCCAACCAACTCAGTTCTCTATCACCTTAAAAATAGTAAATAATGGCACGACTTTTATGATCACTTTCTGTATCCTTATTGTACCCATTAAAAGATCTAATCTCGGACATTAATGGACATGGCCCTTTAATTTAGTCATTCTCCAGTGCCTCCAGCTGAAGTGTAACTTTAACTCCGTTAGTGAATGAGTGAAAGTTAAGTCAGTTGCCAAACCACATTTCAAGAGCTTCAGCCTCCACTCATGAGGCATCAAAGTATTTCTCCTTCAAGGCCATGCAAACAGCACACGTTTATATCATTCTACTCAGGCTCTCAAACAATAATGTTCCTTTGCCCATTACACTTGTGATATTAGACAAATAGCACAGTGGTTGTCAAAAATATTTCTGCAGTATGTCAAAACTTACCTATACTTACTTTATAATCCTAACCGAAGTCTAAATTTAGTCTAAATTGGCAAAAATATATCTAAGCCATCCTTACAAGGGCAAATCTCAAACATAAATTTGTGACCTGTTAATAGTCTGGGGGACAGAGTCAGATATTAAAGCCCAAGACGGTGCATTAAGGAGCTGCTTCTCTCAAACATTCCCATTGAAATATTAATGGTCCTTGTAAACAGCACGCCTTTATCTGACATTTACTTTACAAAGATCTTAATCCAGGAGTGCCGGGCCGCTGTGCTCATTAGCAGTGGCCTTTTGCTCACACTCTGCAGATATTCACGGGTGGATGACGGGCCTGAACTGACGATTGTGTTTATGTTATCTTTTCATAAGTTCACTTTGAAATTTGTCAAATGGCAATGCTGTTTAACTACATGCCAGTCAAAAGTCAGCCTGCCAGATGGGTGTCGTTGTGCTAACCTTACCCAAGGCTGCAGGGCCACACAGAGCAAACCCGAGCTGTGACTCCTCTCCCCTCAGACTTTTCTCTGACACAAACTGACGAGCATGACTCCAATTTCCTCCTAAATTAAAGCGTATCCTGGCCAAGACGGAAAAGTTCATGTCCGTATAATATCTGCAGACAAGCTGTAAGTTCTGTGGTTGCAAGTCCAATAAACGCCTCATTATAAAACAAGGAAGGTGTTAATGTTTTTGGAAAGACTGCCATGAAACTGCTCAAACCTGTGTCAAAGGTTTAGGTTTGATGAATGACATGAAACTAAAAAAATTAAATGCACCCATTTAACCCAACAGTCTACATAGGCACAAAATGGAAAAGAAGAGTGTGTACACACATGCTTGCTGTCAGCAAATCAGAAAAGACTTTTGAGTTAAACTATGGTATGACTACACATAACTGCATAAATAATAAATAGAATATGATTCTCCCAGGAGGGTCTTAAATAAATATTTTCAGAGACACGGCACAAATGTAAAGCCTGTCACAAGTCCACCACAGCCATGTTGCACAAACCAATCTGAAGCTGTATCGAAACTAAACCTTTCATTCTTCACCTCACTTGTTTTTTTTATTCATTTTATTAGACTATATGCAGAAAAACAATGATGAGGATGTTAATTATGACTTGGAAGAGTGTTTTTAATTATCATATTTATTTGATTCCACAAAAAACATTTAGCTCATCCCAGTTTGGATTTGTTTTGTTCAATCAACTTAAACCAACTTGGTGAGGATTCAATAATCCAGCTATTTAGCTGTGTCTTACAACACAAAGTGATGAAAATTAGATGCTATAAGTTGAGCTTTTTTAATTTGTTCTTAAGCCCAGTTCTGCAGCCACTCTAATTGTTTGCGCTCATCAATATCTGGATGTTTTCCACATTTTCAAAATGGTGCATTTTCCTTGACCTAAAAAACTGTTTGTGCTAGTAACACAAAAAAATGACAAGGTTGAAATGAAAGCCATTCAACTTCTCTTATTGTGTTCTTGTATAATGCTTGGGTCACTTATTAGAGGAAGAAAGTCTTCTGAAATCTACACATGTCAAACTACATCATATACATTACACATTATGTATTTAGGGTGCAACATTAAAGTGGCACTACCCAATTGTATTTTTGTTGTCCCTATCTCAGACCACCACTTACGCCCAAAAGCAGCCCGAGGGGACTTTTCCTGCTTTTCTTTTATTAAAAAAGTAAAACCAAATTTTCTTTTGCCAAATACTTATACATTACACCAAACTGAAGTCTAGAACTTACCGCATTACCATATTTATCCCTGTTTCATGTTGCATCCCATTTGTACTGTTAAGCTGTGTTAAAAGGCACAGTCAGCCCTGAATACACTATATCTGTTTTATCCGTAGCCATTACTTCCTTGTTCACAGGCATAATTTGCCATGTCTTCCATTCATGACTGAAAATTTTCAAAAATTTAAATCAGTGATAATCATCCTTAGATGACTTCTTTAGGTCCTGCTTTTTCAGAAGATTCCTGTTACAATATGCTTTTAGGAGATTAAACAGTTCTTTTTTTCACATGCTTAAAAGAAATTACATACTCCTTGTTTAAAAGCTTTAGAAACAGTCAAAAGAAAGGTTTAAACAGATGTGGGCCAGAATGAGTCAGAAATCTGTTTTGAACAATGAGCCAAAGATTAAGGACGTTAAAAGCAATTGCAGGACTTTGTTTTGACAAGCTGAAATATGCCTCCAACATAATATTTACAGCAGACAAGCATCTTCGCACTAGACTCTAGAGCGGAGGATGAGCCCCGTAAGTGCTTTGCATCATTTTGCTCAGCTAATGTCCAAGTTGAGCCATACTTTTTTCATTAAAAGGCATAAATAAGTCTAATGTGTTTGTGAGTTGCCTTCTTGTGCGTTATCTTCAGCAGCGTTCGATGTAATGATGGCTAGGCCCAGCTGGCCCTCTATCAGCCACAGCTCCTATCTAAACAGATTGACATAGTGCAGGTGTCTGGCACCTCCGTGGAAAGCATTACATCGGAGCACAGCTTCCTTTATAGCTTTTAAATGAAGCCGTGGGTCAAGGGCTCCCATCTAAGCCTTGATCCATACCATGACACCCCCTTCCTGTCGGCCCACTCTGGCCCGGAACGCACAAAGAGAGGTGTAAACCAGACGCTGACCAATGACCCCACGCCAAACTACCTGCACCTACAAAGCAGTGCCCTGATGGATGAGGCCTGAAGATTGCTTTAGTTGAAAGTTTGTATATAACAATCTTCAGTTCTACACATCTCCAGATGTCTACAAGTACACAGCAATTTTTATTCCCAAGAGCTGAAAAAATATCTCTGTTGGCATAACTACAAATCCTCAAACAAGTATCCCAGTCAGCAACATTATGATAGACAATGAACCTGCTAGAAGATTCTAAAAAAGAAAAAGAAAGTTTGTTATCCATTGGTGGCACAGTCGCTGCATAATTAAACTGTCACCTTAAAGATGTAAGATTTAATATAGGCCACTTTCTATTTTTGTTATGCACTTGACAGATACTGGGCATCCAAAAAGCATTCACTTCAGTTTTGACATTAACATAGTCATAGCAATTTACTTTTGCTCTTGTTAAATTAAATCTACTTATAATAAAATAATAAGTGTAGAATTTATCACAGATGGTATTCAATTATATTGTGTTTTTGATAACTTTCTGTTTTGTAGTTAGTGTTGCATATGTCCATTAACCAAAAGCAGTAAATTAAAATACAACAAACTTCACATCCTGAGCTAGCAAATAGGCTATCTATTTGGCACCTGTACAGTTAAATACAGCTGCTGCTAGTTTTTGTTGTGAACATAATGTCAGCCTTGTCTCTTGACAAACTAAGAACAATATTTATTTCACATAAAGCAGTGAAACAACATTAGTGTTGTTTGGCTAACAAAATGAGAAACTAAAATGAGAAACTGATGCACTGATCCTAGCATCCTATTGTTTTCTATAAAGGTTTTTCTCCATAAGCTGCAAAAAAAAAAAAGTCCTATTTTTTATTTTTTTTTATAAATTTCTTCTTCAATAATTGAAAAAACGAAAGACAGAAAACTCAAGGACAAACATAGCTTTAACTTAGCTTAACTGGCTAACATTACTTGCAGGTCCTAAAATCTATTACGAAACTGTTTCTTAAATAATAATTTTGCAATTCTCTGTAAATTCTAGTTTAGGATAAAAACAGACAAAGCACATAACCTGTGTTTTCTTTGTCTGTGAATGTAGTATTAATGTGCTCCTCTTAAACATGGCTGCATTAGCTTGAAGACTGTAAATGCTCATTCATAGGTGCTTTGGCAGCGTAAAGGCAGGTTCAGCTCTGTGTCGTTGAGTCTCACTGAATGAATCCTAACGTCATTCATCAGAAATTCATTCCTTTCAATAACACATTTGTCGCCATCTGTCAGAGTCATAAACTGAGACATTTTCCACATATTCAGCTCCAACACCAGACTCAATCCTGGGTCACTCACATTTAGCTAAATATCTGGAATGACCAGGTTAAAGGTAATGTTTCAGTTACAGTACGTTATTTTATTTATTTATTAGATCCTTTGGTTTAAACACCTTAAATACAATGCACTTAATTGTAAGTTCTAGAGTAACTTCCTACTTTTACTCTTTACAGACCAGTGTTTTATTGTTTTTTTTTTTCTGTATGGTACCTTGCTTCAATGTGGCAGAACACAAAGTCTCTGACTGAGATATGGACATTGCCGCTTGGTAACGCTCAGAAAGAGTTTGACGATAGCTGCTGTGTATTTGACTTTAAACCAACATGATAGTGACATCAATTTTGCGTCCTATTTGATTTATTGCAATAATAACGTTCAAAAACCTATTAATCTTTTTCTGTTCTGTCTTCCACTCTTTCATACACCCATGCTGTTTTCTCCTTTGATTTCACTATTCAGTCAAATTCATGTCAATTGAATTTGTCTATCCCTCTAGTATTTAGGTAATGGAATAAAAAGGCTACAGTTTATTCAATACAACAGCACGAGACCACACACAGATATGATGCTTACCAGAAACTTAAACAATATTTTTCCCTCCATACTAATCACCACTGTGATCCCTTGTAATTGTAATTGTATGCTTTGCAGTCATCAGGAACCAAATGTAATATTTCACCGTGATGTTTTGATAGCCTAATTCCACTGGCTTGCCCTCGGCCTGTGAAACTCTGCATTAACTGACATACAAGTGCAAACAGCAGAGCAAACCGCAGGTGTTAAAACACTGTGGAGCGCGGGGTAATTTTGACATGTTTTTGTTTCATTAACGCTGTATTAATTCAGCTCGGCATCCACCTGCGCTGTGAACTCAGGCACTTTCTTCTGTACTGTAACATTCCGCAGTGACAGCTCTGCTCGTCATGCCTTTCGTTCTCCGTGCCCCCACCTGCGCTAGTCATAACAGATACCCCCACCCCCCTTGACTTCTCAATCCTTGTTGTTTTGACAGACAATGTGAAAAAACAGGTGCTGGAAGTGTATGGCATGGTTTTAAGCGTCACATAAAAGGTCGCTCAAGTGTTGGCTGACACAATCAAAATGCAATCCATTAGGAGCTCCGGGATGATAGCAGCAACAGTTTGTAACTCATCGACTTTGTTAATGGCTGTCTTAATGCGCACTGTTAGCTGATGTCATGACACGCCAGATGAGCCTCAATACACAAGTAGGAATGTGGTCTGTCGTGACACGCAGTCATTAGGATCATTTTATTATCATGTCTCCATGACTCACTTGAAAGTGCCTCATGAAGTGATGGAATATTTGAACTCAATACAACAAGTGTAAAAAGGTTTCTTATATGCAGTTGTAGTTGCTGTATCTTGTAGTTCTATCTATGTAGTTCTTAAAAATAAATTGCATTGTTTTGGTCCATTTCCTTGGATAGTCCAATTAAGTTCTGTAAATCAAATACGGAAAGGAAATGAGTCTGAAAAATGAGTCTCAGTTTACTTTCTGGTGTGGTTCTTTAGTGGTGAGAATGAAAAGTGAAGCGATTTCTGAGCAAAAGTTGGAAGTTCACAATGTCCCAGTTTGTAAATGCCAATGTTGGAATTGTCACCGGATCACGACCTGTTATCTGAGGATTTAATCATGTTTTTCCTTATTTTAAATGAGCCTTGTGATATGCTGAAATTTTCTCTCCAGTCGGGATCCATGAACTCCATGAGTCCTCTTTCCCACTAGTCCTGGCTGCACACTCACATCCAAACTCTTAGGGACGTTCTTGACATATGTGGCATGCTAACTCAAATAATTATTTGAGGGAGAATAATTGTTGTCAAAAAATGGGACAAAGTATAGTCATAAAATAAGGTTACACAAAACAAAAGAAAACATGCCCATTTTTGTTGTCTGTCGCTGGAACTGCTGAAAAAAATACTGGTTGGGTGCTTTTGGTCGGAAAATAACGGGCAAAGGATCTGGGCTTACTGGCCATCCTTAGTTGGCTTCCCCTTGAAAATGCAAGCTGTGTAGAATTGTAGATGTACTTTTTTAATCCATCTTTTTGAGCTCTTTCTGTCTCACCACCATTGAAAATAAACAGCACTCTGATCTGGACCACGACTCACTAAGGCTATAATTTATACTTATATATACTGTATACTGTATATATATATATATATATATATATATATATATATATATATACGTACCGAGTGAAAAGAAGCTAAAGTAATGTATCTGCCACTGCACTGGTAGCGTTAGCTGTTTACCTCTGGTGCATAAGACAGGACAGCTGAGATGAATGAAGAATACAGGAAGTGTGGTGTCCTGCTTGGAAGAGATTAAGACTGTTAGGACTAGGACTAATAAGGCCAATTGCCAATTCTCGAAGCCCTACCCCCCGACCCTCCAAAGGAAAGGGGAAGGGGAGGGCTAAGATTATAGGCTACCACTGAATGAATGAATGAATGAATGAGTTTATAATGTATATTTTAATACATAACATAATATAACAATAAGGTTTAATAATTCATCTGTCATCATCATCATACAGTGTGTATGAACAGTTTATTGTGAGTATTTTGTCTTGCTCTGAACAGTATCAGCTGCTGTTTCCTCAGTCCCTGTCACAGACATAAGACACGACATTCATTCACTGAGACATTTTAAGAGGTGGAGTGCTCTGTTTTTTAGTTTGGGACATTTTAACGTGATGCTGCTATCTTTAAAATACATAGTGAATTGTCAGAAATACTTCAGTATTTGACTGTTTGCACTGATTACTTTGTTGCTCTAATAAATTAGGTGACATTTTAAATATTTTGCTTTAAAACAATTAACAAATTACCAATTTTGGCTTCTCTACCTACCTCATCCAGGAGTACACCTGCAAATGCTCCAATTGAAATATTAATAGACTTGATTGTAATAGACATTGTAATTGCTTGTATTTGCAGAGAGTAATAACATACAACATGTTAGAAGAGACTTGACAGTCAGTTTATTATGCCCAATAAGTGATGAGCTTATTGAGCAGAGATGAACTTGCATGCTCCCAAGCCTTATGTGTGTGATTGTGTCATTATGTCAGGTTGATGGCAGTGGGGCTGTATTTGGCTTTGGGAGGCTCAGTCACTGTGGCTGAGTGACGTGAACCCCAGTTGGCCCCTCTAAGAGAGGACACGCTGATTAGGTAATCACCTGTGTACACAAAGTCCGGGCTCCTCTTGTACATATCCTCTCTGACAGACGTGAGCAGACGACACAGGCCGGCTTTCACACCGCTTTCATCACACAGCGGATAACAGCCTCCACAAGGTAAAACATATTTACTGTTTCAACACCGAGTCACCAGGTGAGGTCTGGCCCGGCCCATTGTACAATCAGGAAGAAAAGGAAACGATGAAAAGTTAATCTTTTAATGCACCGCCTCGACCTGAAACGGATTACACTGGTACTATTATACAGGATTAGAAAAGAGGTTCATCACAGGTAAAAAAAAAAAAGTCTAGAAATCACATGCAAAGTTTTTTGATACATAGTTATGTTAGAAAAGTAATTACTAAGCATATTTATTCCGATCATATCTGACATTCTAGCTTTAAATATATTATGATAATGTGATTATATGAAATATTTTATAATAAATCCCACTGTAACAACATAAATATGTCATGACTTTGTTAAGGCATGAAAATGTTATATTATAGACAGGAGCCAATGCTTAACCCTGCATTCACAAAGCAACCATAAGTACTTTATAAAAAATACACGCAATATGAATTTGAGCAACTTGAACTCCTACAGAGGGCAAGACCCCGCGGTGCAATGTGACTGACTTGAGTGATAAAAGTATTTATATTATCAAATACACATATTTCTGTATTACGAACTGTTTTTTTTTTTTTTTTTTATCTAAACATCAAGCCATTTCACACTGGGTCCATGTTCTCTGGCAAAAGATACAACACCATTATTTTCTGTGTGCCTCTGTACCCGTATCATTTTATGCCACTGTCCTATTTATCACATGAAAAGTGAAAAAAACAACTCTTGATTTTATATGAAGTAGTAGGAAGTAGTATTTCAAGTCTTGTATGTAGTAAAAAGTCATTTACAGGGAGCCTTGTAACTACTAGTCTATGTCCCACGCTTACTTTCGTTTTGTAGAAACCCATGAGGGAAATAAATATGCTAGTAATTTTTTATAAGCACATTCCCAAAAATAGAAAAAAAAATCAAAAATGTATGTAGCTTTACACAGATGATTTGCATAAATACATATATCCACTTGATTATAAGGCAAACAACAGGTCATTGATGTCCTCTAAAATGTGGGTCACTAATACTATTACAGGGCTTGCTGTGAGAGACCATGTCCTCATTAGCTTGTTAACACACAGGTTAGTATAGGAGGGGCCCGGACTGGTCTCGGAGGCCAGACCTGTCAGACCTGCCCTGCAAATTGATTCAGTGGCACGCTCCATGCTGCATAAAGAGCAGGGGGTGGGGGGCACAGGGGAGAGCAACGAAAGACTAGCAGTCCATTCATTAATCACCGAGGTAAACAGGCCATCCACTGACACCTGGCTGGGTTAATGCCCTAGACCCCAGAGTAATTACCACTCCCCTCCCCAGTACGCCCGGGCCAGCCACTCACATGAAAGCTTGTGATTACAAAGGAAATGGGAATTAGCAGAAACATTTGAGAAAGGCGGCCCCCGGTTCGATGGTAGCAGAGAGAAGAGGATAGAGAGAAAGAAAGAAAAAAATTGGTCGAGATGTGGGCTGATTGGAGTTTTCCCCACGGGCATGAGTGGGGAAGGACGGAGAGGGGGCACGGCTAAGGTCAGGCCCACACCAAATTAGTAGTGTCTGTTATTTGAAACCAAAATAAAGCAGCAGCAGCAGTAAATGATTTCCCCAATGCTGGAGTGCCTTTCTGGGTTTTCTGTTGAAATTACCAAGAGGCCACGTCGCAATTAGTGGTTTGTTTCTTTTAGACTGAAATATGGCCATAATTCATAGCTTTCAACCCATTGCGTGGCGGAGATGTATTGGCTGGCCGAACTGAGGGGGTAATTGTAACACATGATATGGCAATTTGTTACCCAAGCGCCGGGTACACAAGGTATTTGCATAGACATATATAATTCAGAGCTGAATAAAAAGCCATTTGTTTCCAATGGGAGGTAATTGAAAACTGCCTGTTGAAGTTATGGCACATGTATTCGTTAGGGAAGTATGAGGCATAACACTCGCTGTGTTGCGCAGCTTGTAATGGTTCCAGTTAGTGTCTTTAACGTCAGAATGAGCTAGGATGGAACATAGCTTACGTTTTCTCTAAAGTCAATGCTCTCCAGAGTTTTGGCCTGTTGGAAGTGAAGGTTTTCACGTCATATGCAATTTGTTTTCTATTTAAAAAAAAAAAAAGTATCGGTTTTGTTGTGTTTACAAAAGCTACGATGGAAGCCTGTTTGATAATTCTGTTCACTCACGATCTTCCAGGTCTTTTGTTTCCTACAGATTAACAAGCTAATCTTCTTGCAATGACTCATTACACGCCGTATGTAATAATTGCTGTGTGAAGTAATGATCTAAATACAACTGTTTCCATTCATTTTCCAGATCCTGGCTCAGAAGCGCTCCGTTCCTTCTGCCAAAGTGGATGTAGAACATTAAACTGCTTTTTCCTCATTTTGAGCCGTCACATTTAGTCATACTTCCCCTGTGATGTTTAGATTTTCTATCAAAAACCACAACGGCAATGAATGTGTGACTTTACGCACACATTATGTTGCAATAACCTTTAGATTAAGAAGTAAAGTATGCTGGAGTTCTTTAAGGTGACCCTGGAGGGGCCACAGACGGCTGCAGTCCAGACCCGGAGCTGAGTTTCTGTCCAGCCCTGCACCAGCACCAGAGGGGCTATTACACAAGTCCCTTAATGACACTTAATGATTTAATTGAGTAGAAATCATGGAAACAAAGTGATACATGACTTACTCAGGTTGACATTTAACAGACCCAAGTCCATGTGTTCTGTCACTGAAGGGAGGTTCTATGTTAGCCCGCCTTCCACTGTTCCACTCATTTACCTGAAAAGCTACATGCAGAAATACTACACAATTGTTCCGGCACATAACAGCAATGTTCAACTGAATTTTAGGAGACTAAAAGAGGGAACTTTTAAAGCAATACTATGTAATATTTTACCTTAAAATATTAACCCTTAAATTGATTCAATATAGTCTCAAGATACTTTTGATAACTGGCATGAATTAAAGAGAACAACCCGTTGAACCCAGCTCCAGATGCTCCACTATATAATGGAGCACACCACCACCACTCACTTTGAGCTGGGACGTTCTAACATCATGCTAACACATGAATCTCACATTAACACTTAATATTTATTGAAATGCTTTATCTGTAGTAGAGGTATATGGTATGTGTCAATATCAAAGTGTTTTAGCTTGAAATATACTATTGTGATACAGATATTACAATATCTGGTAAATTGATTACTTTCAGACAAACTCCATAAACATGACACAAATGCAAAGAATGAATGTACAAAATCTACTTTTTGTCCCCAGGGCTTTCTTTTTACTTAATTGTCATAAACATTATGATTTATTAACAGTTAATTTCTGCATTATATCTGGATTGTGAACATGAATTGAAAATAATAGTGTATCCTACCATGTGATTACAATCCCTAATCTGTAGAGTCCTGTGTAAGTTTGTAGCAATGCAGTTACACCTAGAGTCTTATAGAGCAGGGGTTCTGGTCCCGAGATCTTGAAACCTAGAATTTTCCCTGAACATTAAGTCACAACCCACTATTTACCGAACCAAGCAAAGTTATCTTTTAAAAAAGAAACTTTTGGCTTTTATGGCAACCCTAACCCTTTATTTATTTATTGTATTCATTTATTCCTTTGTTACTTACTATTTAAAAATCAATTTTGATATATTGCGTATTATTTAACATGCTTGTTAACTACTTTATAATGAATTGCTGTTAAAAAAGCACTAGAAAACTACATTATGTAAAAGAAAAAAATGTACCTTTTTGGGTCCTGACACACCAATTGAAAATGTTGGCTTTAGTCTGTGTATATCCCTATATTCTTTATTTGCCCACCTAAACGCCTAAAGAGAACTGTTTGATAAAAGGCAGATATTCATTAAATAGTATAAGGATTAAAGCTTTGTCTCTTTGTGGAATGTCTGTAGAGAATGTCTAGCATGATTCATTCCTGCACACATCTGTCTGGCTGCTCCCCAGTCACTGATAAATGGAAAACTACACTTAACATTCTCAATCGGCAAACACATTTTTTTCTTTTTTTCCTTTTCAATGAGAACGTTTACAAGTACTCTACAATAAATGAGGCCCCAAGTGCACTTAAAGTGACAGCAAGTGTGGATTTAAATGTCTGTGCTAATTTGAGCCCACGTAGCTGCTGAAGAACTTTACCCAGGAGCTGTAGTTCAGCCCAGAAACCTTTCTAAAGGTGGTTAAAGATGCAAGTTAGACCAATATCAACAATGTTTATAAAACCAATAATTATTATTTAATAGAATGTTAAACAAGTGATTTAATCTCCCAAACGATATACAGTATATTTATATTGTGAATAAAAAAGAGAAAGGGTCCAAGCATTGATTCCAGTGGAACTCCCAAAGTTGACTATTATTAGAAAGACAAAACATGACAACCATTTTTAGAACTAAAAATGAATTCAGGGCATACTGCTGCAACAATCGGTTTGCATAAGTGTTAATTTTGACAAGGAATTTTAATTTACTTTAGTCTTAGTCTTTTGACTGAAATTATTTTTAGTTTTAGTCTTGTTTTAGTTGACTAGAATTACAATTGATTTAGTTGACTAAAATAAAAAAGATTAGGTTAGGATTAAAGTGATAATTTTGACCTTCTGTATCAGACATAAAACTATACTTATACTATACTTATACTCTTAGAATTGAGATTTAAAAGTGCAATCATATTTTACACTGTTTATTTCAACACAACTGCCTTGATTGAAAATAGTTTCAATCAATGAAAAACAATACCAATAGTAAAAAACATCTTACATTTACATTTAGTCATTTAGCAGACGCTTTTATCCAAAGCGACTTACAAGTGAGGAAAACAATGGAAGCAATTTTAACAACACAAGGTACAAAAAGCATAAGTGCACTAGAAACTAGTCAGTTTAAACCCAGCACAGTATACAAAGCTAAGGATAAGAGAATCTTTTTTTTTTTTTTTGAAGAAAGGAATCGATAGAAAGGAAGTAGGACTCAGTGTTTGTCAGTCAGGTGTTGACGGAAGAGATGTGTTTTCAGGTGTTTTTTAAAGATGGCTACAGAATCTGCTGATCTTGTAGCAGCAGGTAGATCATTCCACCAATGTGGAACAGAGCCAGAGAAGGTACGTGAGAGTGATTTTTTACCTTTTTGGGACGGTACCACCAGACGTTGTTCATTTGCAGAGCGCAGGGATCTGGTAGGAACGTAGGTCTGTATTAATGAGTGAAGATATGAGGGTGCAGAACCAGTGGTGGTCTTGTAGGCCAAGAGCATAGCTTTGAACCGGCGTCAACCGGGAGCCAGTGTAACCTAATGAATAGAGGAGTTACGTGCGCTCTCTTTGGTTCATTAAAGACCACTCTTGCCGCTGCATTCTGGATCAGCTGCAGAGGTTTAGTTGTGCAGGCAGGGAGTCCAGCCAGTAGAGCATTGCAATAATCCAGTTTGGACAAGACAAGCGCCTGGACTAGAATTCGCGTAGAGTGCTCTGATAGGAAAGGTCTAATTTTCCTAATGTTGTAGAGGATGAATCTACAGGACTGGGTGGTGCTGGCGACATGACTTGTCGACTATTGCTGGTGTAATGGTTGATGGGCCTAGTTGAATGGAGAGGTTGTGGTGGGTCTTTGGATTGGCCGGAATCACAAGCAGTTCTGTTTTTGCAAGGTTCAGCTGCAGATGATGGTCCTTCATCCAAAGTGAGATGTCACTCAGACATGCCGAGACGCGAGCAGAGACCGTCGGATCGTCGGGTTGAAACGACAGGTGGAGTTGAGTGTCATCTGCATAGCAGTGATAGGAAAAGCCATGCTTCTGGATGACAGAGCCAAGGGATGTCATGTATATGGAAAAGAGTAGCGGTCCAAGCACTGAGCCCTGTGGCACCCCTGTATTGAGATGTTGGGACTCAGAGACCTCGTTTCTCCAGGATACTCTGAATGACCTATGCGAGAGGTAAGACTTGAACCATTGCAATGCCATTCCAGAGACACCCATCGCCCTGAGAGAGGACAGGAGGATGTGATGATTAACAGTGTTAATCTTGCTGTCTATTTTATATATATATATATTTTTTTTATTTTTTATTATTATTTATAAATACCAATAAATAAATGATAAATAAATGTGCAAACACTGGCATCATAAACATCACTGGGTAGCAGTAGCTCAGTGGTAGATTGGCCATCCTTCGACCGGCGGGTCCCGCTCTCCCCCACAGTTCATACTGTTGTTGTGTCCTTGGGCAGAACACTTAACCTACCTTGCCTCCAGTGGTGTTCCAGCTGTAACACTGGTAAATAGAACCTTAATGTAAAGCGCTTTGAGTGTCTATTACAGTAGGTGGAAAAGCATTATATAAAAAAACATCAAATGGAAATATTTATTTACTTTGACTTTGTTTTCTTTGTTCTCAAACCTAAAATGAGAACACAGGTCAGGCCGTCTCTTTTTCCCTCTTCCAGCCACCACATTTTTTGCAGTTTGCACCAATTGTTGCTCTGTTGCCTCAATGCGTCTCCAGTTAGTTTGCGTCTCAGCACCGCTGCGTAACAACAAGGTGCGCTCTGATTGGCTTACTTGACTCATTCCGCCCGTTCCACAATCTTCCCTTTCACCTGACTGTTTTTTGTCACAAGTTGTTTTCGTCTCTTTTATTCATTCAGTCTATTTAGTCATTGTTTTGGTCATTATGAATTCTTTTTATTTATTTTATTTTATTTTATTTTTTTTACCCGGTGACTAATATTTTTTATCATAGTATTTTGCCACAAACTGTAAGATTATCTCGGCAAAGGACACGTTCTCACCAACAAAAATTTGGACAGATTTGGGAACAATATTTGAGAGGAATAGACTTTATAGAAAACGTGTTCAATCTTTAAGTTCAGATCATAAAAAAAATAAAAGAAAACATTTGAATTAGTTCAGTATAATTATAGTCTTTAAGTACTACTCTCCAAAAGGATTCAAGATTTCTTTTATTTGTCCCAAAGGAGATTTGTCTTGGACACACAGGCTATTCACTATACACAGACATAAAACATGACATACTTTACATTTAAGTGCATACACAAACTCCATAAAGAAATTCCAGCTCTGCCTTCCTAAGTTTAGGAAAATGAGTTCTTATACCTGTTCAGGTATCTTTTCTTGTTTTTGTTGAAACCCTATAGTGTCTCCTGGATGGGAGCACCTCATACTGAGAAAGCAGAACATGTGAGGGATCAGAAATAATTTTACTGGCCTGTTTGAATACAGTCTCCTCAAACATCTGCTGTATCGATGGGTATTGTTTTACTCCTATCCCTGTGAGCACCGTGTGCACCAATCAAAAAGGAGCATTGGGACATCCCTAGAATAAAGTTTCAAGTGTTTGATTTTTGTTCTTTGAGGACAACTTGCATCCACCTTCTCCTAGAGCAGATACAAACTATTTTCTAAGTGCTTTAACATGTTGAGTCACTTTAGCAAAAGGGTTTTCTCTCAGACTGCCATGACAACGCAGCAAAATACAGAAATTTTACCCTCCTTTTCCGCTCACCTCAGTTTAATTCTGACTCCAATCATTCAAAGTTTAATTGAAGGCGGTTCAGTGTGTCTGTGCGGTTTCCTGCTCTCTCTGTGACAGTTCTCCATTAAGACCTGATGAGAAGGGCCGCTCTTTCACTAACCACAAAAGCACAATGTCCTTCACAGTTGCAGTTGAAATGTTTTGAAATCATCACACTTGGCTCTTGCATGTTCTTTTTGAAGATGGATGAAATGGCTTTTAAAGAGTCGGAGTGAAGAAGTGCAGATACCTTGATGAAATATGTCTTGTATACAGAAGAGATTTTATTACGCCATCGTTCAGACAAAGCCATCAGCACAGTGCACTTTTCCACTGGGTGCCTAATGTAAATTCCTACTCAGTGTTTATAATTTCCACAGCAGGTGATTCACTCAATCAAAGACCGAGCTCTGGTTTACACAGACGCGGAGGTACATGTTGAATTACACGCTGCATCAAAAAACCTACAAGCCCTAATTTAAACCTAGGCTCACATATTTAATATAACTATGTAAATAACATTTCTAGAAATATGGAAATGTGGAATATATTAACATTAGGTATACTTAAGTGTATGGGTTTAAGCATTGATCCATGTGGAACACCATAAGTTACAATAATGAGTTTGAGTGGTTTGCAGTCATTTTTGAGAAAACACGAGGAGAAATAAGATTATACCAGTGTCATAACTTACATGTGTCCAACTAATTATTGCCTTGTACCTGTACTTGTGTAATGACAATAAAGTTGAATCTAATCTAATCTAATCTAATTAATACCAATATGGCAACCAATTTTTTTGTATTTACCACATTTAAAATTTAAACCAAGCAACACCAGTAAATACAATAAGAAAATACATTAATGTAAATATATAATTGGAAAATTATAAACTATATTTTGAGACAAATTTTTTTATTTTTTACATTTCACAAAATAAAAAATAACTTACTTATTTTTTACAGCAATAAATCATAAAATTGTCTTTAATCACCTTCAGACACTTTAAAGAAAAAATATGAAAAAAAAATCGAAAAATAACATTTATGTTTAGTCATGAACCACATCTGGTTAAGGTTAGGAAACAACAGCAGAGCTTCACGTGATATCAAATAGTGATAAATAGCTAATAGTTTGTGCTAAAAAAAAGGATTGAATTAAAAATAATGTAAAAATA
Organism: Perccottus glenii; assembly: GCA_024416835.2. Taxonomy (NCBI): domain Eukaryota; kingdom Metazoa; phylum Chordata; class Actinopteri; order Gobiiformes; family Odontobutidae; genus Perccottus; species Perccottus glenii. Next base: position 52,541,780 of record CM044546.2, on the reverse strand, counting down.
TTGTTAGTCCATAAAATATTTATTTGTCCAATCTTGATTTGATCTGAGAGGTAAGGTGAAAACAGTTAGCCATCTGCCCAGCTCATTGGACACAGCACACAAGCTAATACACTAAATTAACAAAGGTTTCTGCATCAATAATCGTCAATCTTCCATGTCAGAGCAGGTCCTCAGTGCAGGTCAGAGGCTGCCACATGTAATCAAGGAAGATCTTAAACCCTCCCGGGAACTCAAGACACTCTTACCAATCCCAGATGGTCCTCAGCGTGGCACGTGGAAGTCAGCATTACCTCACCCGGGTCACGGACTGCCCCTACAAAGACAAGAAACAACCAATACAGGATTTTTGGAATAAGAGTGGCATAAGGCTCAAAGGAGTATGTCACATATTTGATTTTAACTGAATGTTTACTCTTTTTTTTTTTTACATATTTACATTCAGTTGTTAAAATTAAGATTAAAAAGTCACAAACCTTTTTTCCTTAACAGAGGCATTGTTTGAAGCACACTGTTGTAATGAACAGGAAGCTGGTAGACCAAGATGGCAGACCGAGACTAAATGGCAGTTCAAAATGTTTAACAAAACCTGTTTGCACAGACATAAAAGGGGGAAGTAAACAAAACCAAGCATATCAAAACTTCAAGAAGTTGAGCCACGCACACACCATACATATTATTCAAAGTTACATGGTGTTATTAGGCAGGGCTGCAGTTGGTGTGAGGATTGGGAAGTGAGTGTGAAATCCAATATGCATTTCATAGAACTACTCACACATGCTCATTGATCAATATTCACATTTAACATAGGTTGTAAACATTTACATTTACATTTATTCATTTAGCAGACACTTTTATCCAAAGCGACTTACATTACATTACCAGTGTTGCAGTCACTGGAGGCAAGGTGGGTTAAGTGTCTTGCCCAAGAACACAACGACAGTTTGAACTGTGGGGAGAGCGGGAATCGAACCACCTACCTTCCAGTTGAAAGACGACCGCTCTACCCACTGAGCTACTGCCGCCCCCATTTATTTTGGTCTTTACGCTGCTTCACTCTTTTTTTTTTGTTAAAATTCATAGAGTGAAGTTGTAACAAAGTAGGGGCTCGTCCAGGATATGAACCTCTTGAACTTTTATTTGCTCAATTGTGAAAAGAACGTGTGTGGCGTGTTCATAGTATGTCCCACTAGAAGTCATTTGGCTTTTTCTTTTTTTTTTTTTTTTTTTACAAAACTGTGCAAACATAAAAAAAAGTGTTGGATCTTTTTGCTGCTAAACATGGAGTGAACTTTGCAAGCTCAAGCTGTCTCAATGGACACTACAAACAAACATGAACCATCCTCTACAGTACATGCTGTTTGGGTAAAGTCAAAATGAAAGTTGGACAGCCCTTCGCCCACTGCTATGATGAGTTTTACAGTTGTCTTGTTCAAACTTTTAATTACCCACTTTTAAATAGTTCCATTATTGTACTACAGTTTTTTAATGTTGGTATAAGATATCTTAGCGTCATTGCTCAACTTAACTACCCTCCATTCACACACGTCCTCTTGGCACAAGTTCAAGTGGGTGACATGTTTGCAGGTGGATCAACAGTAAACACAGCCTCACAAGCTTTACTGATTTACTGTTGCCATTAAAACACGCCTGCGTTTGTAAAGCTTCTAATCTACAGCTCTTGAATCAGAGGAAACATCGCTTAGGCCAAACAGAGAGTTGAGTCACGCTACATTAACGCTCCTGACAATCACACACACTCCATGTACACTCTGTTATATTTGAACAGGCACACAGATTACTATTGATAAGCCAGCTCACGTCAGATGAGCTACAGCTTGCCTGAAACTGTCCATCAAGAGCGCTAAGCCATTGTATCGGAGCAGTTGTTGAGTGAAGGCGGGTGGAGTCTGAGCTGCGATGACACACTGGTTAGACTCAACATGTTTTTACAGTGAAATCACTCCCATTTTAAAAGCGATGCTCATTGAAAGTTCACAGTTGGACTAAAACCGCACTGACCTGAGATTAATCCCAGTGATGCAATTGGGATGGATGGTCTTTGATTAAAGAAACACAGAGCTCTTCGTCTGGGGGAAATCTACTGGTGTTTGAGACAACTGGCAGCTCTAATCCTCACACATTAATTCAAACTTAAGGAAACACATTATTAGCCTGAGCAAAACTGAAGTTGGCAGTCAACAAAACAGTAGCGTTAGCCAAGGTGGCAGGATAGAAATATGAAAGTGTTATTAGTTTAACAGTTTCACTCGGTTTGTTTTACTTTATCTCTGCATTTTGTTAGTATACTTAGAATTCTGATCAGTTTAGGAAAGGGGGAGCATTGTGTGGATATTGTGTAGTTGTTTACTTTCCTTTAACCTTTGCTGTGCTGCTTGAATGAATTGGGATAAAAATAGATATAGACAATAAATCCCTAACAAAAGTAAGAGGTTGATTCGGTGCAGCCTGAAACAAAAAGTGATCTTATCAGTACCTTTGCTGACTTGATACATTCATTCGAATTTGGTTTGAACTAGACATGGCGGCTTTATTGGTGAGTTGGATCTCTGTTGACTTAACTCTGACTAAAACATTTATGGGTGATACGGACTTAAAGTGGGGGTGACAACTTGGTCTACACTGAGGACTTGAAAGTGACTTGGTAAGTTCACTGCAACAAGGTCCAACTTCAGTTCGTATTGTATCGTACTCCACTTTGCCTCTCACCACAAACAAACTGCACCCAGACCAAGACTAAAGGCACAAACATACATGTAACCACTTCCAGCGCCAAAGGTGGAATCAATAAAAATCCAACAACACATGAAACTAGCGCCTTACGTCAACTCTTACTGTGTCATCCCACTGTATGTTCCTAGCTATAATCATTTAGCAGTAGTCTTATGTATGCTAGCAAAGGGATGTGTGTGTAATCGTGCACGGGCTGGTTCCTGCCTCCTGGTCACTTTTGTGTTTTTCTGTAAAACACACTCATCAGTGGCTCATTGGGCTCTTTGAATTGTCCTTCTTTGGTTAAATTGAGGTGTGGAAGGGCCCAACATGAGGCATGCACAGATTTATAACCCCGGGCAAGATTAATAACTACATATATTTTTGTCACACACAACTTTTGGTTTTTGCATGTATGCACTCTTTTAGGAGAGATCCTATGCACTGTTCTATACATAAGGCACCTAAACTTTCTGAGAATTCTAACCAATGCTTCAAACCATATATACAGTAAGTTCACCGTCAGTTTATAAGGAAGAAACATAATTTCTTACAACATTTTTATTTTTTATAAAATGTTTAAATAAAAACAGGTATTCATTTGGAATCTAGATTTCAAATTCCATAGTGATTTCTGATTCATTCATTTCCGTAAACTTCACATTATCCTCCCCGCCAAAAAAAGATCGTAATATATGGCCATCGGCTACATGTTTTGTTACCTGGTAAGATCACTGAGAGATATTTCATTCACAGACCTCAAAGACAAATAAAGTTTCAGGTTTATGAGTGATTACACGTCCATTCATCAACAGTGTAGCAGGTTTATCTGAAGGAGGCTAGTCCCATTCACTGGCTGTGATTCATAAATGCAGACAATACGCCAACATGTCCCGAATGACGACGCTTGTGCGCAGCAAATGGCCCGTGGTGAAGTTCAAACACAGACTCTGGAATTAAACTGGTCCGTAAATGTGTCGTAAATCATTGAGAGGCGGTACAAGAAGACACTGCATCCACATTTTACACCACTCCTCTGCTAAATAGCTGCTTATCATTCACCCTGCAAAGCAATTAACTCGTTATTGGTGGTGTTTACAGAAGCTCTGGTGTGAAGGAATTCCCCTGGAAATGCTGATTACTGCCCGATGTGGGACCGGCCCTTCCTCTACCACTGTTTAAGTTGTGTTTCATGATGATTTCTCTTGCCCCAGTTGTGAATTGAGCAGCCTAAAGAAGCCCATTTGAGTCCACAAGATTGCCTAGCATCCCAAAGGACGAGCCGTACAAACACAGCAATTAGAAGTGTTACGGTGAATAAACATTACACAAAAACAGAGGGTAGTCCTTCCATGAGAGCAGTGCCAGAGGTTATAGTGTTCCCAGACTAATGATCCTAACCACCCAGCCACTTAAAAAAAACTGTCGCTGTTAGAGCTAGATACAAGTATGTGGCTACTCTGCAGAACTTCAAACCATTGACTATCTCATAGTTTTAGGTTACAAAATAACGTTTACTTAGTAATGTATTAGGTGAAGTGAAGAATGTGTGAATGGAGCTAATTCACATTTAGAACATTTAACATTTTCTATGGAAACAGTAAAACTAGATTTCCACTTTAAAATGATATACTAGATGTTAATGTACAAGACAATAAGATGCCAAAACTATTCCTTACATAAGAGAAATTGGTAGACTTTAACCAGTTCAAAAGAAATTTAGACTTCCCTAAAAACTAAATTTGGACATTGGTTTAAATTGGACATTACTGGTTTTCAGTGGATATAAATGGTTAAAGATGGATTAAAATGGTTTAACTTGAACTGTAACTACTTTTAACTGTCTCTAATCAGGTTATAGATTGATGCAGAACGGCTTTAAACGTGCCATTATCTCAATCACAGACCCATGCTGCCGGATTTAAAAACAGACGGAAAGTATGTATTGTATCTTTTTAAATTGTCTATATTTCTTAGTGAAATTATAAGATACAAGACATAAGAAAGAGCAAGTATCCTATTAGCTATCCATACAAAACAGGTGAAAATGTATCTATTGTTTTCCAGGCCCCCAGGAAAAATCTCTTCATTTAAAACCATAGGTTGCTACACAAAGTTTATTCACAAAGAGTGGTTCAAAACCCTTTATGGATAAAAAAATATCAAGGACCGTGACGTCGCCCGGTATGGGACAACCCTGGAGCAAATCCCGGGGTGCATGCGAGCGCCTGGTGGCCCGGGTCTTTCCCCACGGGGCCCGGCCAGGCTCAGCCCGAAGGAGCGACGTGGGGCCGACCTACCGTGGGGGCCGACTAAAAATGACTTTTATAGTATGTTTTTTTATATTTTTATTTGGAAATTTTGAAATTTTGTGCAAGTAACCTAACTTTAAAATGTCTTTTATTATAAAAGTCTGACATTATATTCTGTAGTTGAACAAACACTACACTGTTTTAACCACATAGCTTCAAGACCCAGTGACTTGCCATTGGCCTATTTTTGGGTCCCGACCTACCAGTTGAGAACGCCAGTTTTTGAGAATAATGTTTTCAAATGTGTTATTCTATAAAAGGTGGAAAAAATTGGTGACAGTTTCTGAGATGTACCAATATAATCTATACCAGCTCCAATTTCTGCTGTTTTTTGAAAGAACCCATAACACTTACACGTACATTCCTTGCAGTAATTGTGATGACAGTGACAGATGCAAAGGTAAAAGCAGCCGTTACTAAATAAAACTGCAGGTTGTGTCATTTTCCCGGTGGGTGGCCCGTCGCTCTGCTAGATGTGGAAACTGAATTAGCGCCTGGACAATTTTCGCTGGCGATCTGGAAACATTCTTTACCGTCCAGAAATTAGCTTAATATAGCGCCGTAATAAAACACCTCCAGCCGCTGGCATGTTGTTTTATCAAATAACTTCTAACTGGCCATTACTCCCCATTAAGACTAATGGTCCCACTAATTAGGATAAGTCCATAAAAGGCTCTGTGTTTAGACCAAACTGTGGATGTGCATTAAGTTAATGACAAGACTGAGCCTCTCAAATGGGGCCAGTGTGCACTTTTTTTTAATCTTTTTTTTTCAAGAGGACTATTAGCGTGTAGCCCTTTGCATGTTGCAGTGTTGAGAAGTGCTCTCTCGGCAACACCAGGTTTACTGGTTATGAGCTCACGTTACACCTCATTTCTCTTCATAATGTAACGCTCAAATAAAAAGGCTTTGCGCTGTAATGGTGTTGGTGTTAACGGTGGGAATGGCTCATGTTATGACAGGGTTTTATGAATTAAGGTGAGAGACGCATACTTAAAGCTGAACAGAGTTAAGTTTCACATAAACAATAGCGTGGCTGGGTCCTTTTCTTGGTAAATATGAAAAAATACAGTGTGAGCTAACGTGCTGGATGTTAATTCTTATTGCAGTTGCATTGCTTTTAGAAATACAAAAATCTGGAACATAGTGATTGACAGGTGTGATAGCCCTCCTTCTTGATTTGTTGAGCTGTATTTATTCAGTCTAGTTGCTTGAACTGGGACGATAAACACCGCATCTAACAGTAACAGTTAGCAGACCTCACTCAACTTTTGAAAGAGGGCACAAAGGTCATTATTCACAGCTGAGAAAAGGTCAGTCACAAAAAGTTTGGATATTTTTAATTCTGTGGCGTGTTTGTATCAGTATCAATAATAAAGTGGATGATGTTTTGTGAATGTACCACACAGCTTCTCTCCAGTATTTACAGCAGTTCAATACCATAATTCTGTTTTGATAAGGCACCAGCACACTGTATTAATTGTACTCCTGTAGCGCTCTGATTGCCAGTGGACGCGGCTGCTGGAAGGGCTGCTGTTGTCCCAGGTGCAGTGTGTTTGGAGAGAGCCAGCTTCCAACATTAAATACTTCTCAGAGGAAGTCTCTCGCGGGGGCCAAGGCTGCGCTGCCAGACCACATTGAAACACTTTTTGCGTGCTTTTACTTCTTCCGCTTTGTGTTGTTAAACGTTAGGATTTATGTAACGTGATCAGAGCTCGCCGTCGAGTCACTAAATGAAATTTGCAGGCTGACTCAGAGCTGAAATCACCAGGCATGTCAGAACAATTAGCGTTGTTTTCTCGATCGGAGCATCCAGGGCTATGCACGGCAAGCCAGACGTTTGTTTGGATCACTCGACGCGGCTTTCAACGAACAAGATTAACCTGAGTTGTTGTCAAAAAGTGGATGGAAATTGGTGGATTAGTGCCATGTTGTTTAGACTGGGATTGTCATATACAATAGACAAAACAGCTGCTGCAGAGTAACAGAGCCAGGAGAAAAATATGCCACTTTCCTGCATTATGAGCATTATCGCATTTTGCTCACTTTAGTCCTGCCACTTGTGGTCGATTTGGAGCTAGACATGAGCGGACAATTTGAATAAACGCAGAGGTTGGTGGTAACAGCTTACATTTATCCTGTTAAACTTACTTGACTAAATTATACTGAATGGAATAAAATTATAAATGGAATAAAAAAAACTAAGTGCTTCTTCTTAACTATTACAATAAGCCATGTTGGTTTTCCTTTTGGAACCATTGAGCAAAATAAGTTTTGGTTTATGGGGGTTTCTCATATTCATATTCCTTATTCTAAAACCACTGCCAGAGCACTTTGGAAAGCAGCTCCATATGAGAATTATATCTTTTGCATGTGTATGCTACTCTGGGTATATAATTGTGTGTGGACATGGTCTAAATATATATAAATAAAGGGCTTAGAAGTTACTTTTATAGTACACTATTTTTTACACACATACACAACAGCAATGTGATCAAGGCTCCATTCTGGATGCTATTAAAACTATTACTACAGACCGTGACAACAGCCATGTTGTTAGCAGTTATGCAAATGCTAAAATAAAATTATTGAGGGAAACAAATGAGGAGGTCATACATTTGATCCAAAATGACGGATTTAAAGAATGGTTGACGTATGATGGAGTTATTTTGATTTAAGCACATTTGGACACCATGTTTGTGCAGCCAATTACAGACCAACATTTTTTTTTTCAAGATATTTGGACCTTATTGCCTTTATTGACAGTAGGTCGACAGGAAACACGGCGAGAGACGACATTGAGCAAATGACCCAAGATTCAAACCTGCTCTCTCCTGTTCCTACATAGTTCTTGCGTGTTTGCGGCACTCTACCAACTGAGCTAGCGGCGCAACCCTTCATTTTTTCATGCATGTGTTTTTCTTTTAGGTGCGTTTTTCTTTCTAACATTTTAAATATTCACAATGTATGCAGTATAAGGGACTCAGTATTGAGTCTGAGTCTTTACACTAAATACTAAATGTTACTTTGCATCAAATTAAAACTATTTGCCTTGAGTCATGTTTTTGGGGCCAGTGAGTACAGACTTCAGCCACTTCTAATGAATTCTTAGCAGTTCTTGGGCTCACTGCATTGCTGCCTGCGTTTACTTGAACCTGTGTAAGATTATTAAATGTACCTGGCATCTCTCCAGTGGCCTTAATAAAATAAGTGTTATTATTTCTGACTGCCTGCAGAATCCCCCGCACCCGGCCTGTGTGTGTCCGTGAATGCCGTGTGTGGCGCAGACCCTCGCCACTAAACGGACTTGATTGGTGCAATTGGAGTATTCGAGAACAGAGCAGCTGCTTTGATTCGGCCTGATTGCTGTTTGAAGGAAATGGCCGAGAGAGGCTCTGTTCTGTCAGGAACTGTTTGGCAGAGTCCAGATGCCCCTCCCCTAATCATACACACACACAGTCCCAGACCTCCCACTTACATATTTTCACTTCATATCCCTGCTCATTTCAACTGCTGCCATCTGAATATTAACCGTGTGTCAAACTAACCGTGAAATAATGAGAGTAATGCGGCTGACATTAGCGTAGTGACTCATGCAGGCCAAAATGGCACCCGGTAACATGAACACAGTGTGGTTGTACTGTTAGGACTAAACTAAATTGTTTCCGTTTCTGATGGGAAAAGGGATACAAACATTTAGATGCTTGGCTTGGGAGTCTGGCACTAAGAGCTCCTTGCAAAAAGCAAAAGGGAGTAGTTCTCTGGTACTGTTCATATTTGAGCAGTGACTCAAGGACAACTGTAATGCGGAAATGGCCAAAAGGTTCAGTTAGATCAAATATACTGTCCACCAAATGTTGCCATGTAAAGAAGTAGAAGTGTGTGTGGATGGCTGCTAGGAAAAAGGCCCTCCAAAAGTAAGTAAGAACAAAATAGTCTGTTTCCGGTGTTGCCTGTCAGTGCAGTTTGCAGTCTCATAGTCAAGACCACACAAACTGAGACCAAGTCCAAGACCATGACAGGGATAGACTGAGTCAAGTCATTTTTGGAAGAGATCCCGGAGGACAATTGTAGCTGCACACAAAGAAAACTGGTCTAGACCATGAGCTCACCATGGGGACTAGGATCAACTACTATCCTTTCACCATTCACATTTCCAGGGAGCTAAGGTGGAGGAAGTTACAAGAAAGATGAGTTTAAGTGTAAAAATGGTTGTGTAAGAACTATCTTCCTGTTGGCACAATGACACGCTTAAGCTAAGCTAACGTTGCATTTTTTGATCATGTACAAAGTGTTAAATCCAACAACACATTTGACACACAATGACAAGATTTTTGCCATTCACTTTTTGCTTAAAGCTAAATGTCTAGTTTAGTATTGTCAAAAAACTGTTACGTAAATACACTGCTGCACTCTTGACCCTGAGGTCTGTAAAGTTGAGTCATATCGGTCCAGGGACAATAGATCACTTCCCAAATGTGCAGGGTGTCTGCTAGCGCCAAAGCTTAATTTTCTATTTTCATTCTGGCACTAATTCTCAGGTGATGAAGGCTATGCCCCGAATAAGCTTTTTCAACCCAAATGATCCGAAGAGAAATAGAGAGGGGTTGAAATAAATCACTGTTACAGTATACTTCGTTTTATGAGCCATGATGAAAACACTAGTCATTAAATTTTTGTTACTATTTTACATTTGTGTCCCAGGATGTACACTATAATATTTCCAGCAAAAAATAATAGTATAATAATAATAATTTTGAATGAGGCAAAGTATATTTGCCTCATTTTGTCAAGAGTTGGTTGGGGCAGAGGATGGGACACAGAACATATGACTTTGCTAGTAACTAAATTTTACTATTTAACACTAAAGTTACACCTCACTCAGACAAGGTTAAAGCATCAATATGTAACTATTTACTATTCTGTAAATGTTCAGAATAAAGATCCAAAGACAAATGCAAACTCACAAGGAACTGTTACCTCTCGACAATAAATATAGTAATAGGTAAATGATGTGTTTTAGTTTGTTGCACTTATTATTACTTGCAATATCTGACAAGCCAAGAGTTCACATGAACCAACATTCCACAGACAGATAAGAGAACAGTTATTATGTTTCTGGAACAGTTCAAATGTATCTTAAAATGACCACACGGATAACTAACACTATATTTTTAGTACAAGGGGCCAAACTTTAACACTGGTTGAGTCAAGTAATAACTAACTGTTGTTGAGTTTGTAATAAGGTTCAGAAAACCAGAACCGCACAGATCCTGGTCGGTCCAAAAGGGTTTAATAGTGTTGCTCTAACTTCCAATATTGAGAGAATCTTTTGTAAAGTTTAGAAGATAGAAAAGTGTTTTTGCAGTGGGGCAAGCACACAGCCTATTTAAGACATTCTCTTTTCTGATTGGATAAAAGTGGACAGGATACGAGAAAGAGACACTGGGACATTCTTCATACTTACTAAACGCTCCTCAACACTGGTGTACATTTTAACTGGGGTCAGGTGAGTCACAACGGGGAGGTTTACTGCTCACACAACAAAATAATCAAGTCAGACAATCATCAGTTCATTTCTCTGCATTGTGATGAATAAAGTTAATCTTATCTTAGCCTTGACACCCTTGTGACTCCTGGGATAAAGTAGTTGTTCTCATTACCCTTCAGTCTGAGCCGAACTCATGAGAACTCTGCATGTGTTTATGGAATCATTCCGGCCTGCGTTGCTCGCATTCCCACCACGACTGAAGGAAGCAATCATTTTGGACCCTAATGATGCAAATTAGACGCAGGTCCTGTGAGCCTGACATGTGTGTAATGAAAGAGACATATTCATCTAAACAATGCGAATTGATGCCGGACTGTAATGGCTTTGTATTTGGTAAATGTGACTAAGAAGAAAAACCTCTTCGTCATCCAAGAAATCATCTTTGTTTATTTGGTTCTTTCAAAAAGCATTTCTAGGAACAAGGCGGCTTTTCTTAGCTCACCTTCGGAAACCTTAAAAATCCAATTTGTTATTAGGTGTAAATTACTGTCAGTGCTGGAAAATAAAATGTGTTTCCTCTCCGGACGCATTCTGTCGGAGAGTGGGAAGGTCATTACCGAATAAAAGGGAGGCAGATGAATCAACCGTTTTGCGTCGCCGCATGTTAGTCTTCAGAGTAAATGCAGTTTGATGGAGTGGTTTAAAAGGAGTTGTGTGTGTCCTGAGCTGCTTTTGAGTCATTCATGTTTCAGCAGAAGAAGGGGTGGGGGCAGAGGAAACGGCGGCATGTATGTACATTCATTACTGCGGCTTGGCCTGGGACATAATGTGCACGGGCCAGAACAAAGCCCATACAGTACAAGGACCACCCAGCTCTGTGACACAGCACTGCAGCCAACAAACCCGTCTCCAAAATTGAATGCCTGGTTTTAAAAAGGCTTTACTTTTTTAGTGACAAACCCTAACTGTCTACATTACTCCATAATTTTTCTAATACTTAAACGTCTGCACTAAGTGTTGACAGAAAAAAAAATAGTGATGCAGACACTGATGTTGACTGCTATCTCAACTTCCCTGATTGATCGTCAAGAGGTGTTTCGGATATGTCCTATATGTCCTCCATTGGAAAGCACAAGGCAGTGAGGCGGACGTAAGGGGCCCACATCTACAGGAACTGTCCTTTTTTAGAATGCAACAGGGAGGATAAGTATTCCAAAAGAAAAAAAGCTCCATGACAAGTTTGTGCCAGTTAGATTTGGAGGGAGGCTGGTCACTAATCCAAGATAGGAAGATGTTCTTTCGTGCAGCATATGTGAGGAGTATGTGTCATATAATCTGTTGGAGCCTGAACCAACATTAATGTATTTACAGCCCAAGATCCAGACACAGACATCAAGACACAGGATCCAGAATAGCCTCACATTTATCCTCATCGATAGCTACACCTAATTCAGTTTGCCATGTTTGGGTCATATCTAATACAACCAGTGCATCCATCTAAAAGCAAGTAAATGACTTTTTAGTGAAAATAACCCTTTTGTAAAACCACAATTAAAGATGCTCCTTCAGGACTCAACAACTTGGCTCAAAGATGAATTATGATAACAACCTGTAAATTACTGACCAGCTGAAATTAAGTAAAAATATAACACTAACATTTCCTTATTTGCTTAGCGTACTTACTGCTAAGTCCATTAGCCACACACCATTTAACAGTGATTTGTGCACTTCATTCGTTGTCCACATAAAGTTTCAACTTCAGTCAACACTTCACCAAATGGTTCCTCAGTGGACATCAGCTGGTTGGTAGAACTGAACTTCAATAAAATCCATGTGCTATTATTTTTATGTCTTGTAGCAGTGTGCCACTACTGTGTATAGCCTATTATAAGGTTGTGGTTTATTTTAAGTCAGATTTTATCACCCACTAAAAAAGCCAGAATGGTCCGATCTTTCTTTACACACTCCCTGCATACCCTGACTTAAATGTGTTAGGAAACAATTGATAAAATGAAGGCCCAGTGCAGGAGTGGGACCGGAGGTAATAAACAGGTCTGAGTATGGGGTGGGGGGTGGTCGGTGGGGGGGCACATCTGAAAGCAATCGCAGTGGGTGACAGAACACAGACATAACAGTGTGCTCCGACACTTGTTACCAGCCCATAAACACTTGGCTGGTGCAGATAGCAGCCCCGTGTCCATCTGTCATTTATCAAGCACTAATTAACTGTTAATTTGCCAACCTTTAGGTTCAAGCACACAGCCAATTCATCACGCACAACAAACAGAATGTCCACCGTGGCCGGGGGTGGTCCCTGTGACCCACCGCTCTATACATCTGACACCAGACGCAGTCATGTCCTGGAAAACCTGCAAAACCTAGAATATAGTTTTTCAGTCATGGGAAAGTCATGGAAAATAGGAAAACACCCTGGATTAGTTTGCATTTTAGGAAAGCACTTCTACTAAATGACCACTGCAATTTGCAAAAAAGGGTTATGTTCATATGATATGTTTCTAAAAAAATTATTTATTCAATTTGTTACTTTGTAGTAATTTGCTATTTGTTAAATGTGTACACAAAAAAAACTTAACATTTTCAATATAAAAAAATTACATGTAAGGATTTTTTTTAAGGAATAAATAATTTAATAAGTGTGGCTTAAAAATAATCGAACTTTAAAATAAAGTGAATTAATTCTTGAAAATGATTTTACTTTTTAGTATTTTATTATTGTTATTATTATTATTATTATCATCATTATTATTATTATTATTATTGTTATTATTATTATTATTATTATTATTATTATTATTATTATTATTATTGTTAAATTCCCCAAATTTTTCCTAAACTAATAAATATAATTTTTAAAATATTCTTCATATTTTCACATTTTTAAATTAATAAAACAAATAATAGTGGTAATCTTTTTATTTATTTATTTTAATATAATTATTCTGACAAACCACAGTAAAATGTGTCAGTTCTAGTATAGTCCTTTATAAGATTTGCGTTTGATATCTTTTAGCTACCAACAACAGCACTACCCCATACATCCCATTTTTAAAACACACTATTAGTATTTGCATTGAAAAAAGTTTATACAGTACCTCTCTCAACTCGGGGTATGGCCTTCACTGCATGTGCTTCATGGAAGCAAACATAGTTCAATTTTACTTTTGCAACATTTAAAATTTTGATTTCATTTTTCTTTAGATGGACTTTTTTTATGCGATCCCAACTTGGTAGTGTCATAGCACGTCTTTGATTACTGACGATGTCCTAAAAAATTTACGGAAATTAATCTTCCAAAAAGACTAAAAACGGCAGCCACACTCTGAGGCCTGTGTTTGTTGATCATTGCTACTCAACACATTTACTGACACTTGTTTCACAGCAGAGCGTAACATACACAAGCAGCTCCACTGACAAATGACTCTGCTGATAGGAAGCATACACTAAATGGATTGTCCCAGCCATGGTTTTATGACTGCTCTGCTAGATTACGTAAAGAATGGCTCAAAACGATTTATTTTACTTTACTGGAAACTTTGACATATTGGGATAAAATATATAATGCTGGTAGAAGAAGTTTTACATACTTGTCTTTATGATGAAAACATAAACAAGGGACATAATATCAAAGATGACACGCCACGTTACTTCAGTGACAGCAGTCTTTAAGTACACAGTACAAGATTTGTTTTTCTTGTATTTGAGAAATACAGTTTAATTATCTAATAGAAGTTTTGGTGAATCAGATGCTCACTTAGGGAAAGGTCTCAGCTTGAGGACACTTCCATTGGTCCACACTCTTTGTCAACATTCAATTATTTTGGGGTGTTACAGAGATTCTATTGTGGCAGAGTAGTTAGCACCTCACAGCAAGAAGGTCCTGAGTTTGAGTCCTATCCAGGGCTTTTTGTGTGGAGTGTGTCTGTTCTCCCTGTGTTTGTGTAGGTTTCCGCCAGGTACTCTGGTTTTCACTACCACTAACAACATGTTTGATGCTGTTTCTTTTTGTACAATTTATTTATTTACATCAGCTGTTTCCCTTGCTGTCCATCCACAAAATGACACTGGCTTGCACATAACTCATCTCAGGATTTACTGTAGATTTTAGAAAGAAAATGCAGAGATCTTAACAACCCTAGTTGTTTAACATTTAGCCACGGCCATAGGGTGTTACCTAGATTACTGGAAATATTCCATGGTGCAGCCCCAACAATATTGGAGTTACCATTTCTGCATTTTCTGGATTAAAAGAAATATAAAGTCCTTGATAATAAAGTCTAGATGACGTCTAAAGATGCTTCCTATTCTAATTACAGTATGCTATAAGATACTATGCTATGATGAAACCTCAAATACAAGGTTTAAACATATAATATATTACATTTTAATGCATATGACAACTTTCTATAACACTACAGCTTATAGTCATATAGTCATATTTTGTGCATAAAAATAATGGCGCATGTCCAGGAACTACATAGGTCTGCTTTGACTATCATTAAGAACCAAATGTATCATGTCTGTAACGCTACAAATTTACTGATTGAAGGTGATACTCGATGAAAAATGTCTCAGACTAAAGAGCATTAAAACGATTCAGATGAAAAGCTGTCAGCAAGTGGAATATTTGTAATCCGGTGCGTTCTGCTGGTTTTCTTGGCAGACATGGAGGATAGGTGATAGTGGGTGTTCTGTGAGTTAAACAAACATGCATGTGTGTATGTGTGTGTGTGTGTGTGTGTGTGTGCTGACAGCCGGGCCTGTTAGAGGGCAGATGGAAGTGTCTAACTCGGCGAGGTGACAGCACATGTCAGAGCGATGCAGGAAATGCCCACATAAAGTACAGGCGCTGACAGCTGTGGCTGGGTGTCCCTGACACCCGGCGTGAAGAGCAGTGCCTGCCTGGAGTCTTGTCTGATCACACAGACACATAATACTAGCAGCACACAGATAGAACAGAGGGCAACAGGGTACCTCTCATGTTTCTGATATAAAGAGTAACAGAGCTTCCATTTGTTTAAGTTTAAATAAGTCAGTTTTCCCACCATCATTTTCTGTGTGTGATATTATTCAGAAGTGTGGAGCAACAAGAATGGCCACTGAATTCTGATTGGTTGCCGCTTATGAGAAAAACTGGTGTAAAAAACTAAACTTTTCTTTTTTCTTTTCTGTGAAAAGAATTAGTCTGCTCCCATTCGAATTTGAATTCCCCGGGGCGGAACAAATGGAAGCAAATTAAACTGCAACTGGAATCACATTTAATCAGAATTCAAGGAGCAGTATTAACATACACAGAATAAACTGCCTCTGGACTGACTCAATCAGAAAAACAGAGCATCACATAAAGTCCGTCCCATTTTACATAAAGGTCTATTATCTGTTGGTCATGAGCTCGAGGGAGGTCAGGTTTAATGGGAAGGGCTCCAGGCCCATGTCACTTTGGTAAGAAAGTGAAAGAGATCATAACCCTAACATAACCACATGGATCATCCTGGTGAGAGTAGACCCTATGTAACAGACTGACTAGTATGTTGGTTTTGTGCAAACCAAACACAGAGTTGACCAGCACATTCTTTTAGAAGTCGAGAACAGAGATTTTGTACTTTTAACTTGTAGCTGAAGTTTCACATTTATGTTAATAATCACAATCCCAAAACCAAAATAACATACAAAAAATATATAAAAAAAAAACAATACACCACTGCTGAAAATCAAACAGTGGTTATTCCATTGCCTCCATTCACAGTAAACATAAAAGCCTCAGTCTGTCTTGTGTAGCCTGTTGTAGAATGCGGTGAATCATGCTTGACATGAGGCCAACGGTAACATCCACATTTTCTCCACTGACAACAAAAAGAGGGAGATTACAGTGTTGCATGTTGCGCAAATGGCAAATAATTCCTCTAATGAAAGCACATTTTCCACAGCCATCTGTTGCTGCATGCTCCACTTAAGCACAATTACTCTGAAACAGAATGCGTGGGGCTAATCCATTTAAAATCAATCACAAATTCAATGATAAATCTCCAGCAAATGTAAAATGGAGCAGCTCAATTAGGGCTATTTGAAATCCTAACTTTTGGGGCTAATCACCTCTGAGAGCAAACACACAGCGGTTTGATTTCAGCTGCGGTCGTTTTTAGGGAAAGCTATGCCCAGAGATAGCAAAGCCCCAAAAGCCAGGCTCACCCCCACCACTCTCACATGCCCCACCCACAGCAATTATACTCACTCAAGCATTCAGGTCCGAGCCCAGCGCCAAATGAGGCCGTTTCACAGCAATTTGACTTCCTCAAGTAAATCTCCGAGGCACTTTGAGAAAGGACAGACTGTTTACTAACAGGCTCTGATTGCTTGTGTGAGCCAACCAGGAGGAAGAGGCACACCTGTCACACACATCAGCCATTGGACCGATAGATATCACACAACTTCAAATCAGGCAGAAAATAAAAGGTAGCTTTAGAGAAGATAAAATGTTACAATTTAGTCTTCAGCAATAGCAGTGTCTAAAATAGAGATACAGATGAAAAGACAGTCATCGTCGAATTAGAGCCGCATTATTCTGTTAATTGCCAATCAGTTTTGTTTAAGTTACTTTAGGGAAATTCCAAGCTAATGTCAACCTTTATAAATTAAAAACTCATTCATTAAAACTTAGCAATTAAAAATATGAATAAAACATTTACAGCCTACTGGTTATAGCCTAAATGTGGCAAGAATAAAAGGTAAAAACTTCTTTCTTAAAGTATTTGCTCATTTTTTTCTCTCCCCCCAAAAGATATTGGAATCGGAACAGAGAATTGATACCGGATTTGATAAACTGAATCGGAATTGTTCAAATTAAAACAATACCCAACCCAATGTTGTCCCAATAACATTGTAATGTTTTTTTTTTTATTCCCTCTCTGCTTTACCACTGACAGCCACTAGAGTGAGTCTAGAGAGTTTAAAGAGGCACAGCGTAACATTTAGCCAGCAGAGGGCGCAGATCCCTGACTCTGTGTTTTTACAACATTGTTTGTTTTTGATGAGAAACTATCCAAACCGGCAAGTTTGGAAGACAAAAGTGTTCTGCAACGCAAGGGTAATTTTAGTGCATTTTGTACAAATATAACTCTGATAGGGTCCAGTGTATAAGCCAGGCTCCCTGTGTTTGAGCTGCTAAACATGTCACTATAATGTCTGCACGTCCCGGCAACAGGAATTATACATAATTATATTGGAGGTTTGTGTCCAGCTGAGGGCACTGTGTCAGTGAAATAAGCATGATTCTACCAATCTCATGTCTAAGAACCATTTAACAGGAATATATTTTTGTGCTACTGGCTAAAAGTTACGCAGGGCTGCTTTAACAAGTGTTTCTATATGTTGTTGCATTTAACAATATTAAAACAGCTCTGTTTTTAAAGAGCTACCTAAAAGAAAATTTATGTTGAAATCATCAAACAAAACAAATGTCCATGTCATTGGAATTTTTTAATATTTTTGGGGGTTTGAGCATGGGTCACATTTTGGGTCAGTTTGGGTCAAAATTTGGGAGTAACAGACCCTTGACCCTAAAATGATCTCTCCACAATTTATTTTATATTGCAACAAAATAAAACATGTGTGTCTTAAAACGTCATTGTAGAAAAGGGAGTGTTGCATCTGAGTCTCCTAAATGAAATATTTTTTGAAAGAGGAGTGTGTGGAATAACAACCATAATCTTTGTATCACATTAAAACTTTAAAATATTAAAACTTTTACAACCATTTTCCCATGGAGGAATGAAGTTGCCTTTCTCATTTTGACATTGCAGATATTAATAAAAAATAATTAATTAGTAAAATTTTGAATAATCATGAAACAGTTTTTCAAAATATTTGTCAATTATCAATTTATCAGGAACATTTATGAAACAAATGACAATTGAGAAGAAATCTACAAAATATACCTATTGCAACCATGCCACTGGGGCCGCTAAAGTTAAAATTTCTTCATATTCCAGGCCTTATTCATTAACCAAAAAAGTAACTTACCTTTATCCAAGATGCATTTTTTGTTTTTCTTTTAAACCTCAAAGACTAATTTTAAATCTGGACGCAGAGGTACGGCCAGAAACAAAATATTATTAAATTAGTATTTTTAGACTGTGTTGTGTAAAGAATAATTTAACACCTCCAGGAGACCACCTTATTTGCCTCGACCTCTCATTGCCATTTGATGATTAACGCCTGCATAAGTAATTTATCCTCACACAGAGAATTTGTGAAATGCGTAAATGAGCCCTCTTTTCTCAACATATTTACGTTGGGATTGAAGCGGCGGGCTTTAGCACCCGCCGACATACTGCCCCAGTGTGCTTTCGCCGCAGCTGTGAGTCCCAGTCCGGGCCTGATAGTCCCACCAGAGGATTTCCATTAGACCACCTCCCGCCGCCGTGCACTTGATCAGGCCCAGGTCTCAGTGCACTCATTCATACTGGCAGTTTGTGTGTGTGGTGGGAGGTGTGTGTGTGAGAGAGCTCACCTCGTTGGTAATGACAGCCCACTGACTAAAAGGAGACCTGTGGTGAGCCAAGGGTATAGATCTTTTCAATATGGCTGCAATCAGGCGCTCAGGACCGTGTCATTGGTGTGCCATTGGCTTCTAAATAGACCAGGTCCACCACTGGCTGGGTTTGAAGCAGGAGGTTGGTATGAATATTGCTGAAAAGACTTGGGTTTCCACTGCAGCATGTGCACCCCATGACAATGACATTACAGAAGTACTGACAAGTTTTTGTTTTTTTATATGAAAGTTAAGTCCTATTTGAGCAGATGTTTTAAATGTAGCTGTATTGCTGAGGAAGTAACTCCTCATTACTAGCGATCCAAAGCCTTGTTTCCTCCAGACTAGTACGAACCAGGTTGGAAAAAGTGCAATAAAATGCGTACCCAAATTTGTTACTGAATGACTCTAGTAACCCTGTGACCATTTAGCGCACTCTCAGAAGCCATTGTCAGCGAACAGTGTGCCGTGCCATCAAGAAATGCAAGTTTAATCTCTATCAAGCAAAGAAGAAGCCTAATGGAACATGATGTCATCCTTTGCCAAAGGAAAATGGGCAAAAAGGAAGACTGTTCTATCGTCTGATGAATCAAAATTTTGGACAGCATGGACAGCAGTGTGTCCTGCAGAATAAAGAGGACATAGATCATCTAGCTTGTTATCAGCACATAGTACAAAAGCCTGCATCTCTGATGGTATGGGATTGTATTAGTACTTATCTGGAAAGGCACTATCAATGCTGAAAAATATACAGAGGTTTTAGAGCAACACATGCTCCAAACCAGACGTCTCTTTCAGGGAAGGCCTTGCCAAGCAATGTTAAAGTATGTTCAAATTAAAATTTAAAATAACCCCACGGGGAAATTCAAGTCGAGAAAAAGGATTTATTGTATTCACTGATCTCAGAATTCCACTGGCTCCTCTGTGTTGTTCAAAAGCCCAATGCAGGGGATGGTCCATGTTGTTCAGTATAGCTTTCATCCTGTTGTTTTCCGTTGCTTTACTACTACAAGTCTCCAAACGAATACCTATAGTTGAACCAGCCCTCTTTATTGTCATACTGCATCCACGTACCACATCCATCACAACAGCATGACTTTACAGTTGAAGAGTCCGGGTGTGGCCTGTCTGCATGCCAGACCATTCACCAGTAGAAAACATTTAGCACATCATAAAATTAAAAATATTGTTTGAGAAGAGCTGGGACAGTTGAGCAACTAAAATCTGACAAGAATGGGACAACATTCCTCTCCCCAAATTCCAGCAGCTGGTTTTCTAACTTATCAGACATTTCCAATCTGTTGAATTCCTCTTGGCTGCTGTTGTTAAAGAATAATGCAGTAACCACATCCTGTGCATTCTCCCTTTTATCCTGTGGGTGACCATTTGGAAGCTGCTATATGTAAATTCAGTTGTTGCACACAATGGCCTTTAGAGGGCGCATAAATCTGAATAATGCTGCTTTAATCACAAGGGAGAGCTGCTGTGTTTGAGCTGTGTGTAATAACTAACTGTAAACACAAGACTTACAGAATGTGTTTTGCATAATCCAGCTTAGGCCAATGCCGAGGCGTGTCTCTCTGAAGTTTCTTTCCTGTGGCACATCATTTATGATTGTAGTGATCCCAGCAGCTCATTATAGCCCATATAAAAGGACAAACCTGCAAATGTTTGTGCCACAGTCTGGAAAAACACTGTTCAATCAAAGCACTTTACTTTGAATCATTCCTGTTTCCTTTGCCGAGTGGTGCCAATGCTTTGAAATCTAAGAAACAGAAAACAAACAGGGCGCTGCTGGTAAAGAAAACACGCTGCATTTACACCACTTTGTCTCTGCGTCCGTCCGCTCTCAGCCCACATTTAGACTGCAGCAACAGACCCCTGACACCCCCACACCAGACAGACAAACAGCACACGGGACAAATATATGCAACAAGGTACTTAATGTGCATGACTTCTGATCACAACAACTGCTACTACAAAGGAGAAGAGTGTGTATTGTACTCTACATACAGTCTTGTATTTTTAATACTTTGCTTGTAAAAAAAATGTATATAACTTTTATAGTGTGACTGTGACCCTGTGCAATTGTATGCAGCACACAAAACACAGGCTTATAGTAGCAGTATGTGATAACACTTAAAATGAGAAAAACCAGGCCAATGATTAACAAAACCAGGGCAAAAAGAAACTACACAATTATAATGCATAAAGGACTCATGAGACAGTAATTGACAAGGCTGTGAACAAATATATCCAAACACACTGCCCAAGAGAAGGGCACAGGTTATTCACACTAATCTTTTTTCTTAAAGCCTCCTATGGACAGATGTTGAACATTAGCACGTGTGCTATAACACTCAAACAATCCATTTGATTTGGTTCAATATATTTGTGTTGTCCATATTAAATAAATAAATAAAATATTCTTATTTTTATGTTTCCTAAAACGGTGCTGGGGCCGCATAGGGCTGTGACGTCAACCTGTTTTTATCCCGCTGCAGAAAGAAATAACAGAGGTGTTTATTTGTGCAACTAAGCCATGTGCTAAGTTTTCATTTATTAACTTAGCGCCAATTCTACTTTCTTTATTACTTTTGCCTTAACGAGAAAAGAGTTTTGATGCTGTGTACATAATAAGTCACACCAGAAGCCGGTGGGATTTTTTTCAGACCACCAGGAGGGTCTCACTAGTGGAGCATAATTGGAGCACAATGCTAATAAAACCTTAAAAACAACTTTAGTAGTCAATTACCCATTTAATGCTATATGCTACTGTGCCCCCATGGATTTGACTGTGGAGCTGCTCCTGTAGGGCCGGTGTAGGTCCCACTGAGGTGTTGGTGCTGTGTGGACACTGTGCAGGCTGGTCTCCAGTCCAGCTCTCTGTATTATTACAGCTGTGAGTGTGCCAGCCGGGGGAAATTTGTCTGCAATTCACCTGAATTAGAAGCACTAACCCGCTCTGTGCAGCACTGCCTAATGGTTTGTTTATTTTGGAGGTTTTGCTTTTAGCAAATCATTCCTTATCTGTCATTTGCTTATTGTCCCACTGAGTAGCTTTACAAAGGGGCTGTGGGACGGGGGTCCACCACATGGCCCCACACAGTTTCACCTTTAGTTAAAACACTAAAACCTTGTGCAGGTAACAGACACACAGCAGCTGGATATGTCTACAACTTACAAAACTATGGATAAATAATATCAACAAAAATATATCAGGTTCATGTTGCTACTGCTGCTACCTCACTACTTTCATATCCTGCTTTTTAAGAGAATATGTACTATATTTAAAATGCTTTTATGTCAGCATTCATTTATATTCTATGTATTACTATTACTATGCTAGTTTTACTATAGGGTCTGAGTCACAATTCACATTCTTCCATATGTTTCATGTATAAATGACAATAAATTAAGCCATGACCAAATATGTGTTTTGACATGCTGTTTTAAACTTGCATTTAATCTTGTAAAAATATAAAACAACCATCAGGTTCAAGAACCACACCTGGATAAAGTAAGGGAAAGACACCAAGGCTTTGTGTAATATTAGCAAAGTGTAGCTATTACTTAAACCAAAATAATGACAAGACATAACCAAAGATGCAAAAGTCCAAAGGAAAATCCTGAGTTTTATGTGCCACCCGCCTTTTCAGCCATCGCCTGTCCCCTACAGGCCTTTGATTTAGATGACTACACTTCACATCTAAATGTAAGTGAACACTGGAAACATACTAGTTCTCACAATTAAACATATTCTGTCCTTGAGAGACATAATACACACTTTACTAAGAATATTACGTAAACATTTTTGCAAGACCGCTCACATCATTAAAAACAATTATTGATTAATCTTAGTAGATGTGTTTATCTTTTAGTGTCATCTGGTTTAGCGGCAGCGTAGAGCCAGATGATTGCTGACAGCTTGGCTAGTTGTTTTAGCGTAAAAACACCTGCACATTGACTTTGGTTTCTTAAACTTTTATGAAACCTTTGTGACTATGAGAACAGTCCAGAAAACATGATTTTTCTCTGTTTGTGTAGCTGCGGCACATTAACTTTCCACAGGCCTTGAATTTAGATGACTATTCCATTTCCTTCTCTAACAGACCTCCTGCATCTTTGTGTTCAACCGGCCCTTGGCACAGGCCTATGCCACATGTAGCAGCACACGGTAAATAGATGTCATCATTTGAGACCTGCGCTTCAGCATTCGGGAGAACCATTAAAGTGAAAATGAGTAAGTGTGTTGTACACTCTCATTGGATCAAGGCCTCGTCACATAAACATCTGTGAGCTGCACTTTGTGATAGAGCTCTGTAAACAGTGAAGCCAACAAACAGATGCAACAGATTTAACTCTGCAACAAATGCAAACATCTGTTAGCATCGCGCAGCTCTTATTTTTAGACTGTTGTTTATAAGAAGCAGCTCAGTGGATCAAAGTTCGGATCATGTGCTCTGTTGAGTGTGTAGGAGTGGGTGCAGTGCCATTCACTTAAAATGTGCTTTTTCATAATATTAGTTTAACTGCTTTAGATAGAGCAGAAGACACTACAGAGAGATTAGACTGTGGCAGTGGTGATTAGTTGTAGGTAGGATTTACTGTAGTTAGGCTATTAAACATTCTATTACCATTTGTAATAACTAATATAACATGGAAAAATAAAAATCCAAACATTTTAGTTAATAATATTTTTGATACTGTTTGTGGCTTTATTCAAGATATTTTAACATATATTTATGTTTACAAATTACAGAGATCAATGTGTTGTATAAGAAAGATAGTCATATCACTTTGTACCAGTAGATGGAGTTATGAGCTATGGCAGTTCTGAGTCTACTGCAACCAACCAAATCGAAAATTATTAAATATTATTATGATTTATGCAGATGCTATGGTAGTTTTGTAAATTACCTCAGTGTTTTGGTGAATCCTGATAAATCTTCTGAGTTTGTCTGACTCTTTTCCAAACACAAATATGTAAATACTAATTTGTTTGTGTACTTCTAAAGACAAATGTTCTATTTTGTGTCTCTACCTTTTAAGGTGATTTCCCTAAAAATTGGTCAGTAGGACTAATTTTCAAGTGCTTTAATCATTTAGGACTCAAGCCACCAGTACATTTATTATTTAAAAAAAAACATACTGCAGGACAGCCTTTTCTTTTAAGAACTGTAGGCTCTGGAACTATCTAAAATTAAGATCATATCTAATTCCAAAAGGTGTGGCTAAAGACAAACCAAACCTGTACCCATCTTTAAATATTGTGATTATTCTGTGAGTGAGTGAGTAAAGAAATGTAAATGTTTTATACTTTGAAAGTGTATTATATCTACAGTATATTGTATTATATTGTATAATGTAGAAAAACAGGGACAGGAGTTTTAAATTAGCATTAGCTATTAACTTTATATGCAATTGCAGGTTTTAAATTTGAAACGTTGTTTGAGTGCATTGTCCCTGACAAATAAATAAATAAATAAATAAATAAATAAATAAATAAATAAATAAATAAATAAATAAATAAGGACCACTGATAAATTGTTTACAAAATCTGTAAAACTTTTGGTAAAACTTGTTATGGGAATTATATATTTTTTATTGTTATTAGGTACTGGTTGCTCTTAGTTCTGCTCATGTCCTGTCTCTCTCTAAAGCTAATTCAAACATAGGCATGGACATAGACATTACTATCCATTAACATTCTGCACCTGGGAACTTGTATGTTGTAACACTGTATGTGCGGCATGATATGAAATCTTATGTATTGTTTACATTGGTAAGCAAAGCCACTCTGTTCCATTGTTACATGTGTAATTTGTTTCATTCTTACAAGAATAAAAACCTAACTATTCATTCTAAATTGTATGCCGTCTCCATCGTCTCTCTCATTGATCTGATCTAAAAATTATTTTAACACAACTCCTGCGAGCCATATCAGGGTCCACAATGTTTCATCTGTTCAACTTGGACCTGTGAGGCTTCATCGACCTTTTATACAAACAAAAAGGATTTGACTTTGACTATAGAAGGATATTTATGTTTACTTTTGGAAAATAACAACAACTTCCACTTTTGCTTGTTGCAGAGTTTTGCTTCCTACACCCTCTGCTGGTGATGGTGACAGCAACAGTTTTGTTTTTGTTTTGTTTTTCAAAATTACATACAGCCCCTTTAACGGTGCTACACAATAATTACATTTAGAGTATAACTGAGTATGAATACAAATGAACAGGCTTACGTTGGACAAAACATTTCTGTCATAACAGTTATCACAACAAGGCCTGATTTCACTGTGGATGACGTGGAGGTAAATTGTGTTCATCTGGCACTGGGAGCCTCCTCAGTACAATGATTGTGGGGAGGGGAGGGTGCTCTTTAAGGTCATGGTTTTGTTGCAGCACATAAGCCCAGTGTTTACCGGAGTATTTTAGGGTAACTCAAAGCCACGCCACGCTTCGACAAGTGTCTTAAAAGGCCTGCACAAAGAGCCTATTTTTAGGCCCAATGCTGAAGTAATCTGTTGGCTCCTGTGATGGGCCCCTCCGGCACACACTCTAAGAGACCCCCACTAACAAGGTGCTGAAGTCACTTAAGCACAGAGTAAGCACACAAACAATCCCAATCACTCGCTGCATTTCCTGGACTCAGCTTTCTAAACAACATTATGCTTCAACTGCCAGAAGCTGCTGTGTTAACGTCTGTGTATCTTTCAACATAGAACTAACATAACACAACTTTCTTGAGTATTTTAATACCATACCTTTAAAGACAGTATTTTATGGCAATGTTTTAAAACATAAATTAATAAATACATGTTTTCTATAAAGATTCAAGATCATTATAAACAACTCAATCACAGTCTGTCCATTATGTTAATCTGAATTTTCCTTCCTTCCTTGGGGTGAAACCCTTGGGGTTAATTTGTCCTAAATATCATTTGAATATCATGAAATGCATTAGTATGTATTTTTAGACCCAAAAGCCTAGAGTAAAATGTCTCTCCATGAAACCATGAGTTAGGCCCAATCCCAATACTACCCCTAACCCCTTGTTTTGCAAGTTCACAAGAGACAAAGTGGTGTCCCAATACTCATTTGGATCAAGGGGTAGGGCTGTATACCCCTCCAAACAGAGCCCACACTTTAAACAAAAGGGTTAGATACTGGATTTTTCAGGTCTCGTATTTGCAAAACTTTTTAAACTTTTAATTTGCTAATGTATAACACTGCTGTCTGTTTTTACGTCTATTTAAATTGATAAAAAGTAGTTGTTTTGGTTTTTGTGAAGGTTGTTTCTTATGTCTTTGACAGGGACTGAGAAAACAGCAGCTGATACTGTTTAGTGCAAGACTCAAGTCAAAATACTCACAATAAACTGTTGATATGATGATGATGACTGATGTATTATTAGACCTTATCTCAACACAACCATTTTTAGAGAAATTGGTCCAAGAGATTTTCTACTGAGTGAAAACTGATGTGAAGTGAAAGGATCCCATTTCACTTTGTAAAGTGAATGGGTATGACCAGACTAAAAAACTGGTTTGTCTGCTAATAGATAACTCAGATGAGCAACTACCTATTGGCACAGGTAGCTGCCAGAGACTGGACAAAATTAAACCAGTATTTTAACAACATGCCATCATATTGGGATTTATTTAAACTCTGATTCAGTCCTGGAGAGGCAGCTTTAGTTGTTTCAAGCTGACGTGTGTGCCTTTCCCCGGGACGTGTAACAGATACCATCTAAATCATTAGGCCTCATTCAGTGCCATGTGCCACTCCAAGGCTCAGGTTGCTGCGACCCTGGGGTCAAGCGGCTGAGAGCTCCCTGACCCCCAGCACTTCCTCTCAATATTAACACAGCAGTTATGTCGTCAAAATCCCTGAGATAGAACATTGCTTCATTGAGGTAATAGCCAATCAGGCGGAGCGGCGCAGAGAGCCCTGATCGGCTCAGGATGGCTGGGCCTTCATGTGGCTCACTAAGGGCATAATGACAGCAAACAGAGGAAGCTAGGCCTCTCTGGCTGAAATTAAGCGGTCATATGCCTGCTGGCTGTAATGCTTTCCTCCAACACAGCTCAGTTAAGGCTCCGAACAGGGGACAAATCCAGCCAGACGCTATTATGAAGATGAATGTAGTGCGGTTATTCAGCAGACATTTACTTTCATGAAAGGCCACCATGGTGACAGGCTCTTACCGAGGAAACTTCACCAATCACCGTTGAAAACATGTTTATATGATTTGTTGTTACTGTTAAGATCTTTTGGAAAGGTTTCTTACTTGGTTATTAATAACATTGTAGGCCATTTCAAATCTTGAATAAAAATGTCACATAAGTAAAAGGTTGAATCTTGTAAATTACACAGGAAGATAATAATTAGTAAAGAATTATCTATAAAGCATTACAGTTACATGAATCCAATCATTAATTTGTCATTTTCTTTTAATCACATTCCTTTATGTATCAAAAACAGCCTACCTCTGGACAATGGCTCACTGTGGACTCCAGGATCAGCTCTTTATTTTAAACAATGTTAAGCAATGAATGTTGATTACGCAATGAAACAACTTGATAGCTTACTAATTGGTAAGTCATTTTTAATCAGTTGTGATTATAACATGTTACAAAATGTTTGCATCCATGCTTTATACTGTCCTTTTATCTACTAACACTTTAAGAATCCATTGGTAATCCATGTCTCTCTAAGGTAAGTATTTCAGCTCACTATTTGGCATGGAATAGGTCACAAAGTGTTAATAGCATCCTATAAATGGGGTACAACTGCATTAATAACATAATTATTAACCACTTATAAAGACTGGTCCCTTATTGTTTTGTAATTTTTTTAAGTGTGAGACCCCCCAGACCCAGAGCTGGAAGTGATTAGATTGTAGTGTGTCTTTACTCGATGTACTGAGCGATGTGTGTCTGAACGCAGCTACATCTGGTCCGTGTGATCCTTGAGCACAACTGAATTACTTCTGCCAAAAAAACTTCTGACATCTCATAAGCTAGTTAGTGTTGAATGTCTTTGCACATAATTGACGCTTTGAAATCGCAATAAGTGCAATCAGTGAAGCGTCCTTTAATCGGTGTGATGTTGGAGTCTTCTGGCAGCGGCGGCGGCCTTTGCCTGGTCTTGCCTCATGGCTCTGGCGGTCTCAGTGACGAGAGCACTATCAGGCCTTTAATCAGGAAAAGGCTGTGTTTGTGAAGTTCTAATGAAGCGTGGACACTGAAGCTCTAAGGGGTGGCCATTGTCACTTCTTTTGGGCTTAATTGACCATGTCAGACTTTATCAACTCCGGCTTATCATTTGACATAAGGGAGCAATACAAATGTAGTAGGGCCGCTCGATGTGGGAACAGTTTTAAAGAAAAAAAAAAGGTCTGGATTACCCTCAACTAGTCAAAAGTAACTAAAGTTTGAATTGACGAAATGGTGCACTCTTCATAATAGATTTGCAATATATTGAACAGCCCTTAAAGAGAGGGTCCATTGGCACTGTAGATGCTAAATGTACGGTATGCTGTGGTTGCCAGTTTATGACTGTGAAAATGATGGGGACATTATGAAAGACAATGCAATATATTCAGAATGCAATTTATTTTTTTTACAATATATTTTTGCTAATCACTCCAGTGTCATTTTTTACTGTTAATTTAATTTAATTTAATTTAACCAAAATAATGTACTTTAATGGTTATATTATGTATTTGTACATTATTATCTATTGTCTCATTAACTATTGAAGGAAGGTCATTGATGTAAAGTGAGAACAATTCTCAGGCCTTTGCTGTTCTCACTTTACATCAATGACCTTCCTTCTGTTTGCAGTAACGTTTCTGTGCAGATGTACGCAGACGACACTGTAGTCTACGTTCATGGCAGGTTCATCTCTCAGGTGGCTGAGAAACTCACAAACTCCATGGTTTCCATCTCCACTTGGTTAAAACACTCATGTTTACAGTTAAACACATCTAAAACAGTAGCAATGTTTTTCCATAAATCCAACTGTCCTCCCGTTGGTGAGCCAGATGTCCTTGTCTCTGGAGAACAGCTGCAGGTTGTATCTGAATAAAAATATCTCGGAGTGTTAATTGATTCTAAACTGTCATTCAAATCACATATTGTTAAGGTCAGTAATCAAATAAAATTCAACATTAGTAATTTCAGACATACTCGTTCTCAAATGTCCACTCAAGCAGCTAAAATGTTTATGCACTCAATGATCCTGTCCCATTTTACAAACTGCTTACCCGTCTGGTCACACGCCAGTTCTACATCTCTAAAACCCCTGCAGTCATTATACAAACGAACAATAACAATTTTAGACAGAAAACCAAACTTTTACCATCATTGTCCAATACTGAAATATAAATATATATATAAATATATATATATATAAATATATATATATATATATATATATATATATATATATATATATATATATATATATACTTAGCTGGGAGAACATGGTCAAATACTCAAATCTATGCCTAATATACAAGATCAGTCTATGGTCTATTATCCCCTCCACTTAGCCAGTTTATTCACATACGTACAGCCGATCACAGCAGAACCAGAGGAGCAGCGAGAGGAGATTGTATCATACCCTTTAGGAAAAGTACATTTGGTTAATCCACCTTCTCGGTCTCTGCAGCTTCTGAATGGAATCACACACCCTCCACCATCCGAAATATAAACACCTACCACACATTTAAGATACAGCTGAAGAAATGGCTTCTTGACAACCAGCGCTGTGAGCACTGACTCTTCCTCTCTCTGCTCCTGCTGGCCTCTTGCCCCATGTTCTGTCCCGTCTCTGATGTTTGATTGTTGTGTAGGCTTGTCTGTGAATGATTGTTTTGTCTGTCGCACTTCTGTTGTATATATTGTGTAATACTTTTATAGATTGTGTGCTATTTCTTTGTAATGTTTTGTAACTAAAAAATAGTTTTAAATTTAGCCTGACTTTTAACATCTGTCATGGGACTACAGATGAAAAAGAGCCTGTTGGCTAACTCTGGCATATTTACAGTCTTCTTTCTGTCTATCAATATGCACTGTCCCTGAAATAAATAAATAAATAAATATTGTCTAAAATAAAGTTTGAAATGTAATTTACTATGGTGATATGCAATTTTTAGCTTTTACAGGTGTTTACTGTTGTCATTTGACATAAAATAACTGTTAAACGGTGTGGGTAACACCTTGGCAGTACACACAGGTCTTTTATCAGCATCTCTAAAACTGGCAAAAGTAAAACTAACCCCAACCTTTTAAAAATCTAGCTTCTCTATGCCTTTAAGCTATAGGCAGCAAACATCACAAAACAAAAAGTGAGTTCTAGCCATGATTCCTGTTCCTGCATCACACTCACATTGTGTAGTATTTTTCATTTTGTTCATTTTGGTTTACCTCATAAGCAAAATACATGAACCAAAGAGTCTCTGATGTGGAGCTGTGCCGTTTGAGGAAAATGTTACAAATGTGGTGATAGATTGTCTGATAATAAAAAATACACTGTGTATGTTAAAATATTTTTTTTGCAATAAACTTTTAAATACATTTAAATTCCTCTTAAGGAGCTGCTCTGATTGGTGTGAGAGTCAGTAGGAGACAGAAAATCTAGGACCCAACATCTAGTGGTAGTGTGGGGTATTACACTTGTTAAACTAAATAATTGTAATCCTGGTATCCTGTGTAATGGGCTGATTTTCTGCAGGTGAATCACAGTTAATCACTGCTTACACATAGGCTGTAATTCTATCTGTGTCTTATGTGTGGATATTTACATCACTGCAGATTTATTTAAAGACCACCAGAGAGTTACAGGCCATAGACAAAAGAAAGGATTTAATGAGCTGTTTAAGAGATTTTTCCTGGAGTTTAAAACTTCAGTCAATTCCAAAAGCATTAGAAGACTCTTTCCCTGAGTCCACAGTTTAATGCTTTTATTTTACACCTTCTGGGTCTGAAATGTTCCAAGTGCACCAGCGCCACAGACCAGTTCCCATCTTGCACTAGGCGATCCATGCTAAGTCTGAACACAACTGACAGTATGGTTACTTCTTACTGTGCATGAGTACAGTTTACTTTCTAGGTTAATCCAAGTCTCACAGCTTTATCAGTGTGAGTTCTAAGTCCTGCTGGTTGCTGTCAGACTCACACGCTTAGAGCAAAGGCTGAGGAGTGCATGAACGCATGTCAATTACAGCCCCATTCTCCTCGACCTCAATGGGTAAATAAACAGCTCCAAACCAGGGCATAATCATCAGAGCCACGCTGGTCTAACTGGCCAATTGAGATGACACATGGAATCTGCATGCAAACGGCCACAACTATAAATAGTCTACAGCAATCAAACTAAATAAATGAACTGTCAGGGCGAAAGTATTTACAACCATGGCAAAATTTTAAGTAATTACAAGTAAATTTGTAGCATTTCTGAGTAAGTGGTAGCAGATAGGGAGGCAGTGGTGTGTGACAAACGCTAAGCCTTGAGCCGGAGAACAAAAAAAAGCCCACTCCACATCCCACACTGACCACATCTCAACAGGGAGGAACGCTTAAGACATCTGCAGAACGATTACACACTTAGCCGCACATCCCCAAACTAACTTCCATCCAAACGACTATTTATTTGTCTCCTGATTGTCTTTCCTGCTTTGGCCAGTTTTGGGTGTTTTCAGATTTTGCTATTGCTGTCACACTGTCAGTTACTTTCTGAATGGAACGTTTTTTTTTTATTGGATGCAGAGATTATACCTTAAACCTGCTCTGCCAACAAGAAACAACACAGTGATAAAACGTCTTTAGATTTGTTTGTGTCCTTTTGATATAACATTAAAAATAACCACTGACGCTAAGTTTAAGGGGAACCAAACAGTAGTAACTTTGAACAAGGCAGAGTTCAAAAGGAACAAAACAGTAAGAATAAAATAAAATAAAACATTGGAGAAAGCATCTAAAGCTGAGCTGAGGAGGAACAAAACAGTGGTAACGTGGCACACAGCAGAGCTAAAAGGGAACAAAACAGTATTAACTACAAACAATAGGACACAACTAAGAAACAAAACAGTGCTAACTAAGAATAAAACAGTGGGGAACAAGAAAACAAAACAGTGCTAACTAAGAATAAAAGATTGCTAACCGGGAACAAAACAAGGCAAAATAAATTTATTTGGAGGTTCTCAGTCATCAAGGAAATCTGGAACAAAGCAGAGCAAAAAAACAACAAAACAGTGCTAACTTTGAATAAAACAGAGTGGAACAAGAGTAGAAAACAGTGCTAACTACAAACAATATATGGCTAAAAAGAAACAAAACAGTGCCCAGGATCAAAATGTGCAAACCAGAAACAAAGCATAAGATCCAGTAGGTGAACCAAGAACAAAACAGTGATAACAAGGAATAAAACTGTAAAAAAACAAACAAAAAAAAAACACAAACTATTTCTAACTTCCCTCCAATGGTCTGGCAAGTTTATTTCTTTGTTTTTTGTCTTCACACTCCAAACTTCTGACCTGTACAAAGTTTTCAGGGACACACCATTCAGAAGGATATAACAATAAAGTGTGCAATGCAAAACTAGGAAACATAATATTATCCCAGGTTCATTAAAGAGTCGTGAAGAAAATGGAGCGTTTTGTTGATTGGAGATGTTTACCACATTACCATATTTGTGCACCATATGACATGATTTATAGACAAGCGTGATAATTTACACAGTGATGGGCTGGTTGATGTGGTTTACTCAGGAGGATTTGCGGAGTCCGCCTTGCTGATTACAGAGCGAGCTGAGCTGCTAAAACAATGCGCACTACTAAAGACAAACGCTTTATAATCAAAGCTATTTTAAGGCACACTCCATCTTTCATTTGGAATAACTATGGCATTTTTAAAGCCCCGTCTTCGTTGCAAATCATAAACACACATAAACATAAGGCAGGGTGAATGGTGCGGTGAACGCACAGTCTCACAGGATTTTCAGTACTATTTTACATTTTCAGTTTTGTGATGGATGCACCAAAGAAATGTTTCCAGCACAGAAGTATATACATTATTTGAAAAACATGTGACCAGCTAATTGTTTCTTGTTTTGTAAGAGCTGGTGGTTTTCTTAACATTTGTGAGGCTCTGGAAGACAAAGTAAAGACCCAAAGGCCACAGGAAATATAATCTGGGTAGTTATAACTTTTCTAACGAGACATTTTTTGAAAATCAGGAAGCACCATTGTGATGCTAATAATCACTCTAGAAAAGAGTTTAAATGGTTTATAGCAACAAAACAACTAAGAGATTCTGGTGCATTTAGTTGTTGCCTAAATGCAATCATAAAATGTGTAAGTGATTGGTCTTCCCATTCAGGCCCTCTTTGAAAACTCATTTTGGCCGTTGGGTTGACTCTCCCTTCACTCATGAATCCGGTTCTCTTGATGGGCGTTGAAAAACAAAAATTAAGTGTTGTTTTCCACTTGTCCATTTTCAGAACTGCCAAAGGTTAAGGAAACATGGCAGCGTACAACAGAGACTCTATTTGTGTTGAAGGCTGTCGGATGTGAATTAAATTAAATTTTCACCTGTTTGCATTAATGTCATTATATATAATCATGGGTTTATTTCTGAGTTAATCCCAACATGCAATTTAGATCTTGTTTTATCAAGAGTTAAATCCTGACTTGCCTTTCATCAGGGATGGTTAAGTCCTAGCTTCGGTTATGGTTTGCATTTGCTAAATGTTTTCTGATGATGTTGTATTGACAATATTGACAATTGACAGTGTAATGACAATAAAGTTGAATCTAATCTAATCTAATCTAATCTATTGATAATGTCAAATCAAAACAACATACACATTTTTGTCACAGAGTTTAAAAGAATTTACACAAAATTTGTGGATGGGTTATCAAACATATGTTCCTAGTAATATTCCATCAATATGTTTTCAGTTGTGTTTATGTCATATATTACTGCATTATTTAACTTAAAAAATAAACAGGTATTTTAAACAATTGCTGTATATGATTTTTCTGACATTAGAAACAATCTAATGGTTTTTGCCTGTTT
The DNA here is from genome assembly GCA_024416835.2 of Perccottus glenii. Taxonomy (NCBI): domain Eukaryota; kingdom Metazoa; phylum Chordata; class Actinopteri; order Gobiiformes; family Odontobutidae; genus Perccottus; species Perccottus glenii. Next base: position 52,507,608 of record CM044546.2, on the reverse strand, counting down.
TTGGCTCTAAATGAAAAATGTGCCATTTTTTAACCAAATAGTTGGAAAAATGTTAACATTAACACTACGTCTGTAGATTGACTGTAAAGGTTAAAACCAATGACAGCCTGAACAAACTGAATAGATGCACATAAGGCAAACTGCTCCGAGCAGCCACACAGCGGCACAGTCAACCTGACATTCCTCTGTAATTAGGACATCTCTCACACGGCACGTTTCTGCGTACCACCGGGAACCCCCAGACGGGACCCTCAGACGAGACCAGGGCCCTGCACAACTCCAGAGGGCAGCCCGTTCACATCTAAGTGAGAGCAGCATGGCCATGAGTGCAGTTAGATTCTTACACTCTGCAGGCATTGTTTCAATGCACTGACGTCTAAATTGTGATCCCACTTGCCCTTTAGGAGGGGCGGCTCACACACTCTCAAACTGGCTCACCCCTCAACAACTACATAAAATAAACAACCTTTATTTTTACTTGTGTTTAGGTGTTAAAAGCTAGGATAGGCCATTTTTTGAGTCAGAAATATGAATCTTACATCTGTAATAACTTTAAGTACTTTAAAAAGATTGCAAAATAACTATAATTTTTTTAAGGTTTTGGTATAAGACTTTCATGTTTATAGTCATAATTCCTACCGCTTTTTTTAATCATTTCATTTTGACTGTTCAACTTGAACTACTTTGGCATTTAATGCCAAAGTTATTCAACTATTCAAATTTCATTTTATTCAAACATTTGTTACAATTCAACTAACAACAAAAAATATATATTCAGATGACTTTCAGAGAATTTTAACACTTGCAACTCACTTTGTCATTTTCAACAATTCAACTTTCACCTTTTTAATTGACAATTATCGAACCATTTTTATCTATAAGATATTCAGACAATTTCAAATAGTTCAGCTATTCAGAGTTGTTATTCAACTTTCTGGACAATTTCAACTATCAATGATCCGGACAATGGGAAATAACTTGAAATACAAAAGAAATTAAACAATGAGCCTTATTAGCTCGACTTAACAGACTCAGATCCTATTCTCTTCACTCGAGAAAATATTTGATTCCAACAATAAATATATAGAAACGTGGTGTATTAATTGTACAACTCAGTTTGTTATTACAGGGCATAGATCTCTCTAAGACACTTCCAGAAAATGCAATACATCAGATACAAAACTCAGCAACACGATCCTGACAATGACTAATAAGAGAGCACACGTTACACCCGTTTCAAATTGATTACGCTGACTTCCTCATATATTATAGTTAAATGTATTGATAACTTTTATTAAAGACCAGTTTACACTACATACTAAGATGCTAGAACACAGAATACAAACCTATTTATTGAATTTGGCTTTATGTAGATAACTTTAATAGATATATTTGGCATCCTTTTCATACATTTTCTGGATTTTCTTTTTGTTGTTTTCTTAAGTGTTTTTCAGTATTGAATTAAATGTAAACTTTAATGTGTTTTTAATTTGTATTGGATTGCAGTGTATAAATAAAAATTTTAATTAAAGATACAGGAATGTTATTGTTGAATACTGGTAAACAATGACATGACGTGGTGACGTGACTTTTTATGCCCAAAGTGCACAAAATAAAATTATGTATTAACAATGTGTCCTAATTTATTTGTATATTATGACATAACATTCTAAATGATCAAAAATATTGTGGGATCACATAGAACCATGAATCATTTTAACACCCTAAAGTGAAGCTGTTTCATACACATTCTCTATAAAAAACACATTATATTGGACGAATTCCCTTTTTTTTTAATTTCACTTAGCTGCCAGTCATTCATTTATTTTTTCATGTCGTCAGCTGAGTGTTAACGTGCTGTGAATCTGCTACGGCTAAGAGCAGCTCTGTGGCTCGGAGCAGGCCCCTGAGAGGACAAGTGATGGGATTGTTTCATTGGCTGATGTCGGAGCACTTCAGCTTCTTGTGTTAGCAATTAGCTAACAATAACAACTCACTTTGATGCTAACCAGGGTGGAAACAGGGTCACAACCTTTAACAGCCGCGCTGCTTCACTCCATTCATTGATCTTACTCATACACCTGGACTGGATGGAAAAATACCCTAAAACATTGACATGAAAGAAGCTGAAATTCTTATAAAGATTAGTGCCTGTGTTTTTATATTTGTCCCATTAGTTCAATTTATAAATGTCTTTAACTACTGTATATACAAACTTTACTTTATTGTCTACTCTGTCTGACTTCATTTATATTTTGAACTATCTAGTTATAGACTACATCGTAATGTAAAATATACATTTCCTCCAAATTTCAAAAAAATTTGGATGTCGTTTATCTTATCTTTTAGTAATAAGTATTTATATTATTAATTACTTTTTTGTGCCTCTTTGGCTTTGTTTTTTCAGCCTTTTACTTTGTTAATCTTTTGATTCTTTTGAAAAAGTAAAAAAAAAAAAAAAGTGGGATCTTCATAAAAGTTCTCAAAGGCCCAGATTTGGATCGTAAGTCATGACTCAGTTGTGTTTTAATAGTCCGACAACAGCTGTCAGATTTATTTTATGAGACCACATCCTTTACCAGTGAAATCAAAACTGAGCACATACTGTTGACGAGGCTGAAGCCATATAGCCTATTGTATTGTTTACCACCATCTAGTGGCACAGATCTGTCATTGCGTTTGTTCGCCTCAGAGATTTCATTGCAGAATTAAGGCAGTAAAAGTAAACAGAAGGAATTATTTTTACTTGGCCCTGTGAACATTTGTGTCTTTAGCTAAACATTGTAACACCTATGTGGTACGGCTGAAGAGGATGGCTAAAAACAGTCTGGCTTCTCCTTCAAATGAATACTCCTTTAATGCTGTTGGCTTGGCTTAACATTCTTGACTTTTTTTGAACTGCAATATATTAGTGGCAAAAAACTGGGATTGAAAGGTTTTTCAGGACTTGTGTGGATGTCACTTCAAACCATGACAATGTGTAGCAGGCAGGACAAACACTTTTAGTCGTCAAAATGCACGTGGAAGAGGAACACATTACAAAATAGGTTTTCCACAATAACTGTATTGCAAAAGTAAACAAGGCGGACAATCATATCATTCAACAACAATATGTTTGTTCCTCGGAATTTTCCATTTCTCAATGTCTTAAAAAAGTGAGCCATGACCTCAAACAGAATTGTCTAAATACAGAAAAATATAGCTTCAGCTCAAAAAGGATTGTAAATACTTACTAGTACTGTAAATAACAGTAAGGGAAGACGGCTACAACAGGAATCATTCACTGCTCTGGCACAGTGGATGCATTAATATCTCAGACATATAAAAATAATGAACCACGACAAAGCAACACACATAATGTACAAACAGGGTTCCTACACGTTTTACACAATTGAATTGCATTCTTTTTCTAGGCTTCACAATGGATATTTCAGACCATATTTACCATCTTAGTTATTATAGTAGCCTACTGTGAGTTAAAATAGTGAAAGAGAATAGGTTGGGGTTTAATTTCCAAGTTTTCAATTTCAAAATTTGTACAAAACATTAAGAATAATCTGCATTTACACAAAACAGAAAAAGGTAGTGTACATGCCAGGCCAGTAGGTGGCACTGTAAAGACCACAGCAAAACACTACAGTGATTACGCACAAGGAGGCAGTAACAAACAAATTCTAAAAAAAATTGAAATTTTATTTTGTAAGAAAGACATGTTTCATGGATGAGTTCATGAAAGAGTCTTAAAAATGTTTTTGTATTTGTATTTTGGTAATTTTATTTTATATCCTTGATGTAAATTTTGCCAAAAAATATATAATTGCTAATATTTTATATTGGGCTGGGGTTTCATATTATTTTCAAGGAAATGCCATTTTGGAGTTTACATAGCAAGACTGCATCAGAAGTTTCAGAAAAATAATGTCTAGACAGTTTTCAAATTCAGTTTCTGTTTCAGGACCTGAAATTGCAATTCTTAAATATATTAAGTGCTAAATTGTAAAAGAAGTCTGTCTGAAAAGGAAAACTTCTTTTGCATTTTTACTCAATAAATGTCACCTAAAATATGTCTTTAAACTAGCAAGTAATTTCATCCATAAGGAAGGTAACTCATAGATGGCCAATATACTATAGCTATGGCTATACAAGGAATTTCATACATACAAAATACGGCCAAAGGTCTCAAACAAAACATTTTTCCAAATTGTTTTCCAAGAATTTACAGACATGAATTACATTTCCGTAGTTGCAAATATTGCGTAGGAACCCTGTACAAAGAAAACCTGAAAAGATATCCCACTTCCCATCTGTGTGGGAACTAAACACTGCAGCACATTAACTGTGTTCAAAATATCCCACCCAAAATCAAAAAGAAAACAAGACAGAGGCCACAAGATAAAGACGAAAAGAAATGTTAGAGTGGAAATGTGGACAATGACAGTAATAAGAACAGGAGTGAAGTTAAGACCATGGATGTATCATAAGAACTGGATGTAGGACCGCCCCCTCTGCCCAATTACATACTGGCAGAAATCCAGAAACGTTTTCACATAGGAGACTTTATGGTGAAGATTTTGATCAACTTCCAAAGTGGTCAGATATAGTTAGACATATTAGACAATGAGCAACTCTTAATAAAAATAAACAACGGCCATGACTGACGAGGCATCCAGGTCTTTTAATACAGCCATAGTGGAGAGTAACTGCCATTTTGAAACACATTGCTGTTTTAATCTTTGTGATGCCTCCTAACCACACGTTCACACATACATTCCAAACATAAAAGAGAAAAGAGAAAACAAAAATTCTGCTATGGGTAAATTCACAAGTTGATGAAATATTCCAAACCAAAACTCTTTAAGAATTGTACAAGTATAAAAAAGCTACAAACATTAATAAATTACATCACTGACACATAAACACTTCACAAGGTGCTAGTAAAATAATTCCGAAACCCTTCAGGTTACTAGAACTCGAACAAGAGGCTGGTCGGAGAAACTTTAAGTGTCTGTGGTTGTGTTTTTTTTTTTTTGTTGTTTTACTTTGTACATAATGTTTCCTCAAAGCTTCGTCTCTTGTTCAGAACAGAAATCACAATACAATTAGCTTTGTGTATGTAAGGCCATATGACAATAAAATGTGTTACTTCTTCAATTGTTTTCCAGGCAACACCTTTTAAAAAAAAAAAAAATAAGGTTTAAAAATAATGCTATTAAAAAGGAAACATAATTGAAAAGGACTGTACTGTATATTTATATATATATTTATATATGTATTTATTTATTCAAAATTAGCAAAACCAGTAAAAATGTAGAATCAAGCCTTAAGGGGAAAAAAATACAAAAAAGTAGTAATTCAAAAGGCTATGTACAAGCTACATTCTCTACACTGTACTGTGTGACATTTTAAAAATGCACAGATGTTGTGGTGCTGCCTGCGAAAGCAAAAGAAGACAGAAAGTATCCCCATGTAACGGCAGACCTGCCATGGTTGAGGCTTATCATTAAACCCAGGGGCCGCTTTAAACCGCTAAATGACATTAGACCAGCCTTTATTTTGTTTTTGCATAAACGTTAAGCTAGTGTCAGTTAAAGTAGCTTTGACGCTGCACTTGCTAAAGGGTTGTCTTCCATAAAGTAATTGAAAAATCTGACAGTGAAATACAGCAGTTCTGATTAATTAAGATCTGATGGCTTGGCATAAAAATTAAGATATTAAGATTATAAAAGCAGACTCTATATGCTTTGAAAAAAGATGTTAATTTAAAGAAAGCTACAATGCTAAAATTAGCTTAGCAGGATATGTACAATGGACAATGGAGGTAAATGGACAACTATTATGTTGTTAAATTCCCAAGTTCCCACATTATATTAGCAAGCTAACACGTGTTAACGATTACCTTCCATAGTCAATTTGTAAATGGTTTATTAAATGATAAAAGTCATTACTTTCTGATTAAACACCTTTTTTTTAGGCAGAACAGATAATAAAAGTATGTTAAATTAGCTAAGTCAATCATGTCAAACTAAAGTCACACATTAGTCTTTGTGTGGATAAATAGTTAAATGAACTTAAATGTATTTATTTTTAATATGGCATTGTTTGCCCTGGAAATTTAGAGTCTTACATTGTAAATTAGAGCAAACATATATATATTATTGCATATGTACAGGCCTATGATTTATGCAAGACCCACAACTCTATTCTTGGTAACGTACAGCCAATTGCAACCTGCCACATTATCATATTAAAGCAAGGTACAACCATATTAGTTATTTTATGTGAGTATTTTGAGCTTTCCAAAGATTTTGAGTAACAGTAATAAAAAAGATTTTTTTTTTTGTTATTATGAACCGTGATTAAAATGGATAAGTCATGTTTTTTACTCTTTTCTGATGGAGTCCAAGGTAACAGAAGCCTAAGTATGGCCTTTCATTTACATAATTCAACTGAAAATAAGTTTCATTCATGTTGCAGAGACTGGTCAAACACATAAGACAGGTCTAAAACAGCCCCAAGTGCCACAGTCCTATGTCATCCAGCTCACCGCTCACTTTGTGCTTTATAGTCGCTCTTTCAAGTCCTGCTTGTGGCCTATTATTTCTATCTACCTCCAATAAATAAATATTATTCCTGATAGTGCTTTGCAAACGTAAGTGTTGACTGAAAGCATAAATGCGAGGGGTTGACTCCAATCAAACCAAAGAAAGTATAAATGTGAGAGGCAAAGTTCTAGAGTCTAATCTCTGGGTATGTCCACACTAAAGCATTTACATTTTAGAGCAATGTTGAAAGGAAAGCAGTCATTAGTGTTGTTTAAAAGATGTCAGCTCACAATGTCACAGTTTGACTCAAACACAGAAGTCTGTGTCATGGTTCTCAAATGTCTCCGTCTTAGTCCATTCACACTAAAATTCAGCTAGAAGGTTTCAGTTTTTACTCTTGAAATAAAAACATATTAGTGTGGACATAGCCTGTGTGGCAATGATAAGCTGCATCCATTTGGTATTTGGTTAAAGGATATACACATAAGACCCCAAACCCTGACCTAAGCGCACATGCAACTGAATACATGCAAGGGATACTTTCAGAACTCTTGGAATGACTGCAATGTACTTATACTTCATGTTTTAGCAACCCCTGATAAACTGACAGCTTTAGTAAAATGAGACACGTTCTCTTAAAAAATATTTATAGTAGGTTCTGTACACTTTAATATCTGAAAGTTATAAAGTATAAGAGGAGGCAAAAACCTATTTGAGTGATGTTCTTCTTACAAATTGAAAAATGCATGATTTCCTCCCATCTCGTCCTGTTCTTGTTTCAGTTTTTTTTCTTGTTTATTCGGTGAAGTGGGGGTAGGGGTGTGGGGGGAGTTTTGGGATGGGACCCAGTCCGCTGCATGCTACAGGAGGAGCTTTCCATTTCGATGGATCTTTAAAATCTTTCCAAGTCTCTGTTTGGCTGTGGCCATGCCTTTCTTTAACCGCTTTGCTGTAAAGAGAACAGGAGAAAAGACATTTAATACAAATCATACCAAACTCATTGAATTTTAATTAATCAGGGTGTTCATTCTTTTTATTTTCCAGGTAGCAGTGAGTACATGTTATCTACAGTAAATAGGGACGAAGCAAAGTTTTCCTATACCTAGATTATGAAATACTGTAAATGATACACTCAGGTTGTCAAGAAACATCAACAGTTTTAAATTCCAATCAAGGAACATTTTATACTATACTATTAATGTAACATATAAGGTGACTAATGCTATAATGGTCTCTGTATCTTTCACTGTTAAATAGTTTGAGATACTATAAAGGGATTTTTATTTAGAGTTTAGAAAGTATAATATTTATAGTATGCTAACAACAGTTAAATATGACACCGACTTTGACTACACAATTTATTTGTTTTGTATCTGTACTTGAGTAATTTCCACTGAAAACTTTTACTCTCTCCATTTACCCAAATATGCACACACACTTTTGGTTGATTATATTTCCAACCTAATACATTTAGTGTTTCCCAACAGCAGTTTAAAACCAGTTTTACCGTAAAATCTAGAATGGATGGCCCTTTTATCAAGGATAATTGAGAACCTTGATGACATAAACGTAGCAAGATGAGACAATATGATTTGATTATGGTAAAAGTCACTTAAATAAGATGTCCAAGGACAACAATCAGCCACTATGAAGGGCATCCTCCCTATCTGTTATGTGACTCTGCCATGGCAAAGAGTTGGCAGTATAAGAGCTCTAACCTTACGCTGCAGCTCGATTCTCGTTGTGTCCAATGATGTGGCAGTACTGACAGCACTGGGCGTGTTTTAGGTTTGAGGATGTAGCAACCGTTTTACCGTTACAAACATAAACAACATGGTTCTGCTCCAATTGGATAACATTTTGGTTGATAAATCTAATCACAATCAGGTATTCATTTAAAGTACCTGCCCTTTTGCAAACACTTGCAACGGGAGCCCTCCCAGATGGTTCTGTGGAACAGCCTATGTTCTGTGGAGCAGTTCTATCTGGCAGACTCAGGTTATATGAGCTTACCTTTGGAGTCTGGAGCCCCTGGTCGCTCTCCTTTAGCCAGACTACTGCTGTTGGTGCTTGTGGAGTTGGTGCTGTTGTTGGGGGAGGACAGAGACGGCCGCCTATGGCTGAGGAACACCCCCGGGGCCATGGGTTGGGGTCCCCCTGGAGACTTGACCGTCCCGCCGCTGAACTCATGGTCCGACAGGTTACCGTCGTTGGAGTCCTGGTTGTGATCCGGCGAACTGCTGTCCTGAGAGAGTCTTGGGGGATCCTCTATCACTAATGTCTTCTTTTTGGTACTCTTCTTCTTTTTCTTGATTTTCTGTTGCTCCTCCTGTTAAATTAAAGTTTTATGAGTAATGTGTTATCTAGGGTTCCTACAGATTAGTCAGAAAAGCATGAAATTTGTTGGATGTGAAAATTCTAATTCACCCATGTCATTGTGCACAAAAATGTAAACATGTAAACGTGCTATTATCTAGTTTTGAAGCTTTAAGTAAACTGTATTTGAGAGTTTAGTTATTTAAGTTTCCATGACAAAAAGTAAGTTTGCTGTACTCCAGAAGGACCAAAAAGCCAAGCAATAATGTAACTATAATTTGTATGAGCTGCGGTTCCAAGCAATAATCTTCTGCCAGAGATTGGCCGCATAACGATAACAAACAACTGGATTTTGTAATCATGTATTTATATATTTCAAGCTATTTGTATTCAGATGTCAAATACACTGTGAGAAATCTACTGAGAAACATTTGAGAACAAAATAATAAGAGCTTGAAAAAATGTGGAATTTTAAAAACAAAAGCGTTTCTCCTACCTGATGCGAGAGCTTGGCGGCAGCAGCGGCCAGGCCTGTTTCTATGGAGGCCACTCGTGCTCCATCTCTGGCTGGCCTCTCCTGTCGAGGGACTGAGGGTCCTACACGGGCTGGTGTCCCAACAAAACACCGCTTAGAACACATGTAAGACAATCAACTGTTTTCACATGCACCATGTTGTGGTACCTACCCGTGGGACTGTACGGCGTGTCGTCACTACTTTTCCGCTTTTTCGATCTGGATTTGAATACAGGATTATCTTCTTCTGATTCCAACGAGGGGTAAACTGCAGATGAAATGGCGAAGTAATGTCATTTGATCAGATTATGTGTACATTTTTGCATATCTTTAAACTTTATTGTAAGAAGCAAAATCCATCAAAACAGAGAATGTCCCAAGAACAAATTGTATTTATGGGTTGAACTGCTTTTGTGGACTTGTTAAAATGTTATTTTAATTCCACAATACTGTGAATCAAAATGATCAAGCAGACTTTTAGCTTTAATTTGAGAGTATTTACAGGTGAACGCTGTAGGAATTACAACAGTTTGTATATGTGCCTCCCACTTTTTAAGGGACCAAAAATAATGGGACAATTGGCTGCTCAGCTGTTCCATGGCCAGGTCTGTGTTATTCCCTCATTATCTCATTTACAAGGAGCAGATAAAAGGTTCAGAGTTCATTTCAAGTGTGCTATTTGCATTTGGAAACTGTTGCTGTCAGCTCTCAATATGAGATCCAAAGAGCTGTCACTATCAGTGAAGCAAGCCATCATTAGGCTGAAAAAACAAAACAAACCCATCAGAGAGATAGCAAAAACTTTAGGTGTGGCCAAATCAACTGTTTGGAACATCCTTCAAAAGAAAGAATGCACCGGTGAGTTCAGCAACATCAAAAGACCCGGAAGACCACAGAAAACAACTGTGGTGGATGACCGAAGGATTCTTTCCCTGATGAAGAAAACACCCTTCACAACAGTTGTCCAGATCAAGAACACTCTCCAGGAGGTAGGTGTATGTGTGTCAAAGTCAACACTCAAGAGAAGACTTCACCAGAGTGAATACAGAGGGTTCACCACAAGATGTAAACCATTGATGAGCCTCAAAAACAGGAAGGCCAAATTAGATTAGATCAACAACATCTAAAAAAAGCCTTCACAGTTCTGGAACAACATCCTATGGACCGATGAGACCAAGATCAACTTGTACCAGAGTGATGGGAAGAGAAGAGTCTGGAGAAGGAAAGGAACTGCTCATGATCCAAAGCACCACCTCATCAGTGAAGCATGTGGTGGTAGTGTCATGGCGTGGGCATGTACCCAGCATCTGGTGATGTCTATGCGTTCCAGACTTCAGGATGTAATTGACTGCAAAGGATTTGAAAACAAGTATTTGGTCCCTTAAAAAGTGGGAGGCACTTATACAAACTGTTGTAATTTCTACACCGTTCACCTGATTTGGATGTAAATACCGTCAAATTACTGTTAAAGGTGGCAATACACAGTATTAAGAACTGTATGTAAACTTTTGATCAGGGTCATTTGGGTAGTTTCTGTTGTTATTATGATTTGAAAAGTGTAAACACAATTGTTTGATAATAAATGGCTTCACCCAACCACTAACTATGAGTGAAAGAAAAGTTTTTTGTGTTATCATTCATATTCTCTGAAAAATGTCACATTGTTACATTTGTGACATTTGTCACAAATGTAACAAATTAGCAATAGGATAAAACAGGGATGCAAAGCTTATGACATGTAATTTAGCCGACCAGTTGAGGGAAATCTTTTTTTTTCCGTCTATGCGATACACATGATTGGAACCCAGCTAGGTCAGGTCTGCAGAAATTAGGAGCAAATGGGAAAATAATGATAGTGCTAACAGGTGCTGTTAAAAACAGGCTGCCTGCTGATGGATCAACATATGGCTCCTTAAATCTAAAACTTGCTTGCATCTTTTCATTAACAATAGATGATAGGGATTGTGTTTATTTTTTCGAAGCTTAAAATCCATCCTCTGGTGTAGCTCCAATTTGTGAATGTTTTCCACTGCAGAATTTTTCTATGAACTCCATCCAAACCCAGCTGCTGTGGTCCCTCCCAGCTTGTCAATAAGCTATTAACACCAGTTTTCAATTGGTAGTTTCATGCTTTTTAAACTTGTAATTACAGTTGCATTTGTTGGTCATAGAACAAACGTCCTCAATCTGAAATCCTGCATTTAACTTGTAGAGGCTGGCACTCTTTTTGTCTTTTGTAAACAGGCCATTTCTAATCTTGATGGGCTAATTATCAGATATTAAATCAATAGATTGCATGCAGATAGAGAGGCAGTGCACAGCTGCCTCACAGCTGCCACACATGCTGCTGTTGGAACCTTCTACTCCTGTCCTGCATGGAAACACACTGTGTGTCTTTATTCCTTCATTATGTGACATGTGCTATGTGTATGTAAACTGGGCCGGAGAGACTTTGATATTTTTTAATTTTCAAATAGTCTCCACACTACAACATTTATGAATGCTAAAAAGCTAATTAAAACAAAACAAACTTTAAGTGGCATGCATTTTCTGGTATACTATAGAGGCAGTTGATATTATTTTACAATATTTGTAAGTAGAAAAAGGAAAAGCCATATTGAGCAATAGAATTAAAAACAAATTTAGTTTTGTATACAGTATATATACAGCTCTGGAAAAAAAGAGACCACTTCAAAATGATCAGTTTCTCTGGTTTTACTATTTATAGGTATGTGTTTGGGTAAAATTAACATTTTTGTTTTATTCTATAAACTACTGACAACATTTTTTTGCTGATTGCTAGCAAAAATTGCAGTGGTCTCTTAATTTTTTCCAGAGCTGTATATATTAGAAATAACGCAGTTTAATGTGGCATAAGTGTAGAACAGAAAAGCAATAAAATAATGGATCTTTTCACATACCGTAGTCTGAGTCTTTGAAACACGCATCCATGTGGTCCTGGTCATCATAATCCAGGCTCTCGATACTGCTGCTCTTCCTGGGTTTCTTGGGGAGACGTTTGGGTGGTCGTTTGCTGTTGTTGCTACCGGTGGTGGTGCCGCCGGACTTCCTGCTGGCCTGTGTGCTGTGCGAGTTGCTCCTGGACTGGCTGTTGTTCCGGGCCTGGCTGTTGCTCCAGGGCTGCTGTAAGCTCTCTGAGGACGACAGGTTGGCCATGGACAGCATGCCCTGAATGGCCTCCTGTGTGCTGGGAGACGCAGGTGGCTGACTGTAAGTACGCCAATAAAAAATACATAGCAACACAGCCATTACACCGCGGTCGCCGTGACAGCAGAGCTCAGTCACAAAAATCAAGTGCTCATCAATTAATGTGACTTGAATGAGTAGACAGAAATTGAGTAGAGTAGCCAAAATCTGTACTCAAGAAATTATTTCAAAGTCATCTAAAAATGTATTTATTTTTTTACATATTTTTAAATGACAAATCAATGGCAACACAAGATTTTGGTTTGGTGACTCAACTTTGCCATTTACTGTTGCATTTTAACAGCTTCCCATAGTATCTTGTTTTCATAAATTTTTAATTTTAAATAAAAAATGCCAAAATATGATAATAAATGTTGGTTTGGTTATTATTATATAACAATCATCTGTGTTAAATGCCGCTTAACAGATGCTGTTTCTTTTTTGGAGTACCAAAACAATTTGAGAAATTACCATATTTGAGCTGTTCTCCTTCTTTCATTGCTCATTTGTAGCTTTCAATGTGGTGGAAACAGACCATCAAAAGTCAACCAAAACAGCAAACAGAAAAGGCAAGAGAAGGGAAGAGCCCGGAGCCACGCAGCTTTTGATAAATTAGCGCAAGATGAAACAAACATAGGTTTAGCACAAAGTGCTGACAGGATCTGTGCAAACTGTTACTTCAGTCTCCAGTTGAGTTTTTAGGTTTGAGAGAGTTACAAATACTGCCATTTTATACCATTATATCTGTCAGTGAGTGGCCATTTGTTTGTCAGTGACTCGGCCCATTAGTGGGCTTAAGAGCTAAATACTCATTAAAGGGGCATGGGATAGGTCCTTAGGGAACCATTTATGAGCACAACCTGGTGTTTCCACTTTTTTTCAGAAAGTGTTATGGAACAGGGTTAGTATGAGACTCTTTGGTACTGGACCCAAAAAGGTTTGTGTTTGGAGTGGAAGTAGCACCATTTGCTAAGTGTGAGCAGTGTTTTGGTGTGGAGGACGATCATGCTGAGATGTCTGAGGGTAAGTCTACCTGTTGGTGCTGTAGTCAATGCCCCCCACTTGTTTGCTGGCCTGCAGCAGATCCAGGATGCCCGCTGCGCTGCTGCCCTTTTTCTTCACCTTTGAGTTTCGATTTTTAGCTTCAGGTTTGGCTTCTGTGTCTATGTGAAGAGTTTCTTCGTCTGACGAATCAACACTCTGATGTGGAAATAAAAAAGAGAATTAAAAAGCAGAACTACCACCTGTATTTGGCCAACAGGAGCCACCGTGAACACCACTGGCCACGACTGATTATACACAAAGAAACTGCAGTGATGAAGGTAGGCTACAAGATGGAACACTTTTAAATGTAGCATTTGCTGGAGCAGAGCTAACAAACATGTTGGATGTCTTTCTGAAGAAAACTACGAAATCAAGAGTGTGCAACTATTGTTTTCCCAATAAGTGACTCCTTTTTGGGAGTTTACTTGGCCTTTTCAGGAACCAAAGAAGAATTTCTAATGTAAACAAAAGAGATTTCAGACAGAACTGTTCCAATGACATCTTACTGTGAAAGGAAAAATAAATTGGTTAAAATATCAAAAGTAATAAAAGTAAAAGTTTAACTTTTTTTCCTCAAAAACGTTTTGTATATTAATCTAACTAATTACTCTCTGACATAAACAAATTAAAAATTTCACTCTAAACCCATTACGAATGAGAAGGAAAATCTTTTCCTCATTTTTCAGACTGGTTAGAGTCAAAGTGCTGAGAGTAAGAAGATGAAGATTATAATATTCTTTCCAGAAAGCAGTCATTAGTACACATGAGAGAATCTGGCTACAGTTTGTTTTCACCTCTTCCTCCATTTACACCACAGCTATTTCCCTCATCAGTGAGCAGTGGTTACCCAGAATACATTCTTTTTGTCCTCTTGAACTATATCAATCACATGGCCCTGATTTCTACTGCACCAGCTTACAGCAAAGTCATCTTAGTTTTAAAGTCAAATCTACTCGCATTTGGTCAATTAGATGTTCAAAGATCATTAACGTGCAAAATTAGATAATAGTACTTGCCTTACTATCCAAAGGTTGGAACTTTGTTTTTTTGGCTGGCTGAATGGGTTCTCTGATGTCCGACAAAACTAAAAAAGCAGAAAAAGAATTTAAGACAGACAACAAATGGCTGACTTTAATGGATTATTATTTAAATGGAACAATGTGCATAGAATCATAAAATCCACATTTGTATGGCGTATTAATATCAACATAACACCAACATGATCACAGACTGGAGGCAAGTCCTGTTCTGGAGTCATTATATGTTTGTTCTCAGAATAATTTTATATTAATCTGTATTTAAGAAGTTGTTGTTGACTGGCTGTTAATTAATCATAAAATGCTGCCCTCTGTTCAACTGGGTAAAATGTGGTCTGATTAACAGACTTGTAGCGGAGAGTACTCACATGACAGGTCTCTCTTAACAGTGGTGTTCTTTTTCCGTCTGATGGGGAACTCGTCAATCTTCAGCTCGCCCTCATCGGACACGTACTCGTACTCGTCTCTCACCGGCTTGGCTTTGTCCTCTTTTAGGTTTTGTAATGATCCAAAAACACTTGAGTTGGTCTGAGGTTTTAGCGTTTTGGAGCTGTGGAGGAAACCGCAGGACAATGAGCCACTGATATGAGGATCAGCTGAGCACTCAAAGTGAGAAGACCTTGAATTAGCTCTAATGGACACTGTGCTGAGAGCCACATAGCTCAATAATCACCACAATAAAGCATATGGTAATGCCACACTGTTCAGAAATACTTTAGTGCATACATACCCGAGCAGTTTCTTGTGAGACATAAAGCTGAATCGTTCTTTATTGCTTGACAGAGGTGTTCTGTCAAATTTGCATTCCTCCTCCATTTTTAACAAAGAATCTGGTTTACTATTCTGTAAAAAGAAGGACATAAAAAACAACTTAGGCTCATTTTGAAAACTATCCAAAGCGGCAATTCCAAATCTTTGTTACAATTTGCTGCCGTTTATTATCGATTTGGATCGAGGCAATGAACAAGGCACCAGTCCAACAACAATTTGCCATCACAGCTGCCAATAAACTAATTTATGACCAATTCCAATTTAGGGGCCACTTCTCACCGCATAAGAAATTTTTTCTAAACAAAATGCACTCTTGGAGGAATATATTCAGGTGCAATGTCACACAGCTCTTCAACATGGACATGGTAGACAGTGTGCATCTGCTGCGGCCAAAGACATAACCATGTGTATCAAAAATGTGTATGATTTAATATACGCAAGCCTAATGGTTTGCAGCACTGGTGAAGCTTTTAGAACTGTTCATTGTTGCTTTGTCATTAGCTGAGAGACAGAAAGTAACTATTGTCTGGGTGGCAGTGAAACTTTACATCTATCTTTACTTTATGTCATAAAAGTTGTGTTACAGGTGTTGTTAAACAAAGCACCAGGCAGAAACCCAAAGTTACATTTTGAAGTGTCTGGCATTTGGGCTGCGTGTATAAAAGAGGAAACTAGCTATATTTATTAACAAGGGCCAGGCACAACACAACCTCTCTTTGCATTTGGGATCCCTAGAAAAGAATACAAAACATTCTAAAGCATAACACAGAAAACAATACATAAATACAAGAATGTTCTACCGGTGACCTAAATTTCAGGACAAACATTTACATTAATAAACTAATTAAAATGGGTCTAATGGTTGATCCCTGTGTAACTCCAATAGAGCATTTAGCAAATGAATACCATATTAAGTCAGGGGACCATCAAAACCATTTATAATCTATTATTACAAAGGTACTAATATAGCAAAAATGTGGCTAAATGAAGAGGAACAAGCCAGAGCTCTTCATAACAAAGCATGAGCAAAATAACATTTAATACAGCAGTACAATGTTATGTACTGCACTGCTTTTAATATCTACCATCTTAAACTCTTCATGTTAAGTTGAGTACTTTCCTAATGCACAGGCACCACCTTGTGACTTCATGTAACATTACAATACTGTGCTCTGAATGTGGTATATTGTAAGCAAAGATAAAAACTTAGGGTTAATTCTCTGCATATTGCACAAAGAAGAAGAATCCAAGCTGTATTGTATTAATAATCTGTGATGGGGTAAAGATGCCGTTTCCAGTGACCTTGGAGAACATCGAAAAAGTCTCCGGTCCATCTGCAAATGCTTGGGCTGATGTGAGGAGCAGTGGGATTGATCCTTGGAGGCACATGCAGCAAACATTCCACAGCAGTTTGGCATTGAATTTTCCATGAAACTAAATCCCCCTAATGTCTTCCGTTCAACAAAATTACACTTATACTCTGTAAGGCCTTTTCCTATTGTTCTGCGACAACGATAACAACAAAACCTTTTTAGAAGATGAGGGCACATGCAAATACTTAGGAAGTAACATGGTGTAATTCCATTCGGTAAACTTTGGGAGGTTGAACATTTTTGGAGCAGTGCTGATGAGCTGCAGGCCTCAGATGTGTGAAGTGTGATTTAGAACACATTATTTTTGCTGATTGCTTTGAAGTGTGCAAATCTCTTGTTTATTTCTATTCACTTATCAGCTGGTAGCCTTCATAACTGTACTGAAGCACGAGATCCCTGTTTATTTTACCTTGAAAATATTATGATACAGCAACAATAAAGAAAAAAACAACGACAAACAATCTTACCTTATACTTCCATTTTGCTTCTGTCTTGTTTTTATTCTGTTCTCTGATTTCAAACTTGTCCACACTGTTCTGCTTTGAGGTTTCTTTCTCTGACGGACTAAGAACACTTTTGACAGCCTGAAATAGGAAAAGAATGAAAGATAAACAAGTTAGGTTGAGTTTATTATACATATTCATATATGAGTTAGGCCAAGTCCATACAATGTCATGCTAATATGAACAAGCACAGAATCCTTTTAGCATAAGACCACAAGACTAAAATAAATGTTATGGTGATGTGCTAAACATTTATCAGTTCAAGCACACCAGGAGTTTAAAAAAATTAAAAATCTAAAGATTTATATTCCCCAAATTTCTTGTTTTGTTTGTTTTTTCTCAACATAGTAGGTGGAAAAGCACTATATATAAAAAAAAACAAAACATTTGGGCTTCTTGTCCACAGTTGCAGGCCACAAGATTGAAAGTTTACAAATAAAGAGATTTCTTAAAAACTCAGGCTAGCGCTATGTTCATGTTGAGACAAGTTAAGTGGAGCATTCATGATACAGTAACATCAACGCTGAGTTCATCTTTTGTTGTTTTGCCAAATAATCATGCACATGAAGCATTAACAATCTGATGACAGTGTGTACCAGGTTTTGTGCATTAGTAGCTCTGGGAGTAAGAACTTATATCACACAGATGTCATCACCCTGAATTGAAAGGTTATACAGCAATTCAAAATCATTGTCCATCAACACACGAGACACATCATCATTTTTATCTTTGGTATCCATGTATTGTCGATGCCACCTAGTGGACTTAAGTACATGTACGTGTTAGAATTTTGTCTCTGGGATAAATAAATTGTATTTTTCTTATTATTAGAAAAAGGATTAAACTGGACTTTGATTCCCATCCAAGTGGTGGAAAAGCGGTAATAAATAAAATATTTAAAAAAGTGTTGTCCATCTCCTAACCTTGGCCTTCTTGGACTGGTCCATTTTACTTAGGATGTCCTTGGCGTGGGATTCAAGCGCAGCAAAGCTGGAAGGTTTAGGAGGCGGTGACATCTCTTTTGTTTTCTTGGCCTTCTTCTTCCCTCCTTCCTTAACTTTGGGAACCTTGGGTGGCTTAGGGGCTTTGGGCATCTTTGGGGGTTTGGGGGGTTTGGGAGGTTTCTTTTTCCTGGTCTTTTCTCTGCTGGGTGAGGGGACATGGGCTGGGGACACAGGCTCTTCAGGCTCAGAGTGGGTCGATAGAGGCTCCTCCACTGGGATCTTAATGCTCTGCTCACTTTTAATGGCTTTTGTTGCATTCTAAAGAGAAAAAGAAAACACAGTAAGCTATAGTGGTTAGAAAATGTAACCTAGATAAGTACATCTGTAATGACTAAATCTTGGTCTAAAATCATTACTTAGTGCTACTAACAAATAAAACTATAAACATAATAATAAGGCACCAAGCAACTAAGAAACAACCAAAGCATTATAATAACAGAAGAAAACAGTACCTCAGACAGTCTGATCTCTTTGGCAAGATCCTTAATAAGCTGTGAGGGCTTCATGTTCTCTGGGAGCTCATCTTCGTGTTCCAAAAGAGCCTTTCAAAAAGGGTTAAGAAATAAAACTGTCTCTACTGTTGACAGATGAATCCATAATATAATGTGTTGGTAATGTGTTGTTTACCTGTTTTTTAGTCCAAGCTCTGAAGGCTCCATTGATGATTTTGGCACCGTGTATGAGATAAGGAGCTGGCTGCTTATTGGCTTTGTGTAAAGCTATAGAAAAAGACAAAGCAATTGTAACAATGCCAGGTTTATTATGCCACTTTAAAAATGAAAAATGAAAAGAATGTTAATGTACCTCATATTCCTATACAGCCTAAAAATATAATTTTAGTGTATAAACTTGAGAGTTCTTATTGTGTTATATTGCCATGGTAGGAACAAATAGGTGGCCTGCTATTTAACTTTGTAGCATTAGATGGAGTGTTGAGTTACTGCAGTGCTCATCCCCGTTGTCCTAAGAGCTATCTTTAATGCCTCTGCCTTAAGAGTCAAACAGACTGCCCTGTTTTGAAGCACAACTTTCATATGTCATATGTTTTATTTAGATTTATAATCTATGCATTTGGAAACATCAGAATTTTTGGTTTAAATGTTAATTGTATATTTTTATGGATGTCCTCTTATATGATGCTCAATGGATGAAAGTAAATTTTCCCTCGTGGACAAATTCAGGCTTATTAGAATGTCTTGTTGTTGGTGTGAAAGGACAGATGTTACTTGAGAAATCTTTATACTACAAAGATGATAAACATTTTCACAATAAAGAGGTTTGGACTGAAATAGCAAATGCTGGCTTGGCTACAAGAAATCTTTAATATACAATACAGTAATAAAACATAATATATTTTCACTCCTTTTGTCCATCTGTAGATTACTGCTTTTATTGTAGACGGACGCTCTACTCTACATCTGTGGTTTACCAGGACAATGCTCTAATGCTCTGTGAACTTCTTTGATACTTAGCTGTCATTACCATTAGTACTCCATAAACTTATAGCACCAAAAAAAAATCTTGCAAGCTTTTTTAACTCTTTAACTACTGTCTCTTAAATGTAAAAGAATGATCTTCCAAGGCTCTTAGTTTAATGCAACAGGTGGAACCCACTGTTTTTTTATTACTGTCAGAATAAACCTGTTTTTGTTAATGAGATTTCCTTATGTCTCCTATTTGGATTCAATTGAAATGTATCTCAGACATAACTTCTAAAAGCTCACCTGACTAAAAGGTAAATAGCACTGGTACCAATATCTACAAGTCAAACACAACCCTGACTGATGTGAACCCATGCGACACAAGATGATTTCCTCCTAAAATGGATTTTAATGACGCAAAATGAGATTGTGTGTGAGCTATATTAACCCCTGAAACATTAATTATTGACAAAAAGGCGACGCAACATTGAAAATAAATTGCCTCTTTATCTTGCACTAAAGAGGCTGACCTCGAAGTTAAAAAGAATAATGATCTATTAATGGGAAGGCCTTGTGGCGTTGGAAGTACTGCACGCACATTAGCAATCTGGTCTGAACACATGCATGCACAAAAAATGGTGGAAACATAAACATTTGGCCCAGGCCAGCTGAAGAGAGTTTAAACACGGACTTGTAATGGAGCAAGTGATTCTAGCCGGGCCAAGCCTTTTGAAGCTAATCATCTGTGAACTCAAAGATTCACCAATTTGATGACTGAAATAATATTAGAGCATCCAGTTCTCATCTGTGCAGCAGACACTCGGCAGAAAACTACAGGCTGTGGACGGAAAGGCAGCTTTCACGTGGTTTCCTCCACTTTCAGCTGTTCTTTAGGTCAAATGGAAGTTAAACAAGGATCTACATTCATGTTAAAATAACACACATTAGAGCAAAATGTAAGAAAAAATA
Organism: Perccottus glenii; assembly: GCA_024416835.2. Lineage (NCBI taxonomy): Eukaryota > Metazoa > Chordata > Actinopteri > Gobiiformes > Odontobutidae > Perccottus > Perccottus glenii. The sequence continues at coordinate 52,486,907 of CM044546.2, read as the reverse complement.
TCTAAAAACACAGGCCTAATTGAAGTGTTCACCTTTGAATCGCTCCAGGAGGTGACGCCCGACATACCAGCACGCCGTCTCAAAATTGGGAAAGGGGGTGAGTGTCTTGACCTTTACCCGCTTTTCAATTTCATACGCTCTGAGGGAAATAAAACAGTGTAACCGCAAAATCATCACACACTACACCATTCACAAGTTGTGCAAATTATCCTGGATTTTCAGTGCATCCCATACATACTATTGTTCAACTCTGCACATAAAACATAACAAAAAAGTGTATATTACAACAGATACCATATATATACCATTACTGCAAAATAACATGCAAGCTCCATACTGCAAAGTCTTGTCATGGCATTAATGCTTTGCCAATCAAAATGATTTTTGTGACAAAAATAAAAGTGGCACCAGCGTTAACAGTGAGTGTCAGGTGGTCTAGAATATGACATTATTTATTTTAAGGCAATTATTGAAGTTATATACTCATTACAATAATCACAAAAGATAATTATACTGGATACTGTATGTAATCCAAACATCATGCAACCCCAAGAATTTATCGCAGTAAAAAGTTAAATTTGGTAAATAATTGTCTCATAAAAGTGTTTTATTGAAAATGAACACATTGAAGTTAATGTGTGAAGTGTCCCAACCTCATCTGCATCTCCACACTCAGGTTGTGGACGAAATGTCCAGAGAAGGCCAGACAGTCGACTGGAGTCAGTATTGCATTGATCCATCCTGCGAGAACAGTTTAGTCCATTATCCACTATGTATAAGTGCTTATTAACATCACAGGTGCATCACACGGCTGTTTATTGTCAGATGTACTATTTTCAACAGTATTCAAATAAACTGTAGTAGTAGTAGTTAATTGTAGTTAGTAATGACATTCCATTACAATGTACAATTCTGAGCTAAGAAGTCGGCAGTGGTACTATATTTGCAATTGGATCACAAGGGCCCTAACAAATTTACTATGAGACACAAGAATTATTATTGAAGGAATGTATACAGTATAAAAAAGTGTAAAATATAAACATCATGAGTAATGTTCCCAAACTCTCAAAAGACCTTTGACTACTTAAGCCATAAGATGCTTTTATTCTTAAAGTGAGTCATGTAGGCCTGTACAGTTGTCTGTGAGAAGACTGTAGTGCGCTCATACCTGAGGGGATGAACAGGGTCTGCCCTTGCTTCAGGGTGCATTTGTAGCACTTGTCCACCTGGTCGGCGAAGAACATCTCGCTGTGATTGGACGACGACCTCCAGCGCTCGTACAAAGACAGGTTGGCCGACGTGGGCTTGATCAGGAAGAAGATCTTTTCTCCCTGAAGAACACAACAGCATTCATTAACATTGTTTGAAATATCAGCTCCATAATAGTGCTATACATGTACTTTTACCATCATCAACAAGACTCTCATTGTCTTACACAAATTATTTCCATAACTGCCCACGTTCTGCAAATCCTAGCTTGATGCTGATATAGTATATTGAGCATCTATCAAATATCAAATACATCAAATATATTTAAGGAGTAAATGTCTGTGCAGACCTTTAGAACGTGATACCAGACCGACGCTCCTCCACACTCGATGTGAAAGTCTGTGTAACTGTCTTTGACGCAGATGAGACAGTATTTGGTGACTTTGGGCTTCCCCAGCAGTGCATCATCAGGCCAGTAGTTCTCTACCCATGACAACCTCCGGACGATCTGCGGACTCTCAACTATACTGTTCATTCTGTACCACACACAACAGAGAAAAAGACGGTCAAATGTAGTGAGAAAAAAATTGGACTGCGAGAAAATTGCAGTTTCTCAGTTGTAACCTTGTGTCGGAAAACTCCAGGTTGATGACGTTTAACACTTTCTTTCTGTTTGTGCTGTAGTAGTAGTCCACAAACTCCTTCAACTTCATCTTGCTGTCTGTCTGTTTTGTTACATCAATCACATCCACGTTGACATCAGGACCTAAGAGACAAAGCAGCAGCATTAAATAAGAAGCAAAATGAACACTACTACAGCTGAACAGTGGAATATGACAAGGAAAAGGCGCCCTCTGGTGGAGATAAAGTACAGTTTATTGATTTAAATTTTCAAGAGATAGGGTTCTCAAACTGGTGTCAAATAAACGTGATGGTTTAATTTGTTGTATTTTAACTTTATGTTGTTGTGGTTCCAGCACATATACATAACATGTAACATAACATCATGGACCAACTGTTGCATTTATATAATAACCATTATTGTAATGTAGGAATTGGATGTTATATTTTGGACAGAAATTAACAAATTTAGAGATAGCAAGATTTTATTAAATTTATTTTTTAATACTACTACTCAAGTTTGGTGTAAACAATGAGATTGCTAATGCAATACTGGGTGATGAAATTATAGTTTTGCCTTCTCATATTTGTAGTATCCCGTCTTTCAAATTCAACGTCAATACAGCATTCCTGAGAATAAGCCTTTTTAAAATGATTCTCTATTTGCAGTACACTGCTAAAATAAAGAAGATTGCATTAATAGCTGTGCTGAAATAGAATAAATGTTTTAACTTAAATTATGGAAACCCAGTCAGGGCCAAAACACACAACAAGAGTCCAGTGGTGTTGCGCCGGCATAGCCAAACATGAAAGTTTAAATGATTAATGGGATTTCCATTTGTTTATTAGCACAAGTCCCTGAGTTCCTCACCAACATAGTTCTCCACGTCACTGATGTAAAAGGTGGGAGCTGGCATAGACAACCCCAGGCCATCCTTCTTCTGGACCAGGATTGGCTCATTAAAACCGTTCTCTTCCATGTAGTCCATGCTGAGCTGGACTCCACTGAGCTTCACCACTACATCATCAGAACTAAACAAAAAGCAAGCGGAATTACCACACAGCAGTCACGGGCTATTTTACAGTTTCAAAATGTTATTATTATACAGTTATTGAGCCTATTATTTCAGGCTCAATAACTTGTATAAAGATTTCTCAGACCAGGTTTAACGCCTGAGTACAGCATTGGTGTACTAGAACTCTGATGTTAATGTTAATGTTATTGATGTTGTTATTGTTGGTCAGTTCTTTGACACTGCCCTCAAGTGGAATGAACTGCTCTTTATTATTGTACTGGTGCAAAGCAATTAAGGACTTACAGCTTATCAGTTAAATTCACTTATTATTGAAAAATTTGGAACAGTAGATCATTTTTAATCTGTAACGTCCTGCTGTATGTGTACCAATGTAGTGAAATACAAAAGCATTACCTTGGAAACGTCCTGCTGCGTAGCTCTTTAATGAATACTTGACTGCCGTTCTGAACTGCTTTGATGTCTGTGCTTTGGCCCGTATCATGTTTGCTCCAGTTCTTTTTCTTTTTTACTGGAAACATGGGAAAAATAGAGAATAAACAACACATTACATTTGACTTTCCCTTCAATATACTTGCTGTCAAAAAGTTACTGCAGTGTTCAGACTATGTTCACAATAAGGAAAAGTGGTCCACACTGCCTTTTTTGAGAAAGTAAAATATAGAAGATAGTTGGTGACTACTTACATGTGGACTTGCCATGAGTCTTCTCGCAGTTTGGACAGTGATAAATATCAATATCTGGTGCGTCATCTTCATCCACCCCAACACAGCTGTAAAAAACAAGAAAACAATTCAGAAATCATGGACATTTGCATTTATATACTCATCTTGACCACTGTTACAATTATGAAATCAAATCTAAATCCCACTGAAACAAAAAATATAGCTAGATATTTATGATTTATTGTTTGGTTCAGTTAAGATATTTTGTGTTTTTAAAGCTTTAATATAAGAAAGTGCATTGTGTACAAGATTCAACACTAAATCAATACAAACAGAAAACAGATTCAGTACTATAGTAATATTATCTTAAGAGATAAAACTGTGCAGCAGGCCACGCATGAAGACATTCCAAGATTAGTTCATTTCACTGATGTCAAGTCACCAAAGTCACCAAAGTTTTCCATTGAAAAACATGAAATTAAAACTGTTTATGGAATATTTTTGTTCATGTGGGGTTACTGTATAAGGATGCCGATGATGCAGTTGTTCAAAGAAAGATGGCCAGCAAAAACAGGTCTGTTTTAAAGACCACAAGACAAGACTATTGTTCAGACCAAAACCAGACAATAGAAGAGCAATATGTGATAGAAAAAATATTCTTATTCAGAGTAGGCTCCCTGCTGCTCTGGTAAGGCACTTGTTGCATGCATTACAATTTGTGTCATCTACGCTGGATTGAAGGCCTGACAAGAAAGGCCAAGAACAAGACACTCACATAAACCTCACACAAAATGGTTTAAGGATTAAGCTGAGAACGATAGATAAGTAGCAGAGAGTTGCTCAATTGCTTTAATATGAAAAATATGGAGTCACAAATAACAAACTACTATATATTGTGTTTGATATGTTTGATTATAGTCCAAAAGAAGACTTTAAAATGAGTGTGCACACCAATATGGTTAGTAAAGTAATGCTTAATCTTACTCATTCTTAGACATTCTATTACTATAAATAAATAAATAACACACTGTCTATAACCTTTAAGACCGCCACATTCTATTGCCATAAAATTAATCATGAGAAATACACCTTTACTCTCATTATTCAATGTAATTCATGATATCATTCTTTTATGTGGCCCTTCTACACAGTTGCAGATATGATACCAGTGGTGCCCATCACTGACTCAAAGTGCAGCTGCACCGGCGGATTCCTCCCGTTTGGAGCCGCTGCATCTAAACTCGATGAACTGGGAGTTTCCCACCATGTTTTTTTTCCCCCTTGGGAGCTCCACACACAGTCTACTCACTTTCACTGAATGGTGGGAGTGTGTAGACGCTCTAGAGCTGTCTGCATCGGACATCTTTACTCTGGGCCTCTCTGGCAGCTGCTCACATTCAAGAATAACCTGACATAACATCGTCAAAACAAAGTGGTGACGAACATTTGCTTGAATTAGGTTTTGGTTTGATTTGATACTCACTTGAAATGCAGTACTTCTTGTGTTCTCTTAATCATGACATGTGCTGAAGACATGTTTCCGCAAAGCTAATGAAGTTCAGGTGCAGGTTTGTCTTTGTGCAGCTGCGAGACGTCTAAACATCTCACCTGGAGTCCAGCTCACAGGGACGCTGCTGACAACACGACACACGATCACATTACTAGCATTTCAGTTTCACTGGATTTCTGACCAGTTATGGGACATGATTTATTTTTACACTATTTTTACAAACATACCACTATGACTGATATGTTTTTGGTGCAGGAAGGTTCTTTGTGTTTTTGCACAAGCCTTCCTTCTCTCAAATATATTTCCCCATGATTATGATTATTTAGAGATACTAGCTTTACATCGCATTGATTTACAGATCTATACTATAAATGTACACAACTTTTTATTCTAAGAGACACCTCCTGTTATTTTTTAAGAGGTTAACTTGGACCTTATTGGTTCACTTGTTGAGTGCATATGATATTTATCCCTCCATCTAAAACACCTCAGTAGTATGGATGCTAAAAGGCAGGAAAAGTTATGCACTAAAAAATTTTAAGAACAAAGCAGAAACATGTACATAAAAGTGGAACTTTGCACATGGATCAGAGGGTCACATGGTTGTTATTTGTATGTGTGAGCACCTGGTAGCTGCTAAATTTCAATCAGCAGGTCTGATAATAAGATGTGGACACAGAAGCACAGGATCCTGTAATTGTGTTGTTAAACAATCTAAAAACTGTCTGCTATACAGTCAAATACAAGATGAAAGTGAGTATTTAAGCCAAATCATTTCCACATATTCATTCATTTTAAATATTTCTTCCACTTATCCCGTTGAGGGTTGTGGGCGCTGGATGACTGCCAGTTAATTGAAGTGCTAACACTTATAGACAGATAACCACTCACTATGGCAAATTCAGAGTATGCAAGTTAGAGAATATTGCTATGACTGAGAGGGGGGGAGAGCCAACCAATGCTTACCACTCCATGCACCCTAATTCTAGATGTGTATTTGCAGAAAGAAATGGAGCTTTGTAAGTACAAGAATAAAGTCAAGTTTCTCTTATTGTTCCTTCTCAGGTATAATCTGTAATGTGTTGTTATGCTCATAAACGCCTGAAGAGACAATTAAGTAGAGCTCATATTTTCTATTGTTGTCCGCAGGCACAACTAATTACATCTCACTGATGAACAAATAAAAAAATGATCACAAACCAACTCCCACTTCCTCTGCACTGGTGCCACTAACTTTATCCTGTAACCACACCCAAATGTTATTTAAGCCTCTGATCAGTCAAAGATTTTGACATTAACCAAAGTGTAAATGCCAGCCTCATGGAATACCATAACTATGCTGGAGTTCATACAGTCTGTGTGAAAAGAATATAGTAAGCGTTACTATTATATTGTTTATTCTAATATTCTGGTAAGAAGTTAGTCAATGGTTAATTTAACAAAAGTTTCAGTGAGAAAATTTTATTTGATCTAATAGTAATTGACTCATTACTTTTTATTTAAACATTTTATTTAGACAATGTTTAAATAAAATGTATCATGTTTACAGCCTTGGCATTGGAGACAATGTGTTACTGACATTTTAGACTACACATCTCTTCATGCACAATATAATAAGAGAATATCTTTGTTATGGCTTTTTATAGGCCAGGCTTTCCTCTTGAATGCCAATATAAAAATGAAATAGAATTGAACACAAAGGACAAAAAGAGAAAATTCAATCATTATTGCATGGTTTATTCCCTTTGCACTGTTCAACAATGTTTCTTATATTAAGCTTCTGTAATTCAAGCATTATTGTGAGGATATGAAAAGATAGTACACTGAAGTATAAACATAAACTTATATATATATAAACATATTTATGACTTTTCATATTCCAATAATAATAATAAGTAATAAGTGATTAAATAGATGCAGAATACCCACATGCAGTGTAGATTATCACTATTATCATTTCAGTACTGGCAAAACCCACTACTTAAATGAGAATGCACATGAGAAACTGGTTTATTAGCTGAACAGCTGATGTAATTCTCGGTTTGCCATTGTCACTTTATGCAACAACACAGATATGTTTTTTAACATAACTTAGTTTTAGTTTTTACAACTTAGTTTTAATACTACTATAGAGATGTTTAGTCAGGCCTTTTCCAGGAGGCACCAGTTTTTTTTTATGCTTAAAAGAGACCCCAGACACCTTAAAAAAGTAAAGAAAAAGTAAGAGTGAGCTGGTTCGACAATAGATATTAGTTTGTTGAATCTGGTTGAAGTGGTGGAGCAACAAACACAACATGACGGATGCTATACTGAACAACGTGGACAATTCCCTTCACTTGGCTTTGGCAACAGAGAGCAGCCAGAGGACGTCTCAGATCAGTGAGCTGCAGGACAGAACACAAGAACCACAACAACTCCTTCCCAACCGCTATAAGACTCTACAATCAATCAAGATGAAGAGACCTATATTTATCTAAATCTCCCATTGTCAATTAGTAAAGTGGAAATTAAATGATGAGGTTGAGAGCTGCCCCATGACCCAATCCTGGATAAACGGAAATGGAACTCTACTGTAGGTATTACATAGTTATTAAAATGGTGTGACTTTAGGCAAGTATATATATATATATATATATATATATATATATATATATATATATATATATATATATATATATATAATATAAATTAACATTTGTTTTAATTGTAGATAGGCCTTAATAAGGCCTCTAGGTTGTTACATGATCCTATACCCTCTGTATGCTTCCTAAAGGCCTATTGAAGGCTAATAAAACATTTAGGACTATGTGTAAAGTATTACTTTCCTTCTGTCGGTGCAAATATAGTATTCAAAGCAGCATAAGAGGGTACATATAAATGTAGGCATACCGGAGAAAAGGACTCTTGCTCTTATGTCATAGACTTGAGGTCATGGCTTAACCCTGTTTTTTAATTCTCATAAGGCTGGCTGCACATAGCCATAGCCCCGGCTGCTTGAGGAGCAGCAAAGGGTTAACGTTCAGGCGCGTAAATACTCTTCATCGCTCTGATGGGCTTGTTCGCCAAATCAAACACGATTAACAAATGTTCTTACATCAATAACACAACGGCGAGATACGCCGAACGGTACTAAACAAGACAAAACAAAGGCGAGTGCCGACGCAGACGTGTGCAATAAGAGCTAGGAGGGAAATGTATAATGTTAACAGGGATTTGTCCAGTTCATTCCAGTTTACATACGGCGGGGAAAGTGAGGAGCCGCGGGGGATAGCGGTTAAACCACACAATCTTCTTCATAACTTAAACAACTAGCAGGACTGCTCATTTAATGTAATTACTGTTCTTAGTTCCCCGCTGAAGCTTAAGGACATCCAGCACGGCTATTGTCAGCCATAGCTGCCGCCTAGCATGAACCATGAACGGGACTGAGCCCGGAGCTCACGCTGGTCGTGATTTTTTTAAGCTGTGCGACACAACAGCACCGTCAACACCAGGGAAAGGTTTACATAAAATGGCTATTATGGCCAATATAAGCAACTTATGGCATGAAAGCGACTGTGAAGCGGGTAAATTTGAGACCGAGGCTCGAGCTCCTGTCGTCCGCTCGGAGTGTCTCGGTTTGGGGATATGCGGATGTTTAACACACTGGCTGCAAGCAATAGACGAAGCCCGCGCCATAATCTTCGAATAAACCTCCGTATCGTTTATGAAGGGAATGTGGTTTATAGTATTAGGGAAAATGTCACAGCCCGGTCTGCTAAATTTAACTCCGCCTTCTTCTTCTTCTTTACCAAGCGGCCTCTCTTTAGATGTAGACGGCCGAGTGAGAGCCACAAAGCTGTCAAACGCCCGAGAGCTCGCCATTTTTGTTTGTTTTCTGCTAATGCAAGGCGCCACAAATGCAGCGCGGTGTGTTCTATGGCCTTACCTGCCGTGGAACCAGTCCTTGCAAGCATCGCACTCGATCATAAACTGGGTCACGTCGTAAGGTAATCTGCAGATGCAATATACTGGTACAGTCGCCATGTTCAATTCACAACTACGTCGGGATAGACTGGGGGGGCTGCAGGAGGAACAACGTCCTGCAAACAATATGATCCAATATGATCCCCAGAAAAAAAAGCCAGGGGCAGTCCCGCCGGACACATGAACACTACACGCACATCTCCATCGCGGCACAGCGGCGTGTGCGTTCACTCGGAGCGGGGCCAGTCGATGCACATTCGGCGAAGCAGCAGGCTTTCCTCAAATGCATTATTATGATTTTTACCGTGTGCGTGCCCCCTGGTGACTGTACACCGAGCCGCTCGTGTTAGCTGCCACTGGAAAACACGGCAGCCTCGCTCTGGTTACGAAATAGATAAATAATGTGAGGGCGTTACGTCAGGCAGTAGATTGAAATGAGCAGAATGAGTTCATTTTGATCACACTGCACATCTGAGCTCAGCGGAGGCTCGACACATGAAGCTCTGTAAGACGGTGCCCATTGAAAAATATCAGTCACTCATTTATAAAAATGTGATTGCTCAAATTGTTTATCACCGTTTAAAAAAAATAATCACGTTTTCCTTGCACAATTTAAAATTTATTTAAATAACGATACATACAAGTATTGCTATACCACATTAGTCATTGTTTTAGTTTATGGCATAGCTAATAATTTGTTGTACAGTCAACTTAAAACGTGTCCATAATATATATAGTTTAAATGTAATTAACGTTTATCCCTACAGAAATTTTTCAAGTCAAGTTAAGAATGCTCAAAATTCAAGGATTTGTCAGTATCTACACATTAAAACATATTTAAAAATGGAATCAATGGTGTCTTGATACTGATAAGTGGGCAATAAACACACCATGTACTAAAAGAATATAGTTTATTAAGCATTGTAGCTAGTTGCCTTCAAGCCACAATCCAACATTCAGTCAAATCCAACAACAGCAGTTCATTTCTAATCCATCCAGGACGATCAAATTACATCAAACCTACAGTAGCTTATACAGAGAAAACTGGGGGGGGTTACAATTTTACTGATCACTAACAAAAGCTTAAGGAAGTGGGGAAATATTAAAGCCTTAGGGGTTAATCAACTGTAAATTAGCTGTTTAGTGACCAATTCCAGAAGATGGGAGCACAAAAGTAGTAGGGAGTTTCAGATATTGGATTAATGCAGAAAAATCAGCAACAGAGAACAAGATCGTATGCGTACAATATTGTCTAAGGTTACTAATGTAACAAATGTCAATATAACAGAAGCAAACAACACCTTTTATCTGGGCTATTGTGATATCAGTCGGTCGATGTTTTGGATGACAAGTTTAAAGAAAGGAAAGCAAAAGGAACAACATGCAGAACTACACACCTCTTAAATGAGATCTATGCAGGGGCTTGACGTCAAAGCAGTCATACAATTTGATTTGAGAGCCATTTCTTATATGTGAGATCATACCAGCTTGACTATTGGAAAGAGGTGCTTTGCTACGAACCAAACTACCTACCTTCTCTAATTTGATTCTGAAACAAAACTACAAAAAAAAAAATACATGCTGGCAAGAAATCAAGCTATAGAAATTATGTTTCCAAATGAATGCTTCAGTAGCAAGTGACTAATGGCATTTCACTTGTATAAACCCAGTGACAAGAAAGTGAGTTGACAAATATTACAGCGTCATGTCTTACCAAAGGAAAACAGAATTTACTTGTTTGATCAAATAAATGTGTTATTGTTATATCTTATGTCAGCTTTCTTAGGCTATCTTTTTTTTTCTCCACACTCCATTTATTACCCTCTATAGAAAATATAAGATTATTCTTCTTTTAAGACAGCAGCCTCGAGAGCTTCATCTCGGTGCTGGTCCCCGTCTAGGTTTAGTGCATTGAAGTGAGGGTTAGTATTGCACATCTTGGAGTCACTGCTAAAGGCACTGTGGGGTTGGGTGTGAGCCCCGTTCAGCTGCTCGGGCTCCTCGTCCTCCACGCCATGCTTTTTCTCCTTCACTGCATCGTGCTCAGTTGTGAAAGTGGGCTTAAGAGCAGGCTTACTCTAGTAGGTAAAAATAATAATATTTAGTGAAATATTTAGTTTTAATGAAATTTAGGATTCTTGAAAATATGGATGAATGATACATTTGCTCATTAGAGCTTGATGGAAAACCCTAACCCTAAGATCAAGTGGTTGTGAAATGGTCACACAACAGGCATTATTCAAACACAAGAGACACATTTATATCCCACAATATTAATACTTTTGACCAACACTACCTGTTCTAGTATTAATTAAGAACTGGAATAGAGAAATATTGCATGTTTATTATGTCAAACCATAAAAAGTAAAAGATTTGCTGCCATTTAAACTTTGCATGCTGTACAATGGGCCCTTGTTGGGTTGGAAGTGAGTGTGAATACATTTACAAGTTACCTACAATTACCTTACAATCTCCATTACTGCAAAAAAATATATATAGGTAAACCTTTTTTTATCTGCTGTGGGTTGAGAATCTTGCATAATATTTGGTTGTGCTGGGCAAAAATAATGGAGTTATGTAAATGCTCCTCATCCCCGACTTACCATAAACTGGTTCTTGAAAGTTCGAGCATAGAGGCGACCACCTCGACCAAAGGTCCTAATGACAGGTGTGGAAATCACACCTTTGGGTCGACTGGAAGAGTAAATACATATATACATATATATATTTATATCCAAACAATGAAATAACATGCATTCCTTTAGGTTTTCTTCTTACCCTCTGTTGGGTCCGCCTACAGACACCACCTGAATAGGGAATCCTCTCCCCCGACCACGTCTGGTCCCAGCCCACTGCCCCACCACAGTGCCAGCAATCTCCAACTTCCCACCCTGAGAGGAGAGCCCTTGAGTAGCTGGTAGGAGTAGTACAAAACTGTCAATATAGTCCTTTCCAAGTACAGGTATGCAACTAGTTTGCATTACATTAAAAATGTTCCTGCTTTGATTGATCACAGCAGAGTTAGAGGGTACTATTGTAATAAAAATCCCTTTTCACTCATCCTTTTCAAGTTTGAAAAAATGGTGGGAATCCAGGAAACCACAATGTACTTCAGCTTTGCAATTGATCAGTATTGATATTATATTTAGCACATCTCAGTCAACGTGACTCATTGTGCAAAAAGTTTAAACTGAAATACCATTTTTACTTCTTATCCATGACCTGACCTATAGTGGCTGACCACCTAGAAACCACTATCTTCATACAGTCACTTTTTTTATTTTTTAAACAAAATAAAAAATTAACAAATGATACTGAAATTAAGGTAATATATAATGTTCAATTATGAATGTCTTACCAGGCACCATGCAACCTCTCCCCTGCTGAGGTGGTATCATAGGGAGTGGAGGGAAGAAGGAGCCAGGAGGAGGATAAAAAGGCATCCCGTGAGGAGGGGGAGGCACAGGGAATGGTGGCGGATGAGGTGGACGAGTCAAGTTGAGCCCTTCCAGGATACTTTGGCGCATCTTCTCTACTTTCGCAGCCAGCTCAGCCTGAAAGTGAGGAGCAAATGGGTAAAATATGCTGAAAAACAGCAACCATGTTATTAAAGACCTAGTGGAGCTATAATTTCAGCTTTACTAAAATGTGAATGTAAAGGTAAATGTGGCTACGCTACCTGACCATCACAAAGGTCAATGAGCTGGGCCTTCTCCTGGTTGCCCCTGATGAGTTTACTCTGAAAGAGTTTCCCATCAAAGTACATCCAGGGGCAGCAGTGCTCCCATGGGATAGGCTGACCACACGCATCGTTGGCAAACAATGCCATGTCGACCCCACTCATGAACAGAGCAGCAAGTTGGATTCCTCGTGGGTCTAGGTGGTCAATCTGTACAAGAAATAAGTCAAAAATATAAAAAGAAGCTGAAGAAAAAATGCCAACAGCCTAAGCAGTTGCATTAATGCGTAGCAAAGCATAGACCAGACACCACATCAACTTGCTGCTAAAGACATTCTGAACTGGACATAAAAAAAAGTAGGACACACACTAACAGCCAAGCTACACAGAGCGCAGGGAGCGAAGCACACCTTGTGTGGATGGTTTAGTTCTATTCTATGTCCTCATCGTCCAAACGCAACTCTTCTGTACAACTAGTAAGACTTACCAGTTTCTAAACCATCCACACAGGACACAAACCATTAAAGCCACCCAAATAAGCTTGAAGCACACCAGTAAGGGGCAAGGCTACTGCTTTAGGAACATGCTCATACAAAACAAACTTTACGTATCTTCACAATATGAGGAGTGTTCAGAGAAATTCATTATAAAAATGTAAATAGACTGCCTAGTTGACCAATAGTGGTTTACCAATTGCTAATTATTACACATTTCCTATACTATTGCCCAATAAAGCTTGGTAGAAACCTTTTTTTACAGAATCTATGGCCCTCTTGGAATTAAATGTTAAAATGGCATATAATGAAAATCACAACATGAATATGAGGGGAATCAAAACTTAGTTCCCTGGTCCCTATTGACTTCACTACAAATGTTTTCAACTTCGGGACCCATGGGTGTCATTTCAATACATCAATCATCTCAGACACTCCCCATACAGTCACTACATCATCACCTTCAGTTCCTGCAGCTGGTCAGGCTCATATAGTTTAGGAGAAAGTGCTTGGGCTAGGAAAGCGTCAAGTTCGTTACGACGCAAAATTCTTATTCCTGGCCAATGTAACATAAACCTGAAGCAAAACACAAAAGGTTAACAGTGTTACATAAAACCTCACTGCCTGTCTATTCACTTCACACTTGTCAAATTCATACAAGAGTGAGTATTCAGGACAGGACCACGCAGAAACTCACAACTACTCACCGCAGAACACAACAGAGCACCAAAAGAGGTGTGGGAATGTTGGCAGGGTTGAGCATGGCTGGAGTGTCAGAGCGCATGCAGGCCAGGAAAGCCCTCATCCGGCGGTTCTTGTCCTCTACAGCCTTCCCCAGCCACAGTTTCTTCAAATTGGGACAGGTCCACTCTCGAAAGGGCAGGGCCTCCACAAGCTCTGGTGTGTGTGGAGACTTGCCTTTGTAAGCAGCCCATTCTTTTACCAATACATGTTTGTCTGGAAGAAATGACACATAAGTTTAATATTCAAAAGACACAATTCAGACAAAATAAATGTACAAAAGTATATACATTTTTATTTATTCACAATCATTGTGTAGCCCTAATCTTTATGTGTTAAATGCAATGATGATGATGATAGGTATAAATCTAGTGGGAAAACAGTTCCAAAATTAAACTGTTTTTTTTCTTATACAGAAATCAAATTCTACTCTTCCACACTGACTAGAAACAATAGAATTCTAAAGATCTTTATTGAAACTGAATTGTTGGAAAGTTTTGTTTTTACTTTCAATGGCTAAGTGGTACTCCTCTCCCTGCCATTTCAGGTGTCTTACTAGAATATAATGTGAAATTGTTCCTTTCTCACTGGGACGTACATTCAGGCAGACAATTCTTCCTCATAGCAAGTCTTTCCACCTTCCTCCTGGCCTCTGCGAGACTGAAAAGCACTCCATAAACATATTGACGGATAGGTCGAAACAGCTGCACTGCTGACGGCAGGTCTGTATTAGTGTCATCTTCAATAGTCACAGAGAGCTTAATCTCTCCCTGTAAAATACACACAGCAAATAGTACCTGTAAATATAATGTATTGACTTTTTCGAATCTAAATATAAAGTTACAGTGCATCCGAAAAGTTTTCACACTGCTTTACTTTAACATTTTGTTATGTTACAACCTTATTTCAGAATGGAATAAATTCATTATTTGCCCTGAAAATTCTACAAACAATACCCCATATTATTATTTACTGTAGGAATGGTATTGGCGAGGTGATGAGCTGTGTTTGGTGTCCTCCAGACATGACACTTGCTATTCAAGGCAAAGAGTTCGATCTTTAGTTTTATCAGACCAGAGAATTTTGTTTTTAATGGTCTGAGATTCCTTCAGGTGCCTTTTTGCAAACTCCAGGCGGGTCATGTGCCTTTTACTGAGCAGTGGCTTCGATCTGAACACTCTACCATACAGGCCTGATTGGTGGAGTGCTGCAGAGATGGTGTTTCTTCTCGAAGGTTCTCCTCTCTCCACTGAGACACACTGGAGCGACCATCGGGTTCTTGGTCACCTCCCTGAATAAATCCCTTCTCCCTTAATTGCTCAGTTTGGCCGGGCGGCTAGCTCTAGGGACAGTCTTCCAATTTTTTTCCATTTACAAATGATGGAGGCCACTGGGCTCAAAAGAACCTTCAATGCTGCAGAAATGTATCAGTACCCTTCCCCAGATCTGTGCCTTGATACAATCCGGAGGTCTTCATGGCTTGGTTTGTCTCTGACCTGCACTGTTAACTCTGGGACCTTATATAAACAGGTGTGTGCCTGTATCTCAAGGATGATCAGTGGAACAAGGACATGCTTATATTATTTCACGGTGAAAGAGAATATACATAGTTCCTCTATTAATATGCAAGATATTCAGAGTTATTCTGAGCTCAATTCTGAGTGTCATGGAAAAGGCTCCAAATACTTGTGTACGTGCAAATTTTTTTTTTTTTAATATAAATTTGCAAAGATTTCAAACAACCTTCTTTCACCTCGTCATTATGGGGTATTGTTTGTAGAATTTTGAGGCAAAGAATTTAATCCATTTTGGAATAAGGCTGTAACATAACAAAATGTGGAATAACCGAACCGCTGTAAATAAATTTCAGATGCACTGTACATAATCCTACTGTAACCTATGACTGCAAGTGAGAATTTATTGTGTCAAAAGGACCTTGCTGAGCACATGGTAGATGTAGGGGTACATGAGGCCCTTCTTGTGTCTGTGTTCGGCCACTCGCAAGACCTCAGGGGCAACAGGAGGGAGAGCAGGGATGGTGATGTCCATGTGGCTCCTGGTGGGCATGGACAGCAGAGAGGGGATCTGGGCATTAAGGCTTTGGTGGGCTCCAGACTGTGACTCCGGGCTCCCATCACAGGTCACAGAGAGGTTAACCTGCGGGAAACATCAGCATCAGTTCTCTTATATACACCTATAATTCTCTGGTATATACACAGAACCTAAAAAATCTTTTAATAAGGTGCCCTGACTTCAGACTGACTTTCTTTGGGGCCTTTTTGCCTTTATTTGATAGTAGACAGTAGGTCGACAGGAATCAGGGTGAGAGGGGAATGACATTTACATTTATTCATTTAGCTGACGCTTTTATCCAAAGCGACTTACATTGTTCTAATGTAATTACCAGTGTTACAGTCACTGGAGGCAAGGTGGGTTAAGTGTCTTGCCCAAGGACACAACGACAGTATGAACCGCCTACCTTCCGGTTGAAGGACGACCGTTCTACCCACTGAGCTACTGCCGCCCCATTGTTTGACATTGGGCAAACAACCCAAGTGAGACTCAAACTTGGTCTCCACTGTATTTTGCTTATTTACATGTGCTCCGTCCTTCAGTGACATTGTTAAGGTGAGACACAGCAGGTGAAATCATTTACTTTTTTTTATGCAGTGGTCAATTTTGAGATTTTGGGCCAGTTTGTTCCCTTAACATGTAAACTGTCACTAGGGCGGTGACCAGCACGTACAGTAACACTCAAAGATAGGGCTGTGTTGAAAAAATCGATTCACCAATTCTGAATCGATTTTCATATTAATTTCTAAAGATCGATTCGTAACTCAGAGGATCGATTTAATAATAGGCCTAAATTTTCCCCGTGAATTTTAATTTGCCGCGTAATTCACGTATGCGCGCGAGGTGAAAGGACATTAAAACAACGAACATAGCTGCTTTGAAAACTCCAGAAACGCTAACCCTGTCTGTACCAGACAGTAAAAGATGGTGTAATGTGTAAGCTTAAGACCGCAGAGAGGGTGGGCATTACGAGTGACACCTGGACATCCGTATCTACGGAATCTTACATGAGTGTGACAGCACACTACATAGACAAGCTCTGGAACCTCGTTCTGCAGACAACCGACGTTCAAACGGACCATCGCTCTGTCAGTCTAGCTGAAATGTTAACCAAAGCTATGGAGGAGTGGGGGCTGCTGAGTAAAGACCCAGCCATAGTCACTGACAACGCGGCGAATATGATCCGTGCGGTTGAGATTACGGGACTAACCCACGTCGGCTGCTTCGCGCACATAATCAACCTGGCCTCGCAAGCCGGTCTCAAACTGCCGAATGTTGCACGCCTTCTTGGGAGAGTAAGGACGTGGAGGGGTGAAAAACTCCTGCTCTGTCTGCAGCTGGGAGGGGCTGCTGCGCGAGGACTGGGCCGCCTGTGAGTGCTTTGGGATGGGGGGTGGGGCCCGCGGCAGCACCCGCTGCTCATTGATTAGACTAATAACTCCAGAAAAAGTCGCTAGATTTGTCGCTAGTCGCTTTTTTGAAAATTTGTCGCTAGAGGGGTCTGAAAACTCGCTAAATATAGCGACAAAGTCGCTAAGTTGGCAACACTGAGTAAGGCACAACGCAAAGTTCTTTCATCGCACTACTGCTGATATACCTCTGCGTCCTCTGTCGTCTACACCAGTACAAGTTTGTGAAAGCAGTTGTATCAACACTCTGGAAGGGGGATTGTTCTTTACAACCATCAATACTCCATTAATTTGCAGTTGAATGTCTATAATAATAGTATCAATATGTTGCATAACTACAGTCCTCTAATTCAGGTATAACAGCTGGAAAAAAATGCTTTCTTCAAAAACACTTATCTAAATCTCGAAGATCGGATCGGATCGAATCGAATCGAATAATGATAATCGATTCGAGATCTTGAGAATCGGAATCGAATCGATTCTTGAAATTTGAATCGAAACACAGCCCTACTCAAAGACATAAATAAAATACGTTTTGTAGTATACAATTGTGATATTTATAACAATTGCAATAGCAGTGGGTAGTAATAGCGTACTATTTTGTTATTGTGTTTAATTTGGATCATAAGACTTTATATTATTTTTAGAATACCTCAGACATAGCCATAGGCCGTCTTTTGACTGTTTTGAGTCGTAGCTAAAATTGGCAAGTAAAATAAATGCTCACTGGCCCAAATGGCCCAAATCTCACCAATGAAATATTACCATGATAGGTATATCTAATGCCTCCGGCTCTAAATTTATCTTTGCCTTTTACCAAATAGATTTAATAGTTAGGTGTCAAAAAAGATGCAAACCAATAGCTTTGAGTTTTCCGGAGCGCACTTGAACAAGCCGTGAAAGCGTGGCTCACATGGCTTTTCTTCTTCTTCCTTGTCAAACTACACAGCCTATTTCAGACGCATATACACGGACTTTACCTTTACTGGTGTAGTATCAGACCCACACCTAAGCCTTTAAATGTAGGCTACCTCTGTTCAGAGACGTAGTGCGCAGTGGAGGACGAGGACGTGTTTGCTTGGCCGCCCGTATAGGCACCACAGGAAGAGTTATAACAGTCTGCTGGAGAGTTTAGGACTTGCGGCATACTGACGGCGGACTCGGAAAATCAAATCAAGACACTTTCAAAACACGAGGCACAAAACAAGTCGCATAAAAACGTAATACTCTTCCAGACAGGGAAGCTTTTAAGCAGGTGCACATGAGCTGATTGGACCTTTGTGACACAGGTTTGAACTGTGGCCACATTCCGCTGTCTTTGTTAAGTAGCCTACAGCTGGATGTTGCTCATCCTTAAATTTTTCATATATTTTCAGTTTACTGTCCATTATTTAGGTCCTCTATTCTCCACAGATGCAGCTTCACAGGGATCTATTGAGTTAATTAAAGCTAATAAACTGCGTCAATGCGTAGTCTGGTAAATATGATAGCCCTCTTTGTATGTAGGCCAACTAAAACACTGCGAACACGAGCAACACGAATAGACCAAAAAACTTTTAACACCTTTCAAAAGATAAGATTCACAAACTGTTAGTATTAAAAGTGAAGGATTTCGAGATATGTTGTTTCTGTGAATTTGCTGATGCACTTATATCAAATTGTATTACACTTACACACACACACCACAATATAGAACACAAATACTAATGCTTTCTGCCCCTGCAAAAAGAACTCACTTTTGTTTGGTCCCTCAGGTCCGCCTCTGCACTGATTACAGAATGAGGTGCACTTCCACCTTTCTCCCATGTTCCTTTATGGTCACTTACATGGCTAGATCAAAGACAAAAACTGAATATTAATTGTTGTAAAAAGGCAATCCCAAACTCACTCAACTCACACAACTTTATACTGTGACTGTAAGCATTAAAATAAAAAAATAATAAAATAAAAACTATTTACACATTTCACTAAAACAATGATTGTAATTGTGTTTTTGGTTAGCTTTTATTTTATTCATGGCTCTCATATTTTGGTTAAAACTCATTGGCCCTTTGTTATAGGTATTTTATTAACAATTTATGCCAAAGAAATTGCAATTAAATAATTGTATTTAGTATGTAGCTTGATTATGTTCTTAAAACAAATTTACAAACTAAGGGTCTTTTCAACAGCATAAGACTTACTTGGCTGTTGTGCCTGGGCTCTCGTCGTTCTCTGACGATGACGATTGGGAGTCATTACAGAATGCAGGCTCCACGTGGTTGAGGCCTGGGTTGATGGGAGAGGCTCTTTGGTACAGCGGTGTGTGCTTTCCTTCAGGAGAAAAGTGACCGAGGCTCTTCTCCAGTGGGGGCTCCGAGTGCGGCGCCTGCTAACGCATCATTATGTTACCGTCATTTCATTGCCGCAAAAAAAAAAGACCCCCGTCCACGGTGAAAATCTCACCTCGTGTTTGACAGGTGACGGGACCTGTGGAATGTTGGGCAGTTTTGGACACTCATTTAATGGCACTCCCCAGTGATTTGGTCTTTCTGCTGAAAATACAAACACAATGTTAGAAAAAGAAGAACTATGCCAGATATTTTTGTGTGACTGCTTAAACATTATGAGTCAACAGACCCACTGAAAGTACTTATCCAGGAATATTACATTCAATATTGACACAAACCTACTGTACTTACAACTACCACATACTTCCATACAAATTAAAACCTTAAATTTTTTATTATTTATTAACAATAAATATATGTTCTACATGCATGGCAATATAGAACAGAAACAAATTACAGTTAAGCTGACTTATGTAGTTTAAGAAAGAGAATTACCAAAGTGTGGCGCAAAACTGAGAGGTCTGCTGGCGGCTGAGTAGTACTCCACGGCACGTTTGAAGCGGAACACTTTGTCATCTGTGCATGACTGAAAGCAGAAATGAAATGGCAGTACTGGTACATGTCTGCATTCATTTGATTTTGAAATGAAAGGACTGTTACCTGTGAATTCTTGAAAATGTCTTTGGCAATGGCCTCCAGATTGGCGATGTCTTCAATGTTGCGGACGTAGTTGGCCACAGCTCTGATTACAACATCACAGGGAGGGAGCACCAGTTGGTGGGCACGCACCTGATACAAAAACAAACAGAAATGGGGTGATGAGGAAATGGATTCGCAATACACACATAATGCACTGAGACTGAAAATGTATGTGGACAAATTTTTCTGGCACGTAAAAATACTTTAAAATACTAAGAAATATTTCTTAACGTTGTGACAATAGCTTGACAAGACCGAGAAGTAAAAGAATAGAAGAGGATGACACAGAGCGAATCAACAGAGCCAGTAATAAAACCCGGAAACGAGTTATGTGTACTGAACTGATAGTAGTCATACAGCTTTGTGGCATTCTGTTTGGAGTGAGCAAGCTCCTGTCAGCATCAAAGACAAAACTAAACACTGTCTATGGTTGGAAAATCTGAAAGTAATCAAGACTTGCAATTACACATGACCCTATATTGTTAAGAAATATTTCTAATCTTTTATAACTATAAATTGGGGGGGCATCCTTTCTCCGATTCCTACTTCTAATTGCCCAGCGTCATCATTTACCAGCTAACAGTACACATGACTTTACCTTTAAAGATGCTAATGGATGCTCTGGACCAAGTAGGCTCCAGTGAAAGGCAGCCAAGTCTTCATCAGGCAGTATGTGATTACCTAAAAAAACAAATTAACATGCAAATGAGGTTTCACTCAGAAATGTCTATGTCTAATGTCCTGTCGAGTCACACCAACCTAAAAGTGCAGCAAAAACAGCAAAAAAACTGGGCTTCATTTCAAACTGCTTGGCCACGTCTTGCAGCAGGTACTGGCTGGTGGTGATGCTTTTGCCATTGCGGCTCAGTTTGAGGGCATGGGAACTGAAATAGTGAGAGATGTTGCTCAGAGCGTAGTCTGAGTCATAAGCCACCAGTCCGTGGAAGCCATTCTCCCGGAATAAGGCTATTACTTCCAGGTGATGGTCCTCCATGGTCTGGACAACCTGAGAAGGGGACAGAACAGGTATTAAGTGTACTTTACAAAATAAAAACATTACACTTCATCCACAACTAAACAAGAACTATATCCAATACTAAACCCTAACCATATGCTCAATGTGAACAATATCTAGGATTGAGTAATCTGGGACTGTGTGGAAATTTATTAAATTCAAGGCCAGCCCTATATTCAAAACTAAACCAGTACCAGAAGGATGTAACCCATCTAGAACTACACCAGGTCTATACCGGGACTAAAACTTCAGCTGAACGCAGTACTAAACAGGAACTATATTCATAAGTAAATCGTGGCTTAACTGGGCCAATGTCCACAACTAGAGGAAACAAAACTGTGCTACGAGCAACTAATAATTAAGTGGTACTTAAACATGATAATATCTAGAGAATCAGACTTGCTAGAACGCTTAGGGGAGGGACAAACTACGTAGCATTTGCATTACATATAATGTCATAAAACATGTATAATTTTATAGCAGCCTTAGCTAGCAGGCTAAATGTGCGCGACTCTGCTCAACAAGCGTCCTCCAGGCCGAGACACAACTTACCACGACCCCGAACCTGAGCAGCGCCAGGCGGATGCAGTGGGCCATACACACCGGCGGCAGAAACCAGACTTTGGGCGGCGGGGTGCCCTTATTCTGGACATGGCATGTGATCTGCTGAGCTGTCTGTCGCTCGTTCACCTGTCGCTTGACCCATTCGTGAAGCCGGCCTTTTTCCAGGGCGCCATTGAAGCAAACCAAGAGCTGTATGTTGGCACTGAAGCAGGCCTTGGAGAGGGCGGCGAGAAAGGCCAGCATGTGGTTCCACTGGCCGCCACTCACCCAGTCGGTGTAGAATCCCCCGTACAGTCGGTGGAGACAGCTCTCCGCGTCCAGAAGCAGCCTGAGCGGACTCTGAGGAGGTCTCTGCCGGCCACCTCCAACCAGAGCCCCTTGTGCTAGCTTCTGGAGCTCCACCGGTACCACAGCGCTGGGGCAGTGCTTTTCAATATATTCTTGGAAACCCTGGACACCCATGTTGAAGTTCTGTTAAAAGTGAATAAAAAGGAAAAAATCCAGAAAATTGGAGCAAAGGTTAAAGAGCCTTTTCCGTTGATTGAGAGCCAGTAAAGTTGTGGGCTATTGCGAGAGGTGGGTATTTTTGTTAAAAAACCGTCGAACCAGTACTATTTAGTCCGCATGAGAAGTGGTGAGTTGTTTTGGTACATGGCAGACAGCCGCCATGTGTCACTGCTTTACGGAGCCATGTCTGAGGAGTGTGTGACTGCTTCTTCTTCTTCCTCTTCGTTCAGATGTGGCTGGCGAATTGTAAGCCAACTTCAGGGACATTACCGCCACCTACTGATGATGTCTGGAGTTAGGAAAACATTTACCGTGACGCTTAGAAGCTATTCATTGAAACCATAGATTGTATAAAATTTGATTGAAACAGTAACATTTTATCATTTATAATTTTGAATATCCTCAAAGTTCAAAATTAAGTTAGTTCTCTTTTACATTTGTCACTTTGTGCTTTTGTCTAACACGCCCATTTCAAAAGAGTGCAACACAGACACACTATCACTTGAGTGACAGACGAGGTCTCTACCTTTCATCTAAGTGAGGAAGCAAATTGAATAAAAAAAGAAATACACATCCTTCTGTGGACACTAAAAGCAGCAAAACCTTCATTGACTAACTAAATAAATACTATAGAGATGGACTCAAGTTAAGTTCTACTCGATTCTTCACTGTAACGGCGCATTTATTTACATTTACAATATAACATTAAAATATACAGACAAAAGCAATGTCGGTGCAGTCTTACAGAACAGAATATACCTTCACAACGTAAATAAAATTAAAACATTTTTTTTGTGTAATACCTAAAAAACACAAATTACAACATACATTCATGATGTATAGATTTGTACAAATGTGAAACAAATTAATAAATAAATCAATGGTAAATTTATAAAAACTACAGGAAACTTAATTATTCTTAACAATTATTGTGTTCTTTTGTTGCAGTTTAGTTGAAAACCTCAACATGTACCATGTTCATGATTTGATTTTAATCTTTTTATCAACTCTCCAGTACGGAAGCGTAGTACTGTCAATGTTGTTTTTCTGACTTTTTTTTTTTTTGCGAATTGTTTTTCTGACTTTTTTTTTTTTTTGCGAATTGTTTTTCTGACTTTTTTTTTTCTTATAGTTTTTCTGACTTTTTTTTTTTTTGATAGTTTTTCTGACTTCTTTTTTTTTTTGGGAATTGTTTTTCTGACTTTTTTTTTAGCAAGTACCACGTAGCTTCCGTAGCAACGCGAGGAAGCAAAGAGAAAGCATGGCGTCGCGTCTGATCAAGTTTTACTTCAGCCTTGGTCTAAAACATGGCGAGATATTAATGTTACTGAACACTGTAGACAATATTGTGATGAGTGTGAGCACCTTGAGACGTTTTTTGAAATGAATGAGATTGTATATAAATTATGATGATATAAATTACATCATCTCAACTGTATCCAGGCTGGCTTTGTCACGCTTCCTCTTTGCTTCCTTGCGTTGCTACGGAAGCATAGTAGGCTACGTAGTACGTTGCTTCCAATAAAGCATTGAAAAAAGAAAAGTTATCACGAAATAACGTGATAGTATCACGAAATAACGTGATGATTAAGTCAGAAAAACAATTCCCCCCCAAAAAAAGTCAGAAAAACAATTCCCAAAAAAAAAAAAAAAAGTCAGAAAAACTATCAAAAAAAAAAAAAGTCAGAAAAACTATCAAAAAAAAAAAAGTCAGAAAAACAATTCGCAAAAAAAAAAAGTCAGAAAAACAATTCGCAAAAAAAAAAAGTCAGAAAAACTATAAAAAAAAAAAAAGTCAGAAAAACAATTCGCAAAAAAAAAAAAGTCCGAAAAACAACATTGACAGTACTACGCTTCCGTACTCCAGCAATATAAATGTACCAAAATTATCTTTGCCTTAAGTCAAGCATATATTGCATAAAATCCCACTTCACGGTTTTTGACAAATGTAAAACTATGTGAGGGTCTCATTTTCTGCTTGGATTCACTTTCTTATTAAGATAATAATAATTTTATATTTTGCTGAAAACATCTCATAATAATTGGCTATGTCCACACTAACACATTTTAATTTAAAACTGGATATATTTGGTATTTTCACATAGCACCAACCCTAGTCCAGTGTTTTAGGAATGTTAAAATGTAAAAACACTGCAGGCTTTCTTTTAGTTGTAAAACAGCAGTTGTTTATCGAGTGGATGGTCAAAAAACAACTGGGTTTACGAGTGCACGAGAGGCAGGTCACATCAGCAGTGTGTCAGCTGTGTTTTGTCAAAAGCATCAACTCTCACCAAAAATGTGCCTCTCCATGTGGGCACTAACTGGTGTGACCTTTGACCCTTTTCCACAAGTTGCATTTAGAGCACCCTCAAATGGCTTCACCCGAAGTGTTCCTGAGGGTAAAATACGCATATCGTCAATGTTCAATGTATCGCATTAATGTGGACATGGCCTCCGCAGTGGCCTGGTGACATAGCACCACATGCATTGAGCAACAGAACCACTTAGCTTACTCTTGTTATTTTGTTTTGGAATGTATAGGTAAATATGTAAACTTATGTTAAAATGAAAAATACACTAATACCTTGGTTGCATTATGTAACAAAATCCACCTGCTTTGATTTGACTGGCCTGTTCACACAACAGTGTTTGGAGGCAGGCAAATTGTCCATTATGGCAGTGACAGCATCGGGTTTGATCTCCTGTTGTTCTCTCCGCTCAGCTCGTCCTTTCCTACATTCAGATCTGCCCCGTCGCCTTTCTGAACAGTTGGGTTGCCTCTTTACGTTGACTTTCCTATGTTCTGATCCAGTTCTGGTTCTGACACCTCCAGTCCTGTGGTCTAAACCATCTCCCATTGGTCCTAGGTCCTTGGCAGTGGAGTGCAGCTTGTTGTTAGCACCTTGCACTGAAGTCCGAATGTTTCCCGCAGCCTGCATCCAGTTTAAGTGTCCGCTAGTCTTTACAGGACTGCTCAACTTATGAGCACGATCAACATCAACAGAGGGAACACGTGTCTCACTGTAGCTCCGTTTGGGGACTAAGGTAGGCCCCTTCCGCTCTTGGGTTGGGCTGAATCTGGACGGTCGGGCCTGGCTTTGAGAAGAGCGCCCGCAGCAGGACGGGTAGCGGGTTCTGCAGAGGACATAGGCACAGTGACTGGACGCAGAGGACAGGAACGTGAGGGGAAAGGCCCGCTGGCATTGCAGGATGCATTTAGGAGTGCTGAGCCGGGACGAGGTAGGCACCCTGTGGCTACTGGATACAGGGTCGGCAGGAGGTGTCCCAGTGTTATCTTGCCATGTTTGGATCTGATACACTTCAAGCTGCAGCAGTCTTTCCAAATAGCGCTCCAAAGGGCCTACAGAATTAGACCGGGAAGCTGCACGACTCTCCATGTTGTAAAAGATGGCTAACTGACTGAGGTTCCAAGAGTTAAACGGTGGAGGGAGGAAGTCCGGGAAGTCAAACTGTGCTTTGGGTTTGTGTCTGCGAGAAAGTATCGGGTCATCAGGGGCTATGACCTCCGGCTGCAGATTTAACTGTGGAGGAGGGCCGGCAGAAGGCAATTCCAAAAGTCTCTCGGACTCGGACAAGTCACTGTTGTCGTCTTGGAACTCACTGGGATCACTGTCCTCCTTGACAGTGGAGAGCCAGGGAGACGGGTCTGGACTGGAGTCTGAGAGGGGTCGATGGCAGGGGAAGACGGCAGTGTGTCTCGTGCTTTTGGGACGTGTGTGCTTCTGCTTTTTTTGAAAGACTTGGTTTGCAAGAGGTGGCACGGAGGACTTGGATTCTGAGGTAACCTGTGAACTGGATGACAAAGTAAGAGTTAGGTCTAACTTTTGATGACCTTTTTTCATTAACAATGACTTTATAAATATAAAACTGCTAGCATTTGTTAAGATACATAACATGTATTTATCTGAACATTATCTTTTATTTTATAATACACTCCAGTGAAAATGGTGCTCCTCTGCACATGTTTGTTCCTACATGACTAGACCTTGAAAAAAGCATCACTGTTATACTATTTACCAGTTACATGTAGACTCTTTCAAGTGTTAGTTTTATGAAGCAGAGCTATGTAATAGTAGTGATAAAGTGATAGTAATAGTAATAGATGCATTTTCTTTAGCAGTCTGCTATCAAGCTACTAGAGGTCAGTGTGTAAGTGATGTTGGTGTAATGAAAGGCACTTAAAGCATTGTACCCCAAGTAAAAATAGGCATTCAAAATCTGCAGCATTTTTACCGTGAGGCATATTATGTAACTAATACATCCTGAAAGCAGACAGGCCTACATTCATGCAGTAGTAGCAGTCTCATTTGGTCATAGGGATATTGTTTACCCTCTTCCTCAAAATGAAATAAAGCAGTAAACTGATTTTTAGAGAAGATTATACAGGAGTGGAGATATGTATTCAAATACAACTAAAACAAAAGATAAAACATATTCAGAATAATAACGACATGTCTATTTGTCCAATAAACAGTTTTTGTGGCAGAATTTGTGATTTCTTTGGCCAATTTTCAGAGAATAATTGAATGATAACACAAAAACTTTTCTTTCAGTCCTAGTTAATGGTTGGATGAAGTCATTTATTGTCAAACAACTGTGTTTACTCTTTTTTAATTATAATGACAACAGAAACTAAATGACCCTGATCAAAGGTTTAAATACCCCAGTTCTTAATACCGTGTATTACAACCTTTAACATCAATGACAGCTTGAAGTCTTTTGTGGTAGTTGTTGATAAGGCTCTTTATTTTCTCAGATGGTAAAGCTGCCCATTCTTCTTGGCAAAAAGCCTCCAGTTCCTGTAAATTCTTGGGCTGTCTTGCATGAGATCTCTGCAGAGTGACTCAATGATATTGAGGTCAGGAGACTGAGATGGCCAGTCCAGAACCTTCACTTTATGCTGTTGTAGCCAATGACAGGTCAACTTAGCCTTGGATTGTTTTCATGTTGGAACGTCCAAGTACATCCCATCTGCTTCAGGGCTGATAATTGCAAATTTTCCAGTATTTTCTGATAACATGAAACATTCATCTTTTTCTGTGGCTTTGTAGATCACACATCCCCAAAACATCATCGATCCACCTTTATGTTTCACAGTAGGAATATTGTACCTTTCCATTTACCATTTATGGTTACGGCCAAAAAGTTAAATTTTGGTCTCGTCACCCCAAATGACAAATGTTTTGAGGCTTGTCTCTGTGCTATTCGGCGTATTGTAAATGGAATGCTTTGTGGCATTTGCGTAGTAATGGCTTTCTCAACCATGCAGCCAATTTTCTTCAAGTGCCTCCTCCTTACTGTGCATCTTGAAACAGCCAAACCGCTTTTTTTCAGAGAGTCCTGTATTTCACCTTTCAAGTTATTTGGACAGTATTTTTTCTTTGCATCCCAAACAATTTTCCTGGCAGTTGTGGCTGAAATATTTGTTGATCTACCTGACCTTGGTTTGGTTTCAACAGCATCCCTTATTTTGAGAACTGCTGATTGGCATTCTCAAGTCCATGGATATCTTTGTATATCCCTTTCCTGTTTTATACAGTACAGGCTAGTGTTGTCAAAAGACCCGGTACTTCGGTACCAAGTCGGTACTAAAAAAATGTAAACGCCACGGTACCAAGTTTTCTTAAGTACCGGTAGTACCGAGGACCCGTTCAAACCCGGTTCCTTGATGCGCATGCGCGCAGTTGCGCGTCCTCTTTATTAAAGCACTGAGACATGGCGACCGGCGGTGCAGCTAATGTGGTAGCTCTAAATCCACTTGTTGAGAAAAAAGGAGGAAAGAGCCGTGTGTGGAAATATTTCGGATTTGCGGCTGATGACGAGGGGAACATCATTGATAATCAAAAACCCATTTGCAAACGATGTCATCGAAGTTTTCTCTCAAAAGGAGGAAACACATCGAACTTAATAAAACCCCTCAAAGACCGACACCGTATCTGATGAAAGAGTTCAAGGAGGTAAGTTTCAAACTAATTTCAAATATAGAGCTTCTGTTATGTATTATATATCATATTTGAATTTGAATGTCGGAATCAGTCGGATAGAAATAAACAGCCATTTGTGTAGTAACTTGTTAGCATCCGTGATGCGCTAACGCTAATATAATAGCGTTAGCTCCTATACATTTAATTAGGGTAAAAGAAACGGGACGACATAAAGGCGTTTACTGCTTTTACACACTAGAATTGTTTTAATGATTGTATATCCAAAAGGTGTACAAAAATGTATTGGGCAGTGTTTATGTCCTCAAAATCAGTTTGTCAAAAGCAGTTCTAGCCAAGGCTTATTCTTGGCTGGATAACTAGCAGGTTTAAAAAATAAAATAAAATATGAACACAGTTTGATTAAATACAGTTGCATTAAAAAAAACTTATGATAGTAGGCTTAGGCTAATACCATTCACTAACATTATGCTACTTCATGCATTATCTAACATCAACTTAAAGTGATATTTTCCAACATTAATTAATGTTTGTGCGAAAGTTAATACAAACACTTGATCATTCACATTTATTCATTGTGCATTAAATTAAGTTAACAGATAAAAACTTTTATTTTATAAATGTATGAGTACATTTTGAAATGTATAATTTTTAATTCATTTTTTAAACTTATCTAGATTTATTATAAAAGCTGAGGTTTGCCATTTAGAGAAAAACTAATGTTTCATTTGTTCAGACTCAGCCCATTTTTGACTTCTATACTTATAAAGTATATTTATTATATTTTTCTTTTACAGCTGCAGGCTGAGGAAGACCATGGAACACCCCCGCAAACTCAAACAGGCAACAGTTACAGAAGCTTTTCAGTGGCAGCAAAATATGACAAAACTCACCTGAGGCAAGAAAGCTGAACCGAGCTGTTGCTGAATTCATATGTATGGATAAAGTGCCCATTTATACAGTTCAAAAATGTGGATTCCAACAAATGCTCCATCATTTCAACCCAAAATACCAGCTTCCAAGTCGAAACTTTTTTATGTACACTGAGATTCCCCGCATGTACAATGACACCAGAGACCTCATAATCCAGCATCTCAGAGACAAACCGTTTTACAGCTGCACAACAGATCTTTGGACAAGTAGAACTGCACACACTTTCATGTCTTTAACTCTGCAGTACATTACTAAATCGTGGGAATTGCAATCCTGGTTATTTTTGTTATTCATCTAGTTATTTAATTACTCAAATGTTTACAATCCTTGGCTTGAAATACTTAAATTATGCCATTGTTTTGTTTTTACATTTATAATAATATTTTAGTTTATTAATTGTTGGTCATGGCATATTTTGTTTAATTTATAAAAATTTTGTTTTTTAGTTTGTAATTTTTCATTTATTATTTGTGGAAAAACTTGAAACGCAATTTTAAACAAGTATGAAGAATGGCATTGTTTAACTTTATTAATAAAAATAGTGTGTTGTTCAGCTAGCATGTTTTTGTGTTTTGCTTTGGTACCAAGAACCATGAATTTTTATTGGTAAATTTAGTCTAAATTAAACTTTGGTTTGGTACCGAAATTGGTACCGAGAACCGTGGATTTTCACTGGTATCGGTACCGAATACTGAAATTTTGGTACCGTGACAACACTAGTACAGGCTATTCTCTAATGAATGTATTTTTATTGATTGTAGCATGTGACATAGCAATGTTATGTAAATAAAGTTGAAGAGAACTGTTACCTGTATTTGGACATTCTGTTGGCGGATGAGGGAACAGAGTTGGGCTTTCTCCTGGGCTGCGCCTTCTATAAATACACAAATAATAATTAATACATAACCACTCAGTTCTGATCTCTCGTATATATATTTAACAAGCCTTGGCCATTGTCATTATTACCCAAATGGAGAAACTGCTAGTTGAATCATTGACCATTTTTTATTGCTGATAAAGTTAATTTGGGGACACAACACTTGAATTTGGATAAATCTGTTTAGATCTATTGTGAGAGCAAGAATAAGCACAACTAGGGATGTCACAGTATTGACGATATAGCAATATTGCGGTAGCTAAAGTGCCTTGGTATTGTTGTGGTCTTGTGACGATATCAGACGGTAGGCAAAATATGTATTTTTCTTTCTAGCGGCAGTGTATCAGTGTATAAAACTAGATAGACCATCATGCTTAGCCCACAAGCCAATATGTCAGACGCTGGTGAGAAGTGAGGAGCGCTATTGAACAGAGCGTAAACACAAAAGAGAGACAAAACCACAACTTGACTCACCAAAAACGTTTTCAGGAAGTGTCAGATAACGTCTAGTTAGAGAGACTAGGAAGCCTACAACCACCTCAGAACAGAAGAGCTCAGGAAATTACAGACAGCTCTGTTTAAACCTTCGCTGAAACCAAGAAATGCAGCTTTATTTGCCTCAAGGCTGTTGATTTCTTTAGCATGGCTGTTTGAGTTTACTTGTATACAATGACATGTGAATCTTCTCAATATGAGTCCAATTGGCAAGTGCTTAAAATCCATAAGGTAAAGCCCTTATTATAAAACAGTGTCTGTTACTGATCATGACTTGACTTCATTTAAACCCAAGTAAAGATATCCCTTTAATCCTTTAGAATATGACAAAAAAATTTTTATCAATGACTTGTCATGGATTATTAAGTTTTACCGTGATAATACCGTACCGCGATATTGTGATATCGTGACATCCCTAAGCACAACATAACACTAGATAAATATGCCCAGATATCAATTTAAAAACAACATTTAAAAACAGGCAGGGTTCAAGCTTGACACTCACCTTAATGTTTTCCTGTGTGGCTGTTTTCTGAGGCTGCTCTGACTTCTTTTGGGACTGGAGCCTGTCCGTTTTGTAGCTGAGACATATCAAATACACGAAAAGGAAAATAGACAAATGTGATTAGATAAAAGTCTAATGATAGCTGCAGGTTGTTTTTAAGTCTAGACACTAGAACGATGACGACGAGCAGACAGAGAGAAAACCATTCATTAAGCATGTTAAAATTTAAAAACTCAAGCAAATATAGCTAGTAAACATATGACAAGAGAGCAACAAAACAACTAGCCGTGAGGTGCTACCTGTCCACACCAGGCCTGTGCTCGCTCCACATCGCCGCCTTCCTACATCCCTGGTCCCTGTGCAGCCTCCCCGGGCATTGTTGTGGGACTCGCTGCTGCAGAATGGTGCCCATCCCCGCTCACGTCAGGCACCAGTCAGACGGGTTACACCGAGCGGGGATTTAGCATTAGCCGTGGTGGAGACAGACGTAAAAGCAACCGTGTTTTAACAATAAGATTGAAAATACGGTTGCGCTATTGGCCAGCAGTGGGCACTGTGTGATCCTATACTATGAGCGTGTGCCAAAACATAATTTTCAAATTTATTTTTCTTAACCTTTTGAAGAAGTTTTGTTTTAAATTTATAATTGGTTTAGTTCTATGTCTATTTTTTTTCTATAAACTTCTGGGGCACACAGTTAACTTTTCACACATTAAAACATAAAACATACTGTATTTATCAGCAATCCATGCAACTATACAGTAAAATAAACAAATATTTAAGGGCAAACATCTGCGGCCACAAGAATTTAAACAATCTAAAAAATATATGTAGTCTATATATGTCGTCTTTGGGGGCCCTTCAAGCAAAAGCCTGGTATGCCTAACCCACTGCAACATGCTTGCTTAGGTTTAGTCCTAGTATTGTACTAAATGTAGGTCTGGTATATTCCTGTGGTTAGTTTAGATTTTTGATTAAAGGTATTGTCAAAGTGCTTTATAAAATAATTGACATAATAGCAAAAAATAACTCCTGAGGTGATGTAAAATGCATTGGGATATGAAGTTGAGCTGGGAGTAAATAGAGGGACATGTGAGTGATGTGAAAAGATAAAAGATATGACAGTTGCTACAGTCGATTGTATTAAAGGTACAGTGTGCCGTTTCTGTGGTGGCATTATAAATTGTGACATCTCTAGAAGAATGGGTTCCCTTGTCTAGCCCATATGAGCACAATCAAGGCCTGTAGGGACATACTTTTGTCTGTGAACACACCCTGTGAAAATAAGTAATATGTTCAAGAAGTGCAAGAATGTGCATTTAAGAAAGCAAAGTACATGAATCCAGCAACCTTAGCAGAGTTTCAATTTATGTTAATGAACAGTGGCATTGCCAAAGACATAGATTAATATTATGCAACATGCAGGGAGTCACTTTTTAATTGTGGGCTTATCCTTAAAAAGTTATACTTTTTGTAGTCACCAACAGTAGTTCCACGTCTTTGTAAATATTTAAATAGTCAAATCTATTTAAAACTATTTTATATACTGTACTGTGTTGGTAGACTGTTGTTATTGGTTTATACACATTATACACAATAACTTATAGACATTATACACAATACTCATCTATTTATAGCAAGCCCCATCATGCATGCTTAAGTAGCATGCATGATGGGGCTTGTCACATGACATGACAGCCTTATTATGTCAAGGCTGAGGAAATAGACTTAAGGGCACATTCAAATAACTTGGTCAGAAATATCACCATTATAACTATTTGTGTATAGCAGGATGACTAGGTTGACAAATGAATGCACCACACCCATTTCCTCTTTTGCTTATAATGAAAATAAAATAACTGCATTTTATTCAATAAATAACAACATTTATACATTTGAATTCTGCAGTCGTCAGCTGCTCCGATCAGAGGGACTGGCGTCTTCGTCTGCATATCCACTACTGTCTGACTGCATGCTATCTCCCCGGACTAATTCACCTGCACAGAAACAGTGAGACATCAGTAGTAAGCAATCAAATCAGCTGTTGACCTAAAAATGTCTGTACCCTGTCATGAATGCACCTGCTCAGTGACACTCTTACAAAGCCACTACAGTTCAATAAAAAGTGTGTAGTGTAAATGTAGTGTTTTAACAGCTTAACAGCAGTTACTGACAACACCCTTTTTTTTAACACATCAAACCCTGACTAACACTATGTTATTTTTTATGAGTAAAGCAACACTTACACAGCAACACTTACCCATCTGGTGACTATTACATTAAGTTTACTTTATAAAGCTACAGTTTTGTACCTGGGAACAGACATGTTGTGGACTTTGGTGCGGCTTTTCTTCTGGATTCTGAATGTACAGAATCCTCTTCTCCTGCACTGTGCACCTACATAAAAGAATCAAATCATAAGCACACAAATATATGTTAAATCTTATGCCTTATTATAGCTTTTCCTCTGGGCAGTGTATTAACACACACTTAAATTTCCCTCATTACTGTTATAATATATAATAACATTTTACACAGTTTGAACACTTTAAGCAGGAACAATAACCTTTTATTCTGACTTGTTTAAACAACACTCTTACCTCTTCCAGCTCAAAGGAGTTAACCTGTTGCAGGTTACTGGAGATGTGCTGTGCCACAGGAGTCAGATACAGACTTTTCCCCAGATGACTAGTCTTCTTACGTGTCTTAGTGAGCGGAACACACTGGGTATGCCAAGACTCTTGAACGTTTAAGGGAGAGGAAGAAATGTTGTCTGTTGTGACAGTGATGCAACAGCAGGTGTCTTTGGTGGCCGGAAGAGGAAGTGTCTGGGATTCAGCCCCTGAAGAGAAAAAATCAACCAGGTCTGGGCTGTCCATATCCAGCAATGACATAGGAGAACGATGGGTTAAGTGTAATTTAGAACATGAAGGATCTGTGCTTTCAGTCTCATCAGAAGCAGTATTTGTTTGTCTGTTCTGGGAACAGAAAGGTGCCTTGTGTACACTCTCAACTATTTGTGGACAGACATGGTCGTGTGAAAACTTGGCAAGTGGTTTTGGCTCAACTGTCTTTTGATTTGAATCTGACTCTGGCTCTGACATAGAAGAAAAAGGCTGTTCACTGTCCACAATTTCTTTTTTTGTATTCCCATTTTGAATATGCTGTATTTGCTCCATTTGCCCAGTATTCAAGGATGTATCACCATCTGAGCAAACAACCAATGAACTACTCTCATTATCTCCCCCCAAATCTAGTTTCTTGATATGCCCAGGCTTAACCTTATCCAACACTATTTCCACAACATCCGGCAGACTAAAGCGTTTTGCGGGTGAAGGTTGCGGTGAGACAGAGTCCGATTCACGGGGCGAGCCTGTGTAGAGGCACATTTTGGAGACGGTGTCCTTTAGCCTGTCCACTGGGGAACGCGGCTCACTGCGCACGCTGCTCCTGAAGCGCTCAAACCGCTCCATGGGAGATGAGAACGTAAACTCCGGCGTGGGGAGCTTCTGGACCGGGATACGCGACACGTGGGAGTAGAGAGAGTAGAAGGCATTGGCCATTGCTGTGAGCACTTGTACTTGTCTGAAGCGACCTGAGGAAGATGAGCAGAGAGGAACAGTAATTATGTCTTCCATAAATGTTAAAAGTTGACAAATAATATAAAAATAAAACTTGCATATAGCCTGATGACATTTGGACCATTTTATGTATTTAATTATTAAAACAATACTGTGTAACTTCAGGATGTTCACCCACTTACAGGCTCTCTGTTATGTCTCATTATGTGGAAAGATGTGTTAATTATGTGAGGTTCCTTTTTAAAGCAAACTGTTACATAGGTTGCAGATTTGAGTTTCAAATGTCATGCATTTTCTGAATATTATTTCCCTATTGTGTCTGTCATACTGTCAAGCTGGGATCCTCTTTGTGTAAACTATGAACTAACTTTTGTTATAATGTCAGCACGAATAAAAATTATTTTCTAAAGTTTTGGCTTCAGCACAATAGGATACCCACATGTCTGTCTCAAATAATAATAATAATAATAAACAGGAAGAAATCTAAACTTGTGAACAGGCTTATGTTTAACGTGTCCACAGATTATAATGGCTTGGTGTCATTGAGTGTCATGTGATTATCATACTGGCGAGTGAGAGGCTGGGATCCTCCTCGTGTATCCTCCGTAGTTGTGCATCCAGAAACAGGCGGAAGTTGATGCCCTGGGCCTGAGAGGGGAACGTAAAGAATCGAGGCGGGATACGGACAGTGACCTGAGGCTCCTCGCGGCCAAAGCCCAGCTCATACAGTGTCTCCTCTGCGTCCTCCGAGTACACCTTTAGGACCTCTGAAATACTGTAGTGGAAAATACAAACCATTACAGACAAAAACCTATACAGTACAACCCCAAATAGCTATTGCCAAGCCTCACCTTGATGTAGAATTCCAGGTGGAGGAAGAAATACAGCTGGAGCCCATGCTGTTGCCCAAACTAAGGGAGGGCAAATGGAGCTCCCGACGAGCTTTACTATGAAGATAACATTAAGGATATAGAAGGAAAAAAACACCATATAAACAAGAGAACAACAACATTTTATTATCTTATCATCTCAGGAAGTGGCATCCCACTGACCTGCTGGTTAATCTGCTGCGTCGCTGGCTGGT
Source organism: Perccottus glenii (assembly GCA_024416835.2). NCBI lineage: Eukaryota > Metazoa > Chordata > Actinopteri > Gobiiformes > Odontobutidae > Perccottus > Perccottus glenii. Next base: position 52,450,953 of record CM044546.2, on the reverse strand, counting down.
AGATGATGGTTGTGCAAAACTTTTGAGTTGTCACAAAATAAGAAAGAGAACAAATCGCTTGACGTTTACTCAGTTTAAATGAAATGGCAACTGTAAATTACGTGGCTACTTGTAACTACGTATATACACATAATGAAGACAGAAATGTTGAAACCAATGTGATAATTCTCATGTTGCTTCATTTGGTAAAAGTTTGTACTTACCCAGCATCATGTGTACTGTTGTCCTCATTTACAGCACAAGCTGAAAAAACAAAAATACGTCACAGACATTTTAATAAGTGTATTTGCTAACTTATACAAAAAGTTATGCATACATTTTAACTTTGCATCTGGTATTTTAACATGTTATCATATCTTAATCAGATTCTATTCCAAATGTAACGGCTTTGAACTTGAAAAAAATTGGCTGCATCTTCTTGGAAAACAGAAGTCACAATAAAAAGCTAATAACTGTTCCAAATGTATTATTGTTTCAGTGTTTTCCTCTGTTGATATATTCCTCTTCTATGTGTTAATATACTTACCATCGGCTCCAAGGCCCAGCTCGTCGTCAGTGTTTCCAGCTTTGGGTGTGGAATCTGTAAGATGCAACTCATTAACATCAACATAAACCACTTTTTTGTGATGCATTTGCTGCTTTACTAACTCACTGCTGTGTAATTAGTGCATGGTTATGTCACCCTGTAAGCAAATGTCTTACCAAAGCTCAGCAAACAAGCCTTTTCTGAGCTCGCCACCTTCCTGAAACACATCGACACATCAACATTATCACGTTTTGATGTCATTTGCATCCTTCTCCAGTGAAATATTTGCATATATAATGTGAGGGGCTTAAACTCTCTTCAATATATTTGACAGAGCTATTTAAAAGGCTATAAACTCTCTCTTATCTTCAGGCTATTTTCACATAGATGGATAACATCCTTTACGTAATTTTACTCCAGTTGCGAGACTGACTTATCTCCTGGTGCAGCTTCCTTTAGATTGACTAGAAACATTACATATTTTATATCTACTGATATATTATAGAGTTTGAAGCACAAGCACATAGATAATGGCAAATACTCTCAAGAAATACAACATTCAGTGCAGTTTAATAACCTGTTGTTAAGACTTTACAACATCTTTTTCCAAGTAGAAACCTACAAAAGCACTATAAAAGTGGAAAACAATGATGTGGCTGTTACCACTTTCTAGCACACCTGACCTCAAATGATTTCCATTTAATACTTGGTGTTTTAGATTTACTTTCCAAGGGCTGTCATTTGGTCTTTATCAACACAAAAAAGTGACTCACCCACAAGTGAGAAGCCAGTTCTCAATCTTTCCAGTGAAACATCCTGTGGAAAGTGTACACATAACATCAATTAGCTTTGTCAACGGCTTGTTTTCATAAACAAATACTTTATCTTTAGGCCTATTTGTTGTATATAGTCACATGAATGCTTCTTGCAGTATTTTATAGAAGATTTTATAGATTTTATAGAAGGGTAAAGCCACTTTTAATCAGTGTCTCATCATATTTAATTTAGTTTGCAGGAATTGACAATACTCTTTCTCTCACCCTGTTTCCTGTCAACCTACAGTCTACTATCAAAAAAGGAAAAAATTCACCCACATTTTTTAATTTAATTTGAATTTAAAGTTAGATTTTAGTCTGACTAATGCAGTAAATGGATTTTTGAAACTTCCTGCTCACTGAAATGCAGCTGAAAATGCACAACTGTCAAAAAAAAAAAACGTAGCCTACTTTTTTTTTTTTTTTTAATATAGGGCTTTTCCACCTAGTAGGCACTCAAAGCGCTTATAATATTATCTACTATGCATTTGGTGCTTGAACCTTAGGAAATGTTGTGACACCTTACCTGACGAATTGGACGGGCCATCGGAAAAGACATCATCGTCAGCTATAGAAGCGAACGGCAGGCTGCACTGCTGTGTGTCTGCGTCCTGGTCCTCCACAGTGAGCCACTGGCGGCTGCTGTTGATCCAGCCTCTCCGTCTCACAGAGGAAGCAGAGCTCTCCATCTGCTTAGGGCTCCAACTTGATGCCGAAACACAAGCACTGTGTAAGACAAAACTCACATGAACAAAGACTACTGACAAATGTAAATAGGAATATAATAAACATTCAGTCTCATAACTTAATTTCAAAGTGTACAATCTTCGGCTATTGAATGTATTTAATTGCTATCAATGCTGAATTGTAATAAATTTCACTGAATCAAAAATAAACGCACTATAGTTATCAGCCACGAAAACAGTGAAACTTGACAAAAAAGACATACCTTGATCGACGGAGCTTTCAGTTCTGTTGCCTCTGAATGCTTTCTCTCATTTCCTGTTTTGACAGATATAGGCCTATCTGTACATCTGCTAACTTTCTTTCAAGATACATCCCGCTCTTTTGGTTTTCAATTCTTAATGCGTAATGACAGGAGTCGGAGGTAATTTTATGAGAAGTATATCTGACACTCTGTCTTTTGTGTGCACGCTCTTCTGGAGGAAGTACATTACGTCTATCAGCGTGGAACTATGCTCCGATACATCCTGTAGAGTCAGAGACTATTCACCGGCTATTTTAACATAATAGTCTCTGACTCTCTGAATTCAATTATTTTGCAAAGTAAGCTTGCTTATGAAAATATATATAAACCTAATATGATATTATATTGACTATAATTAAAAAGGAGGCTATTTAAACTTGAACGACTCACTTTAATGAAGTATCACAAATCATTTGCTGGGATTTGAGCAATAATTGAGCTTTACGCGTTGTAGCAAAAAAAAAAAAAAAGATTATGAGGATTAATGAGACAGGTTAATAGATAAAACTGAGTTTGGCCTTGGGGTTGGCAGTAGGTTTGGCCTGGGGATGGACTCCACCCTCTGTCCTGTTTACATGGACACATGTGCTGCTTCAATGACAGCCCCCAGACAAGACAGGCCTGTAATAGAAGCCCTCCCACATCCAGCCGATGCTCTCCTCCCAGTGCAGCATCAGTGAAGACTGAATGAAGGGCTTTTCCTCCCACTTAAATCCCCTCCTCCCGCCTCCACGTCGATTCCCAGCCCACAGGGCACTACAGGGAGTGGCCAGTGGCCACGGAGGCAATACTCAAATACTCAACCCGCCTTCCTTCATAGACTGTATCTTTGCCCTGTTTAATGACAATAGTTTACACAAGTAAAAATATTATAAAAGAATGGGGCGTACATCCAGTTGAACAAGTTTCATTATGTTGCCATTTAATCGGAAAATGGATAACAAAATTCCCATTCTGCTGGTTGAACCAAGGTTTAACCTACCATGCTTAGTGCCCGCCCGTTCTCCAAATCTCAGCCAATGACATAGACTATTTCATACTCGTTTGTAGAAACGACTTTTCATTGGCGAACACGGCAGTCAGTCACAAGTAGCTTTTAAAAGGGTGCGTTTCTTTTTAGACGTCTTGACTAGGAATCGAGTAATTGTCAAAAACTAGCTTTGAACAGTGTGATTTTTTTAACTTGTTTACGCTATTAAAAATAAATTAAATTAGCAATAAAATAAATTATATATATATATATATATATATATATATATATATATATATATATATATATATATATATATATATATATATATATATATTTGTATATATATTGTATTAACTCCCTGTCCTAAGTCCTAAGATAATGTGTTTGTTTGTCTAAAAAAGTATAGTCAAGCATTCTGTTCAATTTCACACTTTTGACTGGATTCTTTAAAATAGGCCCGGACTAAGGGTTCATCATCGCAGATAGAAGTTAATTAGTGGCTAGAAGGGAAGGTGGTTAAATCAAACGCACTGAAGCTGCTCCTTCATAGGGGTGCGCTCAAGTTTGTTTGAAGTCGTGAAAAGTTGTCAACCCGAAAAGACCAGAGAAACTCCTCCCGTCTTCAAATTATGAGCAGTAAGTTAACGTTTTTAACTCAGTGTTATGCTGTGAACCAACGATGTACTTATGCGTAAGAAGTATCAAAACAACTTAAAGTCAACTTTTATACAGTTTCTAGCGTTATATTGTGTTGTTTTTAGGAAGCGTCACAAGTAGTTTAAAAGTACAGCACTGCTAATTGTCGGTAACTACTACGCTAACAACATTTAGCAACTAACTTAGAGTTAACCTACGGGAGCTAACAGGTCAGATTAAACTACAGCTAGGTCTGATTTAACAAAATGTTCATAAACTAACAAAAAATGTCAGGAACTTTTTGAGTTTTATAGGTTGAGTCGTTTAAATGTAGTCTTTAAAGTGCATTACAAACTGCCTTATGTTTGTAGTCAATCCGTGTTAGCTTAGCTTTCGTGCTAGCTGGATCTTCACTTAACACTTATGGCATGGATTTCCTTGTAGCTTGATTCTTGTTCGGACTAACTTATTGAACTATCAACAAAACATTTTTAGCCCCTAATAACAGGAACATGTTGTGTTGTTTTAACGTCCAGTAAATTGTTAGTGTTATTGATATGTGACGGTTTGAATAACTTGAATGTACTTTTGAGTGATATTAGAAATTTTTCTTCCGCAGATCAGCAGCACGGTGAAATGGCCGCTGCAGAGAGCGGTACTGGCTTCAATCAGAAACGAAACTCGCAAGTAGGTTAAAGGTCTTTTCATTTGAAACTGTTACTATAGCCGTGAACGTGTAACTTTTTAAATATTTACTAATGAAGCCGGTGTTTGTTGCGGGGATTGTAGACTATCTTTGTGCACAGGGACGTGTTGTTGATTTTCTCAGCGGAGCACATGTCACTGGGGTGGGGAATGGGCAGGTAAATTTCGCCCACACGGGGTGTTCCCTTCAAAGACCGGCTCTCATGTACATTTCGCTCGGCCCATTTGGCTTGCCTCGGAGGGGGTGGCTAGAGCACTGTGTCACTTTATAGGGCAAAATAAACTGTGGGAGGGAGATGGGTGGGTTTGGGGGGAGGGGAAGCCGAGCCCGCCGCTTCAGTGGAAAAATGCGGTCCCTCCCATGTTGTCCCACCCTTCTTCGTGCACACTCTTGGTCTAGACCACTAATGACAAAAACTAGAATTAAATTTATTTTAATATTTTAATTTTTTTTACTTGTTTTTAATACAATTCATTTTATACTTGTAAAGTGTCTTCTTTCTGTAAATGAAAAGTAGAGATTAAACTAAAGGGATATTGTTTTTTATATTTTTATTTTTCTAGGACTCGCAGCAGCCCTCTCCACTTGCTTTGTTGGCAGCCACATGCAGTAGAATTGACAACCCAGGGGAAAATGATGATGCAGAACAGCAACAAAGCCAACAGCAACAACTTGATATTAATCAAGATGTTTTCACTTCCCAGGCCAATGGCTGGCAAGTTATCCCACTTAGTGTTCAGGCCTCCACGGGTACTAGCACAGTGACCACTGACTCCGTAGGAGATGCAGGCAGGAGCAGGCAGGGGCTGTGTCCGTCTTCAGTTGCTGTTAGCTCTCAGGGTCAGCAGCCTCAACAGCAGTATGTAGTGGCACAGGCTCCCTCAATGCAGGGTCAGCAGATGCTTACCACTATATCAGGTATGATGCCCAATATTCAATACCAGGTCATTCCTCAGTTTCAGACTGTAGATGGCCAGTCACTGCAGTTCACACAGACTCAGCAGGATTCTGCTGCTCAGGCTGCAGCAGGAGCACCACAGTTTCAGATTGTGACATCTCCAAATGGCCAGCAGATTATAACTACAACAAACAGAGGTGGCGGAGGTGGAAACATCATAACAATGCCCAGTCTGATTCAAGGAGCTATTCCAATACAGAACATAAGCCTAGGTAATGGTGTTTTACAAAACCAAGCCCAGTTCTTGGCAAATATGCCTGTGTCCCTCAATGGAAATATTACTATCTTGCCAGTCAGTGCTGGAGCAACTGGTATTGGAGGAGATGGTAATAGTGGAGGAGACTCTGAGGGAAATCAGCTCCTTCAACAGCAGCAAACACAACAGCCAGGGTCCAACAGCGGGGCAGTTTACATGACCAGTGCTTCCACAGCCACTACGCAGACCACCTCTTCTTTTGGAATAACCCATACACAGAACAGTGCATTCCAGCAAAATGTTGCTTCTCTTGGTGTGCCCATACAGCCAGACAACAGGGAAGGACAGCAACCACAGCAGATCCTCATTCAGCCTCAACAGATTATCCATGGTGGAGCTCCCCTTCAGACCATCCAGGCAGGCACAGTCTCCAATGCAGGAGGCCAGGTATTTGCCACCCCAACACTTACCCAGGAGGGACTTCAAAACCTTCAAATTATGCCAAACACAGCCCCTATCCTCCTGCGCACTGTTGGTCCTAACGGCCAGGTGAGCTGGCAGACCATCCAGATTCAAAGTCCAACCGGAGCGCAGCTCACACTGGCCCCTGTGCAGTCCATTCCTCAGCTAGGCCAGACTCAGGGATCTGCCACATCCGGAGCAGGAGTGTCTGTCAACACAGTCCAGATCCCGGGAATTCAGACCATAAACATCAACTCCCTTGGGAATTCAGGGCTGCAGAGCTACCAACTACAAGGTCTTCCTATTACAATTGCTAGTCCACCAGGTTAGTCTCTGCTTTCCTCCGTAAGATGCTGTGTATTTATCTATGCATGTAATCTTTCAGGGACTGTCTTGTTAGAGGTGTCTGTTGCAAACCTGAAATATGACTTTATACCACTAGATGGAGTGTATGATACAGTAATTGTTAATTTGGCACAATCAAAAATTCAAACCATTATTTGAAAACATTCAAATCCTTTTGTTTTCTGCTCCAAATTGAGTTTATAGGAGTATTACTATCAATAGGAGCAACTTCTCAATAGAACCTGATGCATGACCTCAGCAGTGGTTTATTGCCTATACAACTAAACAGAAAAATGAGTACGAGTTTGTAGTTAAAGGATTATTTCTTTATTATCCCGGCATTTAGACATGGGTTATGCTTCTCATTTGTTACCATAGGCTACTTTGTTTGTACAGTGCTCCTACTAGGGTTTGAATTTCTAAAGTGAAAATGTGTGGCCCTGAAAGGCTCTCTCCATTTTGTGTGAACTGGAAGAACCAGTTTTACAGGCACACGTGTCTTTGTCTTGGTTTCTATGTTATTTGTGGTGGATGCAGCGTTACCTCAAGAGTAACTGGCTTTGAACTGTGGCATGTCAGGGACTTAGACTTTATCACATGGAAAACTGCTTTGTGACAGGGGAGTTTTATATTAGGTGTGACTCCAGATAGCAGGTTTTCATTTCACATGTAAAATAACTTCACCCTGACAGGAGAGCAGTCGCTGCAAACAAGTGGAGAAAGTTTGAATGATAGCACTGCTGGTGGAGATGGTGACGTAAGCTCCCCACCACAAGGACGACGCAACAGGAGAGAAGCCTGTACATGCCCCTATTGTAAAGATGGAGATAGCCGGTATGACTGTTGTACTGAAGTCCGGAAATAATTTTTGTAAATGATACAAATTATGTCATTGATTTCCTGACTTGTTCTTTTGTTTTACATTAAACAGAGATCCATCTAAAAAGAAGCAACATATTTGTCACATTGTTGGGTGTGGAAAAGTCTATGGCAAGACTTCTCACCTAAGGGCTCACCTCCGCTGGCACACTGGAGAACGGCCATTTGCCTGCAACTGGTCTTTCTGTGGCAAACGCTTCACGCGTTCAGATGAGCTTCAGCGCCATAAGAGAACACACACAGGTAATTTGACGTTTTTTGTGCAAAGTTCAAAGCCATAAACGCTACTACTACATTGTCGTTCTGTCTTTCTTTGTTATTGAGCAGATATAAAACCATGCATTTTATTTTTTTATATTTTTTTTCCCCAGGTGAAAAAAAGTTTGTTTGCACAGAATGTCCAAAACGCTTCATGCGCAGCGACCACTTGTCAAAGCACATTAAGACCCACTCAAACAAGAAAACCGCTGCTACAAGCAACACTACAGTCCCGGTCTCAACAGACGCAGCGTCCCCTGCAGCTGGAACTGAAGCTGGCTCTGGAGCAGTAGCAGCCGGTGATCACACCATTGTCACCATGGAAACCTTATCAGCTGAGAGCATAGCTCGGTTGGCCAGCAATGGCATCAATATGATTAATCTTCACCAGCTTAATGGAAATGGCTACTGAGACTGTTGGAGTGGCAAAATGGGGACATTTTGAAGGTGGGCAGGGCCAGTTCATTTGCAGACTCTGGCACCTCACAGAATTGTAAAACAAAAGTTTCAGCAATGCAACACTGACACTTGAGCACAGTCTTTCAAAATCTGTGGCGTATAAGGGTCAAGTGAGTGATGTGGATGGAAATCAATTAGTGGCTCATCATGAAATCTTGTCGCTGAAACATCACTGCACATGTGCGTCACGTGAAGATGCAATCATGCGTACAATTAAAGGCCTGTTTACTTCATATAAAATAAGAAGCTACTAATCTATATTTTATTACTAAAGAAAGAGCACACTAAGTCAGGCTGGCCTTTGTTTCAAAGGGCTAAGTCTCTTCACCTCGGGTTTTGTTGACACACTAAACTGTAATGTACTGTCAAATTGTCACTAATGTTGGACTGATTTGTGGTTGCATCTGAACTTCACAATAGTTCAAATATAAGAGTCAAAATATTGAAATCCGGACTGGAAGATATTAGGTCACAACCCATGTCATTGCCAAATGTGTGGTAAGTGTTGCATTAAAATCCTGAGTAACTAACCTCTTTTGAAGGTACAAACTTAAGCCATCATGCTTTGATGCATTTATCATAGCACAACTATTTAGATGTGTATATTTCTTTGCTAATGTAAAAACCTTTAAGCTTAGGCAAGATCATTTTACAGTACATAATTACATGATTTGTCTTTAAGTTGTATGAACCTTTCCAGCGCAATCATTTTAACCATGTTATTTTTATATTTAGGTTTAATATGTAAAGATTAAGAGCCTGTCAAGGCAGAGATCTTCCAGTACATGATTCTGTGGTATTATCATCTCACTTTGCCTTAAACTCATGTCAATTTACTTTGGAATTCATAAGTCAATCTGGAATTTTGTAATGTTACAACAGCGCAAATGTTGAGCTCCAAACCAAAGCTTCAAACTTTTTTATAAGCAGTCTATTGGTTTAATTAAACATTTTTTATTCTGATGCAAGTGCTACCTGGGGAAAAATCCAGCTTTCGGCTCTGTCCAAATTAGTTTTATATAGGGTCAAACTTCTTTTGTAAATATTTCAAACTCTTTCATTACTTCAGAGGTCTGCTTTATTTGAAATATATATATACACAAATTGTTTAACTCCTTAAATCCTTGCAACAACTGCTCTTATTTTAAATAAAGGATTTTATAGTGTGTATACTATAACTGCAAATGCACACAATGTATTAAAACTGATAAAGATGGCCAGTCTGAATTCTTTTCACGTTCAATGCAAGCACAGAAAAGATAAAGTCTTTTATTTGGTTAAAAATCACAGTTCAATCACATTGCTTAATTTAACACTTAATATTTGCATCTCTACGTCCTCACTTCAGTTTGTTTCGGAGGCTGTAAAGAAAATATAAAAGATCCCCTTCACAAATACATTTTAAATGAGTACTTATGACAAACTATATAGCATAACCTTGCATGAATAAAATAATGTATACTTGACCTGGTTAGGTAGGAATGAACATCAGAGAACCCATGATACTGAGCCAGGGGAAAGAGAATGCCAGTTGGACAGCGACCCTCACGCTGACGACAGAAGCTACAGTTGCAAATGCCTCGACATGGTGGGCAGTGCCACTCCTGGAATGAGAAAACACCCAAATGAAATGAATAACACCTCAATGTTTATATGCAGCATAGTTCACAGATTTATAATACATCAAATTTATATAGAGCTTTTCAGGGGACGCAAAGATGGTTTACATATATACACAATACATACACCACAGGAAACATTGCAAAGAAGATTATGACAGGTAACATTTCTTGAAATGGTGAGTTTTTAATTCTTAAATGTTTCCAGTGAGTAAGAGGTTCGGATTTGTCGAGAGGGAGTTCCCGAGGGTATGACAATTTATGAGAGACACATACATATTAGTCTATTAATGACCCCAGACTCAAACCGTTGACATTTTTCTGACTGAATACAATTTGTGACAATTATATCTTAAATGTTGTCACATGTATGTCTTATGATACGTTTTTACACAAAATACAACCATTACACACGTTTAGACCCATCTTTGAACACTTGGTCAATCCAAAAGTCTTACTGGATCAAGCAGTGCCTTCTTGACATCTTCTCCGTATCGGTTCCTCAAACAGGGTCCACAGAACTGGCCCTGAATCCCACGACAGTCTTCACTGCGACAGCATGTTTTAGTGTCAATGGTCTTCTGTCTGCATTGATGACATGTAGAGCCCTAAACGTAGAAATAGATAAATCTTAAACATTTCCTTAAAATAGCAAGGCAATGACAGGTTTGGTCACTTTTTTTGTAGAAAAACAAATTGGATTCGAGTGCAGTCCATTTACCATGACCCGGTTGTAGACTTTTTCGGTCATGTTGTCTGCAACCAGCTGGAGTTCTTCCCCTGTAATGTCTTCAACGGGACGGATAATGTGAGGTTTGGACTGGTTAGGTCGTGGGGTGCCACGCTGCTGTGGTGCTCGTCTGACCTTAAACATTACATTGACGGCAAATATAAAACTAGATCACTTACAAAAGCCATTTTTAAAAACAAGGAATATATTATATTGCTAAGTCCAACGGTTTAGCAATTCTACAACCCTGCAATAAAAAAAAAGCAATACCATCTAATGAACAGTAAATATGTCAGCATAGATATAGGCTGACCAACAGGAATGGGACAAAATAAAAAGCATCTTTATTATTCTATATTCATTTGTATCCGTATTGCAGTTACCATAGAGACGAATAAGACTATTTTATGTTGCAGTAGTTACATTTAGTCATTTAGCCGATACTTTTATTCAAAGCGACTTACATTAAGGTTCTATTCCCCAGTGTTACAGCTGGAATACCACTGGAGGCAAGGAGGGTTAAGTGTCTTGCCCAAGGACACAACGACAGTATGAACTGTGGGGAGAGCAGGAATCGAACCACCTACCTTCCGGTTGAAGGGCGACAGCCCATGTCAATTTTCTTTCAGCTGTGTGTTTAAGTGAGACTAAGCTATGATTGCGCTTCACTCACTGGCGGAGTTTGCAGAGTACATGTGGAAAGTAGGAGATACTGGCAAAAACAAATTAAATTTTTTGTCCACAGCCGTTTTTCCACAAGCCACACCTCAGGTTCAGTGAAGGCACCACAAAATAATCAGCCAATCAGATAATTTGTAGGTTGTTGTTAAGTTGTTTCTGTTTCCAACAGGTTATAAAACACTAGGTACATTTTATTTACATTTAGCCTACATAAAATAAAAATAAAAAAGACCTCCATTAGTTCTTCCTCCAAGGTGTATTTCAGTTCAGTCTCCTGAGAAGCCTGCGAGTCCTCATTCCCCCCCATGGAGCGAGTTTGTCGGCGGGATGCCCGTTCTGGGTTTTTTCTCGACTCACCTCCAGAGCGTGGTGGACGCTACATAAAAGAAAATACTATGAGGAATTTCCAATGATTCTACAAAATAAAATTAACAATATCTAGCTATCTACATACTCACAGAACTTTTCTCCATTGTTTTTTTGTTTGCTTGTTTTGTCAGCAACCCAGCTCCTCCAGGCATCTTCTGCAGGTCTGCCATCAGCTGGGCCAACTGGTACGAGACATGCAGGTTATTTTTATTTATTTTGTCAAGATTATTTAGCCATATCAGCCACATTAGAGAGGTTAGCAGCAGATGTTGAATTAAGAGTGTCCAAAGAAAACATTTCCCAAGGAGTACATCTAAGGTTTCTCAAAATTGCACACAAAACAAAACAAAAACAAAAGTTGGACACAGCTGTGGGTGCTATATACTTTACCATTGCTTTGTTTGCCTTGATGTTTTTCTCTCTCCTGGCTAAGAAAGGCTCCTCTTCTGAATCCGACATATTCCCTTTCAAAGGAGACAACCGGGACACTACTTTCTCCTCATGCTCGATTTTAACATGCTCATTGTTTTTGGCTAAGTTGACCTTAACTGCCTTCTTTCTAAGTTTCTTCTGTGTCGTCAGCTTTCCTGCATCTTCACCGTCCTCTTCATCAGAGGACCTGTGGTTGAAATGGGCGGAGCGAAGAGCCACTCGAAGCTTGAATGGTGCGACAGATTTAGATGAGGGTTCCTGTTTTGTGGGTTTGTGGTCAGACAGTTCCCCGTCTTTATTTTCCAAATCTAAAATCTGATGAACATAAGTTAGTATCATTTCTGGACCAAAAGAAAAAAAAAAACAGAGCAGCAAAAAACACATGACCCAGACTACATTTTGGCTTCTCTTAAGAAAGTCAGGCAATTGCTTTGGACCCCAGGCAGGAGGAGGCCCATAGGTGTCTGACTGATCCAGAGTAGGAGTTAATTAGCAAAACGAAAAAGTGCATTGAAGATTAAATAACTGTTCAACTATTCAATCTCAAATCAGGGCTCAAATTGAGTAAGGAAACAAACCAGAAACCCTCTGAAACCAGTTTAGAAAACTCTGTAAAATAATATTATTAGATTATGTGCCTCCATAGTAATGTATATGTGTCGACCAACCAGAATGAAACTATAGAACTGAATATACTAGATAATGTGAATAAATTTACAGATCAAACATTATAAATGAGTTTTATCTGGACCTTTGTGGAAAACGTTTAGGCAAAGAGATACCTTGTTGTCGTGTTCGCTTAGCTCATCTTCGGAAAAACCGTAAAATGTCTTGTCATTGTCTGAATCCCCCGCAAAAATATCTGCAAGTTCTTTAGTAAGTGAATGCATTCCGAAAACCACAGCCTAAAAACAAATTAATGTCAACATTACAATTAAAATGAGTAATAGAACCTCTTCATTTTGTTAGTTTACCATTTCCCGTTCGAAGAAAAGAACGGCAGTTTGAGAACTGTGCGCAGCTGACTGTCCAATCAATATGATTAAAAATGGCACGTGCGTTTTTACTTCAGGGCAGCTCGCGGACACCGACCAGCGATTATATATTAGGGAGAGATTCTGACGTACGGATAGTTTTTCAAATGCTGAAGTTGAAAAAAACTATTAGGCTATACGTCTCTGTTTGCGTTTTTCAAAAAACTTCACTCACCAATCTCGTCAGTTTTTTTAAGATGCCATTGCACACTCTAAAAATCAAAGCAGCTATCTCCAAACCAATCAGGCCCTTCCAAAAATATCCTTATGTCTGGGTTAAGTAAAAAGAAAATTGAATTACCCAGGGATTTTCGATTATTGTGGCTGACCTGTTAGTCCAAAAACAGCATTTGAAGTGGAAGGGTGTGTTGCTATTAATTCAAAAGATTTATTAAGCCTAGCTCAAACGTCACCATTAATTTTAAATGTAGCATTTTAGTTTATATAGTACTTACAGTACATGACTCATTCTTTGTGTTTTGTTCAACATTTTTAAACTTCCATGATGCTGATTGGATATTTAAACTAATTAGACATTTATTAATACAAGAGTGTTATAAAGATGATGAAATGTTCTGTTCCCACAGCAGACACTGAGCAGGTGTGCAGTGGGAGTGATGCTGGGAAACGTGGGAAACTCCTCCACATTCTTATGGCTGATAAATACTTACTCCCTGCTTTGCTGGCTCAAAGTTACAATGGCCCTATATGAGCGACAGTGGTGGCTACTTCTGGGTAAGTAGTTCTATAATTAATATTCACATAACAATAACACAGAAAAGTATGATGATTATTATGTTTGTAATTGTTAAGGGTTAGCTTTACCACACATCAGGCATTTACATGGCCTGGTGTCAATAACATGCTCCCAAAAGTCTTAGTTGCATTTTGTTTCTATTTTTTTGCTTCAGTAAACCGTGTTAAATATCATCTGTGAATAACCAAAATAATGGTGCTTATAACAATGATGACATTTGTTTCAATATAACTGAAAAATAATGTCCCAAAGTAAAGCCAAAACATGACTTGATTTTATGATTATGATTGAAATTTTAATATATATTTGTAGAAAACAGGGTTTAAATATTGGTGCATGTCTTTCTTCCTCAGAATTCCTCTTTCTAAACTTCTCCAGGCAGTCTTTACCTCAAAAGAGGCAGTGCAGTTTCCAGGTAAAGCCACAAAACCATAAATATTATGCTGCTGGTAATGTGAGTGGATCAGTGCAGTACTGTGAGTTTACCCATTGCTGTGTGGGATATTTCCTGATCAAAGACGGCCAGCTGGAGGTTGACGCTCTTGGTAAGCAAACAATGTATTTTTTTGACTGCTGAAATTCCTGTAAATTGCAATATTGTTCACTATTTGGACCTTCCGCCGCAGCTTGTGATGTGGCTGAAAAGGATTGTCTAGATTCAACCTGCACGTCAACAATAACCAATGTCCTTAAATGTGTCTGCAACACTGACTTCTGCAATAACATCACCACCTGGAATCGACTGACGGAACAGCCTCATTTGAAGTACTCTTACTCACTCGGTATAATAACCACCACCATATTTTATCAAATTTGATAAAAAATATATAATTTAACCTGTGTATTTCCTTTGCATCTTAGATATAATAATAGCAGCTGGGTTGATAATGGTGTTGATCGTGCTGTGCCTAGCTGTGTTTATAGTGACAAGCTACAAAGAGACAAGTAAGGACTTCTTTAAAACAAAAGATTTACGACATGTAGTTGTTCTTTGTTGGTGCACTACCATTAAGTTATTTTTACAGTCTCAGTAGAACTGGATTGAGATCAGACAGATTTGCAGCATTGTTTTGCAATGACCACCTGCTTTCCCCTTTTTAAGAATGTGATCAAAACATTCTTAGTCCATGTGTTCCCATTTTGTAAACTCACTTAGATTCTCATGATGTCTTGTTCCACCTTGAAACAGTTTCATTCTCTGCTCTGGACTGACCTTGTGTTTTATCTCTGCTATAATAATCCTCCCTTTTACCTCTGTTCTCTGTTATATTCAGCACAGTTAATTGTCTCTATTCTTTAGGTCACACCTTTTTGACAATATAAAAGAAAATTAGGCATATTATTTGACAACATTGTTGAAAAGTAAAGAAAAAAAAAAGATGCTCATAACTTTTTTTATAAATAAGCAAATCCAGATTCTTCTCTTCGCGATCCGCTGTGTTCGTGCCTCACAGGTAAACCTTCAGAGATAGACATTGCCAACATTGAACTTCGGCAGGTAAGCTTTTTGCCATCTAAACTTTTAGTGCCAGTCAACGGTTCTGTGAGTAACTGGTATGTTTGTATCGCTTTCAGATTGTGAGTAAAGGGAATTTTGCAACTGTTTGGCAAGGGAAATACCAGGGGTCCGAGGTGGCTGTGAAAGTTTTCCCTGAGGCCTGGAAACAGAAATTTACTGCAGAAAAGGAGGTTTTTGAGCTTCCATTAATGAAACATGCCAGTATTGTCCTTTTCTTGGGCTCTGGATCCAGTGGAGGCAGTTGGGTTATTGGACTAGAATTTGCTCAGTTTGTAAGTGCCATCAGTTGAAAACCCAAAATATGTCAAACTCGTTGAATGATTAGCCTTTGTGTGTTTTGATTCCAGGGTTCTCTCCACTCCTTTTTGTGCACACACACCTCCAGCTGGAAGTCGTCACTGACATTGTGCCAGTCTTTATCACAGGGACTTTCCTATCTCCACTCTGACCTTCAGAGACATGGTACTGACAAGATAATAACATGTGTGAATATTATAGCTATTCTCAGATCATAATAATATAAAAGTGAAATTACTTTAAGAGTCTTAACTAGAAAACAGTACAATAACTGTTTACCAAAAGTGTTTGTTTATAACACTTATTACCAATAGTAGTATGGCAAGTATTTGGCCTTTGAACTGGAGGTTTTATCGCCGTGACGCTTCCCAAATAAGTAAATAAACCACCAAACCAAATAGCTGAAATGCAAATTAGTTCTGTAGCTTGTGGATGTGTTAAACATAGACTGGTATAAAAACTACATGGAATCTCTTTTAATGTGTTTTTGTGCCTATCAAGCTTTATAATAATTATTTATTTATTTAGTCGGGACAATACATGTTAATGGACCTACATGAAACATTAGATCATGAATGTAAACATGCCGGATTATAGTCTTATCCTACTTTCCATCCTTTGTCCCACAGGATAAAAGCAAGTACAATAAAAAATTACTATAAAATGTTTATGCAATATATTTCATATACCTTTCATTAATCCAAAAACACAACAATCCGTAACACCCACCTACACATGCACACAGCGCACAAACAATGCTCACAATAGCCTACTGCACAGCCTATACTGTCACAACCTGCTCATGCACACACATCAAAAACATACAATAACAGGTTTCACACTGGAATACAAGTGAGTACAACTCTGATTCAAACATAGCCAGTTTTTTGTTTGGGCTTTAAAAAAGTACATGTACGTGAGGCATTCTCTGTGTCAGAGGTGTCTATTCCACAAGTTCCCACCTCAAACTGACAGTACAGCCTGACCGAACATGGTGCGCACGTGAGGTATCATCACGGGGCCGCTGGAGGTAGCTTGCATAGTCCTTTGTGGATTAATGTTCCATTTAATATATTCCCTCAATAGAGGAGGTGCGAGTAAAGTAGAGGTGTAGTATCTTATACAAACAGACTGTTTATAAGTCAATCATGTTTTGAAAGCACAAACAATATTCAATATGAGAAATTATCATTGAATAAAATAACAAAAAGGCATATAAGGAAAGGTAAATATTTATGATGACAATAAGAAATTCAGGAAAATTGCTACAAAGAACTTCTTGCATTCATTGGCTGCCCTAAACCCGTTTAAAAATCTGACAACACATGCTATCAATAATTTAATTCACATGTTTTGTTTTTTTACAGATGTTCATAAGCCTCCAGTGGCCCACAGAGACCTCAGCAGCTGCAACGTGCTTGTGAAAGCAGATGGAACCTGTGCCCTCAGTGATTTTGGATGCGCCACCATTCTCCGCTCCTGTTCCGGGCATCACCGCCGGCCCTTTAACTCAAGAAACAGAGAGGTGATGTCATGGATTTGTGATTATTTATTCACAGCACAGGGAAATGGTGCTAATAACAATCGTATTCTAAACTCTTGTGCATAATGCATTGTGTCTTTGTATCTGCGGGTTCAGTGTCAGGTGGGCACACTGCGGTACATGTCACCTGAGATCCTGGAGGGCTCTGTAAACCTGAACAGTGACTGGTGTCTTCAGGGTGATGTCTATGCTTTGGGGCTGGTCATGTGGGAGATCTGCATGCGTTGCTCTGATTTATTTGGCGGTAATTTTAATATTTAATCCAATACAATTTGGAGTTTAAGGTAGAGGAAATCTGAATTGCTCGTCAAACAAATGTCTCCATCTGCAGGTGAGAGGGTTCCACAACATCTGTTGCCCTATGAATATGAGCTTGGGACCAATGCCACTCTAGAGAACCTCATCCAGTATGTATTTGACATGGACAAGAGACCGGCTATACCTAAACTCTGGGAAGTCCAACCACAGGTATCTGATACTAATTTAATTTTAGGTGTTTTTAGCTGGTTACAATAATTCTTCACATATTTTCAGGGACCTGCTCTCCAGGAACTCCTGACTAGTTGTTGGGACGGTGACGCTGATTCCAGGCTGTCTGCTCAATGTGTTGTGGAAAGATTAGCCTCTTTTCAGTCTTACAGCTCACATTAACTTTTATGTTTTAAGGCTTTAATCTAGTGTATTGCATTATCATGTACTGTATTCTAGTGAGTAATTCCTGTATCCCATTATTCTCGGGTGACTACTTTATAGAATGTCCTTTTGACTAGGAACATGTTTACACTGCAAGTGCACTTAATGTTTTTATGATCACCATATATTGTATGTATTCAATAAATATTTGTTACTACTGTACAAGTACTGTGCCACTTTCCCAATTAATATGAGTAAAATTTATCTGATTTGCTTTGAAACAAGAGTGTTGGTTCAGTATAGACATCCTGTGCTGTAGAGGAGTAGAAGCAGAAATGAGAAATGTAAAACTATTCTAGTGCCTTGAAATCATCCTTCATGTATTACATACTAATTTATTTATTTATTTTTAAAGTACAAATACAAATTTGAATGTTAATACAGAAAATGGAGTGAGTTATAGAACAGTAAAAAATTTAAAAAAATCAAGAGCAAAATTTTAAAAAGTTGGAGCAAAAAGAAAACAATAATACAGATGTATGACATAAGTAGCTATTAGTTATTTTTTCTGATAAAATGAACAGAGTTTCAGGATCTAATATTCCTTGCTTCTCCCAAGGAGGAAATGTTGTACGTATCCTTTAACGAGGGGTGTGGCTTCGTGGCGCATTTTTTTGCTGGATTCGTGGAGCTCAATGCGGAAATAAACAAGAAGAACAAGTCCTGACAAAGTTACATTGCTGGGCCGGAGAAAGCTTGTGAGGTAACGCCACTATATCTAACATTTGAGTAATTTTGATCAAAACTGTTTTATGGCTGATATAAGACAAATTAATAATATGGGTGTAATAGGGTAGGTATATTTCACGTCATACTTCAAATCTTTATGACACCCTATGATGTAGGCTTAATAGGGACTATTTTTTCTAGTAGTACTAAGAATACTGGAATTACAAATTCCAGTATTACAAATAAAAACCTTTTTTACATGATAAAAAATGAACATAATAGTAACTGTTGAGTAGTTAAAACATGTAGGGTCCTAATAACTTTTACAGTGAATGGACTTTGAACTCATTTGAAATGGTCTTTTAAACGAGTTGTAAAGGTAGTTTTGTCATATCAAAGTCCATAGTACAATTACTTGGCAAATATAGGCTACAGTAATTATATTTTTTGTCCATATTTTAAATGTGTTATCCAAGATATCCCAGGATCCTGATTAAGACATTCACCCAACTGGACAAACCAGATCATGTGGCCAAATCAAGGTACGGAAGCCCATTAATTTTTTTTTTTTTCATTGTGTTGCTCATACTTATACATATGGTGCTTTTTTTATGCACTTGTCCAGGTCCACCTCCAAACCCTGCCTATCCTCCCGGCTACAACCCCGCTTGCCAACCTGCTCCAGGAGCCTTTCCTCAGCCAGGCCAGTACCCCGCTGGCCAGTACCCCGCTGGCCAGTACCCCGCTGGCCAGTACCCCGCTGGTCAGTACCCCGCTGGTCAGTACCCCGCTGGCATGGCTCCAAACCCAGGGGCAATGCCTTATGGAGCGCCCCAAGGAGGTCTTTATCCCACTCCAGGTGGATATCCTCAGGTCCCTCCTGCAGGTGTTTATCCAGGCCCTTATCCACACTCTCCAAAAGGAGGCCACCACAAAGATCAGAAAGGTTACCACAAAGGTCATCATGGAGGATTAAATCCCATGGCTGGAGGAATGGGGATGGGAATGGGAATGGAAGGACACAAAGGTCACAAAAAGATGAAGAAAATGAAGAAAGGGCATAAGGACAAGCATGGACACCACAAACACGGTGGAAAGGTGAGAAAGTGTTACTAAACACATTTACATATTCACAAACATTATCAACAGGGCTTGGTATTAACCTTTTTGCTCACTGGCAACTGTGGCTGGTGATTTTTTTTTTAAGTTGATTGCCACTCATAATTTTCAATAGCCACATGCTTCTATGTCATCATCACACAGTTTAAATAATAGTTTTTGGATGTATTTAGTATCCCTTAATGTATAAAGGCTAATGATATAGTCTATGCTTCTTTAATGTTGTTTTATAAGCAACTTTACAGCTGCAGTTAGTCTAAATTTACTGGTTATAAAACTCTGTGATTAAAATCAAATAAAACATGTGTAAAATCCAATTGGTTCAAATGGCTAATGGGACAGAATGTGTTAACTGCCAAAACTGTAATCCACAAGTCCACATTTCAAGCAATTATCTCTTGAAATTTGTTTGGATTGGGTTGGTATGGCATACTTTGAGGACTAGGCGTGTCTTGTCAAATAAGCACTTCCTTAAAGTTTTAGTGCAGCGTGGTTACTTAAAGATGAAACTTAACAGTCTGTTTATTGGGCAGAAGAGAATCTACAAAAATCTTAAACAAAGTTTAACACCCCTACTTTTTTTAAAGTTTTGATTTCTCACATAAAAACTAAACTTATGTTGTGCTTGTATGGCATCACTCTTGGGCACACCTCATGACAAACCTGCCTACATACCAAATTATGCTGTACTGACTGTCAAGTGTAAACATGGCTTTAGTAAATCAGTTTTACATTACTATTTTGTTTTTCTTCATAGTCCTCCAGCAGCAGTAGCAGCAGCAGCAGTGATTAAGACTAAGACCCCCTTAAGCCAACCTGACTACTATAAACAGTCCATACAACCACACACTTCTCTCAGTGGACGGGATCTCTCGAGAAATAACCAGAAGTGAAGTATTCAGAGCATGGCCTTCCTCCTGAACAGATTCAGTCATCTGAACTTTTCTCAGTCTTTCTTTGAAGTAATTGTTGGCATATTTGGATTGTTAACATAAATAAGAATGTAATACTACTACTATTTCACTTTCTTATATAGTCTTAATAATTATATTTAATAAATAAGCTATTAATAAGCTTTGATTCAGAAAATAAGGTAATGGTTTTTTTATTTTTATTTTTCTGTTATGGAGGGGGCTAAAGCCTATCCCAGATGCACGAGGTGGGGTACACCCCTGACAGTTCATTGTACCGCTAAAACAGACAGGCATTGATGGACTAACATCTACACTGACAATCATTCTTAATGCCTGCATGTCTTTTTTGCTTTTGTTTTATTCATAAACAGCTAAAAAACTGCTATATAAATAAACAACAGCAACTGAATGCTGC
Source organism: Perccottus glenii (assembly GCA_024416835.2). Taxonomy (NCBI): domain Eukaryota; kingdom Metazoa; phylum Chordata; class Actinopteri; order Gobiiformes; family Odontobutidae; genus Perccottus; species Perccottus glenii. The sequence continues at coordinate 52,429,961 of CM044546.2, read as the reverse complement.
ATGACATTTCATTATTGAATATTTAGCAAAATGAGATCCAGCTCCTGTGTCTGTGTTTCCTCTGGGTGTTCCGCTTTCCCCTACCACAAATGACATGTACAATAGTCTACCTGCTTAGGGCCAGGACTCCCCTGCAAAAGAGATTTGTAATCTCAGTGGAACTTTCCTAGATAAATAAAGGTTAAAAAATAGAGGGTTACAAGCAAGTTATTATGGCAAATATTAAATTGGTAGAGTGGTACCATTTCTTCCAAGCAAGGCCCCGTGGACAAGATAGTTAGCTACCAATGTCTGTATTATGGTCAGGTATTACTTCATGTTGCCTAGTTAAATTTGTCACTGGACTTTTGTATGGGTTATAGCAACCTCACACAGTTCTGTAAGATGTTTACATGATTAGAACAAACAAAATTATTAGCTAAACACACTCCTTTTTTAAGATAAGTGTTTACCTTGGCATGTTTCAATCAGCTCAAACATCACGTGACTCCTGTCAAAACATGTCAGGGTAAACCCCCTCCCTTTGTAACTGTTACTGTAACTGGTATTAAAAATGTTACTGTTACATGCAACGAGGAACTTTTGCCATTACGCAAATTGTTCAGCATCAGTATGTCATTCTCGGTGTGTTTTCTTTCACGAGGGTGGGGCTTTGTGGTATTCTTTTACGTCCGTTCCGTGCAATCCAATGCGGAAGACAAACAAGAAGCGCTCGAGCCTTGACAAACTCACCTGTCGCAAAAGGTAAGTTTCAAAGTAAGTCTATTAAATATGAGTAAATATGTTCATTATATAATATAACTCTTATGGATGTGTCGATTTGTGTTTGTCGCTTGGCTACGAAGTGACTTCAAGTGGCTTCAATAGGAACAGAAATACATTTTACCAGAATAAGCGTTTACCAACCGCTCAGTGGTTACGTGGGCTAACCCATTTACAATTAGGCCTAAATTTCAACCACAAGACTCGCCTAATTACAAAGTTAATAAGTGGTAATAGACCATAGTGTGTAGCTTGAAAAGCCTACATATTCAGTCATACTTTTTCAACTTTGGTCAATTATTTCAGATTTTTATTTTTGTAACTATAGCTACACTATCCCAGGATCTTGCGTGACACCAACCAACAATGTGGCCAAGTCAGGGTAAGCTTGCCAAAAAATAATGATGTTGCTTGTAGATGTTATACAAGCCGTTAAACTGAGAGGCGCTATGTTTTTTGTATTTTTGTACTTGACCAGGTCCACCTCCTCCAATGGGACCACCAAACCCTGCTTATCCTCCCAGTTACAACTCTCTTTACCCCCCTGCTGCTCCAGGAGCCTTTCCTCAGCCTTCACAGCCAAATTACCCAGTTGGTCAGTACCCAGTTGGGCCGTACCCAGGTGGACAGTTCCCAACCTACCAGTACCCAGGGATGGGACCAAATCCACATCCGAGAATCACGCCTTATGGACCGCCCCCGGGAGCTTATCCTTATCCTGCGGCTCCTGGTGTATATCCACATGGTCCTCCTCCTTGTGCTTATCCAGGCCCTTATCCACACTCTCCAAAGGGTTATTACCACGCAGGTCACCACACAGGTCACCACAAATATCATCATGGACACAGTGCATTTACTCCCATGTCTGGGGGATTAGCTGCAGGAGTGGCAGCTGTGGGGATGGGACTGATGGGACACAAAGCGGAAAAAAAGATGAAGAAGAAGATGAAGAAAGCACATAAAGGACACAAGTATTGGCATGGCAAGGTGAGAAAGTTTTTGTCTGTTTATTCTGTTCTTTTAATGGCACATTTAAAGCACATTTTTCCACAGTTTGCCTTAACAGAAAACCTGATTTTAAAAAAAATTTAATGGAACATCCTAAAAATTACACTTGTGGCCTATTACGTGTAACTAATACAAGCTTTGTTTTGAGAAATGTCACTTGCTAGTTGCTAATGATGTGCATGTGTTTTATCTACAGTATTCCAGCAGCAGCAGTAGCAGCAGTGACTGAAACTAAAACTAATGGACTACAAAAGTGTACATGCTTTACCAATGGCCCCTAAACGAGAGCATCAGTGACAAACACAACCAAACATGTTTTGAAAATATTATACAGCCCCGTTAGACAATTCCACCGGTACCTGAAGAGGAGATGAGGAGGAAGAAAAGCAGACATTATGAAGAATATGAAGATGTGGGGCTTTTATAGAGGTGTTTTTTTTTAAGGTATTATTTATCCCAAGCTGTTAAATAAAGGAGTAATAAGTTACATTTTTAGGTCAGGATCTATAAACCTCTATTTTTATTAATTTATATTTTTCTTTTTACTTTTGTATTTGAGTTATTGCTTACATACAAATTAATGTTACAAGTGTGTTTTTTCTTTTTTTCATATGGAACTTAAAAAAATAAAAAAAATAAAAATTGAATCCCTCTAGAGGTCATAATGAAAAGTGTTCAAGTTGTATAACAATGCACACATAAAAACATTTAATTGACTTACTTGTGCGATATTCGATATTTATTGACGTTTAGGTGAACAACCTTTCTACAATTTCTAGTTACAAGAAAAAATACATTTTGGGGTTGGGCCGGAGTGAAGGGGGTAAGTTCAGAGGTCATGATTGTGTTGTCTTTGTGCAAAGAAGTGGAGCTCGGTCTGATCTCACATCACTCTTCCCTCTTCCCCGAGTCCTTTCTAAACTCTCCCCCGGGTCTCTACCCTCCCGAACCTCTCCCCTTCTACCCTTACAACCCCAACCCTTCCCCCGGGTTCTGGCCAACGCGAACATCAGGTGAGTTTAATTTGGTGTTTGGTGGGTTTTTTTTACGTTAGTGTTCTTATGATCAGAGAAGTAAAGAATAGAAACGCGCCCAACTGCTAGCGTGCTAACAGGCCGCACGATGAGCACGCACGAGTAGTTAGCTAGCCTGCCTAACCTCGAAGTTTTAATTTAACGGCAGTATTCACAGCAAGTGCTGTCTTTTTGGTTAACCCACACGGACGGAAAATACATGTCTATTAATTTGGTCTTTTGCTTTACTCTTTCAAATAAAGCAAGGGAAATTAGGAACAAATAGGTTAAAATATAGATGCTAGGCTAAGTAGCCCGCGCATGCTCCATTCATTTTCCCTTCATCACGAACAACCAAAATGCTAAAAGGCTAACTGCCATACTACAGGCATATTTTTATGATATCTGTTTTGATTTATTATATACGTATACGTTTATAAGTTCACAACAGAGTAGAAATTACACTTTATTGACAAAGTTACCTTGTAACTTATGATGTGATTGTTAGCCAACTAGCTTAGCTAAACAGGCTGACCATCTGCGCAATGATGGAGTAGTAATGTTAACTATTTATGTTGATTAACTCATGCCATAAAAATCATTCTATAAGTATGCAACAAAACAAACAACTAGACTGTGCATGATTGGATTTTTTTTACGTGCAATCGCCCACTGATGTTTATATTTGGGTTTTGTTTGTTAATATGTTTTAAAGGTTTTTTTTCTGAAAATTGGTCAAAAACCTTAACATTTTTAGAAATCGCTAATATTGCAGATATTGCATCAATGTAACCCTCCATGTATTATCTACACTAGGCCGTAGAAAGGTCATGTGTCATTGCTCAATTAAACTGAAAATGGTTTTAATAAACTAAAATACACCTACTTTAATTTTGAATTATTATTGGTCCCTTATTTGGCCTATAATATAATGGCCTTCAACATATACCAAGATAGTCATGTGATAATAATAATGTGCGGGGAAAAACGTTAAAAGCAAATTAGGCATTGTAAATTAAATGTTTATTTGGTTTTGTGTAAAATCTGTGTTTACTATGTTGGGTTTTAGTTTAAATAAATTCTAAAATGTATTAAATTAATGATAAATCCACTGTTAATGTTATTTTTGTTAAATACTGATAAATGCTTTTGTACTTATCTGTTTTTGTTTATTTTATGTTAGTTGGGTCTTTATTAATCTGAATAGACTTTCTTATATGCATAACATTGAAGACAGTTTTTCCTCTTCATCCATTATTCCCCCTGTTAAAATGACTTCTTCTCTCAGGGACACTATTAAAGCTTTAGTCATTATAATATATATATATAAATGCATGTTGTGCTTTTATCTGTGCTTCAGAACCAACTTTGTGATCAAAGACCAGACAGCGTATTAACGGCTACCTTCCAGTTGCAGTTATGGACTCCGGTGTGATTGAAGGAGGACTCAATGTCACCCTTACTATAAGGCTTCTCATGCACGGAAAGGTACGGCCACATATCAGTTTCTCTTGTCAGTCCCATTATAACGTCTGACATATTTACAACAATAGAGTGGCTGTGAAATTCAGTGGAACCATTTTTTATCAGACTGTACAGCCCTTGTGTAAAACAGACACATTCTTGATGGGATCATGACCCCCTGTAGTGACCTGCTGGTTGTTATTGCAGATGTGAATATGCCTAATGAAAGAAAGTCTTGTAAACGTTTCCCATTCAAAAGCCGTTCTACGTGCAATTTGTAATGCCACTGATGCAGACAATGCCATTTGTGCCAGAGATGTTAAAAAGTCTGCGATAGACTCTTGACTTCCTGAAGTTAAGCTATGGTTACTATGATTTAACTATGGTTGGCTTTTATAATCCTACTTTTTTTTTTCTTTTCAGGAAGTAGGAAGTATAATTGGAAAGGTACATGCCTTTACTTACTATGATACCCATATTTCATTTAATGTCATGTTTATATCTTAATTTATATTGTTTATGATTTTTAGAAAGGTGAAACTGTAAAGAAGATGAGAGAAGAGGTGAGGTGTTGTTTAGGACTAAATTCTTTTCTCAGACCTGGCATTATAGTAGTGGCTGATATGTAACCTGTTTGCCTTTTAGAGTGGGGCTCGCATCAATATCTCTGAGGGCAATTGTCCTGAGAGGATCATTACATTGGCAGGGCCAACAACCGCCATCTTTAAAGCCTTCTCAATGATCATTGAAAAGCTAGAAGAGGTGCGAGTGAATTTTGATTATTTTTGTTAGTCTATAAAGTATTTTATTTAAAATGAGTTGTGTTAATAAAACTCTAATGTTTTTAGGACATAAGTAGTTCAATGACAAATAGCACCGCCACCAGCAAGCCCCCAGTGACACTCCGCATTGTGGTGCCTGCCAGCCAATGTGGTTCCCTCATTGGTAAGGGTGGCTGCAAGATAAAGGAAATCCGAGAGGTATGCTATAAGATCGTATGCCCATCACCATAGCATCCATTTACCTTGACGTGCAATCATTGAGACAGTTTTAGGCACTTTCTGACGCATGATGACTACCCATTCTGTAGTTTTCATCTCAACGGACTTAACTTGTATTTTAGACCACCGGAGCTCAGGTACAAGTTGCGGGGGACATGCTCCCCAACTCCACAGAGCGGGCCATCACCATTGCTGGCACTCCCCAATCCATAATTGAGTGTGTGAAGCAGATTTGCGTGGTCATGCTTGAGGTAAGTGGACACTGAAAGCATTTTCCATGAAACATACCCATCACCGACAAACGTTCACAGGTGTAACCCAGCTGTAAATGGCAAAATTTGATGTTTTTGCCAATATATTAACATATTTTTGTGCAGTCTCCACCAAAGGGGGTCACAATTCCTTATCGACCGAAGCCTTCAGGATCCCCAGTCATCTTCGCAGGTGGACAGGTAAAACATCTCTGATGGCCATGAATAATACTTATTTTTTTAGGGTTATTTGTATTGCAAGTGTATAGTATTAACTCCAGTTCAAATGAGATGCATGTTAGTAACATGGGCGGCAGTAGCTCAGTTGTAGAGCGGCCGTCCTTCGACCGGCGGGTGGGCGGTCCGATCCCCGCTCGAAACACCCCAAAACATCATAACATCCCGCTCTCAGTTCATATTGTCGTTGTGTCATTGGGCAAGACACTTGACCCACCTTGCCTCCAGTGGTCAGGTGTAACTAGGTAGAAAAGCGCTATATAAATAAAAAATAAAAAACATACACACAACCCAACTCTTGGGCACATGTTATATGAAGCTATATTAGAGCCCCATCATTAAATAGGATGTGTGTGTGTGTGTGTGTAAGAAACTGTAATCACAACATTTTTTTCCCAAAAAAGCTCAGGGTCTTGCCATACTTTTTCAAAGCTAGTGGCTCAATTCCCACTATTGTTTTTTGTTATTCTGAACAATCGCAGTCTAGTGCTTTTTGGCTTAACAAAGACTTTTAATTGTACTAAATACCCATTATTCTTTCAAACAATCGTTTGCTTCTCTTTTGCTCTGAATGGCACTGTTATGCCTGTGGAGGTTTGCCTTTCTCAGCTATGAGGAGAATTTCTGGGCATGCATGTTTAACTTTTAATAACTTAATTCATTAGTGCATCCCTGGATGTGGTCTCAACACACATGCAGGGAGATTAAGGTGACTGAAATGCAGCCACTGAAAACTTTGTTTTTGTTTCAGGCCTATGCCGTACAAGGACAACATGCGATTCCACAGCCAGATGTAAGTGCAGTAGCAATGTTTACACAACCCAGGCCCATGATTACAAATGCTCAAAAATGTGTGTTTCCCGCCCACTCACCCATACTGCTATTATAGTAATTTTTTTAGATTGTGCCTACCCTCAACATTGAAACCATGTGTGAAGTGTACTATAGTCAATACTGTGTGTATGTACAGTTGCTCATGACTGTTTTATTTCCTGCTGCTTGCATTATTTTGTCTTGTCTTACTTCATTTATTAGACTGCTTATAAAATTTTTCACTTTTTTTTTTCTAATACAATGCTCTTTCTACTTGTCTTTCTAATCTTTCCTTCTTTATGAGCTATAGCTGTTCTGTCAGGATTATGGATAGACATTTATTTGTATGGTTGCCCTTGTACTAAAAGAGAGAAAGTATCAGTATACAGTATGTGCAGTTTGTTTACTGCTACTGTGCATGTATAGTTACACCGACTGTAGTGATCTGTGTATTCAATTCAAACTTTATTAGGGACGCAGAGCATCTGGTCCATAGACGTGAAATAATTAAAATAGAAAAACAAAAAAACAAGTTTATTATAAATAAAGGCAGAATCGCCAGTGTCTCCACATTCTAGATATAAATCTCACGCTAATAAAGATGTTGTAATGAAGATGGTTATAATGAATGTAGTGTTTGGACTAAACCAATTGTCAGAGTTAGCTGCATGTGTTCAGCAATTCTTTAGGTTTGATCTGGCTGTATATACTGACTGAAATGTTTTTTTCCTCTCTTCCTCATGTTTTCCATTTCCGACATTTCTTTCCCTGCCTCCTCTCTCACTCTCACAGTCTTCCTCTGCTGCTATCTCTCCACAGCTCACCAAGCTTCATCAGTTGGCTATGCAGCAGAGTCCCTTCCCCATTGCAGCGAGCACTACGGGATTCACTGGTAGGCATAACTTTTATCCAACATTTTACCCAAATAATATTGAAAGCTTATCAAAATACATGCTAGGCGCCTCCTGGTGTTGGCTGCCGACAAGGAATTTCCCTCCAGTGATAATAAAGGGATAACAAAAAAACAACAACCGCAAAATGTGGTTATATTTAATACTAGGTTCTTTTGTCAGGAATAGATGCTTCTTCTCAAACCACTTCCCATGAGATGACCATTCCAAATGACGTAAGTCAATATTTTAAATGTCAAACTATGAGTTCAAACTTTGATGTGGTACATTTACTTAATCATCTTTCACTCCTCTCTTCCTTTAGCTCATTGGATGCATCATTGGCCGCCAGGGCGCAAAGATCAATGAAATCAGGCAAATGTCAGGTGCCCAGATCAAGATCGCAAATCCAGTGGATGGTTCAACTGATCGTCAAGTCACCATCACCGGCTCTCCCGCCAGCATAAGCCTGGCGGAGTACCTCATCAACGCCAGGTGAGTGAAAATTCCCCTTGCCAATATGTCCCTAATTTTCTGTATTTGAAATTAAGAATGTATATCAAGGGCTTAGAACCAAAAGGGCACAAGTGACCAGCTTTACAGGAGGAGCAAAGACTTCACTTTGGGAAAGCTATTCTAAGGCCCAATCCCAGTTCTCTAACTTACCCCTCGCCATCCAAAGGAAGGGGTAGGGCTAAGATTATAGTTCACCCCTAAGGGTGACACAGGGGCACACAGTAACGGGCGTAGATGTATAATGAGATAATAAGGGCCAAAAGGTTCTACAAATACGAGACTCTGACTATGTTGATGTGATACTAACGTTAGCATAACATTATTTTTTTATTTTTTTATAAAACTTTTCAAGGAGAAAACAAAGCAGTGCATAAACGAGTTCAAGATTAAAGGAACATAAAAAAAGCACTGTTGTGAATCTTTATTTTTGCCCAAATGAGTTACACTTGGGCAAATTATGGGAAATTATCTTACCCCTTCATTTCAAGTGTGGTCATCCAAAATTTCTGTTTGGAGGGGTGTGCAGCCCTTCCCCATGATCCAGATGAGTACTGGGACACCCCTTTGTTTCTCATGAACCTGGAAAACGATGGCTGAGGGGTAGAATTGGGATTGAGTCCTAAATGATAAGATTGTCATACACACAAATAAAGGATCGCTTATGTAACAATTTTGTATTGCCTATTAAAATATATACAGTATATCTCTTTCTACAATTTTAATTGGGAAGAAAAAAATCAGATTTGCGCTTTTAGGCTCCAATGTTGCCATTTTCAATTGTAAAATTGACTGAATCTTTGGTTCAGAGATGGGCTTAATACAGAATTATTGTTATTATGGAAGTAACTTTCTTTTGATATAAATCTAAATCTTGCTTTGGTTCTCACCCCTCGATATTCATGACTATATACATATTTCATTTCAATTCCCCCGTTCTATTATTCAACTGCTATTAAGGGCAAAAGAAGTGTTACCACTTTTGAATAATGCTACTTGTATTTAACTTTCAAACATAAGTGAAAAGCAAACGCTAACTTAATTAAAGTTTGCTGTAACAATCTTTGGTTCTTTACTTCAATTCTACTAATCATTTTGTTTGTCTGTCTGCAATTGAATTAAACCTGCTCCATCATATTTTTATACATTTTTTATTTTATTATTTAAAATAATGCATTTTGCCCTGTCCCTAAATAATTCCCCACCTTTGACCTCCCCTCCCTAACTCCTGAACCCATAAACCCTCATTGCTCACCAGCCTGCCCTGTGACCCATCCCGACTGTGTTGTCCCTCTCTCCTTGTCTCTCTTTCTACAGTGTAGAGTCCTCTAAACCTCCTCCCTCCTCCTCCTCCTTGAACCCTGAACAGACCACCTCTGCTACTACTACCACCAATACCACTACTACTACCACCACCACCTCCTCTGCTGCTAGCTCCTCCTTCTCTTCCTCCTCCTCCTCCTGTGTGGTGCCCCCTTCAGCCTCCATTCCTCTATCTTCCACTTCCTCCACTGACTCCCTGCTTCCCAGCTCTCCTGCCCGTGTGTCGAGTCTTCTCAGTCTCAAGCCCCTTCCTCTCCTGGCCCTCCATGTTGTCAGCGGGGCCAGTAACCCCGCACACCCAGTCCCCCCTGAGCCCAAAATTGCCCCCGAGCTGGGCTCCAAGTCTAAAAGGCGAAGGCTCTCCCCTTACTAATGATGGAAGCATAAGTCATCTACTACTAAAGTACTGACAATGCTTTTTGTTGTCTGTACCTGCACTTGCTTTTGTAAATGGCTGTGCCATGCCACGCTTATTACAACAACAGCAAAAAATGCACACAAGTTTTAATCTTTAGCCACAAAAGTGGTTGTTGCCATAAACTAGATATATGTAGCTTGACTTGGCCTGTTTGACATGTTGAGTGCATTATTATTAAGGAACTCGGCATGGACAAAATGATTTTAAGCATTTCTCTAATTGCAAGCTCTGCTCAGGTAGCAGCTCTTTTAAAGATGTCACGTTGTATTTATGTGAATGGTTTCTTGTAGTGACAACTGTTAGGTGTCATACTAACGGTAATATTTATGCTTTCTTTGGTTGTAATATGTTAATGTAATCTGCCCTCAGGTATCAAAGGCACCAAATCACCTTTAGATAAAGACAAAACAATGGACAGTTAGGTTGTTTGGTTGGTTCAATTCGGTATTTCCTTTAGTGTTTGACCTTTTGATTAGGTGTTACCAAATGTCATCAGGTTGACCTCCTCTTTTATCGAGTACAAAAACAGACATTAGAAGGAAAGTAGAGTAGTAGCTTTAGCCTGACTTTTATTGACTTGACAAAATACTAGTTCCTTTTATTTAGATTAATTCTGGTTAATGACAAATAGTTAAAATAGGTATTGGTTTTGTGTTTTTCATTCACATTAAGACAAATTTCTCCAACAATGTGTTATTGAATGTAATGTGTAGTAAAAGAATTTGACCTTGTCTATCTGATTGCATGCCTTATTTTCTCTCCCCCCTTGGCGTCCCGGTGTGTGTCTCTCTCTGTCTCTGTCTCTAGGCTCACCTCCGAGACCACAGGACTTGCAGCCAACTGATAAAGACACAGCGTCTGCACTAAATCTCACTTTTATACTATTGGTTATTGTAAAGCAGTCAATGCAACTATCAACAAAGTAAGAGTCTATATATTATAGCGCCTTTTTTTTTTTTTTTTTGGAAAATCATGTCAACCGCCACTGATTTTTAATCTGCTGCATTTTCTATTTATTTTGTTTTTGAATTTAGTGTAATCGCTCCTAAAATTAGGGTTTTATATCCTCTTCTTGGTCAAGTTGGGGGTTTTTATTGTTTATTAGGTTTAGGTTTTTTTTTTTGTTTTTTTTTTTCTATGGTTCTCTTGCTTTCTTTGCTTTTCTTTTTTTGCCATCACAGAGAAGTATAGTTTGAAATCTCTGGATAGGCATTAAGATAAAAATGATCTGTATTGTAATTTTTTCTTTTAAGACACAAACTGAAGCATCAAAATGAAATAGTGACTGTTTATTCTGTCTTTATAAAGCCAGTTTTCTCACCCTGTTACAAAGTTTCTGTATTTGTGTTCATAATGAAAGAATTTAGACAAACCGTTTTCAATTTAAGTGCTTGTGTCACGGATCACACTCGTGTCACTGAGAATGTCGTACAGGCACTGTCACTGGTTATATTCAGTTAGGATGGCAGGATATCCGAGTGCTCACAATAAAATTTTATCCAGATCATTACAAATGTTTATAGCTCGGCATGTCACCCCTCTCTCTCCCTCCACGTCATTCCTGTTTCCCCCCCTCGTCCTGGGATCATGTGTTGATATTTTGCTTGGATGGGTGGGTTTTGGGGTTGGACTTGACTCTAGGGTTTAGAAGCATTTTTGTAAAGACTGATATATATTAAAATGTTGAAATATTTGTTTTAAATGGAAATATTTTTTTTAACTACCAAAGGGGATTGACTCCTGAACACTGACTGATCTGTCAAATGTGATGAGGCTTAGATCATTTATCTTCTGCAAGTAGACAAAGAAAGGGTTGTGAGTTAACACTAGTTTCTTGCTCTTTGCTTTGCTCAAGTCAGAATGTTATTTTTTATTTGCAGGAAAAAACTTTTGTGCACGTTTTTGAGACTGTAGATCTGGGTGCCACAAAATTGTTAAAAAAAATACAGAAATAAAGATGTGAAATGCTCGTAACAGAAAGTACTCAATGTTTATTCACACAGATTGGAATTCAGACTATTTTATTTTTAAACTGTTTCTTAAATATATTATACAATGTAATGCAGTATAAAAAAGCAAATGTTTCATTTCATACTGGGTAGTTACAATCAGCATCATGGGACATCAGTACCTCTGTGATAGTAACACTAGAGGGCAGTATTTTTGCTTTTGGCAATATCTACCCTGCACATGATTGAGTAACATAGATCCTGAAAATATTGAGCTGTAGAGCATTTTAAAGTGAGAAGTTTAAAAAAAGGATAAGAAAATAAAGCTGCCGTTTGTAGCTTATTGAGTTTGGAACCAATGACCTGATCAGAATGAATGAACCGGATAGAACTGTATTCAACTACATGCACACCAGAAGGGCTTGTCAAGGGACTGAAGAACACCAAAAAGGGCTGTTTTGTAATGTTCTGACAATTCTTCCACCCATCAGGGAGCAATATTCTGTTGATTTGAAAGCTTTGTGTTAATGCTCAGTCAATGAATTATTATTTTTGGGTGGGAGCATTACTTTATTACAGTTTATTTTCTACATGTACTTTTTTCGGGTGTGTTTTACTGCCCATTCGGAAGCTACATCTGAACACAAAAGTTAACATTTTAAGAGATTCTGGTCCATTTTGGTGCCCCTGGTCCCTGTCATCCATGTGCCACATTTCATTGTCTGCCATTCAGAAGCATGCTTTTGATGCTATATCTCATTGGTATTGCAATTTAATACAGTAAACAATGCAATACTTCTGTCCAGCATAAGACCAGTGTCTGCCCATTTGACCTGCAATAAAACAACCGCACCAAAGCAGACATATTGCTTTTTTTTTTTTTATGTTCACATAATCTATATTTTACTTCTTAAGCTCAGACAGTAACAGCAGGTACAAAGGTACATTCTACAACCACCAGCTTTTTGAGGTTAAAAGAAAACCTGGCGCCATCTAATTAAAAACATCAGCACCTTTTTTAAATTATACAATCTCACATTTAGAAAATTTGTTCCATTTTACATCACATACAGTATTTACACAATAATAATCTTATAACAAGTAAAAAAAGAAATGGCAACATAAATAATAACCTTGTAAACCACTTAAAAATGAATGTAAACATTGTTTCAATCCGGTCAACATATTCCCTGTAAAGTAAACCATAAGTTAATCAGTGCAATAGGTTTTAACAGAAGATATCACATTTTGTTTCAAAAATTAAGTGCAAGCAGCAACGTCCTAGGCTGTCCATATTGACACTTATGGAAACCCTGATAGATTTTTGTTCGGTAACAAACATTTTGTCATATGTAAAATAATTCAGATTTTTCAGTCAGATTAAAAATACTAATTGACATGGAAGATGAAAAGTAAAAGATTTCAGACCCCTTCTTTTGAATGAGGTGTCTTACACTGAGTTATTGAAAAGTCTTGTTCCAAAGCTCTCCGGCTTGTCTCTTACACCGTGCCAGTGCAGTAGCTTTGCCCCTCTGATGTGTGAGGAGATAAAGGGTTGTTCCAAGGCCAGAGTGCAGTGTTCACCAGTTGTTTGGAGGTTGGCTTGGGTCTCCACTGCAGGAGTGATCCAATTCAGTGCTGTCACAGTCAGAGTCATCATACAGGCCCTAGAATAGAAGAGACACGAGAACAGTTTCATTCTGTGCATGCTGTGATGTTGTGCCTCTTATCCAAACTCCATTTATCTTTGGCTTACCTCATAATTAAGGTCATTTGAAGCAAGCTGGCTCTTGACTTGTCTGAGAACAGCTTCTTTCTCAGACAGTCCATCTGAGCCCAGCTGTGTTGGGTCAGACGGGTCGGCTGGGATTTCTGAGCCTTGAGAAAGGAGGTCATCGCTTTTGTCGTCGAGACGCTCATCAGTGTTGGTGCTGACCACATCAGGTGTTCCACTGTGAGAGTGATCAGTGGTGTTGCCCTCTTCGCCATCTGAGACCGACAGGTTCTCTGAGCTGAAGGTTGAGAGGGACTGACACTTGGTCATGCTCACAGTACGCCTGGGATTTAATCAGAAACATTAGATGCATAATGAGCATGTGTTTCATTCAAATGGAAATAAAATGAAGATACGTATATACAGATATATAGATATACTGTTGGTAGAGAAGTAATAATAGACAGATTCTAATACCATTTTAGAGAAATTTCAATTTTAGATTAATATTGCGTTTTATACCTTTAAAATGTGTGCTTACCGTCTCCTTGGCAATTCCACTTCACTGTCCACTTCTCCTTCCTCTTCCTCTGATGACACTCCACGTCTCTGAAGTTAACAAAAAGAGATTTAGTTACACTAAAGACAAACCAATGATGACTCTACATACATATGTTTAAGACTAAGTCGGTCTACTTTGTGGTAAACATAACATATGGAAATCTCACCTGGCTGCGTGTGACTGCCGCCCTGTAGAGCAGTGCTGCGGGTGTGAGGCGTTGACTTCTGGGGGAGCGTGTGATCACTGTCCCTTCCTCTTTCTCCTCACCATCCACTGGAACACGAGTACTCCCCAGCACTGAGGTCCTCCCAGCGGCAGCCCCCCTGCCACACGGTGAGTCCGGGCTGCTGGAAAAGGGAATGGACGCTGCATCCTCGCTGGGCGTGTCACTGCGTGGAGGTGTTTCTACCAAGTCATCAGTTCCTATACCCACATTGGCCCCCTCCCCTCGCCCCTCAGTCTGGCTCTCTTCCAGCCCAGAGGCACTCTGACTGCCCGCTCGATCCAGCCCTGGTTTCACTTGCCCCTTCCTCCGGCCTTCAGCCTCTAAAGTGGTTGAAATGAGATCAGGGCTGGAAGAGGACATTTTCTTGAGCAGCAGGTCGTGCTGCAGGCCCTTAAGGGCTGCACTGCGATCCAAATGCTGCTTGCTGCTGGGAACTGAGCAGGTGGCGTTGACCATGGCTAAAGAGGAGGACAGTGTTGCCTTCAGCTGAGCTAAATCCCCACTGCTGCCTTTGCCAGCCTTCCTGTAGCGAGGTTTTCCTCTGCGCGTTCTTCCAGGTGATGTAGAGCCCTTGTTGGGGATTGTGACCTGAGTCATGGATGAGTCCAGTTTGGGAAGGATGACTTCAGACTTCAGTAAGTCCGGTCTGAATAAAAAAATAAAAAGTGGTTTGTAGATTGCGTACATGTCTTATTTTTACCCCCACACAAACACACACATACAGTATAAGTCTAATACAACAAAATGCTGAATAACAATTCATTTGTTTTTGCAGTCAAAAATATTTGGTTCATGGTACACTGGCAAGAGAAACGAGCCAAATTACTGAAAATTTAATCTAAGCAAGAATACACATTTTGCTGTGGTGTATTTTGGAGCCAGATTGAGTGTGCCTTATTTTGAGAATGAAGCGTATTGGTATTAAGTTTTTTTGACATGTTCGATTTTCCAAACGTCTTCTCAAACAGAAATTCATTTTATTTTTCACAGCATGACAACCACATTAAATTTAAAATAGGCCAGGAAAGGTTAGGATGACTAAATTCTTGGTCTTTTACTGCTTCAGTTTAACAATAAAGTGTTATTATGGTATCTCTGAGACATAGGAACAGATGGTCATATTCATAGTCATAGCTCTTACCTCTTGCTGTATGAGGGCAGTTTCTGGGGTACGTTGCGTTTCTTCATGAGCTTCTCCATTGAGTTGGATGAGGCCGACTGTCTGGAACTGTGGTGTTTAAAGCAGCTCGGGTACTTCTTGTCCAGAGACTGCTCCCTCCTGACATTTAAACACAAAGCCACACATTAGATGGATATCAGTACAGCATAACAAGTCATAAAAAGGTCTTACAGATATACATTTAAATAGCTTGAGATGTATACTACAGAGACTGAGATATATATATATAATATAAAATAATACAGGCTCTGTTGCAAATGTTTTTAGGTAAATTTACTAATGTAGAGATTGCACTAACAAGAAATTACAGGTCTGTGCATAAGGCTGACCATGTCTAAAATCATCAGTACTTCAAGTAGAACATAAGCAGTTCCCATACTTGAGCAGCTCCTTCTCTTTGATCTCCAGCTGCAGCATGATGGCGTTCAGCTCCATGTACAAGTTGTTGGCCCGCTCCAGTTTCCTCTCATAATGCTCTCGGATGTCTAGGGCGTGCCTGAAGGTGGGGAAAGCAGGAATACAATTGGTGGAGGAATTTTTTGAATGTATTGTTAGAGGACTTTAATTAAGATACACATTAGTTTTTACAATGCAATTGTCCAGTTGTCCATGTGAATAAATCCCACCTGAGTTCCTCCCTGCGCCGCTTGATCAGCTCCTCGTCCAGTCTGTGGAGGCAAGTCCCCTCAGATTTGATCTGCTCAAAGTGCTGCCTGACCTCGTCTCTCCACTCCGCCTGCCAGGACACAAACAACACATCCATCAGAGCACTGTTTTAATGATGTCATCAATCACTCCACTATTTTACAGTCACAATACACAACAATGCATTTCTGCAAATATATATCCTGTATTTGATGGTATTTGGTGGACTGCTATTACTCAATCATTTGACAGAATTAACATAGCAACCCAAAGCCAGAGTACATTTGGAGTAACAAATTGTTAAAAGTCTATTAAGGAACTGAGTAAATTGCACATTGGTGAGATATAAAAAGGTTGTAATCTGCAGAGACTGGGCATCATGTGTATCAGCGAAATGGAAACCATTTAGCCATCAGATCATAATCGATCCACACAAACCAAAACATGAACCAACACGGCATGGACACACACAAAAATTGCAGCGTGGGCAATTTTCTTGCACACAGTGGGGCATGACATCTGATACCTGTCATATCACAGGACAAAAGCAGTCAAATCTGTATGCATGTCTGTGTATGTGCATCTGTGAGCGATGGTCTTATTAAGCTAATGGACTCGGTGTGCACTCTTGTGAGTCTCCAGCCCCCCCTCCACCCCCGCCTCACTTTGCTTTCTGCCTGCCATTAGAGCAATCAATACACTCCACCGGCAAATACTTCTTTCTAATGTCACAAGAATAATCCATTATGGGGCAGAGAGGCAAGAAACTGGAAAGGTTTTCAAAGGGGTAAGGACGACTGGGACAAAATATATTGGCATGGATAAGTGGAAAGTGTGACAGAGGTTATGCATCATGTGATGTATAAATATTGGAGCTGCTGAGGATGTGGAATGACTTTCATCTTGTGTGTGCTCCTCATGAATTTCCATGCCTCAGTTATAAATGGATCTGCCGTTTTGCATGGCTGAGTAAAGACATACAGTATTTCCTCCACATAAATACTTTTCATGTGTCCTTCAGCTGTTCGGGTGAAGAGGTCTGTTTTGTCTTCCCTTCCCAACCCCCACCCTATTAAAGATAGACACGCACACACCCTCCTTCTCCATCAGACCGACCTTCCCAATCAAGCCTCGGAGGTTGACATGGTGCTCCTTTTGACCAGAAATCACTGTTTTGGTTTGACAGGTTGGTAAGAGCAGGGGAAGCAGCAGTAATATGTTGTGATTGAAAGGACAGGTGTTATTAGGTGAGCTCCCAAGAGGTCTGGGGGCCACGGTGCAGCTGCATACTCCTGCGGTCCCCATAGTTACTGCAGCAGGCTGGAAACAATGCACTGGTTTGACAAGAGGTGTTCTTTTAGCCACAGAGCCAATTTGTAAGCCATGTTAGATATCTGTGAGTTATGGCCACCCCATCTATTAAAGTCAATTACATTTCCCCTTCAGCTTCAGCACACAGCTTTGGTTTAATTACTTGGTTAATAACAGGTTATAAATCACATACACTACAAATATATTTTTGATACTGTCCCAATACCACTTTTTTCCTCATATTGAGTACAAGTATTTACATTTAGTATTAGTATATATGCATAACCCTAATATTACACTAAACATAAGATTTGGAAATAGGGTGTTAACCTGTGACTGAAAGTATGTTTCTTGTGGGGTAGATAAGATATCCGCAGATGCAATATCCAGATGCAGAAGAATCTGACGAAATGACGGCCTGTTTCTTGGTTTGCAGTTCCTGTGTAGAAAAAAAGTAAAAAAAGTACATCAAAGGTAAATTTCTTCTTTTGAAAATTGTGTAATTTTAAGGGGCTAAACTGTAACTTTACATTAATAATAGTTTACAACAGAACTGGATACGTATTCTTAAAGACTCACTGACTAAGCATTCTGTATCTCAAATGTTTGCTGTTTTTACATTGTGTCCTTTCACAACAATGACGAGACATTTACCACTGACAAGAAAAGTATTTGTCAAAACTTTTTTTATTGCCAAACTGAGGGCAATTTGAGTTCAGCACAGCTGTAGCTAACAATTCCTTTAAAGTAATAGAACAGGCTTCTTAGGACAGCACTGAATCTACTATTGATATCTCTGTAATGCAACACATTGTTTATCAAATCTTTTTTATCCCTATTCCCCCTTCTGCTCACCAGCACTGCCTCAGGAGAAGCTTAAAGCTGTCGGGGCAGCTATCAGGTACGGGCAGCTGCAGGCTGTTGTTGCCCACCCCCCAGATGATGGCTGAGGAGTCCACGTCTTTATAGGGCACCTCTCCCGTTAACATCTCCCACAGCACGACACCGAATGACCTGTGGAGAGAGAGCGCACACTTACTCTCAGGCACACTGATAAAAAAATATGAAGCCGACAGATGAAAGGCAGCACGACTGAAATGTCATACTTTTATCTTCGAGGAAATAAAGCCTACTACAGAGATTACTTCGGATTTTATATCAAAAGGATTTATAGGAAGTGAATGTCGGTGCCTTATATAAGGTTTTGTCCAATGAGGATTCAAAACATATTTTTTGTTAAGGTACTAGTACTTATTTCAGTATCATTCCATCTTTAATGTTATCTTCTTATTTGCTCCCCAAATGAATATTTACATAACTATAATTCAGAGTTTCATTGCTCTGTCTCTGTTTTGTAAGAAATCACAGGAGCACACCCAAGAGAGGGTAACTAAGGAATGTGTTGTTGGTGGGCCCCTGGTTACCATGACTACCATGTACAGTAACCAAGGTGGCAAGAACTTCTCAGCATCACACAGAGCACTGAGGGGGCGTGCCAAGTTATGTTTACATATGTATTTTTAGACCCGCTTCATCTTGTTGATTATGGAGGATCTGAAACACATTTTATGATGTATTCAGCATTACAGCTTTACTTTTCAATAAGTTATAAAAGCAATTACACATGTAGAATTTAGTGACAAAACTGGACTTGTGTTTGTAGAAAGGCAGTATGTGAGTAGGAGGCACAAAAAATCTCTTCATTGTCAATATTGTTTTAATTTAGGGTGCAGGTTATGAAGCTTCTAGGCTATACCATATAACAAAAATGTTCGGTCAATTACACTGTATTGTACTTGTGCAATATTCTGGTATTGTGTCTGCCTCTGAAGCTATTACCTTTATTATATTGCCCCAATGAATTACTTGACCTTTCCAAGTACACATTAATTAGCTACAACCTAACCATCTCTCAACACTTTTTTTCTTTTTCTTGTTAACATTGTGTGAAATTGACCGTTATTAAATGATTAGCATAAATGTATACAGTACTCTACACTTCGCTTTTGCTTTCTCTTTACATCAGTGGTTTTATAATTCTATTTCCACTTCTCTGCTAATGCACCACTGGCCCCGGGCCAAACCATCCACAGGCTTGGAAGGTTACTCCAGCCTCTCCTGAGCACTGCAGCATCTGGCAAATCAATTATTAAATTAGCCAGCGTTCCTTTCAGGACAGAGAGGAAGAGTGATGATGAAGGCTGTAGGGTAGGAAAGAGAGGGCGGAGATTGAGAGAGAGAGAAAGAGAAGGGGGTGATCAGAGCTTTAAACAGGGCATCCCATCTGATATGGCAGTCACCTATAGAATGTCATGTAATGAGATATTGTACACAATACTGTATAGATTTTCTGGAAATAAGATCCCGCCCTCCGTACTGTAGTACGCTGTGACTAATGAGATTCTAGGTAATGACAGTTGAACAATGTTAAGGAAAAATGACATAGATTACAGAAGCAGAACTGTACAATCAATGTAGTAAACTTTAATTAGAATGCACATACTTAAAAACAATATAGTCATGTTAATTTAAACCCTGGTAAAAGTGATGATAATAATGGCTGTACATTAATTGTAATTCAGAGTTACACTTACCAAATATCAACCTTCTCAGAGACAGGCTCGTTGCGTATAACCTCAGGAGCCATCCAGGCCACCGTCCCCGCAAACGACATCTTGGTGCTCTTGTCACTGAGCTCCTTGGACGTGCCAAAATCAGAGATCTTCACTGCGTCGTCGTAGGTGATCAGCATACTGCAGGCACACAGGCACAGGGTTTGTTAGGAGATTGCTGTACAGTTAGACCTCTTAAAAACTGACTTTATACAGCATTTTTATTAAGCTTAACCGCAATAAACTGCAATTTTACTCTATGAACTCACAACATCTTAAATTAGCAGTAAGGTTTGCATCAGGCAGAGTAACCCAGAAACTCACTTTGGTGACTTGAGGTCCCTGTGGATGATTTTGTGAAGGTGAAGATAGTTCATGCCCCCTGCAATGCCCATGGCCCAGTCCATGAGCAGCGACGGAGTGATCTTCCGGCCCGCTCTCAGCACCTCGTACAGCTGTCCTTGTGCGCAGTACTCCATTATGATGCAATAACATGGCGCCTGGGTACAGATCCCTCTGAGGATGGACAGATTTGTGGACCCATGATCAGGACACTTTGCTTCAAACTCACAACATCATAACACTGGAGGAATAATATTTTTTTCCCTACTAACTTGAAAGTGATGATGTTGGGATGTTTGAGCTTGCGTAGGTGCTTGATATCGGTCTCTTTGATGTTCCGCACTTTCTTGACGGCCACTTCCTGTCCGTACAGTTTGCCAAGGAACACAGCACCCTGGGCTCCGCTGCCGACCCACTGAAGGTCTGAAATCTCCTCGAAAGGGACCTCCCAGCACTCTGTAAAGATAAGACATAGGGACAAATCAGTTATTAAATTCTACTTTTGACTCACTCTGACTGTAATTATTTAGCAGTGTTAAATCGTAAGTTAAAATGTGGCAATGCTAATTAAATGGCCTTAAACCAATTGTGATTTGCTTTACTGATCGTATATGGTAAGTATATGTTTCAAGATGGAGACACCTCCACAGGCGGTTCTGTTTTACAAGCTGACGTCTAACTAAAACCTTGTTCGAGCCGTCTTCACCTCTTACAGTAATATCTTGTTCAGTGCTTGAACCTCACCTCAACCTCAGGACTCGGGATGTACAGGCGCACAGACGGGGAGCTCTAATCTCCTGTGGGTAATTCTCCCGCAGCCTCCTAAATCCTGCTTAGTGCCTTTGTGGGGCCTGATGCGAAACAGGGGTCCGTCGTTCAAGAGGGGGTTGGAGAGATGGGATTTGAGAGAGTAATGTGGGTGTGTGCGCGAATCAGAAGGTGGAGCGGCTTGTGACGATTGTGGTGGCCGGGGGCTCTTAGGGGGGAACAGAGTATGTGTGTGTAAAGGGAAAAAAAAGGGGAATTCCCAAAGGGGCACAGGGGGTCCATGTGGCCAAAGACAGACTGTTAATATAGAGGAAAATATACAGCCTGCTCTGCTGCTGTTCCTTCTCCCCAGGATAGAAGAGGAATCCACATTTATCACATTAATAAGGACAACATAAATTATTAATATCTAGAGATTGATTGCATTTCAAATATTGCATTAGATAGAATCAGACACAAAATAAGACATCCTACATAGTCACTAGAATCATTACCTAGCTGACGTCCCTGAGGTTTAATGTCCCTTTCAATCAAAGCTTCAAAAAAGGCATTGTGATATGAAAGGCAGAGAATCAGGGCAGCAGGCCCTTTTAAATTTTCTTTTTTTTATAATATCCGTTTGCCTTCGATCGGGTGTCCTTGTGGGGCAGATGGGCAGTGATAAGAGCTCGGGATAAAAAAAAAAAGAAACAATGAGATGGAAGCAGAGGGAGGAGTGGACAGGGGATGTGGACGTTAAATGGGTGCTGCGATATCAGAGGGTTACAAAGACAAGGGGAGATGTTCTATTTGTTCTAATACAATTTGTGTTTGGCTTCTTGTGTTTTCATGTCACTGTTTCTAAAAAGGCTGTGTGTAAATCCATCTTGGGTTGAATCCTGTATGTGTGTTTGTGTGTGCGTGTGTCAGGTTTGTGTTAATAGAGATGAGAGGCACAGGGTCAGAACGTGGCCATGCATAATTCATGATTCAGATTTGGCAGAGGGAGTCCCGGGGGAGCGCTGTGCTATTGTAGTGGCTGCAGACATAAACAACACGGCGTCACAGGGAGCTAGTTTCATTGCGGGGGTGGTAGTAGGGAGGTGGAAAAAAAAAAGACAGGAGGGGGTTAATATCAGGGGAGCAGAAAGCCCTTTTTCCAGCTTTGATAGAGTGGCTCTGGCTACATTTCTTTCACGTCAAGGAAGTGTTTGTTGACAAAGGTGCCTTTTGTGGGAGTCATTTCTCCATCGGCTGTTTAATGTAATTAAACTGGCTGATACTGTCATTTAATTAGCATATCAAAGCTTAGTGTAAGTTTATTATGAAGCTTCTGGGTGTTTTTACTGCAATGTAAAAGGCAACCATTGATTAAAGTCCAACACATTTTCTCTATTTACAAATTCTATACTATTTACAACACCCCTAAAACTACACACTCTTTTGCGATATCACTGTAACTTATTATTATATTCCAAAATAATTAAGCTCATATAGCATGATGTGCCTAACTATGACTATGGCAACTTTTTGGACTCAGGTACAGGAGAGGTTGGAGGTGCCTCTGTAGCTCACTGGGTAATAATAATCATTTTTATTTAGCGCTTTTCCACCTACTATAGTATGGACTCAAAGCGCTTTACATACATTAAGCTATTTACCAGTGTTACAGCTGGAACACCACTGAAGGCAAGGTAGGTTAAGTGTCTTGCCCAAGGACACAACGACAGTATGTGGGGGAGAGCGGGATGTTAAGATGTTTTGGGATGTTTCGAGCGGGTACACAGCATACAACATAAAGACTACACCAACTAGACTGCTTTTTTTCAGTAAAGTTCAGTTAAAGCCTACTTTTTACAAAACCATAAAAACTAAAATTTCCTAAAAAAAACAAAAATAAAAACTTTAGTGCATATATTTTCTACCTCTTCCTACTGCATATGCTGTTGGTGTGTTGGTTATTACTAACGTTCTATATAAGATAAGTTTACTATATTTTTCCTGCCATGCCATGTTCAGGTCCAAACCCACTAATTCCAGACATACTGGACAGGACTGGATTTCAGAAGACATGAGGAAAATATTTGGAGACAGAAATGTTGGTTGAGGCTCCAACAGATTATATGACATCCTGACATATACTGTACAAAAGAACATTCTTCTATCTTGGATTAGTGACAAACCGCTCTCCAAATCAAACTGGCACAAACTTGTCATGGAGCTTTTCCCTCTGGAATACTTGACTTGTCTGCTGCGTTCTAAAAAGGGACAGTTTATGGAGATGGAGCGCTGGCTCTGCTGTGAAGAGACCACTCAAATTTTTTCTATCAATCAGCATCTCTACAAGTATAGAAGCCATTTCATTCCAATGTCTGTTGAATCCCAATTCTACTGAATGAGGTGCTGATTAGGTGATCACCTGAACTAAATCTTAATTAATAAGGAAAAGTATAAAAACAACACGTCTGTGGTCATCACTGTCCTCTTGCAAATAAATGCTCTAAATTATAATATTTTATTTGGAATTTAGGAAAAATGTTGTCAGTAGTTTATTTAATAAAACAAAAATGTTAATTTGACCCAAACACATACCTATAAATAGTAAAACCAGAGAAACGGATCCTTTTGAAGTGGTCTCTTAGTTTTTTCCAGAGCTGTATGTTCATGTGTTTGTTAGTGTTCTTTTATATGTGAAGAGGTTTTGAAAAATAAATAAAAATGATACATTCATTGGTCACATTAGAGAGACTTGAGCCTATCTCAGCAACTTTAAAGTTGACAATTGACCTACACATGCATGTGTTTGGGCGGTGGGAGGAAGCTGGAGTACCAGGAGAGAACCCACAGTAACACATGGAGACAGAAAGACCAGAGTTGGTTTTGAACTCACAACCTTCTTGCTGTAAGGCAGGAGCGCTAACCACTCTGTTCTCATAAAAAAAAATATAAGACAAAAAAAAAACAAAAAAAGTCATAGACAAGACATAAAGGCGAGGACCACAATTTTATTTCCAGCTTCAGTCCATTTAAAAAGATGCTTTCTCTCTCCATTTTTACATTGACTAAAAGTGACAAAAACTGGCATCATTTATTTAAAGATTTAATAAAGTACCAAATCAGTATTGGGGAAGCATCACATGATTTACTTTCAGCAGTGTTTGTGTTTTAATTAATTTAATTTAATTTGCTTTGGTTTGTTAGTATTAGGTCTGTAATAGTCGAATATGTTTATTACATATTCTCTGTATGGAAACTCTAAATAAATGAGTCAAAAACAAAAACATGAAATCTGCCTGAAAACATTTTCCATCCAGAAAATATCCCAGAGGAGATTCTACCTGGTACCTAGTACATGGTGTACTGTCCGAACTAAAGAATCCTATTAGAATTTTTTTTTTTAAAACCACAAGACTACATTTCCATATTGAGTAGAACTTCTCAATGAACGACTTTTCGACTTACCGTCCAGGGCATGTTTGTGTTCTGTGGAGTAAGCTTTCCCGATCATAGTCCAGACTGGCCGTAGACACCCAAACAGTCCCTCCAGAAAGCCCCCGCCCCCTCCGGTCGACTGGCACTGTAGCCTGGCATCAGCCGCATGACTCCTGAACGCGTTACTGTCCATGTCCTGTCCCTCTCCCTCCGTCCTGCACGGGCTCCCATCGTGGTCGTGGAGTTTCAGAACGCTGTTGGCAAAGTGCTCATGTTGTACCTCACCAGGAGTCTGGTTGTGTCCAATAGTATGTCCCTCACCCCCTCCTCCTCCGGGTTCAACCCCACTTCCTGTGTCTATGGACAGGACGTTACGGAGGACACACTGTGTCGGGGTCAGGTCCATTTCCGGGGTGCATGGTGTTTCCGCGTCGAGCCGGCGGAAGGACGGGGGGTCTGAGAGAGGCGTGTTGAAGCCGGACAGAGAGGGAGAAGGGGCCCGCTGTTCGTGGAGGAGCGCCATGACAGACTGTGGTCATCAAATCCGCGAGGAAACTGAGGGACAGAGAAGGAATGGAAAAGGAAATGGTTACAGAGTAATCTGATTTGAAAAGATTTCTATTCCACTGGGAGCTTCTGATGCGATAGAAGCTAAATTTGGAATCAATAATTTATAGTTTGACTATTGAGTGCCACTTCTAGAAGTTGATTAATTAGGACTTTTTATGAGAACAAATTGTAGCCAAAGTTACTAAATTATCAATGTGGGAAAATAATGGAGCAGGCCCATGTTTTTTTTTCATCAAGGCACGACTTCACCATTAAGTTAGCTAAATGTTTGTCTAATTATTTACAAAAATTGCAGCTCTTTTATCTTATTCTTAGTTCAACGGTGCTTGTCAACATGGAGGCTCAAATAGCTGGACTGTAGTGTAGGACTGTCAACTCATTTATATATACGAGAATACAATGTAATCATATACTTCTACACTGCTACACCAACCCTTTATCATCAGAGCATTCCACACTCCATCAAGAGGGAAAATGCATAATTTCTTGTCAGAATCTTTTGAAGTGATTCAGGTAGTCCCCGCTGTGTGTGACAAGCTACTTGAAGCGTGGCAGCCTTGACTTAATGGAAAAACACAACTCCAAAGATGTCACAGCGGTAGCTCGCTTCACTGAGTTGTGATTATTGTCAGGAACGAGATGCAAACATGTAAAAGCCAGTTGGTTTCCAGAAATAGCAAAGGTAACCCTCATCTATTCCCTATAAAGAAGTCCAGGTCTAGAATCATTACCAGATGATTACTGCTGTGACAATTCCTCCAATTTGATTTAGAGCAAAGTCAAGGCTGTGTGTAAGATCTGACCCTGTTTTTACATTTTGGTCAGTATAGTAGCTGGTGTGGCTAATAATAATAATATGTAAATCAGACAAGATGAAACAGAATACTGGATTAAAAAGGAAACTGGTGCAAAGGTCAGTGGGTTTTAAGAGATGTGTGGGACTACTAAATGGTTAAATATCAACCTTTGGCTTCTTAGACTAGCTGAAGGGTTGGAAACAGTGTCTAGTACATAGGACCAACAGTATTTGATAAAATACACAGGGTACAATTGCCAACCATAATGCATTTATCCAAAGCCGGTCAATTACCAATGCTTATCTCCTTGATATTATTCTCATCCTTTCACCAAACCGAATGTGACACAGCTGTCATATAACATGGAATTAGCTGATGGAAGAGGATCTAAAAACCAGAGGGGATTCATTAACAGAGCCACAACCGTTCAGCTGAAAGTCGACCAAAAAACGCTCATTACAATTCCCAGCCTTGAGAGAAAACCGACGCACTAAGACACATCTGCCGCCTGCGAGAAACCATCACCACCTCCAATCATTCACATCCCACTGATCCCGTCTTCTAAACAGTCCTGCTCCGATTCACTTTATTTCCAGGAGGTATCAGCTGGAGAGGGAGGGAGGGAGCTGGCTGTGCTCGGTTACAGGCCACTGCATTGTGGATGAAGGTGGCGAGGGGGAGGAGGGATGGGGTGCATTTATCATCTCTTACCATTACACGTCCAGCAGTTCAGATTCCGTGCATCAGTGGAGCATCACTAAAGACTGCGAAGTTACAGTCGAACACGGTGTGGGTGCCATTTTTAAAAGGAACACACATATGACGAATGAAAACTGGCGATAGAAAAAATAACGTGCCCTACCTTTAATGTTGACAGTCCATCTCGGGCGATGGGGATGGATTTCAGTGAACGACAGGCTTCTTATTTTTGATTTGGTCGAGGGCTCTCTTAATTACATCCAAGACGAATCACGCTACTCACTAGAGACGTCTCCTGCGGCGGTAAACACGACTGTACCTACTCCCCTGCTCTAGCTTGTCACGCTACAACACCACCCTCTTCACCAATCTCGGCTGACAACGCGATGTGCGCACGCTCTAGCATTTATACGGCTCTCTCACCTATAGTAAACAGCACTAGAGTCTGGAGAGACGGGATGCAAAAGAAAAAAAAGAAAAAGGGGAGGGATGCGGCTTGTCTTTGTCCAATCAGGAGCGCGTATTTGCCGTGACGCACAGAGCCCGGAGAGAGACGGGACGAACGGCAGGTAAAACAAGTGCTTTACGCGCCAAGTGTGGGGCTACTTTTACGCACGGGAGGAGGGGGTCAGCTGGTATGCGAGGTGCTCAAAATGATGTCATCCCCCCGGGCATGCAGTATTTGACAGGACAGCGTTGTGTAAATCCCTTTCAAACCCTATTAACGAGCTGTGTCTGTATATGGAGTGTAATTGGTGCATAAGCTGTGACTGTCCCGTCTGTCACAGCCACAGAGAAACAGCAGGACAGGTCCCTTTTTATAATACAATCGTAGTCAATCTCCATTGACCCATTTCTCGAAAATAGTTGGAGTGGGACAGCACACAGGACCTAAATGAGACTCTCCCCAGGCGTGGTTTTGTTTTCCCTCTGCGACTTCAATTAACCTGAATCAAGTCAAATTCACTAATTCTTCTGAAACAGGTTGTCACATTTAAGTTTGTTTTGTAAAAACATAAAACACAAGTGTCTTTATAAACTGTCAGTATAATAGTAAAGGCAATCCTATATCAGTTTTAAATGAATGGGCCAGCTGGCAGATCAGGGAATCAGTGTTAACAAGGAAGTTTTTTTGCCAAGAGTCAAACTAAAGGGTCCCGATGTGAGTTTGTGGAGCAGCTGAGCATTATATTTACACAAGGAGTGTGAATGATTGCAGCTTTGACCCCCTTTTTTTTGGAGTGCCAAATCCAAATCCAGTCTTTATCTCCCAGATTATCTCCCATGTTGGATTTAAACCCTTAACAATGACCTCATCCTGCTCACGGAGCGGGGCTGACAAGCTGCACAGACTGTACACAAGGCCGCACGCCTCCCTCCTTTACTCTGCACTTCAGTTAGATTTTTATTAAAGATCTGGAACAGAATAATGCTGGTGTATGTTTTGAAATGAGTAGTAGTGTACACTGTAGTTAAATTAATACAATGAAGGCTTTTTATTAAAGCTATCGAAGGGCAGCCTTATTATTGTAATGTTTCATATTTGGGTTTTAAATCATCAATATTTTTTTCACTCAGTTATTGTATTTTGCTTACTTGAATTTTGCACTGACCATAAGTTGACCTTGAAAGTCCTTTTATATTAGCAACATCAATATTAAAAATTAAAAGAAAGATCTTTGTGTCTTTTATTTTGTGAAATGTGGCTGTTTCTGAAACTGCTACTTATATTTTTGTACTCATATTTCACAAAGGCATTTCAGTCAGTGTAATCATCCATGGGAGCTGTTTGTTCATTGTAGTTTCCCAAAAATAGTATATTTGGTCAAGCGCAGAGTATCTCCACCCAATAACAGCAATAAATGTTCTCACTGGCAACTTTGGTTGGAAGTTTTGAAAAGATACTAGCTTTTTACCACTTCCACCAGCCACAATTTAGTTGATAGAATTTTTGATTTGTTTAAAATATGCAGCTGACTCTGGTGTGGTTAATTACAACGGTGTTAAGACCCAAATTGTTATAGTGTTTTTAACCTTTTTTTTATGAAAACACATAAGCAAGAGAAATAATTATTAGACAGAGTAATAAAAATATAATTAAGTAGGAAAGGATTAAAATAAATCCAACCTTCCAAAGTGGCTAATTTGGGAAAAATTTGTTACCTGCCAAAGCCGAAAACCACTCACAGGTTGGCCCTTGGTTAGTTAAGGCTACACCTTACACAAGACAAGACAAGACAAGACATTTATTTTTGTATAGCCCAATATCACAACAACAGTCGCCTCAGAGGGCTTCACAGACTGCACTAGACAACATCCCGTGTCCTTAGACCCTCCATCAGGGTAAGGAAAAACTCCAAAAAAACCCAGCCGGGAAAAAGAGAAACCTCAGGGAGAACCACAGAAGGAGGGATCCACTCCCAGGACGGACAGGCCGAGCAGGAATGTGTCCAGGACAGTTGAAAAATACATAGAAATACACAAACATATTCACAAATAAAAACATTTATATTGGCAGAATTATTAAATATGTTATAAGCACTGTCTTCAAATACTTAATATCAATATAATAATAATAATAATGATAATAATAATAATAATAATACGTGAATGCTGCATTACAGACGATGGCCCTCTGGAACAATGTGAAGGTGAATGTATCAGAACACACTGTCCTATGATTTCTATGGTTTCCCCTAATTTATTCACACGAATGAGGCCATTGTTGGGGTATGTAGCCTTCAACCAGTCACAGTTCACCAGACAAAGAACTAACAGTGAGTCAAACATTAAAAAGATAAAGCCCTACCAAAATGTTTTTCCCCGGAATTCCTGAACTGTAGCGAAGGCACAGCCACAAAAAAAAAAAAAAATCTCAGTACTTTTGTTGCACTTTTTACACAGTACAATGTTGGAATTCAGTCAAAGTGCAGTGGAAACTAATCAAAGTGACTCTGAGCCACCACACAGTCAGCTATGAACAAATCCCTTTTTTAAATTCTTACTTTTCATCACATCTCCCAGTTTTAAATGAAAATAACTCTGGC
This sequence comes from Perccottus glenii, assembly GCA_024416835.2. NCBI lineage: Eukaryota > Metazoa > Chordata > Actinopteri > Gobiiformes > Odontobutidae > Perccottus > Perccottus glenii. The sequence goes on along the minus strand of CM044546.2, from coordinate 52,400,435 downwards.
CATTGTGGTTTATAAATTTTACATGTGGGATTTATATTACATGATCTTGCTTTAATCATTCCTGATACTTTATGGGTCTTTATGCTCTGTCTTAAGGCAGTGTAGATGAGAAGCACTTCTCCGTCGGTTCTATTCTTCCTTAAAACTTTCTTCATCTTTTATTTATAGATGCGTTATAGTCGGGAGGTTCTACGTTAAAGCTGTTCGAGGATCTGTGCGACAGCTTTGCTCAACATTAAAAGAGGACTTCATAACAAGAGAGTCCATAATGATATAATGCGTTTGGAGAGTTTTATATAAAAATGTTATTTGATCTCCATATGTTAAACAAATAATGGCACCACCTACATATTTTAAATGTGCTGAAAAAGCTGAATTAATATCTACCAGTCTCTGTTTTCCCCACCCAAATAGCTGTTTTAAGTGGTGCATTGTTTGGCAACACGCCTTCTAATCCGTAGGAGGGAATTAGCACGAGCCTCGAGTGAAGGATGCCATTAGGAATGCTATACATTTCCATATCTGTTTGTGCAGTTGCAGTGTCGGCCTGGAGCCAGTGGTCGCAGCTTGCCTCAGTCAAAGGTGGAAGTGGTAGGTGTGTGTGTCCTTGGATGTAGAGGAGGGAGCCTTCTGGCAGCCTATTTATGGATCCACATCAAGAGCCCCTCGCGTCACTCATTGTCAGCTCTCACTTGGCTGAATAGGTGTCCAATTGTCGAATCCACTCCAAGGCTGTTCAAACAAAAGAAGCACATGTAATTGGCACTTTGCTTCTAAATTGTATAGACTAAACAATAATAACAAGATATTCTTTCAGATTTTCCTTTGTGCATCTGGAGGAACACTGGACCATCATGTCATCTGTCAGGCCAGCCCTACCACACGCCTCATCAATATGCACCACCGATGGACTCATTAAGTTCGGCGCCAACCAGAATGGGTAGACGGATGGAAGGATGGGGGAATCTCCGTTTCAGCAGGCAAGATGATCTCACCATCAGTCTGCACTGCAGCCCAGGAAAAGGATCTTTCATTCATAAAGTTCAGGCACGGACACTAAAACGCGCACACACAGACCCCCCCACACGCACAGGTCAGACATGTAGGTCCCAATGGGATTCAGAGGAAACACTCGAGCCAATGAGGCAATATTCAGGTGAGATCACTGCCAGTCTCGGGTTGGTCTTACTATTTCAAGAACTTCAGAAAGGATGAGGATCTGATGCTTTTCACCACTTGACCTTGCAAACATGACATCAGTGAGGAAATGAGGATGCCAATTAAAAATTACATATATTCTTGGGGAAAGGAAAACCGCTTCTATATTGGTCCTGTTTTTCATTTTCTGCCTGATTTCTATTCATTATTGTTCGCCACATGTTGTATTTCTCTTTTTTTTTTATTGCTCTGGTCGTCCCCAATTTGATCTCACCAAAGGTCACCTAGTATCTACGATGACAATAATCCAATTTTTACATTTTTTGGGGTTGGTTTACTAGTATCCTTCAGGTTTTAATAAGCGCTGGACAGTTCCCATCTCATTTCGACTTGTTTCAGCAATCTTGTTTTATTTGCTTGAGGCAGGCCAATAAATTGACTGTTCTGGAACAAATAAAAAATATAAGATATGTTCTTCCTCCAACATTGGCTGCTCGTTGCACCACTTAGGGTTAAATGCAACTGCAATTATCTCAAATCTGGTAGACTTTTATTCAGCAGTGTACAAGAGTGAGAAGTGTAATGTAAAAGAAATCTCACACTTTAGATCAAGCACTGCTTTGATCGTCTGTGGGAGATTACAAATCCTTTTGATTTCCCTTTGAAAGCCCTGAGCGTCCAGAAGGCATCCAGGAGGCCCCGCTGAGAGCCTCTGGCAGCAGATCGGTCATGAAAGGGTTAACACTAATAAAGGCAGGTCGAGAGAAGCCTGCCTGAAAGTCACATTGTCTGTGCCAGGAATCAGGGGGGTAACAGAAGACTAGGAGAGAGGGAGGGAGGCAAAAGAAGGAGGCTGGCTGAGAGTGGGTGGAGCCTGTCGCCAGTTGCCGTAGAAACAGAACCCCTTCGTTGGCCGCTGTGAAGTCAGAGGCGTCATATTAGGCGGTGACTGCAGTGAGATGCTGCTGGTGGTGGTGTGAGGCGGGAGAGGAGGGGGGGTGACTCACACGAGGAGGACGCGCTGTGCATTCTAATGGATGGATGCACACATACTGTACACTACAATCTCACACACATTCTCCTGCTACAGCGCGTAGCAGGTGTATATCTACCATCAAACTGCACTGCTCCGCTTTATCCCCCGCTTGCATTTTCACAGGCTCTAATTAATTCATTATGCCAATAGTGTCCATTAGTGTACATTTTAGTCTTGTTGATAAAGGGCATCTATTACAGACCCTTAGATAAACTAGTAAACTACAGCCGTGTAATTGGTGAGGGTATAATTGCCCACTGCACACTGTAATTAAAGAGATAATATGTATAAACCAAGCTCCGAGATTATCATTGGATTAACTACACTTCCCAAATGCCCTTGAGTGTGTGGCAACTCAGCAGCTGTTACAATGAAAGAGTGTTGATAATTATGCTGGTGGTTTTTTGGGGGCCATTTGTTTGGAGGGTGTCTTCTGGGTGCGGGGAAATCACTTCGGATCTCGTTACATCTGGTTTAAGAGGAGAGTTATGTTAATGAAGGGTTCGTTTGAGGTGGAAGCACAACAAAGCAGAAAGCAGCATAATAGATTATTTACAAAACAGAAGAGAAGTACATTTGGTAAAGCACATAGTGATGAAGTCAAGACCACACTAAATGAGATCAGAGCGCATCAAGACTTTCAGGGACTGGGTCAACAACAAGACCAATAGTTGATGGGCTCAAATGGAAGAGATGTTAGGGAACAAATAGAAAATCCAAACAGTACAAGTCCAGTCTTAGACCGAGTCTGAGCTCATGAAGAAGGTAGAGTTAGAGACATTTGTTAAATTAAGTGAGATAAAGTTTTTATCCAATCACAAGAATGATGAACCGGCTGTGTTCTTGGTCAGTCTTAAATTAAAATATGTCTACATGTCAGAGATGAAAAAAGACTGGGTAACAATACGTTAAAGTCCCTAAAAGGAAGTCTTAAGACAAGTCTCAAATCTATAAAAGCAATACATTCTGAACTTTAACTATACTCAATGTCAGTGTGCTCCATAATTTAAGGCTACACTTTGTCCAAAATATACTCAACCAGTTATATGCAGCAGTTTAAGTGAAAGATAAACCAGTTAGGAAACCCAACAATAGTTTTACATTACCTACTAGACAGAGAAATCAAAAAAACAGCCAATGTGAAAAAGTAATTTGATTTGACACCTACTTTTTACACCCCTGAAAACAATGAACACTAACTAATAACTGGTGCTCTAACAAAAAGGCTAAAAATCAAATGAGTGCCAGAGCCCTGTTTTATTTACCAGGCATGGGAACGTACATAACTAGTGGCAGCCACTGCAGTATCTCACTGGGGAATGTGACGTACACTCACCCTATGGCAATACATCAACTCTTTGATCGAAACAGTTGCCTCGCTCTTCCTTTTAAGGGCAGGCAGGCCGGGGTGGGCTCATTTCCCATCAGCGCTGTGTGTAAAACTGGAAGCAGCAGGAGAAAAAAAAAACACAAGCAGTGTGACGTTTTCTCCGTCACCACCCAGAACTGCATCTTACGGTTTGGAGAAAGCCAATGAGGAGTGGTGTGCAGCGTTGACTGGATGGCACTGTAAGAGGCAGACTGATTATTGTTTATATCACTTGACCACTGACCATGACTCACTTATTTTTGGAAAAAGTTGCTACTACTGTATTCTATAATCCCCATTTTAGGTGTGTCAGTCTAACTCTACAATTGCTTTTGGATGCAGCCCTACTTATGTCTGTTTTATGGCTATGGGTAATCTTTGTTCAGAATACTGATATGTAATTGTATTGCTGCCCAAATTTGTATGCAAGAAGAAGAGTCACCAATTATACGGAGTTATGCAAATGGACCACTTGACTGGATCACATATTAGCCCTAGAAAGGGTCACTAATTCAGCTCAAGTACTGAGGCAAGGAATGTGTTGAGGGGGTATATTTCTGATGTGAGGATACAGATGCCAGGGCAAAGGGCTTGCTGCCTCTAAATACAACTACAAAGCATGAAGGAAGCATCTATAATACAACAGCACTGAGTTATTTTTAGCCGTTCAGTGGAGTGAGCTGTCCATGGTTCTGATAAAGAGCTGCTGAATTTGATGAACTGGGTACATGCTAACCAATCTTTACCACAGAAATCACTGGTATTGCACATAAATACATGATACAAAAATATATCAACAACACAAATACACAACAACACACTTTGCGCTCTCATGTATGCCATGTTTAACTTTAGAGGCCAATAGGAGTCTTTCTGAGATACAAAGTGCCCATTTAGAGTGCCTTTTTATTATGACCAATTGATGACAGACCTGTACCAGAATCTTCCCACTCATGACTCACCTGCCAGCTGGATGCAGATTTTTTTTTAGGGGAAAATAAAAATCACCAATACACAAAGGTTTCTGAACAAATTGTGAAACAATTTTAAAAGAAATAACCCTTTTCCCCATAGGCTATGTCTGCGTGTAAACATTTTTACTCAATTCATTAATGGTTTGAGCAAAAACGTAGCTATTGGCTCAAGTTGAGAAAATGAGAGAGAATTGAAGGAGAATGAGCTCTAGGCGTCGACTTTGGAGGGTCACATAATCTTAGGAAGATCGCTCTTCTAAGTCAATGTTTATTGATTTCATTAGTTGAAAAGGCTCTGTGACTATCCTAGGTAGGCTGGTGAGTTGCAAAGAGAAGCATTGTCCAAGGATTGACCTACGTCTCCACCTAGTGGCTTTAGGTTATCTTACACCCAATCTGACCAAGTACTCACATTTCTCAGTCACGTGAGAACGGTCCACTACTTTCATTCCTCACGTTTTCTGGAGATAACTGCAGCGCCGAACGAATTAACTTTCTTGTTTCAAGGGAAAACGACAATTGTTTTCTCGAGATAACAAATAATTAATAATGTTATCTATTTTACAGGTGTAAAGTTAAAAAGTGAAGTTAAAAAAAGACTGGTTTATCAGTAATAATGTAGAGAATTAGAAGAAAACAACTGTTTTTTTTTTTACTGTTATAAATCTTTAAGTTTACCTTTTATTTATTTTTGAGTAAAAAATCCCTTATCACTTAGAACCACCGTTCTAAAAAAAAAGAAGAAAAAAAAAAAAAGTGCAGTAACTGAAAAACATAGGAGACTATTGTGTATAAACGAGACTAAGCTGAAGAAAATGAAAGCTGTTGGGCATTTTTCAATAAAAAAGCACAGCTGGTGAAAGATTATGATGGTATTTACTCACTACTTCCACTACATGGCTCCACCTTATGGAACAACAGAACAATTACAATTAATAAGATGACCTTATTTATTCAAACGTGGAATTGGGTTATTACTGATCTATTAGATGAACACGGCCAAATACTGGGACACTTAGACTTCAATGCTCCAACTAGAGAATATAACAAAAATAAGGCATAATAAAAAATAAAGCAATTCCCCCGCCTCTATTAAACTTGATACAGAACCAGTTAAATACACAAAGGTACATGCTGTTTAGAGTAGCAATGAGTGCAGTGACAGTTATGTTAGAGAAACAGAAACCTGTGTCATCACAGAAGAGCCAATCCTGATGGACCTGAGTCTGCAGTCCTCCTCAAAGAGAAGGACATTCCAATGTCCGAATTTTGACCAGAGAGGCCAGATGGTTTCAGAGAGGGGTGAAGGAAGACATTTTTGAAAAATGGAAAAGTTCTCTTTGAACAGAGGAGGTGGCCTCAGATTTACAACAGTGTTTTAAAACCTAAATCACAAAAGTTTCACTCTAGAACAACAACAGTCTTTAAAGACTCACCTGAGCCTTAACGACTCTCACATCAGGAGTCACACTGTCCTTTCAGATCCAACACCATGAGTCCAGATCAGCCTGGTTTAATCAGGTTTAGTTTAAGTTCAAACCCCTCCCTCTAGAGATAAAGCTCAGCTCTCCTACCAGTTGATCTCAGACTTGATAAAGTCTCTTGGAATTAGAGACGAAACGTCTTCACCTTAAATACTGAGTCCAGATGCTTTTACTTCAACCTTTTCTTCAAGATGACCTGGATGAATGAGAACCTTCACAGACAAAGGTACATGTAAGTCTGCCAAGGTTACAAATAAACCAAGTTTATATCAACAACAAAAGTGTGATAATAGAACAATTGGAAAAGCACTAAAATGTAAGCTATTAAAATTTTTTTATAAGAAAAAAAAGTATGATTGTGACCTTAATATAAAATACAAATACATAAAATACCATTCCTCCAAACGTCAAGGAAATGAGATTTAAATAATAAATGGCTACTACCCGGCAGCAGAAATGCTGAGAAGAGGATTTGGATTTGAGATGGAGCTGTGTGTTCTGTTGAAAGAAAATATTGAACATCTGTTCTACACTTGGTCAATAACAAATCTTTTTTGGCAACATGATTAACCGGCTAAACATTGAAATAAAGAAAATATCTCATCCAAAATCTCATCAAATTCTTTACATTGATAGCAATTTTCCAAAGGAATTGTTTACAATAGTTTGTAAAAACATTGTAATTATAATGGGTAAATACCACATCCATAAAAAACCTGCTTTGACGAATTGAACGCGTACTTTCATCCTTCATGGTATTTAAAGACATTTACCAAATGTAAACAGGCAATTATCAGAAAATATTTCTTTTTTGACACCAGTGGCGTGGGTAATTTGGAAGCCAGATGGGTGGTGGGGGGTGGCGTAGGGACATATATTCTCTCTCTCTTAATTGTAGCAGAGCTAATTTAAAGCAAATCAGCATTTGTAACTCCTTCCTTTCCCTTTTCCCTTTCAGCAATGAACTGGAACTTACTGGAACCATATTTATTTATGAAACTATTCCACTTAATGCAAACACAGTATAAATAATAGAATAATTAGGCCTATGTCTCAAACAATGTATTTTTAGGTTATAGGTATACAACAACAAAACAAACACATCAGCTCCACGGCGCAAAAAACACAGAAACTGATCTGAAGGGATCTGTCCGCGGGCCTTCACAACATTAACAAATGAACTGGACTGACACATGTAGTTTGAAGGCATATAAACAAAAACATGTAAAACAGAATCAGAGAGACGCCAAGATCCCAAACAGGCGATTGGCATTAGGAGTGTGTCACCCATAGCGTTACAAACCTCTTTCAGGCACCATTTTGGCCATAATGGGTCACCATGTTGACTTTATGGAGCCAGAAGTCCCTAATTTGGGCATACGGGCTGAGTTGAGTGCCCGTTTGCATGGTAACGAGTGAAATGGTAAATGGTAAATGGCATGCATTTATAGCGCTTTTTTGCACCCTTATCGGGCACCCAAAGCGCTTTACATCGTGTTTCCATTCACACACATAAACACCTGGGGCAGACAGAGATGGGGGCTGCCATACACACGGCGCTCAACCTTCTCCTACCACCACCAAACACACCTCTACGATCACACACATTCATACACCAGTGCTACGGACACTGGAGGCAAGGTGGGTTAAGTGTCTTGCCCAAGGACACAACGACAGTATGAACAGGGCAGAGCGAGAATCAAACCGCCAACCTTCCGGTTATAGGACGATTGCTCTACCACTGAGCCAACTGAGCCACTCCGTCCCATAACAATCAGAAGCTCGCTTGTTGAAAGTCCCGTGCAAATATGTCTTTGAACCTAGAAACACATAAATAAATGGAGATTTGTTTGAGTTTACATTTATTCATTTAGCTGACGCTTTTATCCAAAGCGACTTACATTGTTCTAATGTAATTACCAGTGTTACAGCCACTGGAGGCAAGGTGGGTTAAGTGTCTTGCCCAAGGACACAACGACAGTATGAACTGTGGGGAGAGCGGGAATCGAACCTACTACCTTCTGGTTGAAGGACGGCCGCTCTACCACTGAGCTACTGCCGATGATTTACAAATGACAAATGTACAAATATAAAACTAACACATGCACTTTAGCTACAGTAATGTATGACTGCAGAGTAAGGAAAGTGTTTTCTAGAGCAGGGTTTTTCAAACTTTTTGTGTGTGTGGACCACTATTTGTAATCAAAAAATTTTGCGGACCACCTCATAACACACATAATAAAATGTCTACACACAGTCTTACCTGAATTAATCTGCACCTCTAAATAGGCTTACTAGCACTACTATAACTAGTCATCACATCAGTGTGCAACAGGCTTGTTAAAAGAAAGTTTACTGCACACAACGGCTGCCACATATTTTATTTATTTATTTACTCATGTGCCCGAGGGCATAATCAGGTTAATTTGAACAACAGGCTTATTTCCATAGCAATGGAAAAGAACACTTGGATAGTCAACATTTCAAAACCTTTGGCATTTCTGAAAAAAACATTCTGAAAAAAACATTTCAGAAATACTGATATCAATATAGGCCTACATATTCTTTGAATTTTTTTTTATGGGAATTTCCTGGTAAAATGAAGGTAAAATATTATTTTATTTTGCCTTTCCACGGACCACCTGCAGTACCCTCACGGACCACTAGTGGTCCGCGGACCACAGTTTGGGAATGACTGATTTAGCCTACATGTCCCATATAATAAAACAATAGGCTAGTTATAAGATCCTACTTTCAATGTTTGATGCTTGACGCAGCATCAACAAGTCAATCTCATTAATATACCATCTCTAATATAGAATCATATCAAATCAGTTTTGCATGACCTGATGCCAGTCCGGGACAGATTACAGTGTATTGTACACAGGAGAAGGTGACCAGGGCCCTGTACTATGAACCCAGTTTCCAGTCTACCCAGCTAGACAAAATCTAACAATCCTGGTCTGGGATCATTGGTATCACAAAGCGGGATATGAACTTGTTCAGTTTACCCTGGGTTTCTCTGGCATGAGAGCAGAGGTGGAGTCGGCACTAAACGACCAATCACAGCAACATGTTGGATAGCGTTAATATGAGGAAAAACACCAAAGTAGTCTACACTAAACTCCTACAAACACTAACAGCACCAGACACTGAATGAACAGCATTAACGCACAAAGAGCTAAAGACTAACAACCAACAGACATGGAGTTGACGTTTTAAATACTGCATTAAAAGAAATATAAGAGTCTATTAATCCGTTAATCTCAACATAACTGACGATAAAACCCATTGTGAGCACAATGTCATTTAGGTGTTTAAACAATATTTTTTTATTTGCAGGGGAGTCCTGGCCCCATGTGTGTTTCCCCCCGAATGTTGTACATGTTTTTGGTGGTAGGGGAAACCGATGTACCCGGAGGAAACTTACGCAGACACAGGTCAGTCAGCCAGCCGGCGCTTATGCAAACAGCCAGCATTCTTTTTCTGAAATACATGACCTCCTTACATCACTTTGCACAATATCCAGAAGCATTGTGGTTCTGGGTGACTTCCAACATCCACATGGACTTAAACTCCTGTCACTTTGTTGCTGAGTTTAGGCAGGTTCTGGACTGTCTGAGCCTTTAGCACATCCTGGATTTGGTGATTACAAATGTCCCAGTTACTGACCACTGTGTTCATTATATGGGTATCTCGGACCACCACACCACCACCACCATCCCCCCTCTCCAAGCCACATCGCTACATCACTTTTAGAAAAAATAGATTAAATTGACTCAGGACTGCACCTTCAGCAACATTCCTCACCTTCACATTAATCAGTTATTGACCTCTTGGACTTCTACAATAACAGTCTCAACTTAGTTTACTTATGGCGGCAAATCAGGAAGTGAGAACAAAGTAAACGAGCATGCAAGCGCATTACGTCACGTTCGCTGAAACAACGCAGGAGTTTTGATCCCAAAACCTCCTAATCTAAGTAGTACAGGGCCCAGTTGCAAAGTCTCCAGGACTCTCCAGGACACGGGGTGGGCAGATTGAATTGCTGCAGTCCCTCTAACTCTTGGCTTATGGCAGGAGGCTTTGGTTTGACCAGAACCTCTCACAAGAATAACAGTTTCTTCCACTTTGCTGTTGGACTAATGGACAATAAGTAATAACACGGTCAAAGTAGAAAGGTTTGCCTGTCATCGCTCGGGGGGCTCATTAATAAGAGTTTGCTGGCTGGATCAACTGGTGACAGTGCAGTCCTGGTTACATCAAGTTATATAAGTTATTTATAAAAATAGACAGGTATGTCGTAAAAAGAACCACATGTAATTTAAGACAACATTTATATTTCCTGGATTGTGAAAGTGGGGTCCTAGAGAGGAACGCCCACAAAAACATTTGCATGTCGCAAAACTGGCAAGTTTCCAAAACTTAAATAGTACAGAAATTAGTACATAAAGAGATCTATACCTAACACCTCCAGAGTAGTGCTGAGTGTGTCCACCACAGGCGTGATGATCCTGCAGCTGTACTCTCCTTCATCTCCTACAGTGACGTTGTGGAGCGTCAGAGAGGCATCACTCTGCAGAAGACTCACCCTGTCCACCTCAGCGCCCGCTCTGCTCACCTGCACCTGACCGTCCTCAAACGTGTACACCGTCTGTCTGCGCGAGAAGTGTCTGTTCTCTCTGCTCCACTCCACAGTCAGGCCACTCAGGTCCTGCAGTCGGGGTAGTTTGGCCGACAGACACTGTAAGGTGACGTCTGAGCCCACCAGGACCCTGAGGAACGCCGAGACTGCTGAGCACTCTGAAGCACAAAACATCACAACTGCAAGTTTGATTTGGGCAGGCACAATACACGACAAATTTCATTATAATATTAATAGGCTGAAATTAAGGCTGTATCAATTATGAGGATATAATGCAATATTGTTATTTTGTCCGAGCTTTTTCTTTTGGTAGTGACAATAATAATAATAATAATAATAATAATAATAATGCATTCAATTTATAATGCACTTTTGCTTACATTATTCATTCACTCCACAGTCACACACTGGTGGTGGTAAGCTACGTCTGTAGCCACAGCTGGAACAGACTGACAGAGACACAGCTGGAACACCACAAGTGTTTTGCCCAAGGACACAACAATTGTATGAACTGGGGAGAGCGGGATTCGAATCTGCACTACCACTGCATCTAAAATAGATGTAGTTCTTAACACCTTTTCATTCTTTTTTTGGCGTAGGCTATATTGCAAAAAAAGACTTATCACAATAACATTATGCTTGTCTACTCTACGTGATGGATGTTTTGCCTCAAACTCATTGTTCAAACAGAGCCTTAAAACAAACTGTGGTGCGCCGAAATCAAAAAGTTCTGGTTCAGACCTGTTTAGTCCTGGTTTAGTCTATAATGTTTGTTTCTCCTGCTTTGACTTGTGAACATTTGTCCAAAGCCTTGTATTTCTTAATTTTATCTATCAAATTTTGTAAATCTCAGAGCAGCTCATTGTAATCACAATATTCATATTTCATGTTTTTCCACTGCCCTGTAGCCCTTTACACCATATTTGGAAATAAACAGCACACCAGTCTGGACCATTGTTCACTTCAGATGTTCACCTTTGGCAATGTGGAGGTATACAATTACTCTGTTGCACTGGACAAGTTACCAGCCTCATCCTGTCAACAAGAGACATTCCATACAAATACAGGATGGGACACAAATGGCTTTTTCTACTCTAAATCCGAACTGAAATGTGGAACCTCTTACAAATAACATTTGTACAGTATATGTATCTGATGTCTCACGAGTCAGAAATCTGTAAATGAGGATCAATTAAATACTTGTAGATATATTATTTATTCCATACAAAAGTAGTGGTAATCAGCTTGGAGAGGTAGACCAGAGCAACACCACAGAGACTAATGCGTGGAAATCCCATCCACACACACTATGTAAAACTGATAGTAGCTTTTAAAGTTAAAGAGCTTTATGTTTTCAATGAATCCATTACAGACACTATCCAGATTAGTCAGTGCTCCTGTATGCCACATCAAAACTGGGGCTGTGCAGACAATTACCTGCTGTAGGGAATAAGTTGCCTGTCACTGAGGATCTCATAGAAGACTTTTGTGTCCTACAAGGCACATGCGCATAGAGAGTGCAAAGTGAAGACAAGTAACATACAGTACACGTTGCTTTATATTGTCATAGTGTTGATACTGCTGTTTTGCTATAAAGTGCATTGACGTGTTCTACATTGCTACACAAAAACAATTTACTAAAGCCTGGACAATGCCTTGATCAAAGGTCAAACAAGTGCTGACTGCAGACAGTTGGTTCATAATTCATGTTGAATAAGAACAAGTTAACGCAATAAGCAGCAAACACTGCCTCTTACCTGGGCAGTAGAACACGAGGACAATGGCGTGAAGCAGAATCTGAATGTTCCACTGATGTTTGGACTCCACCTTTTTCATTGTAAAAATAAGAGTAAAACAAACTCCTAGTATCTCTTCAGTCCTGCTGCTAACATGAGCTGTGGGCCGAAGGTCACTCTCACTGGGCTGAGACTGAGTACTGCAGTGAGGCTTGGCACAAACACATTTTACCTGTTCTCCGCTTGGACCTTGCCCTCTTGTATGTAGAAACATGAGATTTTGAACACGCCGTCTATCTGCAGAAATGAGTGAAGAACATGACTGCAGAAGTGCATTTACAGCCATAGACAGTCAGGACAGGCTGTGCCTTTTTCTTCCTTTCTGGAATAAACTAACTAATAATTTAACTCAAACTGGAACTATAGTTGTTTTCATTTGGTTGCATTACAGTTTAAGACCCTTTTTATGATTTCTGAATTATTGAATTTATAGAACAAATGTTTTTTTTTTATGTCAGAGCAGAAAAGCCTCATTTGAAACACAATGAATTATTAGTTTGACTTAAAACAGGTCTGAATATGCAGACCTTTGTGCTCCACAGATTGTCCATTTTCCAGATGAGTTTGTCTGTGTTCATGTGCAATGTAACAATAAGTTAAAGTTAAATTATTAGCATTTAATACAACTAACACTAATACCATACTAACATTAGAAAAAACACTGTTGAAACTGGTTTAGAAACATGCCCGCTTTTGGTACAAAATGACTAGGGTGCATCTAAAAGTAAAGATGGTGCAGCTGTGACGAATGTTGAGCCAATCCTATGCATGTAAAATATATTCCACACATTCTTCCTGTAGTTTCAGCTTTTGAGTGATCCTCATGCATCTAAGACAAGGTTATAGTGTCAGAAATTATTATTTATTTATTTTTACATAAAAGAGGCCTACTTGATTTTGGACAAGGTTCAGTAACAGCTGAGCAGAGACAGACTCAGGGCATCAACTGGTACAATACCTGCATCACAAAATGAACCAGAAGAAAAGTATTCAGGTTAAGTTTGATATTTCCCAACACTTAGATTGACAGATAACCATTCACTTATATGACCAACTAATTAAAATACTTCTTATAAATAGTTCTTTGTGAGAGCAGCAGAATTCAAAGACGCACAAAAAAGCCAGGTATGTTGCTTCATATCACAGCAACCATTTTATTACTTTAAAGTGTTTTACAGCTTTTCCACAGAGAAAGGACCAGTTCTCATCCGACCATGGAACGCTTCCTCCCTCGTAACCGCACCTCATCCAGCTTTGTGATGACGGGGCCGGACTTCTTTGATGCCCGTGTAGCTCTGCAGCAGCCTCTGGAACAGCGCCTCAGTTTTGGGGTGAGTGCTGAGGAAGGCCTTCTCTAGGACGTACAGGTCTACGCCCTTGTCCTCCGCCAGAGCCGAGATGTAGCTCAGGCCAAAGTCGATGAGCAGCAGCTGCCCTTCCGCTCTGTCCGGGCCCCGCCTCAGGAGCATGTTGGACGTGGTCAGGTCTCCATGGATAAGGTCCTCGTCGTGCATTCGGGCAAGGATCTTACCAATCCTCAGCGAGCTGCTCCAGCTGCTGCTCAGAACCGGGCTCAACCCGCTGCTGCACAGACACAATGTGGTCTCGAACCGTGCATGAGTCCACAATCTCCTCCAGGAAAAGGCAGTGGGAGGAGTGGTCCACAAAGTACACGGCAGGAGCGGGGATACCTGAGGAGACAGAACCTGGACCGTCAAAACCCAGTCCTATTGGAAGACAACAAGACTAGGAGCATCAGAAGGAATTGGGAGGAAGGCTTCTGTTGTCACTTCTCAAATGAAGAGAGTGTAAACTGAAGCGATACAAAACTGACGTGACAGACGTTCTACACTCAGCTACATTTGGTAAAGCAAACAGTATAGCTATCTCTGCTCTGAATAACCCAGAACGAACACAGCTATGACATAAAGAGCTGTGAGCAAGTCTTCAGTGTAAAATTAGATTAATTGAATGCGTGCTGATAGAAAAAAGCTGGTTATCTTGCATAAAGCTGTAGCACACAAAGATCTCCCTTATTATTGGCAGGACAGAACTTTCTGGTCACATTTTCCCAATCTTCAAATTGAAGAAGAACTACGGCTTAAACAGGACTAAACAGGACTAGACAGGACTAGACTTCGGTAAAGCTGGTGTGTTCGGGCAGCACTCGCCTGCTCTGCGGCAGCGCAGTATAGCGCGCAGCTCCTGTACGGTCCTGCGGTGCGTCAGCTTCTCGTCCAGCGCCGCGTGTCTGTATTTCTTCGGAAAGCGCTCTTTAACGATGACCGGCTTCCCCAGGAACTGTGCCCGGTACAGACGGGCCTCTGCGCCCTGTTTCAGTAACTCTGCCCTCGCCAGGAGCTCCCCGAGCCCCGTGCTCTGCTCCGGAGACATGTTTACTTCCGCCTTCTGTGACGTCATGTCATTGTGACTTCGTTATGCCTTCGGCTGTTTTTTTTTAGCAGTGCAACAACGCCACCTGCTGAAAGGCACAAGGGTAGCTTTGAGATTCAGATTGGCGTTTTGACTCCATTCAGATGAGGTTATGTGGCATCAGCTCCTGAGTCATAGACCTAATCTTACTGATGTCATCATTATAATGGTGTGTATCTGTACATCACTAAACCGTTTGTTCAGTGCTGCGCGCTCACGGAACTCAGCTGTGCTCCAGTAGAAAGTGTGGAGAGCCGCGTGTCGACCCCTGCTGTCCAAACTTTGTCAGGAGTTGTCGCAGTTTGACTCGAGTGCCACGTAACTCCCATTTCCTTAGAGTTTCCAAACTTGGTGCAACAGTGCCTGTGGTGCGGGACAGACCATAGCCTATACCCCGCGGAAATACTGATATCTGTGTGAGAAGAAGTGAACATGGGCCAGAGGGCAGAGTCTTCAGAGGAGCAGGACAGGACTGAGAGCGGTGTGTAACGGGCCACACGGAGCTCTGTCCCACACAGTTCCCTCCATTTCAGGGTATGTAGCCATAATGTAGGCCTGTGTTAAACAGAATTAACAATAGGCTGTCTTCAAGACAATGTAGCATCACTTTTTGTTATGTTTAGGCCAGTTTACAGAAATGCTGTTACACTTTAGAACAAGTCATATTTCCACAGTTCCATAATTAAGACGGCAGGTAAGACACAAGAAATGAGCCCTGCTCAACTCAAACCTCAGTGTAAAGCGTGTTCAGATGTGATTATAGTGATACTGGGGCCCAGGCAGGAGGACCCTATGGGCCCAACACACACTGGGCTTGGGACACATAAGAAATATATGGTATGTAAAATCAAAGCGACCAAAAGATAGGTTGAAAACATCTGGACTCAGTTTTCAAGGTGAAGATGTTTCGTCTCTAATTCCAAGAGACTTTATCAATTCTGAGATCAACTGTAAAAGAGCTGAGCTTATATCTCTAGAGCAGGGTTTTTCAAACTTTTTGTGTGTGTGGACCACTATTTGTAATCAAAAAATTTTGCGGACCACCTCATAACACACATAATAAAATGTCTACACACAGTCTTACCTGAATTAATCCGCACCTCTAAATAGGCTTACTAGCACTACTATAACTAGTCATCACATCAGTGTGCAACAGGCTTGTTAAAAGAAAGTTTAATGCACACAACGGCTGCCACATATTTAATTTATTTAGTTACTCATGTGCCCGAGGGCATAATCAGGTTAATTTGAACAACAGGCTTATTTCCATAGCAATGGAAAAGAACACTTGGATAGTCAACATTTCAAAACCTTTGGCATTTCTGAAAAAAACATTCTGAAAAAAACATTTCAGAAATACTGATATCAATATAGGCCTACATATTCTTTGAATTTTTTTTTATGGGAATTTCCTGGTAAAATGAAGGTAAAATATTATTTTATTTTGCCTTTCCACGGACCACCTGCAGTACCCTCACGGACCACTAGTGGTCCGCGGACCACAGTTTGGGAATGACTGTTCTAGAGTAAAAAGTCTCAGAGGTTAGTGGGCATTGCAGGTGTAATGTTTAATGTAATGTAACACCCACCTTTGTCTGAATATCCTCTTCAAAGTGCTCACAGCACAACCAAGAGCCGTTCTTCTGATCAGCCTCAGCATCACCTTAAAGAAAACTGTGGAGAGAGAACAATATCTATTTTCATAAAATAGGCATGTGTATAACGTATTTACCAAAATGGCACAACCCAGATCTTTGTAAAAGAGTACATTAAGCCCACTTCTAATTTTTTTTTATTTTATTATGATTCTATTATGGCCTTTACTAGGTTTGCAAACTACACAGTAATTTTTCAGTCAGACATTAATCCTTATCTTACTAAAAAAATTAAAGAAAATAAAAAAAAACTTTAAAATTTGCTTCAGGTCTAAACGTTTAGGTTATAACTACAAATATAGCTGGCAGCACAAACACCAAACTGTATAAGAGCTTTATGCCTTTCTAATTGAAGGTTAGATATGATTGTATCTTCATATTATTAAACAAGTTTGGTCCAGTGTATCATAATTAAACTATCGTTAAAACGGTGGAGCAGTAAATTAGGCAGAGTGGTTAGCACTCCTGCCTCACATCAAGAAGGTGTGAGTTCAAAACCCGGCCGACTCAAAACATTCTCGTCCAAACACACGCTTGTACAGGTTAATTGGCAAATCTAAAGTGTCCCTCGTGAATAAAGGAGAGTGAAGGGTTGTTTGTCACTGTCTGTCTCTAAATGTTAGCCCTGCGACTAACTGGCCATTGTCCAGGGTGTACCCCGCCTCAGGCCCAAAGCTGCTGGGATAGGCTCCAGTCCCCCATGACCCCTACATATACATACATACCCTTACATATATTTATGTTTCATTTCATGAGTTTTAATCAGGATAAGTAAAATTAAAGAAGATTTCACATTTACAGTCTTTTACTCTTTGTTCTTTGACTTCTTCTCAACTCTGTTCTTTTTTGCTGATGTTTGTGTTGCTTTGTTTGCTCTGTTGAACAGCAGGAGACTCTGTTAGAGATTTAGGAGCTAAACACCTCATGAGGCCAGTAGCAAAAGCAGGTTCATCCGACATAACAGTGTCCTCCTTCAGAAAGTTTTTAATAAAATAGATGTACTTTCTTGTATTTTGGAGCATTTTAGATGATGTTAAAATAATACTAAATGGTGTACATTGTGTTGATAATTAATTTCTGACTCAGTGTCAGCTCCACTGACCTCTCACATTCACATTTGTGTTTAAAACATAAAACTACAGAGATCTAAGCTCCAAAGAAAAAGCTTTGTTCATTTGAAAATGAGCCTACCTCATGTTTAAGAGTCAGATTAACACAGATTGTAGATGTAACCTGTTCATTTGGCTCCAACAGGTGGGAGAGCTCCTGTCTTTCCTCCTCTGCCTGCTTTTAGTCTCTGACAAAAAACAGTTTTATCAACGCTGCTTAAAAAGTTTTAGATTTATTGTTAGCGCTGTTGAGCAACGTCCCTTACTTTCTGCTGTAAATGGATGTGATGGGTCGTTGGCAAATTTAAAATTTTACGTGGACGTTGGGAGCCGGCTCACATATATGAAGAGCCGACTCGATTTTTAAAAATATAGCATATAGAAATTAAATCATTATGTAATAATAAAATTAAAAAATTTTAATTACATTTTAAAATATAAACTAATACTTGATTAGACAGGGTCGTCTGTGACAGATAGTGTTAGGTGAACTCTCAGGTTGACTTGTGATGCATCGACAGCTGCTTTTGATTTTGCAATTGTGAAGTTTTACTACAATGACTTTATCTTAACGGTTGCATGTGGTGTAATGTATGTAAGTAATAATTGCCGTTAAACACGCAATCTCGTCTTTACCTTCTCTGTTTGTTGGCAGAATAGCTTAGCCGTAGCCTTAACGGTTACAACGTTACGTTTGTTTTCCTCTGAAATGAAACAGGTGAAGCTTACAAGGTGAAGAAAAAAAAGACTTTTGGCAGAGTGGTTTAGACTAGACTGTGTAATTAAAATGTGAATGTACAACATATCCTGTAAACAACATATCCTGTAACTAACAAGTCTTTAATTTAATTTAATTTAATTTATTATTTTATTTATTTTTTATTTAGTCAACAGTTTCACCGTGACTCCAACATCTATGTTGTATTGTAGCCTAAACTTAATAAAAGTATGTTTTTAACTTCTCATTTCAGATCATGTCCAGTCTACACTACAATTAGAACATCTAGAAGTTCTTGGAACCTTCGGCTTTACTTGCATCTCCCACAACCTGTTTGTAAAAGTATCAACCTTCTGCATTTGACTGATGCTCTCATTGTCAGTAAATAAGGAACACACTGTGACAAATTCAACCTTTCCAGATGTTTGAACTGTCTCTAAAATTGGACTACCTTCCAGTCACAAGAGCCCCTACTCTCTGAACTGCTCAACTACCTTTAACAAATATTACAGTGCTTAACATTACACAGGGCATAAATCAAATGTAGACACAATTGCAATATGAAAACCAATACTGTCTCTTAATAGCATTCATTCATACTTTCATATGTGTTCAGGTCTTTCTGTACTTTTTATACGAATTTGTTTTTACATATTTTGGTGATTTCTGGTCTGAAGTACAATAAAAAGTAAAATGTCATTTTTTTCTACATCTACATGTTATTTACCAATGATCTCCTTTCAGTTGTTGTCAAAAAAAGCACATTTAAACACTATTAAGTCTTAAACTATGCCTCATAAAAACTGTTCTGTAGAATGTTTAGAATAAAAGCTGGGGTAAGGTCATGTGACATCAGTAAAGCACTCTTAACCTGTACCATACAATAGACAATGCATATATAAGATCTAAAATACATTTCTAAATGTCTGGAATATTAAGTGTGTCTGAAAAGGAAAATTGGGTTGGTAAATGGTGTGCATTTATAAAGTGCTTTTTTTGCACCCTTCTCGGACACTCAAAGCACTTTACATCGTGCTTCCATTCACCCCGATCACACCTGGATCAGACAGAGGTGGTGGTGGGTCACAGTAGAGGGAAAGATTAAATAGAATGAAATTTCTCCTTCATTTCTCACGTCTTTATGTATGTTTATGAACAACAGTGACAAAACTATGTTTAGTAAAAAAAATAGTCTCTCAGAACAAACAGAGCTTTAGACCTAGTTACTAGACCTAGACTAGTTACCTAGCAATATGTTTGTGTGAATTCAAGTGCATTAGGTGAACTGGGGAAAGGTGGCTGTGTCGATGCCTGTTTATAACAACTGTAGCTGTAACATGGTCGATTATGCGAAACTGCTTATCATTAAAGATTGATGTTAATTTGATCTGTAATTGAACAATGTACTTTTTGGCACAAAGGTAAAGGTTTATTAATCTCACTGCTCAGTAGTTGGAGAGAGCAGAACACTGAGGTCAGGTTGTCTTGTGCCTAAGTCCCAAGTGACATTTCAACATCTTGTTTTAGACTTTGGTGTGAGCTTGGTGATGGGTTAACAGTTAAAACAGAGCTGTTCAAGTAGAAATGTTTACATGTTATTGCTCGTTGGGCCTTTTAAGGGTTTGCGGAGTAAACGTTGTGTTTAGAACAAGCAGCATACTGACACTTGGAGAGCGCATTTTCTACAGTTTGTGCTTTGTCTCGGCAAAGTACCACATCTATCAAATGACTGCTCTCATCTACAAGACACAAGTGGTTGAAAGTGTGATAGTCACTTGCTGCTACTGCAGGACTTCTGTCAACAAATGTAAACTTATAATGTCTAAGGCCTGTGGAAGTTCTTACATCCAACACAGACCTCACAAGTGAACAATACCAAAGGCTCTAATGTCAAAGGTCAAGGGGAGAAACATGACAGAAGCAAACATTTAAATTTCATCATCATGGGTTTTCAAAACTGTGAAGAATAATGTTTTATTTTTTCAGAAGGAGACAGAAGCTACATTTATATGCTGTATATTTATTCACTAAGGGCATTTATTTATATTAGTTTGAGCTTAATTCTAGTGTGCGTAATGAACAAAATAGAATAGAACTTTACTTTATTGTTTACCAAAGTGGAATGTTTCCTTCAGCTCACCAGTACATGAGATAGATTATGCACAAATATACAACATAAAGTATAGTCAGTCACAAATACATGGGACAAATAACTTTTTAAAGACAGCTTTAGTTACCAGTAGCCTATGAACTTAGCGCTGACCAGAGACAAGAGCTCACATAATAACGGTAAGAGTAACCTCTACTGTTTTATTCTCATTGGACTAATCTATGTTACATTGCGATGACTGCAGGTAACTCAGTTACACAAGTTTTAAAGAAAGTTGTCCACGCCAGTATTTCTTCTGTAGCATTTCTTGATTTAAAGGCTGTTTCTCATGTTACGTAAGTTAAACGGAGATCGGCTGGATCAACTGGTGACAGGTTAAAACACAGGAAGGCTGCCCTCTATGTTACAGCCACACCTCCCAATGCTAGGGAGGCGTGGCTTGTTTGAAGGATGTAATACAAATAAAAGCAGGAACGCGAACTGAGCCTCTAACAGAAGAAGAAGATTCTCTGTTTTTGCGTCTTTTCTCATTTTGACCTCAAGTTAAACGGTAAGAGTTCATTTATTAAAAATGTTTGCTCTAAATGACCTGTATTGTAATTACCTTGAATAATTTTAGATTGTTTCAAAAACGTATACATAATTTTGACTTAAATCATGTACCATTACCGAAACATCCTTTACGCTTTAAACCTGGGAAATCTCCCCACTGTCGTTGTGTCCTTGGGCAAAACACTTAACCCACCTTGCCTACAGTGGTGTTCCAGCTGTAACACTGGTGAATGGAACCTTAATGTAAGTCGCTTTGGATAAAAGCGTCAACTAAATGACTAAATGTAAATGTAAAGGATTTGGGCCAAAGTTATGAATTAATGTATCAGTCACAGCACTAATACATATTCTTCAGCAGTGGCATGTCAACAGTCAACAACAGTAGGCTACTGGCAAACATGCAGCGGCAACATTTCAGCGGCGCCTGAAAAGTCATCATCAATCTATCCGCTGAATTCTTGCTGACTTCTTCCGCTTTCATCTCGCCGCGGCAGCACAACATCATGGCTACATGTTCTAAACTGCTTGTTTGTTATTCCTTTTCCTTCACAGAGATGTCTCTCAGAGTGTTACTGTTCAGCCTCTTGATCCCGTTGGGCTTCAGTGAGTCACACCTCAGTCTCTCAGTTCATGAGCAGCTCCTCAGTCACAGTCTGTCTGATGTTTGCTGTGTTTCCTCTGAAGGTGAGTTCCAGGTGAAGGTGAACCAGAGCCTTTATGAAGCTGAGGAGAACACTTCAGTCATGATGGAGTGGACCTTTCCTCCTGAAGCAGACCTGACTCAGGTGCACGTCAGCTGTGACCAGAACACAGCCGACACCAGCAGACACCTGTTTGATCAGTTCAACGGTGTCGAGGACCAACAGTTACAGGACAAACACTTTGGTGGAAGAGTGAGAGTTGACACAGATGCTCAGAGAAGAGGACTGCTCCAGGTTCATCTGTCGAACCTCAGCAGAGAAGACTCAGGCCGTTACTCCTGCAGCATCATGATCTCGGGCTCAGGCGACGCTGCAGACTGTGTCCTCAATGTGACCTGTGAGTTCACACAGAACACCTGCTTCATTTAAACATCACTCAGTTTTACACATCCAGACATTAATCCTTTAACTGAAGCTGTGACAACAGCGCCACCTGCAGTATAACTAACTACAAAACACCTTTGTTTTGTAGTTACAGTTATACTGCAGGATCGTTTTATGAAACCAACTCATCTGGAGAATACTGACCTATGTAAAAGAGCTGACTGATCTGAAAACATGTCAGGCTTCAGGTGAACAGCCCATATGCTTCCACACACTTGGCTCATTTGGCCTGTTTCCTGTCTGTCTGCTTTTATCAATTAAAGGCTTTTATCAATTAAGACCAAAGGAAGGATGGTGACATATTAAATCAGTTTTGTTCAGTGAAACAAACTCCAGTGGTTCTTATACATTTGTAGAGAACTTCTTTCTCATTTGTCTGATTGTCACAAAACAATTTGTCTAAAACTATGAGAAACACAAAAGTGTTTTGGATGTTCGGAGATTGGAATGTTTTGGTTAAAAATTGAAGCAAACTGAACCAAAGCAAATGAGTAAAAGGTTTAACCCTGAACAAAATCCTGGGGCATCTGTAAATTCAAATGAAGTCAGTGCAGTCATGATGTTCCAGTTCCAGCTCAGAGTCTGTGTTTGCTGCCACTGTTTGGCCTCACAGCACCTTCAAGAGTCTGTCCCGAGTCTCTCATGAGTCCCTCTTGTTCCTGTGTTTTTACTTTAGAGGCACGTCATTAAACCACGACTCAACCTGGGTCTAATAATAATAACTTTATTACTGTATGTATTTGTGTTTGTGTGTGCAGCTGCTCCTGAGCCACTGAGAGCCACAGAGGCCCTTCTGAGTCGGGACAGGACCCGTCTGAGTCGGAGCAGGACCGGCCTCTACGTCGGACTGACTCTGGCTCTGGTTTTGTTTGTCTTCTTTGCAGCTCTAAAGAAAAAGAAGTTGAATAAACCAAAATCAGACCAAAAGCTTCAAACCCAACAGAATGTATGAACTTGTGCTTTAGACCTGAATCTAATCCAGTGTCTTCCACTGAGTCTCAAATAGAAATGTTAAAGGTCACTGTGTAGAGAAAAGTTATATTGTAATATATGAGTTAATATTTAATACTGCACTGAGACAGTTTCTTAAATAATATCAAACTAAAACATTTTTACTTTGTGCATTTTACTGTATTTTAAATTTGAAAACAGCCTCTATTATGTTTTACATAATAACTGTCAAGGTTATATTGTAAGGATTGTTTTTATCTACAAAACTGTGCAAATGTTTTTAAGAACTAATAAAGTGTTTGCGATTGATAAATGTGTTAATTTCCATCAACAGTGAAGAATAAAATAATAATTGCATCTGTGAGTTTCAGTTCCCAATGAAGCTACAGCCTTACGTTGAATGTAACGGCAGTTTATGAACAAATCAAGATAAATGAAATGATGTTCAAATAGGGACACTAGGGACAGTTTTACAGGTATTTGTTGGAACATAGGACGTGGAGAGTGAAAGTGGGACAGTCCACATTACAAAGTCACATATAGTTAACCTGATGGAGTTATTACAGCATCCTTTTTTACATCTGACTAAAACATGTCTGTGAAGGTTCTCAGTCATCCACGTCATCTTGAAAAAAAGGTTAAAGTAAAAGCATCTGGATTCAGTTTTCAAGGTGAAGACTTTGTCTCTTTGATCTCAGAATTGATAAAGTCTCTTGGAATTAGAGACGAAGCGTCTTCACCTTGAAAACTGAATCCAGATGCTTTTACTTTAACCTTTTTTCCATCTGACTAAAACGTTTGCACTGTAGTCAATGTAGTAGTGAGTGAGTGGTAAGTATATAAGCTTTGAGCAGTTTATTTATCTCACTGTGCTTCACGGAGCATGAAGTTAGGAAGAAATACAACATAAACAGTCTCTAAATTAATGTTGGTTTATTAAAGAACACTCTTCTACAGTTACACATCTCAGTCTAATCGACCAATCACAGAGAGGTCAGGGAGAGTTAATATGACACTAACATGTAATAAACTGAAGACTAATAACTAGTTACAGAGCAGGACTCGAACAACAACAGAAGGTAGTGTTTTTGAGTCGATACAGAGCCACCAGTCCCAGAGCAGCGTACAGACCAGATCTCCCTCTGCTCTCTGGAACCTGCTCTGGATCCCTCTCAGGATCTTGTACTGGTTCAGTAAGTGCTTCTGGAGTTGGCTCTGGGGCTGTTTTCTGTTGTTTCTGGACACTCTGATCCAGATCTGTTTCACGAGGCCTGCAAACACATACCTTAGCATCACCAGCTACAGAGGCCATAGCTGTAAAATCTTTTAAATCAAAGTTGTTGTTTTATATTCAACAATATAATGCTGCTCATTAAGTAGATTTTAAATACAATCTGTAGAGGTCATGTCATTATTAGAAACACTAATAAATAAACAATAAATAACACTAATAAAAGATCATTTTAATATTGCCTTTGTTCAACAGCACTGTTAGTGTTGATGCAGCATTAGTAAGAGAAAGACAGTAAGTGACGGTGAAGATGAATGAGGAAGAGGAGCAACACCAACACCAACACAAAATTGAGTGTCAAAGAAAATGACACGGTTCAATGTAAAAGAACATTTTCAAAATAAAAGAAAATAATGTCTGACTTTAATTCCTCACAAAGTACAGTACAGTTTTGAGGAAACCCCACTCTTCCGGAAGCACGCACCATATAAGGGCAGCTTCTTATCTGCCTTGTTCTTTTCTGATTCTTTTAACTCTGGACTCTCTGGTGTCACTGGAGAAAGCTTTATATTCTGTAGAAAACTCTTGATTTAGACTCTGCTCCTTTTAAACTTGTAAACTTGTTCAAAGAGTAGGTGACACTAATAATATTCCTCTCTGTCTGACACAACCTTTGACGTTGTAATAAGCTCGTCCATTTTGCCTGATCAGCAGTAGAAGACATACTTCCCCTGAGTTGCCCTGTGTGGCTAGCTCTCTTTCTTCAGGCTAACAATACAATATTTACGAATCTAGATCATGGGAGTTACCCAGGACTCTAGCCTTGGCTTGGGAGCAGGCAACTTTGGAAGAGCCTCCTCTGAAAGAATCCTGGCAATTGGGAAAAGCCCAAGAGCAGAGAATATACAGCCCTGGGTCTCTAGTTTTCCTTTGTTTTGCCCGGTTGTTAAAACGGACGCACCACCATCTGGTACGGCCGTCAAATGAGTCCGTCACTGTTTCAACGCGTGTAGCTGTAAATTTGCCCGGTTTTTATGTTATCTGCCAAATACATATACAATATCTAGAAATAACGTTTTGCAACGGCTAACGACACACGCTAACGCTAACAGACGCTCTTTGTTCTCCGTGAGCCGCAGTCCCTCCCCCTCTCGATCCCTCCCACTCTCGATCCCTCCCCCTCTCGATCACTTCCTCTCTCGATCCCTCTCCCTCTCTCCCTCCCCCTCTCCCCAGATCGTACTGTTATGGACTGGCTGAGAACCCAAACGCAGACACACGGTAAATAACTCAAAGAAACAGATTTATTGAGTAACAAACTTAAAAGGAGCGGGTTCCTCGAAGAAAGGGAGGAATACCAGGAGATGCCTAACATCAAGAAGGTGTGAGTTCAAAACCCGGCCGACTCAAAACATTCTCGTCCAAACACACGCTTGTACAGGTTAATTTGCAAATCTAAAGTGTCCCTCGTGAATAAAGGAGAGTGAAGGGTTGTTTGTCACTGTCTATGTCTAAATGTCAGCCCTGTGACTAACTGGCCATTGTCCAGGGTGTACCCCGCCTCAGGCCCAAAGCTGCTGGGATAGGCTCCAGTCCCCCACGACCCCTACATATACATACATACCCTTACATATATTTATGTTTCATTTCATGAGTTTTAATCAGGATAAGTAAAATTAAAGAAGATTTCACATTTACAGTCTTTTACTCTTTGTTCTTTGACTTCTTCTCTACTTTGTTCTTTTTTGCTGATGTTTGTGTTGCTTTGTTTGCTCTGTTGAACAGCAGGAGACTCTGTTAGAGATTTAGGAGCTGAGCACCTCATGAGGCCATATTTTGGAGCATTTTAGATGATGTTAAAATAATACTAAATGGTGTACAGTGTGTTGATAATTCATTTCTGACTCAGTGTCAGCTCCACTGACCTCTTACATTCACATTTGTGTTTAAAACATAAAACTACAGAGATCTAAGCTCCAAAGAAAAAGCTTTGTTCATTTGAAAATGAGCCTACCTCATGTTTAAGAGTCAGATTAACACAGACACACACTCTTAACCTGTACCATACAATAGACAATGCATATATATGATCGAAAATACATTTCTAAATGTCTGGAAATTTAAGTGCGTCTGAAAAGGAAAATTGGGTTGCATCAGTGTGCATTTATATAGTGCTTTTTTGCACCCTTCTCGGACACTCAAAGCACTTTACATCGTGCTTCCATTCACCCCGATCACACCTGGATCAGACAGAGGTGGTGGTGGGTCACAGTAGAGGGAAAGATTAAATAGAATGAAATTTCTCCTTTATTTCTCACTTCTTTATGTATGTTTATGAACAACAGTGACATAACTATGTTTAGTAAAAAAAAATAGCCTCTCACAGCAAACAGGGCTTAATGGCGCTTTTCCACTACCAGTATCAGCTCGACTCGATGCAGATAGTACCTCCACAATAGTACCTAGTCGTCATAGCGACGCCGCAAGAACCTGTCGTGACGTAATCTTCTACGCGACACACACCCGCTACTCACACACATAGAACTCGCTGGATCTTCTCTTCGGCAACCAAACAAAGAAAAGTCTGCACCTCCTCGTTTGACCACGGAGCATTTTTCCGAGTTGCCATAATACTAAAGTCTGGGACTGGGTAAATTATCACGCAATCTCTGGCCAAACTATTTAAAAATGGCGGGGTTATTCAGGATACTCCGTCTGGCGCGTGCAATGATGACGCAGTGAACAGTGACGATTCTCTCTGGCCAATCAGCAGTCTGTCGTGTGTTCACATCACAATTTAGTATCGCCTCAGCCCGCTTAGAACCTCGCCGGAGGTGATACGAAAAAAAGTACCAGGAAGCAGGTACAGGTACAACTTTTACGCAGTGGAAAACCAAACAAAGGCGAGCCGAGTCGAGGCGAGTCGAGCTGGTACTGTGTAGTGGAAAAGCGCCATTAGACAACTGCCTAGTTACCTAGTAATATTTTTGTGCGAATTCAAGTGCATTAGGTGAACTGGGGAAAGGTGGCTGTGTCGATGCCTGTTTATAACAACTGTAGCTGTAACATGGTCGATTATGTGAAACTGCTTATCGTTAAAGATCGCTGTTAATTTGATCTGTAATTGAACAATGTACTTTTTGGCACAAAGGTAAAGGTTTATTAATCTCACTGCTCAGTAGTTGGAGAGAGCAGAACACTGAGGTCAGGTTGTCTTGTGCCCCAAGTCCCAAGTGACATTTCAACATCTTGTTTTAGACTTTGGTGTGAGCTTGGTGATGGGTTAACAGTTAAAAACAGAGCTGTTCAAGTAGAAATGTTTACATGTTATTGCTCGTTGGGCCTTTTAAGGGTTTGTGGAGTAAACGTTGTGTTTAGAACAAGCAGCATACTGACACTTGGAGAGCGCATTTTCTACAGTTTGTCATTGTGCTTTGTCTCGGCAAAGTACCACATCTATCAAATGACTGCTCTCATCTACAAGACACAAGTTGAAAGTGTGATAGTCACTTGCTGCTACTGCAGGACTTCTGTCAGAACAAATGTAAACTTATAATGTCTAAGGCCTGTGGAAGTTCTTACATCCACCACAGACCTCACAAGTGAACAATACCAAAGGCTCTAATGTCAAAGGTCAAGGGGAGAAACATGACAGAAGCAAACATTTAAATTTCATCATTATGGGTTTTCAAAACTGTGAAGAATAATGTTTTATTTTTTCAGAAGGAGACAGAAGCTACATTTATATGCTGTATATTTATTCACTAAGGGCATTTATTTATATTAGTTTGAGCTTAATTCTAGTGTGCGTAATGAACAAAATAGAATAGAACTTTACTTTATTGTTTACCAAAGTGGAATGTTTCCTCCAGCTGACCAGTACATGAGACAGATTATGCACAAATATACAACATAAAGTATAGTCAGTCACAAATAACTTTTTAAAGACAGCTTTAGTTACCAGTATGAACTTAGCGCTGACCAGAGGGCAAGAGCTCACATAATAACGGTAAGAGTAACCTCTACTGTTTTATTCTCATTGGACTAATCTATTTTATATTGCGATGACTGCAGGTAACTCAGTTACACAAGTTTTAAACGAAGTTGTCCACGCCAGTATTTCTTCTGTAGTATTTCTTGATTTAAAGGCTGTTTCTCATGTTACGTAAGTTAAACGGAGATCGGCTGGATCAACTGGTGACAAGTTATAATCCACACACCGGAAGGCACTGCGAGGCGAACGCGCCTCGCGCCTCGCAGTGCCCACGCGCCTCGCAGTGCCTCGGAGGCGTGGCTTCTCAAAGTACTGAATGTCTAAAAGCAGAGAACAAGTGACAGAACTGCACATTTGGATATTTGTAGACTAAAGACATTACGGCCTAACAGAAGAAGAAAAAGATCCTCTTTTTTTGCGTCTTTTCTCATTTTGACCTCAAGTTAAACGGTAAGAGTTCATTTATTAAAAATGTTTGCTCTAAATGACCTGTATTGTAATTACCTTGAATAATTTTAGATTGTTTCAAAAACGTATACATAATTTTGACTTAAATAATGTACCATTACCGAAACATCCTTTACGCTTTAAACCTTTACGCTTTAAACCTGGAAAATCTCCCTACTGTCGTTGTGTCCTTGGGCAAGACACCTAACCCACATTTCCTCCAGTGGTGTTCCAGCTGTAACACTGGTGAATGGAACCTTAATGTAAGTCGTTTTGGATAAAAGCGTCAGCTAATTGACTAAATGTAAATGATTTGTGCCAAAGTTATGAATTAATGTATCAGTCACAGCACTAATACATATTCTTCAGCAGTGGCATGTCAACAGTCAACAACAGTCCTAAACTTGATCTACACGCGTTTTTTGTGGATTTTTCACGTGCTTTTGACACAATCAATCACAGACAATTGCTCAAAGTACTGGCAAACAGATTGCAGATTCGGCGCCCGAAAATGTCGCACAAATTTGAGCGTCCACCTCACTTAAGCAGGTCTAGTGAGGCACCAGACCACTGCTGGAGTATGCCAGTCCTGACTAAAAACCTGTCAGATGAGTTGGTGTCTCCTTGTATTTTAATGTTAGTTTTTGTAAAGGACTATTTATAATGCTAACTTTTATTTGAATGTTTTATCTTTTTTTTGATGTTGTGATTGGTGTGTAATGTTTTCTCCTGCCAAGTCAATCTTTATTAAATAAATCTAAATCTAAAATAAATGTAAAGTTTTTTTAAAATATCTATCCGCTGAATTCTTGCTGATTTCTTCCGCTTTAATCTCGCCGCCGCAGTACAACATGAACAGATATATTAACATTAAAATGTTTGTTTACTGAGGTAAAGTTACAGTATGAGCCTGATATTGACCAAATGCAGTTTGATAGGCTACAGTTTTCTAAGCTGCTTGTTTGTTATTCCTTTTCCTTCGCAGAGATGTCTCTCAGAGTGATACTGTTCAGCCTCTTGATCCCATTGGGCTTCAGTGAGTCACACCTCAGTCTCTCAGTTCATGAGCAGCTCCTCAGTGACAGTCTGTCTGATGTTTGCTGTGTTTCCTCTGAAGGTGAGTTCCAGGTGAAGGTGAACCAGAGCCTTTATGAAGCTGAGGAGAACACTTCAGTCATGATGGAGTGGACCTTTCCTCCTGGAGCAGACCTGACTCAGGTGCACGTCAGCTGTGACCAGAACACAGCCGACACCAGCAGACACCTGTTTGATCAGTTCAACGGTGTCGAGGACCGACAGTTACAGGACAAACACTTTGGTGGAAGAGTGAGAGTTGACACAGATGCTCAGAGAAGAGGACTGCTCCAGGTTCATCTGTCGAACCTCAGCAGAGAAGACTCAGGTCGTTACTCCTGCAACATCATGACCTCAGGCTCAGGCGACGCTGCTGACTGTGTCCTCAATGTGACCTGTGAGTTCACACAGAACACCTGCTTCATTTGAACATCATTCAGTCATTTCCATTTCCACTTACATCCAGACATTAATCCTTTAACTGAAGCTGTGACAACAGCGCCACCTGCAGTAAAACTAACTACAAAACACCTTTGTTTTGTAGTTACAGTTATACTGCAGGATCGTTTTATGAAACCAACTCATCTGGAGAATACTGACCTATGTAAAAGAGCTGACTGATCTGAAAACATGTCAGGCTTCAGGTGAACAGCCCATATGCTTCCACACACTTGGCTCATTTGGCCTGTTTCCTGTCTGTCTGCTTTTATCAATTAAAGGCTTTTATCAATTAAGACCAAAGGAAGGATGGTGACATATTAAATCAGTTTTGTTCAGTGAAACAAACTCCAGTGGTTCTTATACATTTGTAGAGAACTTCTTTCTCATTTGTCTGATTGTCACAAAACAATTTGTCTAAAACTATGAGAAACACAAAAGTGTTTTGGATGTTCGGAGATTGGAATGTTTTGGTTAAAAATTGAAGCAAACTGAACCAAAGCAAATGAGAAAAAGGTTTAACCCTGAACAAAATCCAGGGGCATCTGTAAATTCAAATGAAGTCAGTGCAGTCATGATGTTCCAGTTCCAGCTCAGAGTCTGTGTTTGCTGCCACTGTTTGGCCTCACAGCACCTTCAAGAGTCTGTCCCGAGTCTCTCATGAGTCCCTCTTGTTCCTGTGTTTTTACTTTAGAGGCACGTCATTAAACCACGACTCAACCTGGGTCTAATAATAATAACTTTATTACTGTATGTATTTGTGTTTGTGTGTGCAGCTGCTCCTGAGCCACTGAGAGCCACAGAGGCCCCTCTGAGTCGGGACAGGACCCGTCTGAGTCGGGACTGGACCGGCCTCTACGTCGGACTGGGACTGGCTCTGGTTTTGTTTGTCTTCTTTGCAGCTCTAATGAAAAAATAGTTGAACGAACCAAAATCAGACCAAAAGCTTCAAACCCAACAGAATGTAAGAACTTGTGCTTTAGACCTGAATCTAATCCAGTGTCTTCCACTGAGTCTCAAATAGAAATGTTAAAGGTCACTGTGTAGAGAAAAGTTATATTGTAATATATGAGTTAATATTTAATACTGCACTGAGACAGTTTCTTAAATAATATCAAACTAAAACATTTTTACTTTGTGCATTTTACTGTATTTTAAATTTGAAAACAGACTCTATTATGTTTTACATAATAACTGTCAAGGTTATATTGTAAGGATTGTTTTTATCTACAAAACTGTGCAAATGTTTTCAAGAACTAATGAAGTGTTTGTGATTGATAAATGTGTTAATTTCCATCAACAGTGAAGAATAAAATAATAATTGCATCTGTGAGTTTCAGTTCCCAATGAAGCTACAGCCTTACGTTGAATGTAACGGCAGTTTATGAACAAATCAAGATAAATGAAATAATGTTCAAATAGGGACACTAGGGACAGTTTTACAGGTATTTGTTGGAACATAGGACGTGGAGAGTGAAAGTGGGACAGTCCACATTACAAAGTCACATATAGTTAACCTGATGGAGTTATTACAGCATCCTTTTTTACATCTGACTAAAACATGTCTGTGAAGGTTCTCAGTCATCCACGTCATCTTGAAAAAAGGTTAAAGTAAAAGCATCTGGATTCAGTTTTCAAGGTGAAGACTTTGTCTCTTTGATCTCAGAATTGATAAAGTCTCTTGGAATTAGAAACGAAGCGTCTTCACCTTGAAAACTGAATCCAGAGGCTTTTACTTTAACCTTTTTTCCATCTGACTAAAACGTTTGCACTGTAGTCAATGTAGTAGTGAGTGAGTGGTAAGTTTGAGCAGTTTATTTATCTCACTGTGCTTCACGGAGCATGAAGTTAGGAAGAAATACAACATAAACAGTCTCTAAATTAATGTTGGTTTATTAAAGAACACTCTTCTACAGTTACACATTTCAGTCTAATTGACCAATCACAGAGAGGTCAGGGAGAGTTAATATGACATTAACATGTAATAAACTGAAGACTAATAACTAGTTACAAAGCAGGACTCGAACAACAACAGAAGGTAGTGTTTTTGAGTCGATACAGAGCCACCAGTCCCAGAGCAGCGTACAGACCAGATCTCCCTCTGCTCTCTGGAACCTGCTCTGGATCCCTCTCAGGATCTTGTACTGGTTCAGTAAGTGCTTCTGGAGTTGGCTCCGGGGCTGTTTTCTGTTGTTTCTGGACACTCTGATCCAGATCTGTTTCACGAGGCCTGCAAACACATACCTTAGCATCACCAGCTACAGAGGCCATAGCTGTAAAATCTTTTAAATCAAAGTTGTTGTTTTATATTCAACAATATAATGCTGCTCATTAAGTAGATTTTAAATACAATCTGTAGAGGTCATGTCATTATTAGAAACACTAACAAATAAACAATAAATAACACTAATAAAAGATAATTTTAACATTGCCTTTGTTCAACAGCACTGTTAGTGTTAATGCAGCATTAGTAAGAGAAAGACAGTAAGTGACGGTGAAGATGAATGAGGAAGAGGAGCAACACCAACACAAAATTGAGTGTCAAAGAAAATGACAAGGTTCAATGTAAAAGAACATTTTCAAAATAAAAGAAAATAATGTCTGACTTTAATTCCTCACAAAGTACAGTACAGTTTTGAGGAAACCCCACTCTTCCGGAAGCACGCACCATATAAGGGCAGCTTCTTATCTGCCTTGTTCTTTTCTGATTCTTTTAACTCTGGACTCTCTGGTGTCACTGGAGAAAGCTTTATATTCTGTAGAAAACTCTTGATTTAGACTCTGCTCCGTTTAAACTTGTAAACTTGTTCAAAGAGTAGGTGACACTAATAATATTCCTCTCTGTCTGACACAACATTTGACGTTGTAATAAGCTCGTCCATTTTGCCTGATCAGCAGTAGAAGACATACTTCCCCTGAGTTGCCCTGTGTGGCTAGCTCTCTTTCTTCAGGTTAACAATACAATATTTAAGAATCTAGATCATGGGAGTTACCCAGGACTCTAGCCTTGGCTTGGGAGCAGGCAACTTTGGAAGAGCCTCCTCTGAAAGAATCCTGGGAATTCATGGGAAAAGCCCAAGAGCAGAGACTATACAGCCCTGGGTCTCTAGTTTTCATCTGTTTTGCCCGGTTGTTAAAACGGACGCACCACCATCTGGTACGGCCATCAAATGAGTCCGTCACTGCAACGCGTGTAGCTGTAAATTTGCCCGGTTTTTATGTTATCTGCCAAGTACATAACATTTTCAATATCTAGAAATAACGCTTTGCAACGGCTAACGCCACACGCTAACAGACGCTCTTTGTTCTCTGTGAGCCGCAGTCCCTCCGCACATCAATACATGTCAAGTGAAGCTAAGAGACTCCGGAGCGACGACAACATGTCCGTGAAGAAGATAGGCACACACAACGGCACGTTTCACTGCGACGAGGTTCTTGCCTGTTTCTTCCTTCGCCAGTTACCGGAGTATCAGGTATGTACGTATGTATGCATGTATGTTAAGTTGTTAGATTGTACATATTCTGTAATGATTGTAACAGGGGAGCCTTGGCGGGAGTCGATGAAATGTTGTTTTAGTGGCCATATATATACTGCATATGTGTATAATCTGCATGTAATTAAATTCCCAGTGTTAAATGGATCGTAAAATGAATTATCAAAACACTTTTTTTAGGCGGTTAAAACCTATTATAAGACTATTAGTGCATATGCGTGTTACAGAAAATATTTTTCTTATGCATCTTTCATAATTTGAGTGCTTTTTATTTATTTTCCTTTATATGGGCTACACGTTTAAATTGTCTCAACATGAGAGTAGTGTTAAGCCTCTCAAATCAGATTTTCACTGGCCCCATTTAAAGTTGTACATGGTTTAGTTTCTGAGGTGTGCTCCTGTCTTCCTCTCTAACGATTGGTGCTACGTTTACTGTGTTTCTTTTTACAGAAACAGAGGAATATAATATAATAAATATATATTTCTATATTTCTAATAGAGATACATTCTGAAACTATTCCTTTTAATGGTGGAAATTGTTGAGTTGACACAATAATGCAAAGACAGGTACGTGATACCAGCAAATCTAAAAAAGACACTTAATGTACCATACCTTCCTTAATATTTAGAATATAAAATATTTCATTGGGACAGTATACCCAGGGATTGAAAATCATCTGAACAATTCTTTCTAAGAATGAAATACAATGACCACATGGGATTTCTTTACATTTGCACATGATTGATAATAAATTATCTTTTTTTTTACTCCACAGGATGCTGAAATCCTTCGAACCAGGGACGCTGCACAGCTGGCAACGTGTGATATTGTTGTGGATGTTGGAGGAGAGTTTGATCCAAAGAGGCATCTGTATGATCATCATCAGAGGTACTGCACATCAATAACAAGTTGAAACCAAAGAGCAAGATATTATTAAAAGATGGCTGATTAGAGTTCTTATTAGTTGGTAAAGACAAACATCACCCAAGAAAGTACTGCAATATAAACTTCAGATTGCTTATTAGATTATAGATTTCTTCTTATCACCTGGAATCTCCATTTAAGGACTCTGTTGTTTTTTGCTCAGTACCTTGTCAGTCGCCAAATAATATCCGCTCTCATCCAGAAACAAAATGTAATGCTTTGTTTTTTCTTATCAGTAACACTTCACCTTTCAGTTCTATGTATTTGTCTTAAGTTGATTTGACTGCACTCACTCCAGCTCTGATCACGTGTAGTAATCAGCTCATTCCAGGTGTCTTGTCTGCTCAATGCCCCGATGATAATGTCAGATAGCGTTTAATGACCACAGTGATCAAGATATGGCAGTGCTCTCTTCCTGGCAGGTGGTTAGCGATAATTAGCGCTCTTTCAATTGGATGCGCCCCCCGCTGTTGGTTCACGAGGCAGAGAGGCTGCCATGACACTGTCAGGGGCAGCAGGAGAATGTGCCTGTCACTCACATGCACCAGCGGATGTAAGTGGGCTGTGGTGCTTGAGGAAAGTTGAGAAGGAAAAGATAAAAAGCCTATTTCAATGGGGGTTGCAGAGAACAGATGAAAATGACAGCTAAACTAATAAAGTGTCTATTTTTTAAAAGACACTTCAATATTTAATTACAAATGAGAACAATGGCACATAAACGCTTTAAAAGATTCCTCTCCCTGTAAATATCAGTTGAGTAATGTAAGTTGAGCAAAGTGAACTATCCTGAGTAAAACAGACCAGCAATATTTAGTAATTCCAGATCTTTGACGATATAATGGTGTAAATATATCCAAATGTGTCAGGTAAACTTCTTCAAAGCAGAGTACGGGCATAGTCACAGTTGATAATAAATGCTAGGCAAAATTATTTGACAGTTATAAAGCCTAAGGGATGAGATCTGACAGGGATTTCTATTTGTGGCTGTAGAAAAAGATCGTAAAAGCCAAATATGTTGTGTTTTTTTTTTTTTTAAAGGTCAGACTTTTTAAAAGAGAGATAAAACATCTGAAAACGTCCAGCCGGTTCAGTACATTGTCACCTATTGTCATCTATCAAAATACATTTGAAATACAATTTTAAACTGAACGACTGTTACTTTCCTATGAAATTTTGAAAAAAAATGTGGGTTATCTAATTAGAAATTTACTAAACACTTAAAGTAACACTGCGTAACGTTTAGCTAGTAGCATTGCATAATTTTAAAGTCCAAAAAGATACATTCTTGTGTTGACATAATGATTCTTTAAAACATGATTGGTAGAATCATACCTATTTCACTGACACAGTGCCCCCACCTGGACAGAAAACTCTGATATAAATGATATACAATTCCAGGGAGCAGAAATAGGCCGATACACTGGACCCTAGCAGAGTTGTAAATACAGAATGAAGTAAAATGACCCTACCATTTCAGAAATTTTTTTCTTCAAAACTTGCCGGTTTTGGATAGTTTCCTCTCGAAAACTTACAACACTGTCAGTCTGTGGAGGGATCTGTGTCATCTAGTGGCTAAAACTTGCATAGTGTTGCTTTAATCTTTAATCCGCTTCAAAAAGCCAAACCTTTCCAGGATATTACTTTTAAATGTTTTACTTTATGTAGTTTGACAGTTTCTTTATAAATCCTCACAGGCGAGTATGTCTTTTTTAGTGCAGCTCTTTTCTACACAGTTATCTCCCTCTAGCCCATTCATCCCTCATTCTCAAATAATCATCCTACAAATGCCTCAGCTTGGCCAATTAGCCCTTTGTGGTTGTGATTACCCCCCACTTTCCGAGCATGCCACTCATTTATTTGACCGTCTGTTTTCCTAAGCATCCTAATTATGCTTGAATTAAATGACCGACAGAAGCTCAGGGCTGAAGCATGTGGCTAAGAAGAGATGTTCATGCAGGTTTATGAATGTTTATGTGTGCTCACACTCTCTTCGATGCAAACATACCGCATGAAGCTGAATATTGATTTCTGACACTCATCCAGGTAAGTGGAGAGGACAGGACATACAGTGTTGAGATGTTGATTTGACTGAGGATCTTGCTGTTGAGCAGCTGCTCTATCCATGGGTTTCAAGTGATGAAAAACTAGGACCGTTGCCATAGCAATTAACAATTCAAAACATTGCTGTTGTGTATTTGTAAATGGTCAAAAGTCCTTAAAATGGCATCCGTAACAGGAAGATGCCATGTAACTGAAAACCACAATGTCAGATTACTGTTGTGAATCAATATTAACTCATTTCAACATGATTAATTGGGTCTTCTAAGAGTAATTTGTAGTTTTATAATATTCTTTGTCATTGGAATGGACTGCAAGTCTTTTAATGTTATGTTAAAATGTTTTATCATGCAGTAATGGGTTTTACTTGTTTATGCTGCAGTCTGTTGGAGGAACAGTCTTAGAAAAACTGATAAAGAAGTCTGCTTCAACTATTAGTTTGGAGAGCTCTGGTTGAATTAGTGGAGCAACGAACATACAGCAGAACAAATAAGTTAAGGACAGAAGCTATTCTAAACAACATGGACAATCCCCTGCACTGAGATCAGTGAGCTGCAGGACAATATTATTATTGTTATTGTTATTGAAAAGGATAAAGCAAAAGCATCTTGACTCAGTTTTCAAGGTGAACACGATTTCGTCTCTATTTCCTTGAGACTCTATCAATTCTGAGTCAATTCTATCCTTCTCTAACCACTATCGTGTCACTATTATGTTACAGTGGCAAGAAAAAGTATGTAAACCTTTTTGGAATTTCATGGTTTTCTGAATAGATTTGTCTTCAAATGTGATCTGATCTTTCTCTAAATCAAGGGTATTCACAAACTTAATGTGTCTAAAAATAATTACACAAAAAAATTCTGGTCTTTCATGATCTTTCAATTATTGAGAAAAAACTTCATAGTGCTTGTAGAAAAACCCTTGAGTTAATGACCTCAAAAACGTTAATCGGAGTCACAAAGACTTAAGAAATTCACCAGTCTACAGTTAGGCAAACAATCTACAAATGGAGACGCTTTGGGACTGTTGCTACTTTACCAAGAATTGGGCACCCGGTCAAAATGACACCAAGAGCACAACAACAATGAGTCGTTGTTCACCCTTGACTTAGATGATCACATCACATTTTAAGACACATTTATTCAGCCACTGTATATAAATCCTTTGGTGCATTTACAATCTCTTTTTCTCTGTTCAGAACCTTTTCAGAGACTTTCCACAGCCTGTGTCCAGAAAAGCCCTGGGTGACCAAGCTGAGCTCAGCCGGCCTGGTGTACCTGCACTTTGGTCGGCAGGTGCTGGCCCAGCTGACGCAGCTGAAGGAGGATGACAGGCAGCTGGAGGTGCTTTATGACAAGGTGAGAAAAAGACCAGATTTAAGGTGGCAGGTAGATTTCAGATACTTTATTGAAAACAAATGTTTCCCTGCAGCCGTTGCATCAGAAAATGTACTATGGCTGATGAACTCAAATGAAATAAAATATAATTAAGTATGACGAGCAGAAACTGCTTATGTTTAATATGGGGTACAGATAAACATAGGTACTGATGAAATATCTTGTAAATATGGTGCTTTGTGGAGTCTAAGCATAGACGCTCAGAAGTCCCTCTCCCTAGACACTTCCTCCAGATCTTCCGGATACTGAGGCGTTCCCAGGGTAACCGAGAGACATAGTCCCTCCATCGTATCCTAGGTCTTTTTGGTGGTACCTGGTGATGCCTCCTGGACACCTTCCCCACTGTCACTGGTCTAAAAAATATACGTGACTTTTTATACAAATAAAATCAATATAATGTTAATTCCATTGGCATTTCGATCCTCGCTTTTCCCAAGAAGTTAGAAACTGCGCTACTTAAATGCCTGTCATTTACCATATTTACTTGAGAGGCTCTTTGGACAGTTAAACGCAGTATTTATTCACATTTGTCTGTTCACACTTACAGCACGGCTTCTGGGGATTACCAACACTACTGTGGAAATCAATATTTAACACTACAAAGAGAGAGTGTTGTTTTTGGGTTCAGTCTCCTTCATGAAGATAAATGTTTTTTCAGTGTTGTTGACCCTACATGTAATAAATGTGTCTGCAACTGTTGAGAAATGTAGGAAGCCAGCAGAATAAAATTCGGATCAAAAAATATGCAGACATCTGTGTTCATATAGAATTTAGCCAAAGTCAGCGATTGGGTGCATTTGTGAAATGGCCTTGAGTGTGACAAAGTTGTTTTGCCATATTTAAAAGACACAAAGTGTTTAATGCATTTTAGACAGGCGAGCCAAAGGGACCTCTGAACCTTAGGTCACCATAAATAGTAACTCTATTTACTCACAATATTGCTGTCATGTTGTTCTGTCAGTTTCTCCAAAGCCCCCAATAATCCTTTTACATACAGCTGAGTTTTTTTATTTCAGGGTACTGCATGTCTACATGTCACACACTGGACAGAGTGATCTTCTATTTTTCTCCTATAAAGCTTAGTTCCACTTGTAAGCCACTTGCCAGTAAATTGTGAAATGCCAGCAACTGGTTGATTACTTTTAGGTTTAGGACCGAGCATCACTTACCGTTGGCAACTGCACTCTGGCCAAATAACTTCACTCAGGATAAAGACATCACTCTTTTCTGTCAAGGTTTTCTCTTTTGACCTAAAAAAAAAAAAAGAACTTCTACTACTTTTACTTTAAGCCAAACTATGTAGTTTTTACCTCCCAATATGGTGCTTGAAAATGAATAAGATATGCATTTCAAATACAGAGTTCATGGACCAATACTCCACTGTCTATGTTTATTTATACAATTTATGTGGCAGGCCACCATCTTGTATCTGAGAAAAACCCATTTCCCTAACATCAAAACTTAAATATGTAAGACTGTTATGAAGAGGTATCACTCCTATGTGAGATTGCAGCAGCAACAGTCTCCTTTAGTACTTCAGGTTGTGTAAACTGAGAAGTTACATAGTGTAGCTTTAATGAAGCCATTAAACAGTTCTTCATAGTACATTTTCATAGTCCAAAATAGTGTTCTTGTCACATGTTTGTCTATATACCCGCAGCTTTATGAAAACTTTGTGGAGGAGGTGGATGCTGTAGACAACGGTATTTCACAGTATGAGGGAGAGGCCCGGTACAGCGTCTCCACCGCGCTGAGCTCACGTGTCGGACACCTGAATCCACGCTGGAACAGCAAGAACCAGGACACAGAGGTGTGTGGGAGCTACTCTTCACAGGGATTCACGTGACCTAAGTTTCAGACAGGAGGTGTTGAGATTGTAAAGGTGTTTTATTACATCTTATAACAAATGTATAAGATGTTGAGACTGCTATTTAGGACTTGTTTTGTACAATTCTAGTAAAAGGATGAATGTGCTTACAAGCATTTCAGATAATCTGGCTTTAAAGATTGACAGTGCAATTGTTGTGTGCTGTTTGATAATTAATACATTTCTGCTTTGCTGTCAGACCCCAGTAATAGAGTGTCTCGGTACATAATTAGCCTCCATGCCTAGTGGAGATTTTCTTCCAAAACAAAAGTCATTCGAGGTTAAATATATTGTGGTAAACAAGCACAATGTTGTGCAATCAGTGTTAAGAGGCCATTTCTGAAAGTGGCCCAGTGCTAT
Source organism: Perccottus glenii (assembly GCA_024416835.2). Taxonomy (NCBI): domain Eukaryota; kingdom Metazoa; phylum Chordata; class Actinopteri; order Gobiiformes; family Odontobutidae; genus Perccottus; species Perccottus glenii. Next base: position 52,360,075 of record CM044546.2, on the reverse strand, counting down.
TTTCTACTCATTAGTGCAGGAGAGGGATGCCTGGAGAGAAGCGGTACCTGTTTTGTGCAACATCTCATGAGATGTGTGATGACCATGCCAGTAGTTCCAGATTGTCTCTGTGGAGAAGATGGCCTATTTGTTTAAACCACATTTCAGCTCACATGATTAAGATTAATTTCCCACTTTCCTCCAATTTTGCTACACTTCACTCACATAAACTCTGGGCTAAAGATTGCTAAGTGAGAAAGCTGTATTGGGAAATGGTTGGCAGAGCGCTTGATGATGGATTGACCTGGTGAACTCTCAAAACTCTTTGTAATAATCGAAAAGCCCTAATGGATTTTATCTTCTCCATTAGACGGTTCAAACTATAGTGGATGGAGGGGTGCACGTGGCACTAGCACTCCTGCCTCACAGCAAGAAGGTCGTGAGTTCAAAACCCGGCCGACCCAAAACATTCTCGGCCGACTCTGGTCTTTCTGTGAGGAGTGGGTTCTCTCCGGGTACTCCGGCTTCCTCCCACTGTCCAAAGACATGCATGGATAAGTTAATTGGCAAATCTTATCTAAGTGTCCCTAGTGAATGAATGTGAGAGTGAATGGTTGTCTGTCACTGTCTATGTTTAAATGTCAGCCCTGCGACTAACTGGCCACTGTCCAGGGTGTACCCCGCCTCAGGCCCAAAGCTGCTGGGATAGGCTCCAGTCACCCGCGACCCCTAATGGGACTAAGCGGTAGAAAATGAATGAATGAATGAATTATAGTGGATAAATTACACACTTCTAACTTTCTTTGGCAAAGCCATTTGTATAAATTTATAATTTTTTTATGCACTATTTTACTAGGAAGGTTTCAAGAAGGCTCTGGTGATGGTGGGAGAGGAGTTCCTGGACCGCGTGGATTTTTACAAGTCCTCCTGGCTGCCTGCTCGTGGAGTTGTGGAGAAAGCTGTTATGGAACGACACAAGGTACAAGACTCTTGGCATAAACACTATAAAATTGGCATTTATCATCATAGAATAATATACCAGTGGCCGCTCGTGTTTAGCATGATAATTACTAACGAACAATGATGTGTGGTAATGTTATTATAGAGCATTAAAGAATGCTCATTATTCCTTGGCATTTCCATTTTCACATGTCAGCTCGGATATAGCTGATTGTGTTTCACTTGTCTGTTCTAATTTACTCTGGCCCGCCTTTTCCACGGTCTCTTTTTGTTTACAGGTGGACCCCAGTGGGGAAGTGATAATGTTCTCTCAGGGCGGATGTCCCTGGAAGGAGCATTTATTTGCACTGGAGAAGGAGCTAAAGGTAGAGACGCCAATCAAATTTGTCCTGTACCCGGATCAGAATGGACAGTGGAGAGTCCAGTGTGTCCCTGCCGGTCTCAACACCTTCCAAAACAGGTGACTGAAACTGTTGTACCTTATCGGGTTCAGCTGTGAGCTCCTTGAGGCGTGTTGTTTTTGCATCGTTTTAACTAATGTGATACTAATTCAAACGCTCACTTAAACACAACATAAAAACAATGACAGGATTTTCTTCCATGTTAGTTTTAACTCGATGAGACCCAGTGTTATGATTTCAGGTGATAAAATGGTGATGAATTAACTTTCATGCCTGTTGAAACCTTTTACTGCCTTTCACACATGATGATCTGATGCTAGCTGATCTTGTGAGCTGTTTCCTCTCACTGCTCCTAAAAGGAAGGATGTAAACATATCCCACAACATTACAGAAGCACCTGAGCACATTGGCCATGTTGGTTCTTAAAATTCAATCACTACAATTGCTACAAAACTAATATTGAAAATGTTTATATGCCTCTGAGAGACTTTTTTATCAGAGTTTTGTAGTTTGCCGAGGTCATTTGGATTAACTTGTGGTTCCCATGGGGTTTTAGTTGCTGTCATGCTTCCATGTAGATATGAACAGCTTTTAAATTAATCTCATGCTTCATTTTAATCCAAAATTTACAAAATAAAGCTACAAAGTAATTATAACTGGTTGTGTCTGATAGAGTGAGCATTCGTCATCCAAGCATTTAAAAGCATTTCTACTGCTGTTTTGGACCAATCCTGTAGTTTGTTCTTCCGCTGACACCCTCAAGCACACGCTGCATTAAACTGTAGTGTTGTCGTGACATTTCAGACGTAATAAGCGATGGGAAGACAAGGGCTTTTTGTGTTAATGTGTTAGATGATTAACACTTCAACAAATCGGTGTGTTTGTTACCTCTGGAGGGGAACTGTTCACCCGTAGAGCAACCTGTGCTCAGTCTGACAATATGGCTTCATCACAACATCAGGGTTCCCAGTGGAGTGCTGTTTGACACCGGCCCCTAAATCCCAGCCTGGCCCTAAAAGATTACCTGAGAAAACAATCAATAATCATCCAGCAACATCTTGTGTGGGCTTTTAGAAAAGGGTGCACTCCTGCCGTTTGTCCTTTTTGAAAGTGATGGCAGTGAGTTGACTTTAAAAAAATGATATATGTCTGAGGTGCCCCAAGTCCAGAGTGCAGCTTTAAGCTAATGATTGCTGATTGCCAAGTTCAACGCTGAAGTGAATAAGCGTCATTTGTCTGGCCAACTTATCCAGTCTTACATTCAACTTGTGTATAGTCTGCAATTAATGTCCTTAGAAATACATCAGGGTTAATTGTGTGATTTAGACTTTCATACATCTTTATAAAACACCAGTGGGTTGTAGCGTTCTCTCTTCTAATAAGAAGTAGAAGTAACCAACTGTCTGTGAAGATTCTCAGTCATCCAGGTCATCTTGAAGAAAAGATTAAAGTCTAGAAGTCTTTGCTTTATCCAACTAACTTTAACTAAGATTTTATTTTTATTATAATCACTTTTTTGCCCCCATGGGAAAATTCAAAAGCTGCCACCAGGGAGCGCCCAGCATGTTTTTAATGTTGGTGGGGAAAAGGGAGTTGAGCCACTGTGCCACAATCAGAAGATGGCAAGTTCCAACAATTTATTTTATTCCAAGCATGAACTACACAGTGAATAGTATAGTATCAACAAGTGTTTGTGGATGATCTCTTTCATGCCGTGACAAAGCATAGTATACTCTGCACTAATGTCAGATCTGTAATGAGATGCTTTTCTGATCTCAGAAAAAGCCAGCCTTCAAGTTCAGATAGTCACTCATCCGTGTGACCTCTGTGTTCTTTAAATGTTAACTGTGACAGTATGAGACTTCTGTCCTGGTTTTGACGTGGCTCATTATTGGTGCACGGCTGCTCGAGAACTGCAGGAGGGCCCCTTCAGTACATCGTGCCCTAAGTGACAGCAAGATGGTGGAATAGCCTTTTGATTTGTCGCCCGATCTGACTCAGTGGCTACTCCTCTGCCTTCTATTTCCACCTCTTTTTCATTAGCTTATCCACTCCTTTCTGTCTTTTTCTCTTTTCTATACAGTATTTCTGTCTGAGCCATATAATCACCCTCTTTCCATTCCCCCACCTCCTTTTCCAATCTGTCTTGCTCTCTTCCCATTAATCGTATTTCTCCCTCCTCCGCCCCTCCCCTGTCCACTTTCTCCTATCTCGTTGTCTCACCTTTCACACCTTCTGCACCCCTCCTTTCCTCCCTTCCCGTCCCTCTGCTAGACACTTTCCACTCGGCCGCCAAATCTCATCAGGCGCCTGCTCTTTGAAATAAAAAGACAGGCACCTGTTTTGGTGGTAGAGCACTTCAAAGATTTAATTTAATGCAAACATGGCAGTTGGTTTTAGCTACAAGGTAACAATGGCTTAGATAAAAAAAGAAATCTAGCTCCAGATGGCTTCCTTTCTCTGCTTGGCCTGTTCTCCTCCCAGCAGGGATGGGTCGACTTTGCAGAAGGGGTGTTGTTATCACCTGTGTCCCTGCTACTGCACCTGCGGGGGGAAAAGGTCTATTTTTATCGGCATCACATTGCTAAGGAAATGTGAGGCGCGAGAAGAAAGAGGGGAACAGTCCTTCTCGGAGATGTGCTATATAGAATATGACGTTTGACAGCAATTGACTGAACTGAAAAATATATATTCCCAGGGAGGAGACATGTTTTTACTTCTATTCTAAAAAAAACACCATTTGTTTAAAGTTGTAGACAACAGGAGAGAAACGAGACGCAACTGAAATGTAATAAGCATGTTTCTTCTTATGGTGTATTAGCACTATATATATATTTTTTTATTTTATTTTCACAATACGCATCTTTTGTATCTAAGGTTATTGTATATGGGAATAAGGGGTAGTGATATGAAGCTAACCCTCGATGCATTTTATTACATTATTAACAAGATTATGGCAGCTCATCACAATCTAATTTGCTTCCTCATAATTTTTTCTTTTGATCAAACTAAATGCATTGCTGTTTCATACACAGCATGATCTCTTAATGGTTTTATGGTCCTACTTTTGATACATTACTTTGTCATGGTACAAAAACATACAACAGAATTTAATGGGCACTTCAGGATATAGACTTATAGAAATTAAAATAAATAAGGTAACATCATTACCTTCATTCACACAAAGAGACACGCATTCATTTTAACCTTACGGCCAACCATAATGCAGTAAAAATAGAAAGTAGGTATATTAAGATAAACATATTCATATTGCACTTGGTCCATATTGCTCATGCGCAAAAGGAAATCACCTCATCACATTAATTTTTTTCTGTAAAAATAAATATCCCATAAGCTATAATATAATAATCCACAAATGTCATTTTTTTAAATCTAGTGGTGTGTGGTCAAAAATACCGCAGTTATTTTTATGCAAAATCTTTTCAAAGTTATATATATATTATAATAATAATAATAATTAAAGCCGCAAGCGGCGATAAAGGCCCTCGCCTCCCTTGAGACATGAGGACACATGCACTCGTGCTTTAAAGCGTAAACTTCACGGTAAAAGGATTCTGAGGAGTTTTCTAAGACTCTAGCCGTGGCTCTGGAGGGGCCTCCTCTAAAGGAAGGATCCTGGCAATTGGGAAATGGCATTTATTTCCCAAAGGTTGCCTCTTCACAGACCCATTACGACCACAGCCACAAATGTATCAAAAAACAAATTGATAACTTTTTTTGCACACGTGTCTAGATGATACTCACCAAATTTGGAGCTGTTTAGACTTTAGACAGAAGGGGTGCGATTTAGGTGGTCACGCATTACACCCAACATAGTAGATTTTCTGTTGAGTTTACGATATGGCTGTAATAAACTTTTCAGTTTGCCCTGAGGTGTCCTATGGATGTACCAAGTTTTGTATTTCTACATTGGAATAAAGTTACTTTCACTTTCCATAGGCCCGATGTATTTTTACTTTTCTAGGGGTCGCCACTGAGTCATTTTTCGTATTTTTTTTTCGGGGACTTCAAATACATAAATTTTTGCCGGGCTTGAAATCTGGGACCAATAAAAATGACTTTTAGTTGTACGTTTACTGGGTTAAATTGAGGATCATTTTGCAGAAAAAATATGATAAAAAAATATATACCGGATTATAATAAAAAAAAATATAACTCGAGCAAAAAAGTCTAGAAAAACACTTGTCTCATTTACATACATGTGTTTAGCTCATTTTGCCCAAGTTTGGTGTCTGTGGAATGAAGCAGCTATTTTCTGAGTTCTTTTAAAAAAGAGGTGTATTTTAAGTCGGTTCACATTTTCAATTCAAAATGGCCGCCTTCCGTGTGTGATAGGGTGTGGTCCCCATTGGCTTTTTTGTTCATAAGCCCATGCTGGATGTGTGTACCAAGTTTCATTTGCCTACGACAAACTAAAATTTTCACTTCCCATTGACTTTTTCCAAATATTTGGGGACGTTGCTATGGCAACACATTTATAGATAGGGGTGGTTGTCATTGGCTTTTATGCTCGTCATGACATAAGAGATGTGTGTACCAAATTTTATGTCTCTATGACAAACTAAATTCTTGGGTCCCATTATAAGTTTGTAGGGGCGCTGGAGAGCCATTTCTAAAGATAACCCTTTTATTTACATATTTTTGTGTTCAGGTCATGAATGTGCACAAACGCCTTTTGGGTCCAACTCGATCCGAGAAGCCGTTTGAGAGTTAAGAGACGTTTATTTTCACAAAAATGGCCACCTCGTTACAGGCTTGCCACACCCATACCCGATAAGATATCAACAACAAAGTCACAACTTTGGTTGGCACATGTGTCTAGATGATACTCACCAAATTTGGGGCCATTTAGATTAAAACACAATGATTTGCATCTTTCTGCAAAGTGCGAATTTAGTGGCGCCTTTCACCCCACATGGCGGACTTCCTGTTAAGTTTAGGGTGTGACTGTCATTGACTTTTCTGTTTGCCCTGAGGTGTCCTATGGATATACCAAGTTTCATTTTCTACGTTGGAAAAAGTTACTTTCACTTTCCATAGGCCCAATGTATTTTGACTTTTGTAGAATTAGCCACTGAGTCATTTTTTTCGTATTTTTTTCGTGACTTCAAATACATAAATTTTTGCCAGGCTTGAAGTCTGGGACCAATAAAAATGACTTTTAGTTGTTCGTTTACTGGGTTAAATTGAGGATCATTTTACAGAAAAATTATAATAAAAAATATATACCGAATTATAATAAAAAAATATAACTCGAGCAAAAAGTCTAGAAAAACACTTGTCTCATTTACATACATGTGTTTAGCTCATTTTGCCCAAGTTTGGTGTCTGTGGAATGAAGCAGCTTTTTCTGTGTACTTTTAAAAAGAGGTGTATTTTAAGTCGGTTCACATTTTCAATTCAAAATGGCCGCCTTCCTGTGTGTGATAGGGTGTGGTCCCCATTGGCTTTTTTGTTCATAAGCCCATGGTGGATGTGTGTACCAAGTTTTATTTGCCTACAACAAACTAAAAATTTCACTTCCCATTGACTTTTTTCACATTTTTGGGGCGTTGCTATGGCAACACATTTATAGATAGGGGGTGGTTGTCATTGGCTTTTATGCTCGTCATGACATAAGAGATGTGTGTACAAAATTTTATGTCTCTATGACAAACTAAATTCTTGGGTCCATTATAAGTTTGTAGGGGCGCTGGAGAGCCATTTCTAAAGATAACCCTTTTATTTACATATTTTTGTGTTCAGGTCATGAATGTGCACAAACGCCTTTTTGGGTCCAACTCGATCCGAGAAGGCGTTTGAGAGTTAAGAGCGTTTTATTTTCACAAAAATGGCCACCTCGTTACAGGCTTGCCACACCCATACCCGATAAGATATCAACAACAAAGTCACAACTTTGGTTGGCGTGTCTAGATGATACTCACCAAATTTGGGGCCATTTAGATTAAAACACAATGATTTGCATCTTTCTGCGCAAGGGTGCGATTTTAGTGGCGCGCGTTTCACCCACATGGCGGACTTCCTGTTAAGTTTAGGGTGTGACTGTCATTGACTTTTCTGTTTGCCCTGAGGTGTCCTATGGATATACCAAGTTTCATTTTTCTACGTTGGAAAAAAGTTACTTTCACTTTCCATAGGCCCAATGTATTTTGATTTTGTAGGGGTCGCCACTGAGTCATTCTTCGTATTTTTTTTTCGGCGTCTTCAAATACATACCATTTTTGCCGAGCTTGAAGTCTGGGACCAATATAATGACTTTTTGTGCATGTTCACTGGGTCAAATTTAGGATCATTTGGTCACAATAAAGATAAAAAAAAAAAAAAAAAAAAAAAAAAAAAAAAAAAAATCCGAGCAAAAACAATAGGCCCTCCCGGCCATCACCGGCTCGGGCCTAATAATAATATAATAATTATAATATATTATAATATTCCAATTTGTTTTAAGGCCGGTACATACATTGTTACTTATTTCTCGTGTGGTGTCCGACAACTATTGTGCGATTGGTCAGAACTTCGAAGTGGGCATGGTTAATGCGTAAAAGCGAAGAGGTCTGCACTTGAGATTCTCGGGAAGTATGAAATGTCCTGGCCAGAATAAACTTTGCCACCTCGAGAAAACAAACAAATTTCTCTGTTCTTGCAGAGTATGCACCTGGCTTTACCCGTGACAACTATTTGAATAGTTTCATAAGGGCAAAAAAAAAAAAAGATATGGGTCAGCTAGCTTCAGTCAGTTAGTAAACCCTAACCCTAAACGGTACCTAAGTGCGTTTTTAAAAATATCCCATTTTCACATTTTTACAGCACAAACCAAGCCAGTGAAATACTGTAAAACAATAAGACTACTCAAGTACTCGTTAGTCCACTGTGTTAAATACAAAAATTGGAATGAGCATATTAAAAAAACAGAAGCTTATCCAAGCGAGGGCTATACAATACAACTTTGTGACCCTTCGTGCCTCCCATTCTTATCTATTCCCAGGTTGCATTTTCACCCTCATTAGGGCCTAAGAGTCACTATCTGTCTCGTTAAAGGATTGTAAAGGTCTGTGGGTACTGCTCCCATGAGAAAATTATTTCCTAATTGTGATCTTATTTTTAGAGCGGTCATCCTGAGATTTCACAACATAACAACAATCACCCCCCACCCCCTCCTACTCCTTCACTCATTACCAGCCCTCTTGACCTTTCTTGGAGCCTGTTTTCCAGCCATACTGTGGCTATCGATTGGTTGACTCATTTAACAGAGATTATCTCTGTTGCCATGTGTTACTCATTGTGTTGTCTTTTGACAGCCTAATGACAATAACGATGTGTAGGGTCAAGGTAACGGCACCTGTAGTAGAGACAGAGGAAGTACTTGTTTGTGTGCAATAGTGTTTAGCATTCAGTACTTTAAGTACTTTCTGTGACTGTTTCAAGTCACTCTCATAAAGTCAGACATTTAGTTATATTTAAACCAATAGAAAACGTGTTTGACAATGACAGTGGTGACACTTTATTTCATTTTTATTTAAGTGTTACTGTAAAAGATGCATTCATCGAATATTCTTATTTGTCTTATTGTGGCCCATTTTAAAAGCAATTCAAGAGCTGCTGGAAATAATAGAAGTGAGAAACAAAAAAAAAAAAAACGCTAAATAAATCTCTAAAAGAATATCAGTATGAGATAATGGATATTATGACCCTATCTAGCTATAAATGGCACCATTCACAAGAGAAGTATGGAAGTGTGTCTGTTGAAATATAGACTATATACACTTTGCAGTCGCTGGTAAATGAGCTACTCTAGGTTTTTATGAATTTCAGCTTGCGTACAAACCATCCTCGGATACTCCCTGGGTCACCTCATAAAGCCTCACAGAGCCAATCTTGTCTGTACTTTGTAAGATTGCCTGTTGACTCCTGTGCCTCTATAAGGTACCAAAATGACTGTGTGATTTTCCACATTACTGGAGAAGAATAGAGTGGATTTTTATTGGTTTATTTGCAGAGGCTGAACTGCCGCAGTGGGTTACAGCTGGTCGTGAAATCTCAAAAGACCAGAGTAAATCCTAAATCCCTGCAGCGTATGCTCATGTAACACTGTCAATCATTTGTATAGTGTAGTCCAGTGTTTTTCAATCGGTGGGGCCGCACCTAAAGGTTAATGGCTGTAGATTTTATTTAGGTTGCCACAACATTTGAGGAGCATATTTAGACTTAGACTTTTAACATTTAATTGTATCAATTTAATAAATGCAGTGAATGCAATAAATTTAGGTTTTTATGTTGTGATAGACATGTGACAGACATTTACCTTTTCAAAATAATTGTCCAATCGGAGCTTTGCATTCCCGTTGTTTTAGTTGTGATTTAATCCCTGTTTAGTTTTTTATTTTCTTCTGTCAAAGGGAGCATTCAGATATCACAGGTTATATCACAGATCAATGTTTTCTCATCTGTGCAATAAAATGTAACGTGAGCAACCGAAACATAATGTCATTAGGAATTATCTTCAAGGTAAAGAAGAGAAAAGAGTCTTGAAAGTCATGGTAGGGCTGCCACAGATTCCTGATCTAAACATCTTTTAATTTGTCTGGACTGGAGACATAGAGTTGTACTTGTCTATCCACTACTTGCTGAGTTACTTTTATTAACAGTGTAAGTGGACCAGGAAGAGTCGATGCTTCTTTAAAGGCAAAGGGTGATCACTCCATTTGGTTTACAGATCAAGATGCACAACTATATATATATATATTTTTTAAAGCATTCTTACTATACAGCATTTCTTCAAACCTGCCCAAAACTTTGTCATTGTACTGTATGTGCCAATGACCCCAGGTGAACACACACAGCCAACTTGTCCTTCTGTTTTCCCATCCCAGACTGTCCCTGCTCGAGGAGTGGCGTGGGGTTCGTGATGAGGCCCTGTCAGAGCTCAGCGGGATTAAAGGATGCATCTTCGTCCATGCTAGTGGTTTTATTGGCGGCAACAAGACCCAGGAAGGAGCCTTGGAAATGGCCCGGAGGACAGTGCAGGCAGCTGCCAAGTCTGCTGCCAATGGAAAAAACTGAAGGACAGCCAAAAGCACAGCGTTTTGTATTTGGGGTCAGTCTTTAGTCATGACAGCTATAGGATTAAAATGTTAGTTTGTAGCTTGTACGTTCTAGCCAGGGCTAATGTTGTTGTGTTGTGCCAGGACATTGACGGAAAGAAAATGGCAGCCAAGGTAAATTGGACCAGTGCCCTAAATACCCAATATACCTATGAACTTTGAATCATAAATGTCACTCATATCTCTCTCATTGCACTTATTGTGTATTTACATAGCCCTTTTCAATAAATGTTTGGACACAGTTTTGATTCCTACAAATAAACTGTTCTCAATCTTTTTACTGCTATTTTAAAGTAATATGTAATTCATCAACTGAGATGGCACCTTCAAACGCTATGAATACTGGGGCCTTACCTTTTATAAGATCTGATCTTTATCGACACCTGGACAGCGGTTCAACTTTTCCCGCTCGCTGACATTAACTGTAGCTCTATAAAGAGATACAGAGGCTACGCCGCCTACTCCAAGATCAAAGCATCAATAATGAGCCCTGATTAATTCTGAGAAATTATATTTTCAGACGCCACTAAAGTGGTACTCCTTTGGCAGGCAGTGTCAAGGTTACAAGGTACAGACATTTTATTTCTAATAAAGTTTGGGGATGTGCCTAGAATTCTTCTTCTCCACAGATTTCACAGACCCACACTTCCACCGCATATTGCTGTATAATATCTTTGCTCATTTTAGATCTGTGATTGTTCCATTGTGCAAATGTAAGTAGAAACTATTCCTGTTGCTATAGCTATAAATAATGGTACTCTTTTTCATTCATTTGTACACAATGATAGAGACCATTCTTTTCTATAGTAAGCTATTTTGTGAATTCCCTTTTGTAATTGTTATCATTTCAACCCTTTTCTGTTATTTGAAATCCAGAGGGTAAATATGATATAGTATATAAAAATGCACCCAAATCTGTCACATATCATTTTCCTTTCAGCTGATTGTGCAGCAACCATTAATAATCGTTTCACCTTTTCTTCCACACATCTACCTTTCTACACATCTATTGCCTCACACAGTGCACTCACAGACAAACATCCGCTTTTAAGTGGCATTACTTAAGCTCTGTATTCTTTTCAATCCAATCTCTGCCCATTTTGTCAGCCTTCTGCAGCCACATGGTCATATCGTAATCGCTGCCAACTAATGATGGGTTGTTTTGGAAGATGTCGAAGATTGAAAAGGCTTACCTCTCTGAAAGGAGCCAGGTGTATTGTGCCTTTAAGTGGTATCATTACAGCACTATCAAACTGTCTCTGTTTGCTGATGCATATCGATTAGCATTTCCAGTCATGGCTTTACTGTTACAAGCAAACAATCCACTGCCTTCACTGCATTTAAAGTGTTGTTCTGGTATCCTTTTTTCTGTTTTTGTTGTTTGTTGTTTTTTGTTGTGTTTTCCACCTACTGAGCCAGCAGAATAGAAAAAGGATAAACTATTTCCTGCCAACTAAAGTACCTACAAAGCAACATTTTTTAAATACTTCTGTTTTGTCAGCATGGATTTTCTTCCATCTGCGTGGTGCTTTTCTGACAACTGCATCTGACTGAACCTTTGCAGCTCCTCAGTCGTAAGCAGTTTCACGCAACTACAGCCCCAGCAAGTCCCAGCTGGCCACACAGTGGAGAAAAAAAAGGCTACTGAGAGCTTTAACAGAACACCTGGCCCCGGCCTAACCTGTTGTTAGTGGATTCAATCCCCTGGAGAATGACAGGCTAGTTACAAGAAATGCTCCACTACTTTTTATCTCTATTGCTCTCGGTCCATCAGCTCCAGCAGACGCTCTGTCACACTGTTGTGTATGCGCTTCTTGTTTCTGTGCTCTTTGTCTTTTCTTTATCCAGGACATGGACAAATAATGGGCACGTCATAAGCAAACAAGCAGTGTGTTTTTGAGGACTTGCTGACAGGTCTTTTCCACTGCCTCGGTCAGTTTACAAAGTGGTGTGAGGTTCATTCGCTTTAGACAAATTTAACCAAACGAATGGCACTAATCATTCTATTTATTCTCAGTTGAGAGTCTGAGAACATAGAAAATGCGTTGCCATTTTGGGAGTCTACTGTCTGCCACCATTTGGGATTCTTACTATGCAGCGTTTTGTCTTGTGTTTTTTATGGCCAAACAAAAAACAAACTCAGCAATCCTGTCTCTGGGAACCAAGGAAAGAGTCAACATGGCTGAGGACAAAATGCAGCTGTAAAAAAGTAAGCAGACAGCATTACTTCAAACTCAAAATGTCATCGTTTTTTGCAGGTTGACAGGAGCAGATCAGGGAGGGAGGGAGGGAAGGGATGTAAAGTGCCAGCATGTCTGTCAGACCTGTATTTTTCTCCCCCAGGGGCTCCTCTGTACATCTTCTGGCTGAGCACTCATCATAAAACTACCCCTCTATGAATAACATTGAACATTCTTTGTGTATTCAGTCAATTTGGGCCCATCTATCTTTAGATTCACGCAGTTATTTTTATGCTTGTTGAATTTGGGTCCATTATGTTGCCTGTTAGTACAATGCTTGTCCTATAAAAGAATCACTCGCCTTTTTTATATTGGGGTAAACACAGTACTTAAAGCAGGGTGTGTTCATTTTTAGATTCTCACAAAAATTGACCTTTTACTATATATCAACTGGATTTGTTTGCAAGTTCATCCATTTTCTTCTGCTTTGGAGCCTATCCCAGCAGCTTTGGGCCTGAGGCGGGGTACACCCTGGACAGTGGCCAGTTAGTCGCGGGGATGACACTTAAAGACATACACTGATAGACAGCCATTCACTCTCACATTTATTCACTAGGGACACTTTAGATTTGCCAACAAACCTGTACATACACGTCTTCGGACGGTGGGAGGAAGCCGGAGTACCCGGAGAGAACCCACAGTAACACGTGGAGGACATGCAGACTCCTTGCTGTGAGGAAGGAGCACTATCCACTTTTCCAACAGAATTAAAAATCATGAAATAAACATGGTTCCTAATAGGAAGATATTTCATTAAATGTGTATATGATTTTTTTTTTATTATTACCTGCTCAGAGCTAACCTCATTGAAGCTACAGGAAGACATGATTGTAACAATTGAATTATACCTGTAGCTAATGAAGTTATTGTCTCATACACGTGGTCTTCTCTCAAATGTGAAATTAATGGCTGTGGAGAGCGGACAAGACTGATGTAGAGCTGTATAAACGCAACGCACCAGGGAAGAGAAAGAGAGAGGGTTGTGCGCAAGGGGCGGGGGGACTAACTCCTCCGGTACAACAGTCACTGATGAATCCATCCGCGGACGCACAACTCTCTTACGCCTCCTCCAGCGAGCACGTGCATCTTCACTGTGTAACCACCGGGGAGTCGTAAAGCATCATTAAAACTTCACAAGAAACCTTTGGAATCAACTTCTGTTTGTAATTACAGGTGAGTTTTATGCCACTGTTTAATTCAATTACTTTTACGGGACATCCTTGCATTTTGGTTGAAAACGTGTAGCTACCACAACTTGCCGTTTATTGCTTCGTGTGTCCAGTTTAGCGACGACGGAGTAAAAGTGAAATGATGGACGCAACTGCGTAAAATAACTCAAAAGTTGATGCATTTGAACAAACCATTTTCCCTGGAGTGGTCACATTTTGTCGAAATTAAGAGGAGCCGATGTTACGCATTAAGAAAATTGTAATAGTCATTCTAGTTTGGTAAATATGAAATAAACTCTGTCTCTGCTTTTGACTCGATGTCTGTCTTCCTATTGTCATCAACAGCTGCTGATTAGTTTTTAGCATAGAGCCACATCCAGTATAGTAGGCTAATAAGGCGCCATTAATGAGTGCTGAACTATATCCTCACCTCTTCTCCCCCCAGAGACACAGTTAATGAACGTCATGGTGCTGTCAGACAGGAGTCACCTTTAGGCTATCAGCCGCCAAATCCAGGTGTGTGTGTGTGCGCGCGTGTGTGTGTGCGCGTGAGTGTGCGTGCGTGTGAGAGAGACAGGCATGGTGACAGTTTGGACTCTGTTGTGTATGTGAAGAGAAAGCAGGCTTTGTGATGGCTATTAATCAAATTCAAGTGTGATTTCTAGTGGAGCACAACAACAACAACATCATTTGGAAAACAAAATGTTCTCAAAGCAATTGGATTTGTCTGAAAACTAGAAGGAGACTATTTACAGGCTGGGCTTACCAGTGAGAAAAACACTGCTATAAAACCCTAAATGTATTGATCACAGTTTCTGACCATGTGTTGCTGTGTGGAGCCAGACTCCTGTTGCCCCTATCTGCCAGATTACGGGCCGATTCGAACAACCACCGACTACTGCTGCCTTATTTATCCAGCTCCGTCACTTACCGACACAGTTGGACACAGTCAGGATCAATGTACCTGCCTTTTAATAGTCTAGCGTACAATAATAGGGCTATCGATCTTGTGCTGCGTCCCTACAATGTGCCCGCTCCCCTTTCCCTGCAGAGTATGATTGAGTGGCTAAGGCATCATGGGAAAATAAATAGAAGGATAAATGACATGAACATTATAATGTGATGCTTTCCATTTGCAGTTTGACAGCAGTGACAGGACAGACAGAGGCAAAGAGGGTGTCTGATAATTATCCTTTATGATTTATGTTTCTGAAACACAAAAGTACAAGAGGTGTTTTAAAATTAGAACTGTCCTTACTTCTCGGGAGACTATAATCTATTAGACAACTGTTATAACAAAACAGTCCAATATTAATTTCAGAGCCATTTATCATACCCGGCCTCTCCTTATCTAAATTGTCCGCAGCATGAATTGTAGAGGGAGATTTTATTGCGCTTGTGGTATTATTGTTTTACACTGTGTATGTCCGAGAACATTTATCAGGATAAAGCGGCTTAAACTCATTTCATTGTCTCGCGGTTTTACCCACTGACCCTTTTTTTTTTTTTTTTTAAAACATCATCTTCAACTGTCAGCATTTATTTTGATTGCATGTGCGGCTTTAGAAGGTTCCAGTGGAAAACAGAGAGAGTGAGAGAGTAAGGTGTTCCACTTGCAATGTTCCCATGTGGCCTGGAAAAAAATGGAACGTGGCAGTCAATTTTCCAGACACTGTGAAAGTGATGATCCATAACCCTGATAACAGCTTGTCCCAGTTTCATTTGAAATAATGTTAAGTGTTGTCTTCTATGGGCAAAATGTCATTTGTTCTTTTTTATTTTTGATTGTGATGGATATGCTTTGATTGAGTGTTTCTTTTGTGTTGTAATAAAGCAAGTAAATCATTCAAAGCAAGAAAAACTGTATCCTATATCAGATGTGTAGAACATTGTGTTGTTTCAATTAGATGGGAGGTCTCATGAGGGAAAGTGCTCCATCTCTTAAAGTTACATAGTGGAGTATTACTGGCCTGATTGTGCCTCTAAAACCAGGCTGTTCTTGTCGGGAACCATCAAAATCCCAATAAATTCCTACTTGAGCAATCGCTAATCACTGATAAGTAATGGAAATGGATAGCCGGTGAAAACAAGAGCACTGCATTATTACTTTGTCCCCTCTACTTTTCAGATTCTGCTGGTGTGGCTTTCTGTTCAAGCCCCGGTGAGTGGCCGAGGGCTATGGTGAGGCCATGTGCACGGGCTGGTGTGTGGAGAGAAGTGCCAGCATCAGCAGAGAAAGACGGAGAGTCACACGAGTGGATTGTCATTCCTGGTTGTGCGTCTTGTTTGTGTTCTCGTCTCTTTGGGGACCAGTTTGTTCCCAGTGCCCCGTGAGCTGCCACTGCTCTTGGGACACGGCCACAGTTTCGTGCATGGATGCAGGACTCCAGGAAATCCCAGAGGGTATCCCCCCAGATACAGTATCCCTCCACTTGGAACGCAACTATATTCGGACTATTCCCGAAAGTGCCTTCAGCAAGCTGGTCCACTTGCGGGACCTGTATCTTTCCCACAACCGCATTGACTCGCTCTCCACCGGTGCTCTGCGGCATTTGGGGCCAGAGTTGCGCCTCTTGGACTTGTCGCATAACCAGCTAAGGCAGGCCAGCAGGGAGGACTTTGGCTCAACTCGTGCCAAAACACGCCTCTACCACAATCCTTGGCACTGTGACTGTACTCTCCAAGAGCTAATGGAGACCCTCAATCTGGAACCAGAAACTGTCAATGGTATCATTTGCGAGAGTTCGGTGCGAGGGGTGGGAGAAGGGAGCCGGTGGGACGATCCCAGCTCACTGGGTGAACACGCTGGACAACCTTTAGTCAAACTGTTGGATTCTGGGGTGAATTTTTGCAGCCTGCAGCGAAAGACTACAGATATCGCCATGCTGGTGACAATGTTCGTGTGGTTCTTCATGGTTATTGTCTACGTGGTTTACTACGTCAGGCAGAATCAGGCCGAGGCCCGCAGGCATTTGGAATACCTGAAGAGTTTGCCCAGTCCACGCAAAACCCCCACAGAGACAGATACACTCAGCACTGGCTTTTGAATCCTCCCAACCTAAAAACACAAACTGCCAATTTTGGAGTGACTGATATCTTTGCAATACACTGTGGAGAACACTGTCCTTTTGTTACTGTTTATTTATCAAACCCACTAAGCTATCTTAATATCTTTTCTAATGCTTTTTAATTATTTACAAAATGAGGAGCAGACATTTGTTTATTGTGGTCATCCTTGCCATCTGCCCTGTAAAACAAAAAAGTGCGTCAAAATAGAAGACGAAAGGATAAAATATTAATGTCCATAAAAGTGAAAGCAAAAAACTTCGACCCTTATATAACCCTCTATCCCATGTGTAGCTCTTTTGTAACTCTTTGGTCTCGTCCCTCCACTCCGACTCCTTTTATCTTTCATTGAGCTCTAATTAGGAGTCTTTGACCAGCTGACCCATAATGAAAGCTTGAAAGCTACTAATCAGGTGGAGTGTGTTTTATCAGGACACAAGACTGCGTGCCAACCTAAATGTGTTCTAATTACTTTTATTAGCCGTGTGTCTCCATATGGTTAGAGCATGATGTTTTTGGCCATTGTCTCCTTAGTAACTAGATTAACCTGCTCTGCATATTTCCCAAAACGCTGTCACTAAGCCACTTGTTTCAGCACCAGTGGAGAAGTGCTGATCTAAATTTACTCCCAGGAAGCCATTAGGGCTAAAAGGGAACTATTTTGTCTTCAAGCCTCAGCTCCCAGCTCTGAAGTATCTGGACTCGTGTACCTAACATCTGTCAGGGAGCGAGACTTCAAAATGGGTCAAAAGTTTTTTTGTTTGAAATTATATTACCATCAGCATTTATCCTGAGAGAATCATTGAATAGTCTGGCTTTAATTAATCTCTCAGGGTCTTTCTTCGATCCTCTCTGCAATGATAGTCGTGTACAAATTTTTCATGTGCCATTATTTATGTGGGGTGTGTCTCATTTTTTCAAGCCACTGTAAAAATAGGACGTTCCTCTTGAATAGGAAAGTTTAATTAATCAACGTAATGTAACCATTTTCCTGCAATTTCTGACGTGTGTGAAGAATACTTAAGTAAGTGCTCTGAATATCAAGCTTAGTTTTTTTGCCTAAACCAAACACACACCTGAGTGGATTAAAGGGTGCATTTATTAATTTCGCTACTCACTGTAATTATATTTGCTGTGGCAATACTTGTGGAGGGTACACTGTGTGATTAATGCAATGTCATTTTGTTATGTTATAAATAGAAACTCTAAAATGCCTCCCTTGTTTTGAAAAGTGGAGTTTTCATTCAGTATGAAGGCACATTAATCTATCAGGATATTTAATGCATTGTGAATGTATTCTTTCTATTACTATCACTATTTTGTGGCCTCTTAGAACATTTCCCTAGCCTGGTTTAAAAGCAGAACGGTCTGGTCACTTCCTTACAGCAAATCTCTTCTTTTTGCGATTTTCGTTTGCTGGCCACGTCATACACAAGTGACTCGGCCCGCGCGGCTGGTTCAACATTCAACATGGCAAACACTGCTACACTAGAGGCCTTTTATTTCTGCTCTCACCTTGGTTTTGAATAACCAGCAAAGTATAAAACAATGAAACCGCTCTGGTGTCCTCCTTACGGCTGGTCGTGTTAACTAGCAACGCTCGTGATTTCCTTGTTGACTAACGGCCTTGTGGTGTCTCCTTTTCCCTTCACTCCGGCATTTCTCTGATTGGTTAATATTCCTCTTGTAAAAAAAAAAATCAAATGCAAGCAACAGGGTACCAGACTAACTTCTTTGTATAGAATAGAAAAAGAGTTAGTTGCAGCTGGCCAGGTAACATTTCCCCATTGTTTGTACAAACTAGATATTCAATAAGCCTCTTTACCAGCTGTGATTCTGCCTGTGATGTGGCAGTACTGACCGCGGGGTGGGCTTTATGTTTGAAGATGTAGCAACCGTTTAACCATTACTAAAAAAAACATGGTGTTGCGCTGTTACTCACAGATGATAAATCCAATCACCAGCCAGTTATTCTTCAGTTAAAGTACCTTTACAAACACTTTATAAGCCCTCCCATATGGTACTGGGGAGCAGACAAAGACAGAAAAACAATCCAGAGTTCTGTGGCAGTTGAAGCTTGGTTTTACGTTGACACACAATGGCATATAATATAAAAATACAATTTCTTCATACTGTAGAGTCCCTTAAAGTGTATAGAAAACATTCTCTAGATTTAAAGATAAGCTGAAGCACAACCTTGAACCTGTCCAGTCTGTGTACTGTCATGTGCTATATGTAGTGTATACGTACCTTAAATCTCCAGAAGATTAGTAAATGTTAATGTAAAGGATGCATATAAATGTGAGTAGGATTTATGTACAATTAGATGGTCAAGATCTGTTAAAAACTGATTTATGTTTGACCAACTGTGGGCTAATTGCTCTAAATGAAAAGAGGGTCATCTGTTTTTCAAAACGTGTACAAATGTGTGGATATCTTTTTGAATGTTAACAGAATTAAATCCTCAAATGTATCTCAATAATTACCCTTTGGCCTCTTATGCATTATGACTTTAATAATGCAGAACCAGACACACAATAAACAAGCAAGTCATCTGTGTGTAGGCTTTTCTGTGGATATCTCTTAAAAAGTGATGTATTTTTGTCCAGTTGATGCTCTTGTTTGTAAAGAATAAAGTCGGGATGAAAACTAATGGAAACGAATTGGAGTCAATTCTGTTAAAAAGAAAACATTGCTCTATGGGCTTCTTGGAAATGTTTACAGTTTTTTTTATTGCTGTTATAATTGGAAAAAGGCAAAAAAAAGAGCAGGAACGCATTATAAATCACAGAATGTGTTTTTTCCTGTATCTACTCCACCATGCACATAACTAAATGGACTGAAGCATTAAGATATGAACAAATTAAACAACAACCTCCAACACCTCCCTCTACTTTTGGTATTTTGCATCACCAACTCCAGAGAATGGCTGCATTAATCGATCTCACTCTCCTTTCTCTTACCCCCAGGAAACACAGAATACTCTATAAATATCACTGCCAAAAACTTTTTCATAGCCAGTTTATACAACATTAAAAAGTAAAACCCAATGGCAGTGAACAAGTAATAAAAGAGAAGACTTCACTCTGGTACTTGGTTTTGTCTTTTATTTCCAATTTACATTAATTAAAACGTAACAAAAACAAGTCAAGATCATTATAATAGAATAAGGCTATTATTAATAATAATACTATTATTAATAATAAAAATATACACAACCTCACACTAATGAACCCTCTGTACTGGCTGAAGAACTGGCCCAAACAAACTCACTAAATCTCTTCAGATACGTGTTAATGCCAAAGCAGAGGGTGTGTCGTGTGCGAGGGGACTGGTGGGAGGGACCAAGGGTCACAGGTCACAGCAACTGGGGGGCAGCAGAGACTGGGCTTCAAGGACCAAGCGTCTCACTGTGTTGATCATAATGTAATATGCCTAATATGAAGGGCTCGTAAACAAAGATTCAGGGGTAAAAAAAAAAAAAAGTGTGTAAAGATTTTAGCGTGAGGTAGCTTTAAACTATAAAAAAAACTTTCATGTAAAATTAAAATATGGGTTTACCAAATTTGACATGCCTTGATTGTTAAACTATATTTTAAGCATGTTTTTCTATGAAAAAGGGTCCAGGTAGTGACATGTATTACCCTAAAATGTAATTTCCAGGAAGAACGTTTACTCTCTGAGAAATATATATATGTATACACGCATATACATACATATATATGTAAATAAATATATATATATGCTGTATATACACATATATACAAGTCACTAAATAGGAGTAGTTGTTAAAAAATACAGACTGTTTTACAACAATAGCACCATTGATTTTTATTATAATACACAGTAACTTTTTAATACACACTTGTGGAAATAGAGCACCTTTCAGTTTCTACTAAGCTAGATTTTTTAGTTTCAAAGAGATGTGTAAGCTTTAATTGGTAGGGTACAGACGTGATTGCTTGTTGGGCTTGAAAAGAGGAGGTATGAGAAGGAGCTGGTGCATAAAGTTATTAAATATGTGTAAGTGGGCATACTTAGCATCAAAAACTCCAGTCCAAACACCTGGGACCCAAACATTTACAATAAATAAATACGCAATCACGTTTTCTCTTTCTAATTCTCTGGTGTGTTCCCATAATCTTCTCATACTTCCTCCTTCTCTTCCATAAATGAGGGTGGTGACCACAGTATAATGATGGGAGAAATGGGGAGTGGCGGGTGTCCATGAGGGAGGGGTGTAGGCTGGGCAGGTTTACTGGAAGCAAAGACGATTGAATCACAGATGACAGTTGCTGGTGCCATTCAGTGCAGATATCCTACGAAGTTCGACTTGGAAAAGCACTTTTTACTTAAAAAAAGTCCCATTTAAAAAATTGTCTTGATTTTTTTTTCTCCTTCTTTCCTCCTTTGACTGAAGCATGCTCCTCTTTCACTTTTTATTCCCACATCTTTTGTATCTTGTTCTATTCTTCTCGTTCTTTACAAGAAGCACACTGGCCCAATATCTACTCCAAACTCTTGGTCTGCTCTACCAATATCCATAGGGGCAATGTCCACAAGGGGCAGACGAGATGTCTTCTGTGACCTGTATTCAAACACCGCCTTGCCCCACTGTCCCGTGTGTTTCTGTGCAAACAAACAGAATACATGTTACATGGCTTGTGATATCTTATAATACTTTAGTAAAGCCTGATTTTCACCAAGATGTGCTTTATGGTTAAGCTCACCACAACATAGTTTTAAGACAGAAATTCTAATCTGGCTTAATTATCACCCGATTGTGTATTGGCATAAATTGCCAAAATTGATGCAGTGTGCAGTCTTTCGTCCAGGCTGTTTATCACAAGGTCAAGACAAGGTTTGACTGAGTAAAGGTTGCTGTTTTATGTTTTTCGCATTCAAATTTTGCACAAGAGACAAGCGTCTCTCAACTGGACTGCACTGTGTCCAGCTTAATTCTTCATTTAACGGGGTATTTTGGAATTCCAAAACAGGACCCACAAATAAGCTATTCTGAAACCCTTCACAGCATAAAAATAGAAATGTGTGTGTTAGACACATTGCTTGGTGGATACAGAGCTTAAAAGATATTTAAGACAGTATTGAGTCTTACCGTGCAGCCATCCTCCAACACACTGTAGGTGAAGCGGCTGTTGCCCTCGGCTCTGATCTCCACATCGTTGGAGCCCTGCAGCAGCACAGCCTTCTTCAGGTTGCCTGTTGAGGCCTCCATGTAGGCCACGCTGTTCTTACAGTGGTAAGTGAGGTTTTGAGAAGCCTCGGTGGACAGCAGTCTCAGGAAAGTCATCTGAATGGCAGCAGTGTTGGGCGCCAGGCTGTCATCACCGTAGCTGAACTACATAAAAAATAAAAAATACTCTTATTATTTTTGAAGACATAGTGTGCAGCGATGTGATGAATGGATGTAATGACTTACATGGAATCCTCCCTTCATTGTCTCTCCAAACCAGATGTGTTTGGGTTCGTTGCTCTTGCTGGACCACCAGTTCTTGCGAGGAATGTTGGAAGGCTTGGGGTGGACGCAGGACTCTCCTGTCTCCATGTTGCAGAAGACTTTGATTGCATCAACAGTGCAGCCCTGATTAGGATCAATCCAGTACTCGCCTATAGGCAGAACAGAAAGGAAGGACAAAAATCAAGATTTATCTACATCTATAAAATGATGAGCTTTTTTTATTAACTGACTGTGAAGCAATCATATTCTTACACTCCCAGACTTAACAGTCTATATTTAACTGGTCTTCAAAAGGACTGAGCTGATGACACAGAGCACTCCAATTTAATCAATTCCTCTGAGTGTCACTCACCACTCTTCCAGTCAGGATGGCAGAGCTTCAGGTCTCTACATGTGCGAGCAGGGTTTTTTTTGGATCCCTCGGGGCTGCGGATGTTCTCAATCTGGCTGTTGAGCGACTTAAGTGTGGCATCTACCTCAGCATCATGCTGACGAAGGTTTCCAGAGGCCTGGTCGGCTCTCATGTACCTAAGAGGATCTGGACCCTTGTCAGTTTGACCCAGACCAGCAAAGGCAGACATGTCAATGCCAGGGCCGGGGGGTCCAGGAAGTCCAGGGGGTCCGGGGTTTCCTGGAGGTCCCTAAAGAAGCAGAACCACGGGTTTTAGTCATTTATATCTGTCTATTGGATATCCTGCTCACTACTAGTGGATTATTCTTTCCTCCTCAGTCTGGTTAAATGTATCTCCCTCATTCCCAAAAATGTGAGTCTGAAATGGTCCCATCTGTTCTGCAGTCTGTTATCTCTTATGATTTCACTTTCCAGTTTGGGACACGCCAACATTGCAAAAAAGCTTATTTGACACCTACACAACAACAGTCATTTAATCTTAACTAAAATGCTTAATTCTGAATTGTTGCATTTATGAACTTATGAAGCGGCTCTGTTCTTCCCATTAAGAAATCTGAGATCATTCATGTATTACTAAATGTTTCAAAACTAAACATACAGCAGGACCAGTATCTCCTGAGCGTCCACGGGGTCCAGGAGGTCCGATGGGTCCTGCGAGACCATTTGAACCATCCTTTCCAGCAGGGCCAACAGGTCCAGGTGGTCCCTAAACACAAAAAGAGGTATGTATGGTTGCAACAGTCTATGGTTTATAGAGTAAAGCTTGGGACACTAGTACTTACTCTTTGTCCGGAGGGTCCAGAAGGTCCTGTAGCACCCTGGTCTCCAGCTTGACCCTAGAACAGATAACAGTAAATTTGTAAAATGGAAAAGATTTCATTATATACAGAGTAAAGCCAATATTTTTTGCTGCAGTGAAAGTGAGCCTTAAAAAAGAAGTGAGTATTCATAAAGGAGAGCCAATACACAGATCAGGACCATTTTTTGCAGCAGATGGTTACATTACATGTGTAAGATAACTATTATGTAGATTCTTTTCAATTTGGGTGCTGTCCCAAACACTTCTGACACTTACAGAACAAAGGTCTAGAATGAAAATCTGTATTCTTACTGGAGGTCCGGGCAGACCCTGAAGACCTGTGAAGCCTCTGTGTCCCTTCTGTCCTCTCTCTCCACCCTCTCCAGCCTCACCCTTGTCACCGCGGGGTCCTTGGGGTCCCTAAGGACAGGAAGTAAACAACAATATCAGAAAACATACAGTGAGTTTATGAATGTAATAGGATTATATTCAGAAAGGTTTCCGGAGCTGTGTCCTTAAAAATGGCAGACAGACCTTCAGGGCCTAATTTTACCTCAGCGATACATGCACCAAATCTCACTTTTGTGAACATCATAAATATTTTACTGTGCACTTGAGAGTGGATAAAGATACTTACAGGCATTCCTCTTGCTCCAGCGGGTCCTGAAGATCCAGCAGGTCCTTGTGGGCCCTAGAAATACAACAAAGTGAGATACTGCAGAACACAAGCACCTTGAGTACCAAGGAGAACAACAAAATGGTTACGTCTGAAACAAAAGAGACTTAATTAAAGGAGTCTAAATGAGAACAATTAGCACTTCAGCGGGTTATTTGGACAAAGACGGAACACATGAGACATCCTCTAGTCTTTTCCTAATCCAGCTATCTCAGATGTCTATTTTTGATATCATGATAAGGTAAGAGCTGCTTCAAATGTCTTGTGCTATGGAGCGTGTTTAGATATCTTCTGCAGGCAATACTTACAGCTTCTCCTCTGTCTCCCTGTTTGCCAGTGGGACCGACTGGACCCGATGCACCGGGGGCACCTGGAGCGCCAGGAGCACCAGTGGGGCCAGTATTACCACGCTCACCCTACAACACACACACAGTTTGTATGTAAGCTCAACAAAAGTCTGACAATGAGTACTGGATTTTTAAAACAATTTACTGCAGGGATCAAACATCTTATTTCTCACCTTAACTCCAGCTGCACCATCTCTGCCAGGAGGTCCATCAGATCCTGGGTTACCCTGTGAGATGAGAATAAGAACTGTTAACAGCAGCCAGATGTCCTTCTGAATACTGATGAGCTGTATAATGAAGCCTGTTGCACCGGCACACATAGAATAACAAGGAAACAAAATAGAATAGATCCATTTGACAAAAACAGCAGTGTATCTCAGTTAGCTTGGCTTTCAGACCACAATGACACTACTTTTATTCTTGAAAAACAAACGTCATGTAGCTGGCACATATGAATGAAAATAAACATGCAGCGGGGTTTTCTGACCTCTCTACCAGGCTCTCCTGCAGGACCAGTGAGTCCAGGTGGTCCAACAGGTCCAGGGGGTCCACGGTCTCCAGGACCACCAGATGCTCCCTGTTTTCCAGGCTCTCCCTAAGAACATACCCATAAATACTTTTACAATACAAATGGATACAACTAATTATGTTTCTGTAACTTTACACAATGGTGCTTCTAAATTAAATTAATTAAATGTCAAAAAGGATTTTATTATAATAACCCGCATCATGAATAGAGCTGTAGTTGTAGTTCAGTCTTAAATCCCCAGAGCTGCTTTTAGATCTGATTAAATAAACCACAAAATCCAATTTGTTTAAACACTTTACTTCTGGGGATAATATTGAAATGAAACTGTCTGAAGACTGAAGCGAGACTTCTTTAATGACTCCAGCACAGATCAATCAGCAAAGAAGCTTCGGTGGTAACATCCCTGGACTATGATCTGAAATCTCCTTTAAAGCTTCCAGTTAACAGACAACCCCGCACGAGTCTGTATCTGCATGGTTAACGACTCACCAATGAACTACACATGGATCTTAGAGTTTACATTGTCACTTTTTCTGTCTGCAAAGTGAAAGCAGAGGACATCAGAGGTGACTTTGCCCAGCCAGGTTTGGGAAGGTTTTATGTTTATTTTCTCCTTGGAGGTGAGAAATGTCAATCATACAATCATCCAAAACAAACCCCACAGTAAGGGACCTGGAACTGTCACAGAGCTCGGATTTACATTTTCCTTAAATATTGGACTAAACTGGAGCCAAAGGAGAGCAATTTATGATAGAGGCATGTATTCAGTTCTTCTCTGTTTTGTCCAGTTGCTTTCCTTTTACAATTTCTTCATTTATTTATTAGATCCTCTGCTCTCATGGCACATCCACCTCCCCAGTTAACCTTCTGCTATGTTAATCCGTCTCCTCGGCTTAAGAGGCTGTGATCTCAGGTCTGTGACAGGTTCACCATCTTGTCAAATCTTAGGAAAAACTGAAGAATATAGAGAAAGACTATATCTGAAAGATTGACGACTAGTGAAGCTGCAAAACCTGCACCAAACTAAGAGCAACACTGTTTGAAACATGGGGTGATTTTGGCACCAGAGTAGCTAGTGGCTGATTAATAATAAATGGTAAAGACATGCACACTGAGATGTCTCCTGTAGTGGACATGTCACTTGTCCAAAAGTGTGATATCTGAGCGGGGAAGTCTCTCTGTCATACTGTACATCAAATGAAATCCCTTCCCCGGGAGAAAAGCCCTGGCTCGTGTGAGATTCGGATTTGAATGTGATCCAATTAGGTCACAGCAGAATAACAGTCCAAAGGCTTTCGTGGGTTGTCTGCTTTTACTGTGACAAACTGTTAAAACATACTTTAATATATATGGATTAAAGCAGATTATTTTGTAAAACACCCCATTTGTTATTGTGTATAGGGATTTATCATAAAACAGTCAGTAATAAAGTTTGTGAATGTGCTTTGTATAAATTTGTTAAGTTTATTTATTGAAACTACTTTCGCTAAGTGTAAGAATGAAAATACTCACAGACGGTCCAGGCAGACCAGGGAAACCTCTCTCTCCACGCTGTCCAGGCAGACCGACAATACCACGCTGTCCGGCCAAACCTGCAGGACCAGAAGGACCAAGGGGACCCTGGAGGAGCCGAAAAGTAAAGGTTAATGTTGAACTATTACATATTACTTTACTATTTAAACTATTCATTGAGAATATCCAAACCAAATGAATGATAAACACAAGGGTGACTCTTGAAATATCATTAGTCACCAACAGAATAAACAACAGCACACTTACTCATTGTTCTTTGATGTCTCTGTTATTATTACACAGCAAAGTTGTTACTTTCATGTACTTTTTGGCAAGAGCTTTGATTTATATCTTAAGCATCACCTGAGTTTTTACAACTCTTAGCGACACATATCAACAGTGATTTTTGTCTGACTTGGCACTGGGCCACACTGACAGAATAATCTGTCATGTACATGCCCTGAAGTGGAAAAGTGGAAACCAAGCTCACATTGACTCACACAAAAGGCTTTGATGTGATGATTGTTCATATTTGTAATCTATAAGGTCGTTATCGTTCTGTTTGAGTATGCAATCAAATATGATGAACCTTTATCTTGATGGGGCATGTCATTTCTAATCTAAATGTGTATACAGTAAAGGTAAAACACTGCTGACATGACTTTAGCTCCACTATTATAGCCAGTGATGGACACTGATGGAGACTGTGTTCAGTTTTGGTCCATAATTACCAAAAGTGGCTCTAAGGTCTGACAGAACCAGAAAAAATCAATGGCGAAAACAAACAGATTTAATGTTTTTATGGCTTTATAGCACACGTCTGGGTTCATGAGGCTGTGGTCACCCTGCAGTTACTGCCTAACAAAAAGCACCTAAAGTGAAGTAAATGATGCACTACATTATATTACCTTTCTCCTACCATTACTAGTAACAGAAAATCAATATTGTAAGATGCCAGATGAATTTTAATTTACCATATTGCTATGTGCCTGCATGTGTAGGCGGTCTTAATCAGGTTAAAAAATGACCGGATTCTATATGGGTTTGGCCTGTTCCAACTAATATGAACAAATCTGGTCCATTTTCAAGAGAAATCTGTCACATAAACTGAGGGTCAAGCTGGAACTCTGAACAGAAAAGTCTTTGTGAATTGATCCAAAATATAATAAACTAGTCTTGACTGAAGTTATTTGAGGATGAGGACTGAAGCTCTGAGATGAAAAACTAAGAACAGACGGCAACCACAGATAAACTTAATCTGCTCAAACATCATGTATTTTGTTTCAAAGTTTGTAAGAAGTTGCCAGAATTATCATCAGACCCAGAAGCCCAGACAAAATAAAAGGTTCACAGTGATCAGTGGTTTGCAGATTTCTCCAAAACAACACGGTGTGATACTCACAGGAGGACCGTCTTCTCCAGCATCTCCCTTCTCTCCGGGAGTTCCGGCAGCACCACGGAGTCCAGCGTCTCCCTGTCTGCCAGGGGGTCCACCATCTCCTCTCACTCCTTTAGGTCCATCTTTACCAGGAGGGCCAGCGGGACCAGAAGGTCCAGGGTTACCCTAAGACAAAACGGCAAGAATATATAACAGAAACATTGGATTTTAACTAAACAAAACCTATATGCTGGCTCGTGGCTACAGTGTGGTTTAAGCATAGCAGTGGGACACCAAGACATTTACAGCATCCAAGAATCACACAATTTTAGAACAAGAGCACAAGACTTGCTGTTTGAATTTCAAGCAAATGTGTTAAAATGTCAATTACACCAGCTCCTACTGAGTCAGTAATGTGCCACAACAAGAAGGAACAGAGCTTTCCGCTGCAAATTAAAAACATTTCCATGTGATAATAATCTATGTGGTGTTTAAAAGCGGCCTTTGTCTCCTCCTTTTCTGTGTCTGCTCTTTGATCCTTAAACAAGAAATTAAGGTTGGTAGCCTTAAAGGTACAGTTGATGGGGTAAAGCTTACATTGGGACCAGGGGGTCCAACACGGCCTGCAGCTCCAGGGAAACCAGTGGCACCCTGAAATACAAAGAAAAGAGCTCATTTATGATCATTTATTCATTATATGTGTATGTGTTTGTGAAATCACTTTACAATTTGGAGGACTAAAACGTGACTTACAGGCGGTCCTTGAGCGCCACGTGCACCTTTAGGTCCAGAAACACCAGTGGGACCCTGGAGAAGAATGAATATAGATTTAATTTCTGAGATTTGTCAGAAATCGAGTGGAACACATCTTCAAAGCACTTCAACATCGAAACATTATCTTACACAATGACAAAGCAACGGAAACATTAAAGTGACCTAAAGTGATACTTACAGCAGGTCCAGGGGCACCGGATGGTCCTTGGGGTCCAGGGGCACCAGCGTCACCCTTCTGTCCAGATTCTCCCTGCTCTCCCTTGGTCCCAGGTTGACCATCAGAACCCTAAAAAAACACATTAAAACATAATATTACATAATGAAATATGTATTGGTTCTTCTTCAAAAACAGATATGTAGATGAAGCTATGCTCCACCTAAACTTTGTATGATGTTAATAAGTTTAATTTGAAACTAGTGTTATTCATCCTGGCATAAATTCAATAATTATTAATTAAGATATGAAAATCTATTTGAGGAAGAAGTAATAGACACAGACTGTTAATCTCTCTCCACTGAAATGAATAATGTAATGCAGAAACAAGGCCTGAGACATGATAAATGAGATTAATAGAGGTACAGAGAAGGTTTGTTACACTACATTACAGTCTGCATTCATCATTTACTCCAGGGTTTAGACTCCTACGTCTCTTCTGTGCAGTCTATTAACATTCAATAAGCATTACGCTGAAATAAAATGAGAGTGGAATGAGGTTTTTGGAATTAATGTGTGCTTTCAATGAGCAGTTTAATTATTTGACGATGTGCTTAATGTTTTTTTGGTTTTTAGTTGCACTGACAATTAAAAGTACAAACTGATTAAGAAAACTATACATCAGGCATAGACTACGTATATATTATTGACAGTGTCAGGTATTAAACAGAAAACAACTTGATCTCATTTGACCGCAGCTGCTGGAGAATGAATGAATGAATGAATGAATAATAAGCCAGTTAGTGGCTTTTAGAAGCTGTTACTTACAGGAGGTCCAGCAAATCCAGCAGGCCCAGGAGGTCCGGTCTCGCCTCTGTCACCCTGGAAGAGACCAAAACGGGTGAGCCTCTCAAACTCCCAATTCAAACAATATTTACTAAAAACATATTTTTAGTTT
The DNA here is from genome assembly GCA_024416835.2 of Perccottus glenii. Lineage (NCBI taxonomy): Eukaryota > Metazoa > Chordata > Actinopteri > Gobiiformes > Odontobutidae > Perccottus > Perccottus glenii. The sequence continues at coordinate 52,330,123 of CM044546.2, read as the reverse complement.
TTTTTTTGAAGAAATTGCTGGTACTTACAGGAGCACCACGGGTCCCAGGAGCTCCAGAAGGACCAGCCGGACCAGATTCACCCTGGAAGTTGAATACATTTGATGAGTGGATGATAGTAATAAAAATATTATTTGTGAGGCACATTTGTGTAGATGTAATAGATTCTGGCAAAATGTGTGTTCTCACAAGATTGTAGGATGTTTTAAAGCAGGTGCACTTTGTCTTTTATTTTCTCTGCTTTATGTCAAGAAACTATCAAAATGAAGTTTAAGGATGAATAATTCAGACACCATATTCAAAAAAGGTTCCATGGTGTTGCTTTATAAAAAAATAAATAAAATCAAAACAAATGTGAACTGGTCAGGAACCGGACTAAATAACTTCATTGTGTGTAAGAAAATCAGGAGATCTGTAACCAGTACAAAATACTATACCCACCTTCTCACCATTGGGACCAGAGGGACCAGAAGGACCAATGGGACCAGTCAGACCCTTTTAAAGAAGAAACAATCAGTCAGTCTTTCATTTATCTGAGCAAGTGTATTTAGTTAATGAACAACTAAATGGACCTAAAACGTGACTTACTCTTGCTCCGTCTTTACCAGCAGCACCTTCAGGTCCTTTCTCTCCTAAGTCACCCTATGGAAGTCCCATCAACACATGTCAGCCAGGCATTTAGTCATCAAGAATCAAATCAAAAAGAGCAGTTTTGACTCACTCGGTCTCCTTTGGGTCCAGGAATGCCAGCAGCTCCTCTCTCTCCGGGCATACCTTGCAGACCTGGGGGTCCCTGAGCTCCTGCTGTACCCGCTGGTCCAATAGCTCCCTATTTATAGAGAACAAATTAATGAAGTGTTTAAGTTAGCAATGTAGTACTACTGCCATGTTAGAACACACATTGTCCGGTCAAACAGTGGATATTTCTTTGTGTAAAGTTAGAGCATTACATCTCAATGGCATCATTGACTCTGTAGAGGACAATCTATGTCCTAAAAACATGCCCTAAACCAAGTGAAGAATGGTAAATTCCTGTTGTCTTCTTGAAATATTGGTAGGTAAAAAGATTTTTGGGTGTAATACATTTGTCTCCAATTTCTTTATAAACATAACAGGTCAATAATCCAAGTTTAAATACATTGTACATTTGTGTTTTTGTAGTTTTGGCACCCATCTTCTTTGTAGTCTTTGAAGAAAAAGTGTAATATATTTGTATATCCAGTGGCTGAACTTTGTTTTGCCAAATCAACATGTTTTTTTCCCCTATCACTGTCGCTCCCAAATTAAAAAGATTCTTGTTTGAATGTGGTGACCTTATATTTAACAGATGTAGACTTATCAGCTGTATTTTATGTTGCAACCTCTAGACATCAGAGACGCACTCCCACAAACTGCTCTGCTATCTCCCATCATTAAATGTCACAGCATCCTTTACACATCACTACATTACTACTGTATTCTATCACCAGCAACAAAGCCAAATTTATCTCTTGCTGCAAATCATCTCCCGACTCCGGTTCACCCTTCCCCAACCACTGACTTACCCTTCCTCCATCACCACCACCATCACACCCATGTCAGATCTATAATCCCCTCCCTCTATATCCGCTCCTGTCTGACCTTAAGGGGAAGAAAACCTATGAACGGGGATTAAAATCTCACCCAGATAACAAAGCTAAAGTGGGAATTTGCTGCTACTTTGAGGTCTTTCTCTGCCCACAGCGTGGCGGCAAATTACTCCAATGGCTAAAATTTGTTCATGGCTGATAAGCAGCTCACTGTGTAGTTTGGCTGAAGACATACTGAGTGGTCGCGTTTTAGCTCTGTAGGAGAAATATAAATTACCAGCAGGACTGCGCTCAAATAATTAAAAGAAATAAAAATGAGTTTGCCTGACTGAGTATATGTTGATGTGGTATGTAATGTTTCTTGTCAAATATCAGACTCCACAAGATGTTAATACACTTTTACAACTATTAAAGCTTATTAACACAACAAAGAGATAATAAACTTGTTTTCACGTTACTATTAGTTTTCACACACCATTTATTTTACTTTATACAGTATAAACTGTATAAACATTAGACCCTTTTACTTTCACTTTGCTCTTTCTTTGTGATGGAAAGTTGGTCTGAGACCGCTTTATTGCCCACAGCTTCCACCGAGTTCAATACAATGAACAAATCATAACTGTTTATTTAAAAAAGGGAGGGCTTTAAGTGTTGCTCTGTATTTTTTCATTACTTGTATGTTTTTCAAATTTTGTTGGTCCCTCCTGAATTATGATTGTATGTCTATTTGTTCCAAACCCTAGGAATCCAACTCAAACCTAAAGAGACCAGACTGATTCTTGGTATTGAACATTCTGTAAAAAACACTGTTCTTGAACATGCTGGTGGTCTCACCTTGGGTCCGTCAGTTCCAGGAGTTCCAGGCAGACCTCTTGGCCCCTGCAGACCCTGAGACCCAGCAGCTCCTCTCTCTCCAGGGAACCCACGCTCTCCCTGTGCAGCGATACAGAGAAAATCAGAGAATGTTGGAGAGCTACACACTAATGTGGTGAAATAAGGCATGCACTTACTCTGGGTCCAGTGGCACCGGCAACTCCACCCTCTCCAGGAACACCCTAAAACAACAAAAATACAGGATTACCAAAAAGATCATTATGCATGATTGTTATATGTGGCTAGGTTACGATTGAAACATTTGAAAACTTTAAAATGGAGGAACATAGATGAATCTTTCCCGGGTTGTAACAGCAGTTTAGTTCTGGTCTGATAGAGTTCAATCATTCTCCAAATTTCATTACTAGTTCCCTTTTGGCTATCCCACTAATTTTGAACATATTGCACATCTTTTGAATCAAAGCAGTACAAACCATGTCTCCGGGCTTGCCTCCCTCACCAGGGGGGCCAGGTGGTCCAGGCAGACCCTATGCAGAAAAGAGAAAGAAGCATGAAACCATATTTTAATATTAAATGAAGCAACCCTGGTGTAAATTATTACATTATGCAATGGTATATTTTTCTGTGGAGGCATATTGTGAGGATGTCTACCAAAAAAGCAGTTATGATGCAATTATTTCATGCAGGTGTTTATGCAAAATGTAAAACTCGGCAATTGTTCAAATTCTCCAAGGCTGTCATTTACATTTGACTAACTCACCTGGAATCCTGAGGGTCCGGGCTGTCCTATCTCTCCTCTTTCTCCAGCAGGGCCCTGCAATAATAATTCATCAAATTCAATGACCTTCCAAAATATATATATATAAAAACAGAAATGGAAATATACTTGGTAAATCTGTCTAAGCCTAATGTTAAATGTGACACTTCCAAATTAGTTCTGTGAGAGAAGATATTAGAGAATATCCAGACATTTATCGCAAGGACTTTTTTTTTTTTACCAGACAGACCTACAGTATTGTCAGGGCAGTCTGGAAAATGAAGATAGCGAGGGTTACTTTCGAGTGCAGAGGGAGAAAAGGGGGGAGATACTATCAGCATGGACGCTATATGGAATGGGATGAAGAGATTGGGATACGTACAGCAGGGCCAGGGGGTCCAGCAGCGCCAGTCTCTCCATCTTTGCCGGGCAGACCCTGAGGAGAGGAGGGTGATGTTATTAACCTGATAGACATCTGATAGCACTAGAAGGGTTTTAACATGCTTCTCATGTGGAAAGTTAACTGCAATAGAAAATAGTAGATCATCTGTGAGGCTCACTCGACAGATCTCATCAGAAACTTTCATTCATAATATGCATTCTGTAATTTCTGATAAATGCACACCAAACGTTTAACTGGATAAATACAGTAGGTGACAAATGTATAACTTACTCTTAGACCAGGTGCTCCACCCAGTCCTTTCTCTCCAGACTTGCCAGGCTCACCCTAAACACGAGAGAGACCAAAAGAATTGTTTGTTCCATTGCTGAAGCAGTGTGTGATGGGAAATGTGGAATAAAACTGTTCATCAAGTTTGAGTTCTCTTTTTGCCAAAGAATCGGACTTAATCTGAATTTTAATTTTTTGTAATGTACTCACAGTTGCTCCTTTGGGTCCAGGGAATCCCATAACACCAGGCTGTCCGCGGGCTCCCTGTGGGCCAGGAGGTCCAGGGCGACCGTCCTCACCGGCAGCTCCCTGATCAGCAAATAGTCAAATTAAAAAACTTTTCTGGACGGCTATAGAGACTATGTGTAGTATTTTTCTTTAATACTCCACCACTGCAGTCGAGGAAGCCCTGAGTCATAACATGCGGCACATGTGCTACTTAATGTTAATAACTCATAAGTTCATACACCCATTAGGAGTTAAAGGTGACACTGGGGCTGCACAACATCAGGAAACATGTCATTTGTGAAAGCTATGTTGACTAGGGCTTGAATAATATGAGCTGCAATATTTAAAATAGTAAAAGTTGAACTAATTTCTAACAAATAAAAAATATAAAGCTCAGGACAACTGGGGACAGCCACATATGTGGTTGGATGACAGCATCTCATTGGACGATTGTTTTGTGATGTGTGTGAGTGTGTGTCACATGAAGTACCAAAACATTATTGTGATTTAAACAGTTCTTTTCAAAACAGATATTAATGTAGCCCTAATTGATACGGCAACAGCAAATACTTTCTGTAAAAATAAAGTTTGGAATGTCTCGATTTTAAGAAGCTTAAACACACTTAAAATGTTCAAATAAAAAAGTGAGCTTTAAGTAAATATATATATATATTTTTTTTGTAGGACAACTAGAGAAATGTTCAGAGAATACAGAACTGCTGTTTAATTTGAAAAAAAGTCACTAAAAAATAAATAAAGTCCTATGGGGACAAAACACAAAGACCAAGAAGCAAACAATTTAGATATCAACAAAGCCCTAAGTCATAATCAGCCTGTCCATATGCCAGACACACACATTTTAATCTGTCATTAAACCACAATGTTTCAGTGAGATAAAGTCTCTGAAAAGCAACTCCATTACATACTTTGATTTTGTCAATGTTGTATGCGTAAGTGTTCAAATCAAAGTTAAATGAATGTTTATCTAAGTGACCTTGTGAAGCACTGCTAGTTCATCCAAATTCAGATGTTTCCAGTGCTCTACATACTCCACCAGCCTAAAAACATAAGGTCCACTTTGGGGTTAATAGTTATCATTAAAATCATGAAGCTGTCGAACAAATTCAGCCCCCTGGAGGCACTCAGACATGGCCTGCGCTATGAACTCATTTTGAATGTTGAAGAAATCCATTTAGGATGCTCTTACTATACAAAACCAGGACAAAGATGCATATCTGAAACTCAAATAGCACTCACGGTGAGCCTGGGTGATAACTGGGGGATTAATGTGCTGCAATTCAATTTAATGAACCACTTATGAGATATTATGTGGTGACAGCTTATATGGTAAGTCTTTTTAATAGTCGATTTGCTGGTTGAACGGCGTGTGACTGTTTTATTGATTAAACAAAACAATAACACTTACAGAGGGTCCGACTTTGCCTTGAGGACCAGCGTCACCGGGGCGTCCAGTGAGACCCTGTCAGAGAGAAAAGATGGGGATTCATCAGACACCTCCACAGAAACAGGCAGAAACCCGTAATCACACCTCTGTCTGGCCATATGTGCAACAAGTGATAATCCAACATGTGCCAATACAAAAGACGAAGACTAAAATATGTATGAATTGACAAATAAGGCATGACAGATGCAGTAACTCATCAGTTATTCATTTATTTCTCAATGAATATGTGTTAAAGTCTGTTGTAGTCTATCTATAGTCTAGATCTGAAAACATTATCTAAACATTATTAGTGTTTTTGTGTATTAGTTTTATTATGGGGTTGACAATCATTTCTAAAAAACAATATTCTATTTCTGCAAAATAACAATGCCGAAGATAAAGTGCAGCAGTGTCTTACTCTGGCTCCAGGCAGACCAGGTTCTCCAGGGCGTCCAGGGTCACCACCAGAACCCTTAGGGCCGCTGGCACCAGAGGGTCCACGCTCACCGGGGGCTCCCTGTTGTGAGAAGACAGTAGAAGAGGTGTTCTGTTAAAGGTCTGATGCAGTCACATTGACCCACAGAAAATGAGTTGATTAAACTCTGACAGATTCATTTTGAGACAAAATTCGATTCTGAGTGTGCGCAGTGTGGTGCACTTTAAGAGTAATTACTGTGCTGCCACCTTATGGTCACATGATGGACCTACATGTTATAACAAAGGATAGCAGACATCCCAACCTGAAAAAAGTCATTTCAGGGAGGTATCACGAAGCCCCCCCCCCAAAAAAAAAAAAAAAAAAAAAGAAGGAGGACAAGGATATGACCAAGGATTTCACCACAGAACATGACTTTACTTGTAAACTGAAATACAGCTGAATATATCAGAACAAGGAAGTAACTCTTTACATACACACCAAATTATGTTTGACACTTGTTTGAGACAGGGGTACACTTTCCTGTAGTCTGCCGTAAAATGTGTCTTATACTTTTTTTTTTTTGTTGGCACTCTCCCTCTGCCATTGTGCTCCTGTTTCTAGAGAGACATAACTGATTTATTTGGTTTGGGAGAAGAGATAAAAGCCCGTCCACACTGACAATTAATTGGTTGATTTGCGGAAACAGGCCAATCAGGATGCTTTCTGTCTTACAAGCGCTTCGCACACACGCACACTAGCACACAAACGCAAGGTCTCTCGCTCCCTCTCTGCCGTGGGCGCGAGACACGATTTGAAACACTCTCGCATGCGCGCTCTTGCTCGCTCGCTCTAGATTCCGGGAGATTTGAACTAATTTGCGGGCATCAGGGAGCCGCTATCAATTTGCGGGAGACTCCCGCAACTTCCGGGAGACTTGGGATGTCTGGGATATTGTACAACAGGAAAGACATTCTCTGCTTTATTTTGTTGTTGAAAAGGTCTGATTCTTAAAGAGCAACATTACAAAGTTCAAATATTTTATAGGACTACCACATGCCTCTTTACAAACAGTGCTCAATATGTAATTTTTTTTCTTCCTAAACTGCAGAGCAGAACTATGACTAATGCAAATTGTTATTTAATACAACTGCTCTTTAGCTGTTCTTCTTTTGACAATCTTTAAAACTAAACATGTGACATAGTGCTCACCTTGGGACCAGGGAGACCATCCTGTCCAGGGAAACCACGGTTACCAGGGGCTCCCTAGAAAAACACAAAGCAGAGTTGGATTTATTCAGCTGATACTAACCTTTGCCCAGGAGGTTATGTGATCACTGTTTTGAGGGTTTTGTTATTGCACCAATTTTCAAAAACTTGGTGGAACATCTATTGGGACTGACTCTTAATAATATTACAGGGAATAAATAGTAATAAAAGGGTACATCAAGAGATTTTCATGGCACTTACTCTCTCTCCTGGAGGTCCAAGTGGTCCAGCAGAACCAGGCTCACCTCGAGGTCCACGCTTGCCCTCTTCTCCTTGTGGGCCAAGAGGTCCCTGCAGACCAGCTGGTCCCTGAAACCCATAACAAACACTCAGTTTCTTGTACAATATTATTGGTCTTTACAATACTGAGCACTCCTGTGCAGTTGAATATCTAACAAATGGAGATGCATTGAGTAAAACAAAACTTACAAGTTCTCCTTTTGGACCTGCCTCTCCCTTGAAGCCGGCGATACCTGGGTCTCCCTAAACAATAACAGACAGGCAAAAGATGGAAAAAATGTAAAGAAGAGATAATTGGTTTTAATAATTTAGAACACCTTTTATCAACATGACCAAATGCACATATCTACCTATGTAAAATAAATGTATTTATTATTTATTCTGAACATACTGAGGTTCCTTTGGGTCCGAGAGGTCCAGTTGCTCCCTGAGGCCCAGGAGGTCCACGAGGTCCAGGGAAACCAGGAGCACCAGCGATACCAGGAGCACCCTACACAGAAATCTACACTCAAGAACTTTCTTTTTCACAGTAAGTTAATGTAACCTGTTATTATAGTCAGGACCTGACCCAGTTTATTTACAGGTCACTAGAAACAGTGAATCATCATTTGCACTTACAGCTGATCCTTTAGATCCAGGGATACCATCAGTACCAGGGTTGCCCTATAGAAAAAAGGAAACACAGAGCAAGTAAGTGCACTGCCTTTAATTCTACTTTGGATAAATGGATATATTTAATTCCTGGGAGCTTCATAGTGATGAAATTCAGGGGCTACTCACAGAAGCACCAGAAGGTCCAGGTGATCCGGGAGTGCCAGACTCTCCACGAGGTCCCTGGGCACCCTCAGGTCCACGAGCACCAGTGGGACCAGCTTCTCCCTGACCACAATGGAATGTGAAAATTATAAAAAGAGTAGCTGTAAAGAAAACATATTAATTCTATTTACACAAAACATGGCAACTTTAACACAACACATATGTATACAACAATAATACCAGATCTGACCTTTTTTATCAACATATCATTATTCAGTCACTGCCTAAAGTAAATTCATCAATAAACTGATTTCTCTTCGGGCATACTGTTCTTGTGTGTCAATTAAGGAAGAATGTGTTGAAATAGAAGCAAAGAGAAGTTGATACCATTCAGCTCCACATTATGTTAGGAGCCACATAAGGGTAAAATAAAGGGAATGTTACATACTCATATATGAGTATATTGTATTTGACAGGGGCTTATTTTAATGTCAAAAGCTGAATTCAATTTTGGACACAACTTGACTAATGACATGGAAATAGACCAAGGCTAGAATTGAAATCAGAGTTGCTTGTTTATGGTTAGTTTTGGATTCTTTTAACAGTTTCAAGGCTCTTTTTTGTTATCTAATTTTAAACCTAGATACATTTCATAAGCTCTCAGCTCTTTTTTTCGAAAGACTAGACACACATCCAAATAAAATGCGCTTAAGTGGAAAAGTAAACACACTAGTTTGCCAGTCCTTCAAGGGAATCATCAGACTTGAGTTAAGAAACTCCTTGTGTCATTCCTAAAAGAGTTCCTCAAGTACTTGACAGTACATGAAAGAAAGAAACAGTCCCTCAAGCACTCTGCATGTGTCTACCACGCAGTCGGTGTCAATCAAATACAGTAAAACAGTTAGTCCACATACTTCCAGATATGGATTATAACCTAGACCTTGAAACTTGTGATATGCTGAGTTTTTTATAAGATAGTGTCCATGGTCACTCACCTTTGAACCAGGAGAGCCGGGGAAGCCAGGAGCTCCAGAAGGACCAACAGGACCCTACAGAGAAGTCTTAGGTTACCAAAATGTGAAGAAACCACACACAGATGCTGTTTCATTCTAAACATCCAAAACAATACTTGGATAAAACTTGAAAGACACTCACTGGAGGGCCTGCTGGACCGGGCAGTCCATCATTTCCACGTGCACCCTGGAAATTAAAAATATATCTTTAAAAATATGAACAAATCATGCACTGTAGATAATATACATTGAGAGAAAACTAGGTTAGGCCAAAGTGAGGATAACTCTGTCTCTGTCGGTTTGAAGACAGGGCTGTACAAAGACATAACTTCTTTGACACATTTGGGAGCCACAGACTCTGCAGCTGAGACAGTCCTGACAGCATTTATTTATAGCAGCTGTCAATCATTCTTTTCTATATCCCTCAGTTGGCCAGAATCTACCAGAATGGAAATTATTAAAGTTTAAAAGTCAGGTTGAGGTGCAGAAGTTGAGGTTTTCATGATAATTTTAAAAGTAGACCTCCTCAGCTTTACTTGACATAAAAACATAAAGAAAAACACAATAATAAGAGAATAATTGTGAAAGAGGACACTCACAGCAACTCCACTGGATCCAGGACGTCCTCTCTCACCAGGCAGACCACGAGGACCCTGTGGTATTACAGAGAAAGAGACCATCACCATGAAGTCGTGATTGACACGGACATTTTAGCCAGTACAACATCAAGAAATCCCTCACCATTGGTCCAGGGGCCCCACTCTCTCCAGGAGCACCAGACTCTCCCTAAACAGAAATCAAAGAAAGGGAGGGAATGATAATATATACATTTACATTTACATTTATTCATTTAGCTGACGCTTTTATCCAAAGCGACTTACATTGTTCTAATGTAATTACCAGTGTTACAGTCACTGGAGGCAAGGTGGGTTAAGCGTCTTGCCCAAGGACACAACGACAGTATGAACTGTGGGGAGAGTGGGAATCGAACCGCCTACCTTCCGGTTGAAGGACGGCCGCTCTACCCACTGAGCTACTGCCGCCCCTGGCATGTGGTCAATGTTTAGGCAGAAGTTAAAGGTGACTGAAGGCTTGACCTAAGTCTTACCTTAGCACCAACTGCTCCAGTCTCTCCCTTTGTACCATCGAGACCTGGGTAACCCTAAAGATAGATGTTAAAAGAATAAAGTTAAGAAAACCTGATACAAAACAAGAAGTCTGGAAACGTATTATCAGACAAAATCTTACTCTGTGTCCTTTGATGCCGGGCAGACCAGGGGTTCCTGGGAATCCACGAGCTCCCTTTGATTTAACAGGAACAAAAATAAAGAATTTACCTATGACAAAATTTAATTGGCTAATTCTTAAGGTTTGTTTGTCTAAGCCCTCACCTGAGGTCCAGCAGGTCCACGCTCACCAGATTTACCAGGCTTTCCAGCTTCACCCTTAATCACAAATGAGATATATCATTTTAAATAATGTAATATATTTTATTAGATTACTTCTTCTTATGCTACTGTTCGTTGTTGCTAGTTTAGACAGTGCCCCTGACAGTGACACTATACAATGTCTGCTGCCACCGTGTGGTTAAATGTTGAAATAGCATGTTATCAGTAAAATTTGCAGAAGAACTAAAGCTGATGTTCATATTAAAGCAATGCTATGGCCAAAATATCTGAACTCATCTTAATAATGATCTAATCACATCATTATTCAACACAATTGAATGTAAGAAAATGATAAGTAAAAATCATATGTTGGTTAGCACAAAGTTAAAGTATTGTTTAATCACTGTTATATTAGCAAATAACTCTATAAGGTTAATAGCCAAAGCCGTTTTTTCCCCAGACAACAACAGCAGAGAAATAACAATCAACAGGTTTTGTTTGTTTTGTTATTTACACTAATGTCTTTTAGAAATTATATTGTACATGTACTTGTCCATGTACTTTTTAAAATTCCTCTTATCATCTGATAAAGTCCACAGTTAACCTGCCTGTTGTATAGTTCATTATTGTTTCAAGTTTTGGAGATTGTGGCAGTGACTTACGTCCTCTCCGGGTTTTCCAGAGGATCCAGGGGGGCCACGAGGACCCATGGGGCCCTATTTGAAAAGGGAAAAATCAAACAAGCTCAGGTGAGACACAGTTACAGTCAGTAACCAAAAGAGGGCAACACTGCACTGTTTTAAACGTCAGTCAGGGTAATTCCTAACATATGATGACTCCAGTCCTCTTTAAGACTAAAAGATTCACACAGGAGGCCAAATAGGAGATAAAATACACATGACTGCAATTATCAATTGAGCTGTGTAAGTGGATGTATGACAAAGCATGGAGCTGTCATTAATAATGCATTTACAACATGAATGGAAACGAGCTGGCAAAGCTGCCGCTCACATAAATCAGCTGTTTTATCTCGCAGATCTGAAACTCTGATACTCAACTTTGAACAGAAAATTGCTTTCTAAGGAGCAATAAAACAGAATTAGTACCCTTAAACAATATTTATGAACAGGGTTAATTAATTGTCAAACTGTAAATACTTCGATATATATTTTTGAGAGTCATTGAACAGAGCATTGTCTTATTTTGTCTGTCTTTTCCTCGCTCTTCTCACATTGTCTGTGGATTTCCCAAACACGACGCCCAAACCTTCAACTGTCAGCTTCGTTCTGGTGTGAAGCTTGAGTTTAATCTCACATAATGAATGTACTGGATGCACTTTAGAGGTGAGGGCAGATTAGCACAGCAGTGGGGAGCTCCTACAGTTTCTGCCCGCTGAGAGGACGGCATAGAGAAAGAGATGGAGGAGACGGCCGTGCCTAGTTCTGAAAGGGTCAGCAAGCACCAGAACTAATGGTGTTGAGAGTTAAATGAAGAGGAAAAAAGTAGGATTTTGAGTAGCTGCTATATGACTGATCGACAAACAGTGAATGGTCATTGAAAGAAGAAAAGAAATGTAACACGGTGTTAATCTGACAGTGTATGACTCAGAACTTAACCTAAAAGGAAGGAAAAAACTGTCCCAAAGTAAAAATATGGCTTGGAAAAGAGACATGATCAAAACCCACGATGCCATGGGGGTTAAGATGAGATGAAAAAAAGAAAAGAGTTTATATGAAGCCAGAGGGGAGATGGTTCCTAACAGAGGCTGCAGATGGAGTGTACACCATTAAAAGTCCACTAAAGGATACTCACAGATTGTCCGGGCTCTCCTGCCTCTCCTGGGTTGCCTTGGAAACCTTGTGGGCCCTAGGATGCAACAACCAAAATCAGAGTAAAACCATTGTATGTAAGCAGTGGCTTAAAAGAGACTGGTGATGTCACCTGTGCAGACTAGAGGTGGATTGTTATTAGATGGATTTTGTTGTCTATATTATTGTATGCTGGCAACTGGCAATTCATGGATTTGATTAAGTTGATGAATTATGAAACTGCATACTTCTCAATTTCAATGTCATATGAAAGGACAAAAACTATGTCCAAAGTAAAAATGGGACTCTTGAATTGCTGATCAGCTCAAGTTGAGGCAAGTCAGCTGGTACAGCCTTAAACCTAATAGCCTTCCTCTGGAGGCGGAGCGGCTGTAGGTGCAGGTAGAGCACAGGGGGCGGCCCCAGTAGGCTCCGTCAGAGGTAAATTGTCAGGTGTTCAACTGTGTGTCTGCCTTGTGGCACTGGAAAAAGCCCCCGCAGCCGGCAGCTGGGAGACGAATATAGTGTCTATGCCCACTTCCCCCGCACTCTTAAAAAAGGGGTGCTGTGTAAACATTTACCCCAGGAAGGCTATAGGACGCTGTTTCTTTTGGATGGCTCACCTCTCATTAAACAGTCATTGCTGTTATTAGAACCATTTCTTCTGAGAAACTGAAGTTTAGATTTGTCATTAGTTGTCTGTCCACAAAGCAATACTGACTCTAAAGTTGATAATAAGATATTGGTACATTACAGGCTTCATATTTCACTTCATGTTAATAGTTATTTACATAGACCTTTTTATATAATTTAGTCGGGGCTTTTAGAGAAAAAAGAGACAGGAATGACAAGATTTGAATCTGGGTTGCTTAATGGCCCATTTCTAATGCAAGATTTGTAAATACTTGAATGAGGAGTTTGTAAAGATGCAATATGTGGGTCTGTAGAGTCTATGTGCAGGATGTACTTACAGGCGATCCAGTGGGGCCAGGTGGTCCTCTGGGACCCATAGGGCCCTGAGAAATAGAAAAGAAACAAGAGATACACATTAGGTATTGCAGGTAATTATAAACATTTTAACAGCTTTTATATATATATATAAATCTAAAGAGCATAGTTATTTTCACACTTTTCTGCATAGTTTTGGAAGAGGAAAGTGGAGATCTTGTCCAGTTTCTGTCAGAACCTATAAAAATGATCACCTGCCTTACCCCAAAGCTAAATCTCAACAGCTCTGCCTGTCAAATCCATAAATCCTTCGGGATTCCATAGTGACATACAGACTTTCTGTTGCAGTCTATCTCTTTTATTTTTGTAAAAGTGCCAAAGTCTTGTCCTCTTTCCCTGCTGGTGAGTGTTTGGTAGTTCAAAGATCAGTGGGCATGCTGAACCTTAAAAAACCTGACCTCTGCGTGACTTCCTACACATACTTCCAACAACACATCTGCTACTGTTTGCCTTCAGGTGTCCTTTTGTACCTGTCGAAAATACAAGAGACCTTTTTGAACTACGGTCTCTGTTAGAGATTATTAATGTGCATTGTGACTTACTTCTGGCTGAAATCACACGTCAGAATTATTTTGACTTCCACTTTATGCATGACTGCTCACTAAGAGAAAATCACATTCTCAGGAGGTGATGAGCCGAATCCCTTTTACTCATTCACAGAAAAAGAGGCAATCAGTGTAAAATGATTAATGTAACTTGTTACCAAAATTCTTTCATAAAAAATACACAAATTACTTGTGGCATCTTTCCACTTGTGGCGTCTTTCCTCTAAGAAACATTCCTTGAAGTTTGACTGCTAGACTAAGTCATTTTTGTTTAAAAATCCTTGGATGGCAGCCAAAAATAAGAAAAAGCACACCACATAGCACAGAGGTCCTCAGATGTGCAAGAAAGTCTCCTTTCAGTGGATGTGGGGAGCCTCGCCACAGTGGGTCGAAACATATCAATGAGGTCTTATACCTGCACCGCCTAAACTTGTGTACATGGGGACATGTATATGTGTATTAATGAGTTTTCATACATATCAGTCAGAGGTTTGTTTGTCTGTTTTAGGTGGAGTTTCATGGTGGTTTTAGTTCTGTGGGGGCACTGATGCATATGTGAAAGGTGGGACAGTCTGTAGGAGCAAAAGCCACACTTACTGCTCTTGACTAGAGGATCTGATTAAATCCATTCACTCTGTCAACAGCTAAAACTTCTGTTGGACTGAGAACCTGGCTTTCTGTGGCTCCCCAAACAAAACTCCCAATGTGTTGCTTGATGCCGTGCAGCACTGTTTTGGCATCGACATATAATATAGAATGGCTTGTTCTGGTGTATAAATATGATCCTCTGTACTCCATTTGAAGGATTAATCTTTATACTTTGCTTTAAAATATTGTGAAAATATCCACAATAAGTTAAGAAGTAACAGCCTGGAGAATGTACCAAATGTGAAAAAAGCTCCAATAATTTTGTAAGACTAGATGGAGCTCTCTTCCTCGACCAGTGCAGCAGCAGTAACCCTCAGTCCTGTATATCTTACATTTCCCAAATAAAAAGACTTTGTTGTGTTTCACCAGAACAGGATTGTCTTCTCATCCTGGGTCTTTATAAATCCTGCTTGAGTATCTCTTCGGTTGTTGACAATCACTTTTTTCCATTATGTCACTGGTCCATTTGTCTTAAGTGCTCCTCCATAAACGCTCAGTCTAAAAAACATATTTCTGTATCCAGTGGTTTCTTTTCAGTGACACTTCTTCATGTGTCACTGCATTTAAAAAGTGTTGTAGCATCCCAGATCCAGGTTATGCAGCCAGCCCTGTAAAAGAATACAGTCGAGCGGGCCGGTCTCAGCAGCGCTCACCATTGGTCCTTGCATCACACCCATCTGTGCACCGCCAGACTTTTCATCAAATCCACCGGCCATTTGTGCAGCAAAGTTCTGGAAAGGTCATGAAAAGAGATTATTACACACTGTAGACAAAATAATCAAGAACATTTTGTGTGCATTTAATGGCTAAGCACAAAGTAGGGCTAATGACGTTAATCCAAAACACATTACAATCACAAACAGCTGATCCATGCCAGAGTTTGGGCTCGCTCCAGGTTATTTAACAAAGGCCTAATATGAAACAGGAGATTTGTGTGTTGGGTGTTGTTTGGTGATTTGGTGATTATCATAGAAGACAGAACACTGTCTTGATTGCCTGAAAGACCATCAACTTTAAAGAGCGTCAACTGCAGAGAATATTATGTGAAAACCAGGGCAGACACATGAGACAGGAGTTTTTATCTCAGTAACAAAGACTCTCCTTGTTCTCTTATCAAATTAGGTCTTTTTATGCCCTTCCTCCCCCAAGTCGAAGTCTTCCCCACTCCATGCCTTTCCATATCTTTGTTTAACATTATATCTTTTCAAATCCTCCCCCATTTACCATTTTTTCTGTACCTTCCAGTCAAATCCTTAGTGGTCGACCTGTGAGCTCAGCACACTCACACACATGTCATAGGATACTTACTCCACCAAGTCCAGGGGGGCCGTTAGGTCCAGGAGGTCCAGGGGGTCCAGGGTTTCCGGGGGTGCCAGGCTCACCATCTCTGCCGCGGGGGCCAGGGCTTCCCTATAATCAATAGATACCTTTAAATCAACTAAAATCTTGTAAGGGTAAATCATCTCTGTATTTATATTAACATTGTCAACACATATAGACGCAAACAGGTAATGGGTATAAATACATCAACTATTAAAATAGCAATAGCATAAAAATAGCAAAGACTTAAGTGATAGAATAGTTACCACTGCTGGAACTATTGTGTCACAGATTTCTAAAAATATTACATGGCTCATACGTCAGACCTTGACAGAAGACTAATGCACCCTTGAACTCGATCCAAAGAAACATAACCAAGTTGCTGATGGAAATGATCTGTCTCTTTGAAGGCATTAACAAAGCAAATGTGTGAATGTAATAAAGCACTGCTAACAGCACATTAATGCCACCTGCCACTGGGTGTAAACAGATATTTTTAAGCCAGAAAAATGCCTCGCTGATGATTTGTCAGTGCACATTAGCCTACTTGGCATACCTGTGTGCATGTAGTGACATATTACCCTCTAAGGGAACCCCGAACAAAGAATGTGCTGAACACCTAAAAGCTCTATGCTACAAAAAATAATCAACGCTCTTTGTTTTTGAATATGCATTAACCCATAGACTACACCATGTAAACTACTAGCCTGCAGCCATTATCACACCCAAGTCTTGTTCCATTAAAGCAGTGATCAAAGGCTCTTCTCAAACTGAGTAATAGAGAGCAGCAAGGTTTATATTAGGAGTCTCTAATGTTAAATCTCCCTTATATCGTTATACAACCAAGACACTTGCAGACCTCACAGCCAAATGGAAAAGACACATTATGACTCGTTAAAGTGAGGTTCAATCAAAGACTAGCCTTCCACATGTTACAGCAGATATATAAACCCTCAATGCATTCATACTCTTCTTCCTACGGGGACAGTTTTAAGAATCACAGTGACGTGTCCAACTGACCCTCTCTCCTTTGTCTCCTCTCGGTCCACGGAGTCCTTGCTCTCCTGGTGGGCCCTGGTCAAAAGGGAAGACAGAAATGTCAGTCAGTGTCCTCAGGTGATATTCCCACTGTTTGGAGAACTTCAGAAACAGCTGGAACCAACGTTTAAATGCTCTATATCAGTTCTATTTACTATTTCTATTTATACTTTGGACTATCTATCTCTGTGTACAGATAAAAAACCCAGAAGAAGCAAAGAAATGTGATTTGTATCTAAAAATACTAAAATATGATTGCTGAAAGCGGTGCATACCATTGGGCCGCTTGGTCCTCTTGGTCCTACAACCTGAGCCGTTCAAAAAGAGAAATAAAGAAAGTGTGAATGATGGTACAAGCAAAAGAACACATTTATTACATAATGTTAGAATATATATGGCTTTAATAAGACTAGTGCTCCTATATGATTCCTCTAAGCTTATTTTTACCAGGTGTATTTACATAAGGGAGCTTTTGATCTCTTTTGCAGAAAGGTGGAATACATTAGGGTTTCTCTCATCAGAGGAAACTTGTTAATTGCTAAACTCTTCAGGCAAAGGCATGGCAAGAAACATACAATAAACAAAGCCTTATTTCCTGCCATGCTCAGAGTGGTAAAGCATTTCCAGGTGCAGCTACAGTGGCTGCAGGAGGACCTTTAAAAAGAGAAATTATAAGCAGGTTGTATTGTGCTTGGCTGTCTTCCTGCCGAAACTGGGCTAAAGCCACTCTCTTCTCTCTCTTTCCTTTTATTATGTCTAGCAAGTGTGAAATTTTGAAAACTGTGAATAATTATTTTACACAATGCCGAAGGTACTGCAGTTTTTTAATAGAAGAGAAGGTGTTGTTTACAGTCTGTAAAGCGCTTTGAGGCAAGTGCTGTTGTGACATTGGGCTATACAGAAATAAAAATCTCATCTTGTCAGATACAGATATGGTGATATTTGTTAAAAGGCCATTTTACACTGGAAAAAGGCTCTTGTGGATGAAGACATTCAGCAGATATGTGCAAACGATTCTTTCATTTCATTTCAGTATGACAGTACTATGTAAGGAATTATTGCAGAAAATCCATGTGCTCTTCCACTCAATCGTCACATTAACAATAATAATATACTGAAAATCAATGTATCAAACAAAGGATGTTCTGAATGAAACTTCTTTTTGTCCATCCACAACTAAAACAAGTTTGAATACTTACA
Organism: Perccottus glenii; assembly: GCA_024416835.2. Lineage (NCBI taxonomy): Eukaryota > Metazoa > Chordata > Actinopteri > Gobiiformes > Odontobutidae > Perccottus > Perccottus glenii. The sequence goes on along the minus strand of CM044546.2, from coordinate 52,311,973 downwards.
TCAGTAATATCTCCGGGTTCTCCTTTCTGACCCTGAAGGAAAAATTCAACACCAACATTTAGGATGCATTTCAGATAAATAGCAACAATAAAAACTGTAATAGCTATTCCCGGGAGTATTATTAGCTCAGTATATGATGAAGGAAGTGACTATTATCCGACTGGCGCTGTCACATCAAAGTCTCATCTAAATCCATAAACTACCGGCCCCTTTGCAGCAGCTGATATAGGTCTAGGACAGAGGCTTAACTGCAGGTGCCTTTATTTCACAGACAGACAGCACACATGCACACATCACAGATCATGGTAAGATGTGAAGGTGACTCACCTTAGCACCAGGTACTCCTGTTTTATGGGAGAAAGAAAGAAATACCACGGTTAGCCATAAGAATACAAATAACAAACTATGTAGAGTATACCCTACTGCGTTGCCCTTGAGCACAGTCTCTTCCTGCTCACCTAGAGTAACTACACTTCAGTAAGTACTATGAAGCAAAGGTTTAGAAAGCAAAAGATGTTTAGCAGTATATGTGAACATCTCACAGAATATAAAAATGTCTTTGCATTTACTTGTCTCATTATAAGGTAAGTTATAGAGTCTTTTATTTTGCCTTATTTGGATTTTTTTTTTAAAGGTCGGGCTGTTATTTAAAATAAATTGAAAATTCCAGTGTGTTACCACTGAGATTTTGAACATAGGTTAATACCTGACTACAGTGATAATGTACCGAACATAACATAATATATCTATTTCTAAGTTAGCAACTGGACTGAATTTGACATATTTAGAGCAATAACAGGAAAAGTGTTAAAGCTCTGTTTAGGTAGAGCAGTTAATAACCTGAATGAATAATGAGCATTCTATGAAGCATTTATCGACAAGCATGCAGTGTAAACAAAGACACTTCTGATTTCAGTCATGCTCCTCAACCCTCTTTGTTGACATTTCCAAAGCGGCTCGACAGTGTTTACATACTGGGGCCCTTAAGCATCAGAAGTCTGTGACAGTTATAAATGCTCCAAATGGCTCCCTGAGAAAAAAAAATTCTTGAGAGGAAAGCTGCAGAAAATCAACAGAGAGGATATAGAGGAGAAATGTGAGGCCTTGTCTGCTGGTATTTCTTTAATGACTGCCACATGTTTTCATGATACTAAGAGTAGCAGCGAGTATTCAAATTCATGGGGCCAAGGTAAAGCCAGTTATGGAAAAGAACGTTGAGGTAGCATTGCACTGAAATCTCAGCAGAAGTGCCATTGTTGAGTTTTTCTCATCATTTGTTTGCTTTGGGGATAAAAAAAAATATGAGCTAGAGGTGCTGTACTGTTACTATCCACCAAAGCAAACATGATTGTACAGTAATTTATTTATGAGAGGTGTGAGATAAATAAATTACAACCAATGGATGGAGATGAATCAGTAGTGCAGACAGGGCAACACTCTCCAAACGGGATTTCAGGTTTGGCACAGCCTTTAAGGTCCTCGCAGAGTATTTCATCACACAGGACATTTCCGGTGTCGCACACACAGATGCGACACGGCTCCGGTTTCCACACATCCTTGTCGCTATAGCGCTGTCCACTCAGTATACAGCTCAAAGTGTCCTCAACTGTGTCAAGTCACACAGAGCCCAGGGAGGAAAGAAAGATTGTTATACGTCAGATAAGAAAATCCGTGCAATGTGTTACTTGGAGGCTACGTTCACACTGAAGAGAAGAGTGGCCCAGATCTGACTTTTTTTTTTTTTAATTGTGTATACTAAGATTAGAAATCTGATAGTATGAGAAAAAGGTAGACAGTAAACATAAAGATGGCTTTTGCAAATGAGCTGAATTATACATGTATATATATGTATTATTCATCATATATATATACATATATATATATATATATATATATATATATATATATATATATATATATATATATATTTATATATTTACAAATAGCCACACGAGAACTGTGTTTACTGCAGCCAGAGTCTGAGCCAATCAGAGCGCTGCACTTTAACCAAGACGGGTTAAAAATGTTGGTCTAAGTAACAGAGCAGTCATATGAATACTAGAATCTGATTTAGGACCACTCGGGGAAGTGGTCTGAATTGGATTGGTGACCTGGTTCAATTTGTAATTTCTTCAAACTAACATCAATATAATATTTGAGGGCAGTGTGAATGTAGCCAATACAATATTCAAATACAGCAATGTTTTTATATTTTCTTTGTGTAACAGTTAAAATAAGCCATTTAAACACAACACAAATGAAAGGTCTAAACTAAATTTATTTTTTACAAATGTATGCATACACAGCAACATGTTAGCAGGCCTACTCAATAACACTTCCATGAAGCACCTCCAAAGTCACCACCAGGAGGCAGTGTAACACCAGAGAATAGGAAAATCTGAACTCAGCTGAGACCTGCTGGAAACGTCCAATAATTTCACAGTAGCAGGAGACGTGTGCCTGAATTCCTCTAATAGTTAAATACAGGCTGTGTTTACATTGAGGGAGACACTCTCATTTTCTCCAAAGCACACAAGCAATGCATTCAGTAAAAAATAAAAAATAAAAAATAAAAATAATCCATATAATATAATAATATTAATTAATATAAAAAATAATCCATATAATATATATATATATATATATATATATATATATATATATATATATATATATATATATATATATATATATATATATATTAACCACAGTTTAGCAGAGTGGCATGTGCGAGATAGAGGGGCATTTCAATACAGGTACTGTACTTGGGTCTTGTGAAATACTCCACATTGACCTGGTGGTAATTAGCCATATTCCTGCTCATTTTCCGGTCTGGCAGTTTTCCTCAAAATCAACACAGGGCCAAACACTTGTTCAAAGAACCCCCTGGATCTGCGCTCAGGGGGGGAACGGGTTAGATGCACCAAAATAAAAGCCTCAGGGAGAGGACTAGGAGCGTGTACAGTAGCCATATTTACTTTTGAGCACTGCTTAAGTCTAGGTAAGCTAGAGTTTGCAGCAGCAATGAATGGGGTCTTTCTGGAGTGGGACAGAGTTGGCAATTCACAAACTATTGCCTTGAACAAACATAGGGCACACTTTAAACCTCATCTGGAAAGCCTTGGCTGTGTCAGATACCAGTACAAACGGGACAGAGAAAATCTTCCATACTGTGAGCCTCTGACATTTGGTTTTACAAGCCTTGATGCACTTTCAAGAGACTGCACCTGTCCCTACTCTGTTCCAAAATGAAATATCTTATATTCTTCAAATGGAAAATTCTGAACCACTGGGACAGTTACCCTATTATAAAAACTTTTCAGGCTTTGCTCATTTCTAAGATTCCTCTCAAGTAAGTTGGAAGTGACAAAGTTTCTTTGGGGTTTCTTGCTTACAATTTTAGTTTCTCCTTATTTGTAAACACTAATGACCAATTAAACTCTACCCTTTAAATATCATAATGGTCTATGTGTCCGAAAGTGGAGGACTAAAGTATGACCTCAGTGAGTCAGGCCCACTGAAGTTTGGCGAGGTCATAAACAGGCTACTTTACTCATTTCTAGAAGAAAAAATCTGTCTCCACTTAAAGAAATAAAGACTAGCATTATATCTTAAGGCCTGCTGTGTGAGAGAAAGCAACCTGAGACGTGGCTTTATGGACTGCTACTTCCAATTCTCCTCTGTCAACTTTTCTATTAATTCAGAAATTTCAAGACTTTCAAGACCATAACTCCCATTTTCTAAATTTCTCATCACCCTGGCTCTGTCTCAGTCTGGACTGACTGTCGCAACTTATGGGTAATCTTTTGAGCAGATGGAAACCCTGAAATCATATGGGGCGTTATTTCTGGCTCCAAATTACAGGCATACCTTCATTTTTTGTCTCTTGTGGGGGCTCAAATCAATAATCAGAACAAATAATGCCAACCTAATTTCAGGCAAAAACAAACCGTTACTCCACACTGACCAGACATTAATAGGACACTTAATTAAGTCCATTCAGATACTTTTAATGGCTAATGGTCCACCTCTTCACCTCAACAAGCGGGGATTCGCCTGGATGCCCTCTGACAGTAATGGAATGTGAGCATTTTTTCACCAAAAAGCCTTCAGCCTGACCACCTTTCACTATTTTGCCCCTTCCCCCTCTCACCCGACGTATCAAGTAAATCTGCAGTTTAAAGGAGAGCCTCTGAAGTCCCATAAAGCACCCACAGGTGTCTGACGCGCTCCTGAGAAGAGAACTTCTGTTGAGATAAGGCGAAAGTGATCCGAATTTACAATGCAAATGTTTCAATTCAGCGGAGATCCGTTCAAAACAACCAGAATAAAGTATCTTCCTAAAACTGATAAAAACTCAATATAAGAAGGGACTCAAACAGCTCCTTTTGGGGGCGTAAAAGTTCCACCTTCTTCCATGGATTTTACGCACGGCCAAGATTTGAATTGACTTAGCTCTCCCAAGTAGCAAGAACAAGAAAAACAATATGTATTATTCTCAGCCATTGACTGTAGAGCTAATATCAATCTCATCTGAGCCGTCTGCCAAAAGCCGGGACGGTCTGTGAACTCACCCTTAAAACTTCAAAGGCCAATATAAAGCTCGCCGCTCTTCAAAGAGCAGGTGCAAGATGAAACGAAGAATATAGTTTTCATTTAAACATAAAAAGAAAAAGAGCTTCACTTACGGTCGGCATCTTGACATCTCACAACGGCTAATAGACAGACTTGAGTTGCTATAAGTAGCAGTAAAGTCCTGGAATCCATATAGCTGAACATGTCTAAATATTAGACATTCAGGGCCCTTGAGGGAGAAAACGAGGGGAGCGTAGGCTTCTCTCAGGATTTTAGTGTGTGTCCTCAGTTACAAAAGCCGAACCATTCGAGTCAACCCTCAAACCCGGTGGAGAAGTCCAGCGGCAGGACCGTGACCTGCAGCACAAATTCAGCACCGAGCGCTTCAGGCCAGACGCTGTAGTTTTATGTTCCCGTTGCCTTTAATGAATCTTCGTATATTTCCAAGTGTCAGTCCGGCCCCTTACCCCCTGTCAAGCTGAAACCCGAGTCCCCTTTCCCTCCCATTCTGTCTCCCAGGTCCCATTATCCCCCGTCCCAGGCCACTCCTCCCTCCACGTGCTGTTACTTACTGAACCCACAAACTTTTTCGGATAAACTTTAGCGCCCGAACACTGATGCTTCCCGCGTCGTTCATCGAAAGCATAGATCTCACAATAGGTTTTCTTTCTATATTTTAGTTACATTTTGCGTGACAAGTGTGTGATAAATCGCAGTTTGACATTAATTATCAGTTTTCATGACAGACCTCAGACACACAGTGAAGGGAGTGGGCGTGTCCACCAGACAGCAGGCTGCAGGTGGTTAAATAAACAGCTGTTAACAGGTTTTCGAGGTTATGTGGGGACACATGACATTTCACATTCCCACCTAGGAAATTCATCAATACCAAAGAAGAAATATGACTTATTATTACCCTATAATATATAATATAATAATATAATATATTATTATATTATATATAGTATATAATATATATACCCACAGTTACATTACTTTAGTGTGTTGTAAGTCATTACTCATGACTCCCTGCTGAGGGAACAGGGGTACAAGGTCATGAGTTCAAACTCTGGTCGATCTCGGTCAACTCCGGTCTTTCTGTGAGGAGTCTGCATGTCCTCCACGTGTTACCATGGGTTCTCTCCAGGTACTCCAGCTTCCTCCCACCATCCAAACACATGCATGTACAGGTCAATTGGCAACTCTAAAGTGTCCCTATTGAATGAATGTGAGAGTAAACTCTGTCTCTAAATGTTAACCCTGCGATTAACTGGCCACTGTCCAGGGTGTACCCCGCCTAAAGCCCAAAGCTACTGGGATAGGCTCCAGTCACCAGTCATCCCCTAATGGGAATAAGTGGAAGAAAATGAATGGATGTTGAGGTCAACACTACTATGGTCTAAAGGACATTCCATCAAACATTTTAACATACTGTACATTAAATATGGTCCTGATATGATATGACCTTTTTACAGTTATCCAAAAGCCAAGACAGAGTAATGCAGCAAATCAATAGTTGTTCACCTCAGCTCTCACTTAATTGCTTTAGTCAGCAGACTTGTGTTGAATGGGTTCCATTAATAGAGAATATTTTGTCATAACCATGTGTTTAAACACAGTAAGACCATCACCACAGCAGCACTCCTCCTGCCACAATTAACTAACACAAAAATTATAATCCAACATATTTTACATTAACTTTGTAACTACAATGATATGTATTTTCAGTTGTGTTTTCACAGTCAGCTTCTCTTTGACACATGAACACGTGAAAAAGTATAAATCATTGAAGTAAGTTACTCTTAGGTCTTGTATCCTCCACCCCAGCTATATTTAAGTGGCCAGTGACCGGTTGGTTGTATCATTAATGCCATGTCCTGCACTTATGCTGTGCAGGTTTTGACCTGTGGGCTGTTACCTTTGACCTCACACACTTTATAGGCAACAGAAGCAGCTGGAGCCTCCTGAGTGAGCAATCTTCATTCTATTCTTTGCCACTAGGCCGTCTAAGGACAACTGCACTGTTCAGTGGGTCTGCTGAGAGATGATATATTTGTGAGTTTTTAAAGAGTCCAGGTTCAAGCGAAACCAAAAAAGGGTCACAAGAGGTTGACACGGTATTAATGTGACTATATGTAATAATTCTGCTTTGCTTCAATCGGAACAAAACATCAGAGGAGGGTTGAGAATAACAGTGTTCACAGTATGTAAACGATGTCATTGCGCTGTATTACAGAGATGAGAAATTGTAAAGATCAGTAGCTTCACATTGTAATCCATAAATAAAGTCAAACTAACAGAAAACAAAATCAATGTGATTTCTCACCCTGTTTAACAAATTGAGTTAACAAAGTTTAAGACAGCACGAATGGTTTGGTTTAAATTCTACTGAGCTGCTAAGTGGCATTAGATCAGCTTCCTTTGTCAAACTTTACCATGTATTTTCTAGAGCTCAAAACTACAGGTCTATGTTCTACTGCTAGTGTTTCTCAAAAAATACACACCAGTCATGTTTTTGGCCTTTTATAAGAGTTTTTATTTTGTGACCTTGTAGCTTGCTCATAAATGCTGCACAAGTCAGGGATCAAAGAGTTTGTATCTCAAACTACAAATTATCTATTCATAGGATGGAAGCCTGAAATTAGACGGCTGTTTATTTTGTTGTGAAGACTGGCGGTCGTTGTGCTTTTGTCAACTGAGAATATGTCAAACCAATACCTCTGTGCTGTATTGCATGAGATGTACACATACACTGGACTGGGCAATATTGCAATTGCGTGAATATTTTACCACACAGTCCATAAACAAACGATAAAACATGTCTGCTACTCTATCCTAGAGTCCAGAGTGATCAAATGTATGTGTCCAGCCTTGATGCAAAGTGTGAATGTACTAAATGGATCCAAAATGCATCCAAAAGTAGTTGTGAGAAAATAAATCTAAAGTTGTATATGTTCTGTCTCACATTAAAACATCTCCTACATCAGTGGCATTGTAAGTCAGCTCAAGTATGTTGGTTTTTATAAAAAGGATAATGTCAGTGAAGCAGCAGTGTCCACACAGAATACAGCATATGATCATCAATGAAACATTTTACATCAGTTACTGGTGATAAAACAGTAAACTGTAACGGTTGATTTATTGTAATAATAATGTAACACAACAGAACAGACTATTAGTATAATAATAATAATAATAATAATAATAATAATAATAATAAGAAGAAATTCTGTCAATATGATCAAGGTAGTAACATAGCTCAAAAAGTGCTGTTTTTTACCAACAAACAGGCGGGGTATTTTTAAATATGAAACAGGGGAGTCGACGAAATTAGGAGGACCCGTGTAAATCTCAGGTGTTTGTACAACAGTAGAGCTGTCCACATGTGTCCAGAGAGAAATAAGACAGATTGAAATGTGAAGTCTGAAGGGGGCCTTTGTTTTCTGTAATCTGGTTCTCTTTAACTATGCCTGGATGAACTTCTGTGTCCTTTGGCTGGATTTTGATTACTTCTTCAAAGGCTTTTCATGTTAAACTGACAGACATGTCCCCCTCCGACAGAGCAAAGGTCAGAGGTGACAGGTTTCCTTGGTGCTGGAGCCAAAATGAAAAGAAATGGTTCTGGCATTTTATGTATCAATTGTGTCTCATAAGGGCAAAAAAGTGACAGGAAAAAATAGAACAAGAAAAGTCCATCTTCTATCTGACAAATCTGTTACTCATTTATCCTTTTAGTGATCATCCTTTTCCCTAATAGTTAGGCAGTTTGTGAAAGATTTTCTTGATGTCATGACAAATTACAGTTGTGACAGTATATTCCTTTTTTTCAAAGAGACTAAAAATTATGGTAAGAATCTCAGTGAAAATACATTGTGTTAGGAATGAACTAGTGTGTCTGGAAAGATAATCAGAGCGTATGGGAAAAAGAGAAAAGACAGGAGAAGAAGGGGAGTAGAAAACAAGTGAGAGGTAAGTTGGGTGGGAAAGTTGGAAAGCAGGAGTGAGGGAGTGGTCAGAGGAGAGGGTGAAGCACTCACATGTTTGGGGACGGCACACATACACAGACTTTTAATGGGGCCATAGAAGTAATGCTATGACATCACAAATGAAAAAAAGAAATGTTAGATGGCGAGGGCTTGATTGACCTTTTGGCTCACTGGCCATTGTGGCTTTTGTTTTTAAAAGGTACGTTTTACACATTTTCACTATATGCCATAAATAAGTTGTTGATTTTTTTGGGATGTTGTGTACAATTAAAGCTGGCAATGTCTGTGTGGACATCAGGAGCTGTGGGATGTTGTGCTAAGGGGAGGGGCTGGACTCATCTGAGGGGGACTCTTTTAACAGCACATATTCTGGAAACAACGCAATTAAAGTATACAGTTGTCCTCAGAATTTGTAATTTTTGGGCCATTTTTTAGACAATATCAATGACAAAATAAAAACCTTTCTTTCTCTCATAGTTAGTGGTTGGATGAAGCCATCTATTGTCAAACAATTGTGTTTACTCTTTCAAAAGTTGACATACCCCAGTTCTTAATACTGTGTATTACCACCTTTAACATCAATGACACTTGAAGTCTTTTGTGGTAGTTGTGGATGAGGCTCTTTATTTTCTCAGATGGTAAAGCTGCCCATTCTTCTTGGCAAAAAGCCTCCAGTTCATGTAAATTCTTCTCCCCAGAGTGGCTCAGTGATATTGAGGTCAGGAGACTGAAGCCAGTCCGGAACCTTCACTTTATGCTGCTGTAGCCAATGACAGGTCGACTTGGCTTTTGGATTGTTTTCATGTTGGAGTACGTCCCATGCGCAGTTAAGGGCTGATGAGTGCAAATTTTCCTCCAGTATTTACTGATAACATGCTGCATTCATCTTTTCCTGTGCCTTTGTAGCTCACACATCCCCAAAACATCCACCTCCACACCACCTAACAAATCCAGTGGATAATGAAAGTGACCAAATTTACTTGCCAAAGGTAAAAATCCAGCTGCATTTTGTGATTTCATGGGTTTTAATGTAAAGCCCTGTAGCTGACGTATGGCCTTTAATAATAATGACAACTCCTCCTCTTAGCAGCAGGGGGAGTGGAGAGTTCAAGTGTACAGAACATACAAAGGTGTTAAAATTAGAAGGCTGCAGTAGTTAATGCATAAAATAAAACTTTTAATGGCTTTATGGAGCATCCACACTACTTCCAGAAATAAAAGAATGCTAAAACTGACACTTCCGAAAAGGCTTTACTTTGAAAACACCAGTATTGTGTAGTCTGCTTGTCAGGTACAGCATCCTTGACCAGTTTCAAAATATATACCAACTTTCACCTTATTATAATATTTGAGATCAGTGTTGTGGACGAATATGTAGAGAGTGTCTGGAGGTAGACTTAGGTTTGGTAGTGAACTCTTGGGTCAGTTCTTGGGTCAGAATCAAATACTTTTGATGGGCAAGAATTTGCAATTGACCCATAAAACAGTTTCTGCAAGTCAGTTTCATGTTTTTATTGGATACTGTGGAGGTATTCTCATTAGCTAACAAAAAGATAAGTACTTATTTCAAGTCTGTTAGAAGGCTAAAAATGGCATGCACTTTGCAAACACGCTCTGTGAAATAGCTCTGGAATTAGTTAGGGTGAATCTGGGTGTGTGGCCAACTCGCGTTACGGGATTATTCAGAGAAATGGCCCTGTGTCTAGTTTAGGGTCATCAACACATATGTTTGCACAAGTCAATGACTGTCCTGCACAAGGAGCTCACTATTTGCTACTAGCAGCCTTTGACACCAAAGTGTGAGACTGTGAGGCACTTTATAAAAAGGTTTTCAGAAAGACAAAAAAACAACATTCGATTAATTAGATTTAATATTAAGAATCACCTGTTGACTTTCATGATTTAATGTGGATGATTTGGAAAGACAGAAACAATTGGGAGCAAAATAGAAGAAAGCTTCAGAATGTGGCAGCATCTGTGGAAATCTCGTCAAGGAGTCGGGGGTGGGGAACGCTCTGAAATAGTCCAAATCTGTGGAAGAGCTCGGTTTCAGCGGAGCTGGCATGTGTTTTTGAGAGAAAGAGAGTGGGTTGACGGGGGGAGTGTTGATGAGGGAGAAGGTTGGGGAGGAGAAGAAGTGGAAACTTCATGAGCATTTGTGAACGCTGACGCACACATTATTGAACTGTTTCACATTTTTCAAAAAAGAAAGCATTTATAAAGGTATTTAAGAGTCAAATATTGTATATGAGATTTTAATATTTACACAGGCCTTAAAAGATTTCACCAAATCAAGCAGTGACCTGAATATGAGTCTACCTGACATTACCTTGTGTTTTGATATTGATGCAATTGTACCTTAGACAGTGATATAAAGACAAAGCTACTATTTGTTTTTTTCTAAACTCCAGTGGTTTCTTCTTTCTCCGTTTGTCCTTTTCTCTGAACGGGTCTGGTTTGTCCATCAGTCTGATCAGTCGTCCCACCTCTGGAGAAAGAGAGCAGAACTTTGTTTATTTTTTATTTTTTTGTCAAACAGTCTAATTTTTGATCATCACATATAGATCCAGTCTCTGAACACTTCCACAAGCATAACGCACAGTAAAATATGATACATAAATTGTTAATAATTCCTCATTTTTGCTTTGTTATATAAAGAGCACTTTCGTATAATATTTTTCCTTTGGTGTTTTAATCCACATTTGTACAGTTCTTCTGAATGAGTACTTGCAAGAGAAGGTGTCCAAGTTTCTAAGCAGTTTTCGGTACAGCTGGTGTTTCACTGAACTAAAAACTGACCACTGCCCCACATTTTGCCCTACTGTCTGCACAAAGCATTTATAGGACCTGGAAATGAAAGTTTGGCTGCAACCCTGGTCCAGATTCAGCAGTTTCACCTGATAGATTTAATTTCCCAAAGCTGGACTGCTACACCTTGATAGTAGGCAAATAATAGGACTGATCATGGTGTTAATACAAAGATAGGAAATTAACACAGTTGAGACATATTTTTCTTTCTATTTTTTTTTATACACTATTCTCTTACTGGGACAACAATAAAACGACTATCCACAATTATAACTGTAGCTTGTCTTAGCTTTATTTATATATATTTAAATATAAGGGCGCAGTGACTCAGTGGTAGAGCGACTGTCTCTCAACCGGAAGGTTGGTGGTTTGATTCCCGCTCTCCCCACAGTTCATACTGTAGTTGTGTCCTTGGGCAAGACATTTAACCCACCTTGCCTCCAGTGGTGTTCCAGCTGTGACACTAGTGAATAGAACCTTAATGTAAGTCGTTTTGAATGAAAGCGTCAGCTAAATGTAAATATATATATATTTTATATAGCATTTATTTTCCCAAGGGCTTTAGAGTCCATTATTCTGTCACTCCACAGTCACACACTGGTGGTGGAGCCGTGGCAGCTATCTTTGTGACTACAGCCCCACCAACCACCACCAAACATACTCACACATTCATACACCAGTGCTGTGTAACTGGAGGCAAGCTGGGTTAAGTGTCTTACCCAAGGACACAACAACAGTATGATTTGGTGGAGCGGGAATCGAACCACTAACCTTCTGGTTATAGGATGACTGCTCTATACCGCCTGAGCCACTCCATCTTCACTTGTAAATGCATTTACAGTGAATTTTAAGCACTACCCTTACTATTTGTGCTGCCTTAACGTTAACATTTGTGCCTTTTTGAGATATTTGAAGGGGAATCAGGTAACCTTTAGCCCAATAATATAAATTCTCTGAATCATTTTGAATGTTCTTAGACATGAGATTGGTACAATCATGTCTCACTGACACAGTACTCTCAGCTGGATAGAAACCTCCTGTAACTTTTCTGTCGTCGGGGACTCATCTGAAAAGATTAGTGAGTGAGGCACTCTACACACACTACACTTACAGTAATGTTCAAAATATTAGCAGTACAATGTGACTAACCAGGATAATCCAGGTTTTTAGTATGTTTTTTATTGATAAGTGGCAAACAAGTTACCAGTAGGTGCAGTAGATTCTCAGAAAACAAACAAGACCCAGCATTCATGATATGCACGCTCTTAAGGCTGTGCAATTGGGCAATTAGTTAAAAGGGGTGTGTTCAAAAAAATAGCAGTCTAACTCTTTGTTGCATTATAGTACCAGACATCAAAAAACCAAAGAAGAAGACGCTGCAGAGGGAAAAAGAGACAAACCACTTCTGTGGGATCTGCCATCTGGAAGTCATTCAAATCCTCTAAGAAAGTAATAAAGTAATAAAACTATGTAGTAACGTTAGCTGCCCATTTGTCCACATGAATGCTCCTTCTTTTGACTATTCTAAATGGATAAAAATATAATTTAAACTTACAAAGCTAAAGAAATAGTGCCTAAATTATTGTTTATACCAACAAAAATGTAAATACATTAAAGTAAAAAAAAATGTCTCCATTCAACATTCAAAAGAAAATTCTAATTTCGAAAAGCAGACTAACAAGGACCAGTTTAATGAATCACAAACAGGTCCTGCTTAAAATAGATCTCATAATGAATGGAAGGACAAGGTCTGAACACAGAGGCCTTATACTGTATTGTGGGGGCTTTGTGGTGGTACGTATGGAGCTCATTTCCTGCAGTACATCAGCTGAAGTCGGGCGGATGAATAGGCCTTTTTTCTGAGCTGAGTGGTGGTGTAGATGAAACCAGGTGGTGAAAAGTTGAAGATCTCCCCGGAGTGGCTCAAGTTGAAGGAGAAGCAGTTTTCTGTTGTCATTCGTACAGATCGAGGATCATGGTTTATTTTTGTTTGTCCTGTCCACATGGGGCATAGGTTTCTCTAAACACACCTTCACAGATTTGTCTAATCTCTTCTCAAAAACACCAGAACTACCCCAGAACTCACACATCACTACTTTTGAAGCGCTATACAATTGAATATGTTTTTTTTATAGTCCCTATATTTGGCTTTTCTTAAATTATACAACACATCAAATTAAATAGAGACCAGCAGGTCAAAGGTCAGTGGTTTAAAGTGCCATTCCACAGTAATGTTATTATTATATAATGCACATTTTAAAGGTATACTATGCAAAATTTATATGAAAAAATAAATAAATCCTCACAAAATGAAAATCAGTTTTATTTACACTTATGCCTCCCTAGAACTATATACATAGTTAATATTTGTACAACCTCTTTACTCTTTCTGTATCTCATCTTGTTTTTAATTTGTTTACATGCCAGTCAGCTTACACAGGAAAGGAAATTACAGCAAAACTATAGGACAGTGGCTAGAAGCTATTTACAAACCAAAATTAGCCTTAATTGACTTTTGCTCAGCATTAAACATAAAAAAAAGTTAACAAACATTACTCTTCATATATTGCCTTTAATAGGATCTATGTACAATACAATTAAACATTGAAAAAATGTGTTCACATGCATGACATTTTTATTGCAATAGTGCGATTGGTCAAGAGTTTGATTTTGTCTTAACTTCCACATTCAGGCAGGGACTGTGAAGACAGCAGCTGAAGTACCACGCCGATGTCAGCACTACGGTCGTCTCTCTTTCTTCTCATCTCAGGAGCTTCCACTCAACCAGGTTTGGTCCATTCACATGTTTTCTTTGTAAAAAACAACAGCTGCTGGAGTGGACTGACCGACTGTAGACCTCAAAAGTTTTCTAAACTCTTCAGCCCAGCAGCTAATGAGCAGGTCTGGGGTCAGGTAATTAGTCATTTATCTAAGCACCTTTTCCATTATAACCATGCTTAGATGGGTTATGATTGATGTTGTGTCAGCCTTATCTGTCCAATCAAAATAACAAAACATTTCAGCTTGAATTATTTCATCATTCAGCAGTCGCATACATCTCATAGTCTATAATTACATTCTCTTTTTAATGTCTGTGACTGCTGAGATTTTAACAATGAGAGAAATATCAAAGTAAGACCACTATCAAATAATTACTGAGCCGCTGAGGAAGTTGCATGTGGTAACACCTACATTTGGTAATAATTACACAGCCTTCAGTCAGATGAGTCGGTGTCGAGTTGCAGGGATCTCAAGGCACACAAACAGAACTGTACCCTCCTCCTGCCCACAGTCTATCCCACCCTCACACACCCGGACACTCACTTGTACTGTAAAGGCTCTTTCACTAAACATGATCTGACCATTGCCACCAATAATAAAAAACAACCAGAGGTCTCCCAGCCTCTGAAAGGAACAAGTATTTTTGTATATTTTGATAATATGTTCATGCACAAGACTACAGTAGGTCAGACAAGCGCCAATGATAGACTCTTGTTTTTAGTGGGGTAATAGTGGGGTTAAAACATGCCAGCGGGACAGATCATAGACATTCACCCAAAAACATGCCATTAAGTGAAAGAGTGCCTGTTTTTGACTGAATGTTACGTTTTAGAAACGTGTAGTCATTCATTTTCAATGGGATAGTGGTGAGTGAGGACAACTCTCTTTAGGGAGACATTCATGTGCAAACATTCAATTCAAAAATTCAAAACAGCAGGCTACAGATTACATAGAACACATAAAAGTGTAGTTTTTTTTGTAATAGAGACAGCATTATTCATAGGCTTGCTAAGACCTCTTAGGAGTACTGTATTTAAAACAGAGGTGTAAAGCCGGAAAATATAGACTACAATAAAAATAATATATATAAAGGTGAATTTACTGTGTTTTGAAGTCATGTGACAGAACATCTATATTGTTTAACTCTCTCCCTGAGCATGTGCTTTGAACCACAGACGTGCCTCATCAAATGTAGTCAAATGGAAATAAAATTGAGTTTCTTCACAGAAATATTCAAATAAACATGAAAGGTGTGTTTCAGTGCAATACAATTTGTTTAAAAGAAATATACAAATTGCACCCCAACAAAACATTTCTTAACCGTGGCAGGTACTGTAACTCTTCAAATAGTTGATTGTTTTTATTGTCAGATGTGTCGTGATGCATAATGGAGTTGCATAATCACAGACCAAATAGTGTCTACTGCTGTAAATGGAATGTTCCACTTATAACTGCACAGCTGCAGCTTCTTGCCAAAAACCATGAATCATGGGACAGACACACGTCCAGGAGGAAGAGAGGGAAGAAAAGAGGAAAGAGGTATGGAAGGTCACCAGGAAGACAGTGTGAGAAAAAGATGGATAAATAGTTTCTCTCCATTTGTGAAAAATAAAATCTTAACTCTAAAACACTTTGCCAGTTTTCAATGAATAAACAAAATAATCTTTTTAGAAAAGAAGGACAGGTATTTTCTTAAAAACAAAGACACATTGAAAGCTGCAGCTCTGGAAAGATGAACTGGTTCCCGCTGCCTCAAGCTGGGCTGAGTTTTACTGTAGAGAGAAAAGGGTAACCTCCAGTGTTAATGAAAAGCAGAAGTGAGCTGGGACATCGGCAGAAACAAAATTTCTTGCAATCAGTAAAGTCTCTGTATTCCCTGGATTTTTCTGAGATTTTCCTTCATAACACTCCAAGATCTTTGCAAAGCTTGAATTAGCATCTATCTGCAGGCCCATTATTTAGTCTATTTACTACGGTGCCATACTATTTAGGCTTTTATGGCTTTACTGTTGCCCTTTAACAGTGTTTCACCATAAATATTCCAGATTTTATAACAGTGTAGTGTGGTCAAACAAACAGTCTACTTTTGAGATCATGAGGTCTTTTTTCTGCTAAAATGGCTTCTATGAATATGAACAGGAATCATTTTATTAGTTTACTCTAGCTCCGATCGTTGAGTTTGTCAAAGAGACACTGTTTGCACTGAATCTGGCCCTTTAGTAAATTTTGTGACCGCATCTCTTTGGACGCTGACACTTACGCTCTCACCCCAGCTGAATCAATAAGAGCCTGTGCCGACACAATGGTGCACTCCTGACCCCCCCCCAACACACACATCCACGTGCACACTCGCTGTCATCCACGTGCACACTCGCACACACACAAACAGGTGCTTTGTCATACAGAAGGGCACTGACACTCAGAGGACACCAGACTCTTCCCAAATATGTGCATTCCTCACACCCAAATGAGATCCCTGGCTCCTGCCCTTTCGGACAAGGGGTCTTGTTTCTTGAGCGCAGTCACGCAGTTCTCTTGTACACTTGAACACACTTGTAATATGTTCCTGCAGAGAGGTGCTGACATCATGTTATCAACTGTGCTGTGATGATGGATATAGACGATGCTCAAAAAGGCAAATGATGAACATGGACTTAGCAATTATTTACTCAGTGTAAATAACGTTTACATTCTTAAACTTTCCAGCAGTAGATTTAGAGTGATGTATTTGTCCTAATATAAAATCACCTGTTACTACAGCATAACACAAAAGAAACATCTCTCCTACCGGGCATAATCCTGTTCACATGTTTGAGCACAACTTTGTGTAAATACTGCCACAAACTCTGGACAAAAAAGGGGAGACAACACAGGATTATGATTTACTTGAAAACTTATGTCTGTATGTGAATCAGTGTGTCTGAAGTGTTAAGTGTGCATGAAGTGTATGTGTGTTGTTGAAGCTGACATTTCTTAAAAGGCTGGATACACCGACGGCACATAACGGAGAAAACAAACAAACAGTCATCAGTCACATTTGTCTGGCATGCACTTGCCACTTCCCACTGCAAGCTGTGGCCATTTATTAATGATCTTGCACACCTGTGTGTTTCTCTTCCCATTCATTCATTCATTTTCTACCACTTAGTCCCGTTAGGGGTTGCGGGTGACTGGAGCCTATCCCAGCAGCTTTGGGCCTTAGGCGGGGTACACCCTGGACAGTGGCCAGTTAGTCGCTTGGCTGACATTTAGAGACAGACAGTGACAAAGAACCATTCACTCTCACATTCATTCACTAGGGACACTTTAGAGTTGCCAATTAACCTATACATGCATGTCTTTGGACGGTGGGAGGAAGCTGGAGTACCCGGAGAGAGAACCCACGGTAACTCCAAGCCTCTCCCATGGAACCTCTAAAATGGTCCTCGTGTAAGGGCGCCGCCATACGGTGATTTTACAGCGAAATACAGCGATATACCTCCGTCCACCAGAGGGCAGGCTCCAAAAGAGGAAATATAAGGAGAAACCCAATGGCGACTTTACAAGAGTAAAAATAATGTTTACATCCTGGTACAAAAGATGGTTCCGGTCTCTAGAGCTAAGTTTTTACTATGTGACAACTCTGTCAATATGTCTTTGACTCAAACCCTTCCATTTATATTTCACATTCAAGGTGCATGCAGTATGTAGTTTTGACACCACATTCTAAATCATACTGCGCTGCGAGCTACATTAGAATACGTAGAGCTGTCAAATCAGCGGCTGGAGATAAGGTACCAGTAACTTGAATATAACTTTTTGCCACATATCTGGCTTTGTATATTGTCTCAACATTTTCTTTAACAGTGTAAACACATCTGTACCCCCGCCTCCATCAGTGTCTGGGGTACATAACATGCAGTGATATACATGAGCCACTATATAGCAATAGTCAAAATGTGTTAGTGCCTAATCATAATCAGATTTGACCTCGTACTCATAGTCCGTAAAATACTGAAGGGGTCTCCTTTCTCTCTTTGGATAGTGTGTACTGTGGCTACTTTCACCTAAGTTGGTATGTGAATCACATGTCTCTGCCTTTGTTTCCTGTGGAATTGTTTTTATCATATCATTCATTCATTCATTCATTTTCTACCGCTTAGTCCCGTTAGGGGTCGCGGGTGATTGGAGCCTATCCCAGCAACTTTACCCTGGACAATGGCCAGTTAGTTGTAGGGCTGACATTTAGACATAGACAGTGACAAACAACCCTTCACTCTCACATTCATTCACTAGGGACACTTTAGAGTACCCAGAGAGAACCCACAGAAACACGTGGAGGACATGCAGACTCCTCACAGAAAGACCGGAGTCGGTCGAGAATGTCTGAGTCGGCCGGGTTTTAAACTCCCTGCGCCACAATTTATCATATCGGTTTTGATAATTTGGTTTCAGCTCTCTTCTGCTTCACAATGTGCTCATTCATTTCATTTGACAGTGTCACATTCATACTCTTTGTGATACATTTTACAAGCCTGTTTTTGAGTACTTTCCCTGTGTCTGGATAAAAGACAAAAGATGCAGGGCTGTTCTTGTCATAACCAACAAAAATCCCCTTTTCACAGCGTGCATTCAACTTTTTCTTACATTTATATGCATAGTATTCTGACCCAAATATTGTCATACTTGAAAAAGGCCAGGCTTCTTTCCAGTCAACATGTAAAATGGAGTCCGTCCCACACGTCTGTTGTAACATCTATTTTAAATAATAACAGCAGTCTGGACTGCAGATGTCCACAATGTTTTTGGTAATTTACTCTCAATTAACATTCATTTTGATTCATCTCCAGATTCTTTCAGCTGTCCCATTCTGATGGGGCAAATAAGGAGCTCATAAGGAGAAATAAGGAGCTTTCATGTCTGATGGCATTTTTACTGAGCACTCTGTTCCAATATCTGAGCTAATACATTTGATTTTACAATAAGGTGCACTTCTTTATGAACTTCTCTGTATCTGTATCTGGGGCGGCAGTAGCTCAGTGGGTAGAGCGGTCGTCTTTCAACTGGAAGGTAGGCGGTTCGATTCCCACTCTCCCCACAGTTCATACTGTCGTTGTGTCCTTGGGCAAGACACTTAACCCACCTTGCCTCCAGTGACTGTAACACTGGTAATGTAATGTAATGTAATGTAAGTCGCTTTGGATAAAAGCGTCTGCTAAAATGAATAAATGTAAATGTATCTTCAACAGTGTCAGTATCCTAGCGTTCAGTAAATATGGAACTAAAGAATAACTAAATAGAAAGGTCAGCCAGAAAGAAGCCATAACCATGAGTTTTTTCAACAGTAAAAGAAAAAACATTGCATAGCATTGACTTCATATATTGTTAAAATATTGATTAGTGTCTCACAGTCTTGTGTGAAATATGAGGAACACTCCTTGTCCCTAGAGCCTCTTCATTCTCCCTTTTGTATCTTGGACCCCAGAAAAATCTTCAGTTATTAGAGTTATTAGAGTATAGAAAAATATTAAAACAGCAAGTACTAATCTGTTTTTCAAAAAGTAATACCAGGGTGTTTGCCTCCGCTATAGCCCTCTGTCGCTCAGGTCACGGTGGGTGCTCTGGCCGACTCTGTAATCCGGCTGAAAGCAGGCCACATGGTCCTCTATCTTGTGAGGAGATCCCTCTGTGTGGCGGCTCATTCCTTCAGCTCCAGCATCTAATCCTCTGAAGAATGCTGAACTCTCAGACTTAGACTGACTGTGCAAAATGTGCATGTGGAGCTGGACATTGTGCTTTGGCCTTTGTGTTGACGTCTGTCTGGCATTTTTCTGCTTGTATGTGATGATCATCACCTATAGATTATACCCCTTTGTGGTTAAACTCAATTGAATAACTCCATGCTATGCTCTTAAATTGTACAGTGCATGCAATAAGGCATTTTTCACAGCAAAGCAGAAAAACAACATTGAAAGTATTGGCCTTTTAGAAAGAGTCTTACAGAATTATGTTTCTGAGTCACACGTGACGTTCTCTCAAATGAGCCAAACTGGACTGATTAATCCCAAAACTGAGAAAATGGGACAACTCTTAAACTGCACTGCAAACGTTCAAACATGAAGACTGAAGATTATTTATCTATTTGCATTAAATGTAGATACAATATAGTTTGTGTTTTTCATTTTCACACAGAGAACACAGCATTATGCTTATGTATTACACAATAAAGCTGCAGGAGGCAGAAACTAAGCCCTTCCTTGACCTGTATCACGACAAATGGATCATATGTTGGGGATGCTAAAAAGTTACTTCCTTTTGACACAATTGCAGTGTCATAAAAGTGTCTGAACGTGATTGGCTGCTACAACTGTCAGTCATCTGTCTGTATAGTCTGTCTCTCAAAGAACCTCTTATTGGCTGAACTAATCAAATTATTATTTTATTCTTAACAAGGAACATTTGACAACAGCTTCACGAGGCTAAATTATACATTGCAATTGTATTATTTATTAAATTATTAAATTAAATATAAACATACAACAAGCAAAAGGAGGAGGCCACACCATTGGACAGAATCAAACATCTGCCCCTTCTTTAATGTCTTCTTATATTTAACTGACACAAAACTGAACAAACTGCAGTTGTTAACATGATTTAACTACATCACCTAATTTACTCTGAGGCTGATTAAAAAGCATCTTTACCTAGTTTAGTTGATGTTCTTGACTCTGGAGGCTCTATTTAAACACAGGAGTCTGGCCTCTCACATTTAACATCCCCTTCATTCCTCCTCCTCCTCTGGTTCGTCTTTCCTCTCGCTTTGAAACCTCACAGTTTCATCAGTAGCCTATTTGATCGTGGCTGTTTTGGTTACAGGCCATGTGTTCTTTTTATTTTTATTTTTTTCAAATACGGGGCAAAAGTGTTGATAGTGGCTGCCGTCCAAAGCAGTGGACGAGTTAGCGGAGGTAAAAAAAGGTGTGTGCAATGAAAGCACAGGAGATGGAGGCACATGAGGGGGTGAGGGGGCAGAAGAAGGCCGTACAGTAGTCAGTGGTCTCCTTAGGTGAGTGGTTAGACTGGGCGCTCCCTCCCAAACGCCGACACAAAGGGGCTCTCTGTGGCCGACCTGAGGAATGCTGAAAGATGGCAGAACTTTGGGAAAGAGGAAGGAAGAGGGGGTTTGGGGAGAGTCTGATGGAGGGAAAGACACGACAAAGAGGATAGAAGAGAGTTTGGCTTAATATGCCATTGTGGGATTGGACTGGCTGCTAAAGATAGAGTATTCACCAGTAGGTCAAATATTGATATCGAACAGGGTTTTCATTGAGGCAGGCAACCAAATCTGGGCAGTACAGGCATTGAGGTCACATGCAGCCCTGTGGGTGTCCTGCTCCAGCTCTCCGGCAGTCATTGCATTGCATTTGTTTGTAAGGTGACGGACATGGATTACAAGTTAGACATAACCAAAAAAGTTGATTTTTAAAACCAGAAGAAGATCTGATCTTTGTCTAGACCACTTAAAAACGAATGCACTTTCAATTTTCTTTGGTCAAGATACTACTAGTATATCATCAATGTATATACGTCCTTTAAAATGCTATATAATACTGTCCTTACTTCATAGTGTATTAACTGTTTTATGTGTGCATGTATTTATGGATGTTTGTGTATGTTTTAATGTCTTAAGGCTGTGGTTCCTCTTTTTGTTAAAGCTGAAAAATAAATAAAAACTTTTAATATTGTTGCATATTGTAGAATTTAATCATGAACTCTATTTGGTTGAAGATCTCTATTTTGACTCAAGAATAACTTATTTAAAGGGTAATAAATTAAGAGGTCACCACACTGTCCCACCTTCAAGCCCATCAAAACTTATAATAATCAATCATGTTGTATGTGATATACCTCAAAACCATATGCATGGGGGGGATCCCGAGTAACAGTACATCCAAAGCTGTAAGGCACCAAGGAAACAAAACAAAAGAGCCCAATTTACATCTTAAATTACATTCTACATTTCTGAACTGTTTACTGCTAATGGCCTATACCTAAATATGCCTATAACAAACATAGCTCTCCCATAAAACCTTGCTCCATATGTTGAGATGAGCATTTGTTATTCCTAGACTCAGATTACAAAACGTATACGTTGCCCAGCTTGTGTTTAGTTACATTCAGGAAGAGAAATTGGGCAGGCAGCGTTTTTAGTTTTTAATTATTATATTATAAATTATTATATTACTATTATTATTATTATACAATCTATGGTTTTTAGGCACAAGGAAGTGGGAATCAGAAAGGTGGCAAAATTGAACAAGCCAAATATAATAATGCATAGTACTTACAGTATATAGCACTTTTCAAGATACCCAAAGACGCTTTACATATCCATTATTCATTCACTCCACAGTCAATCAAGCAGCTTATATGATTTTTATTGTTGAGCCATGAGGGTTAAAGAGTAGATAGGGCATCATAGTTGGCTAAGCTGCCCAGTGCACTTTAAAGGTGTTTTCAATAGTTTTCATAGAGTGTTTTTCAGTAGAAAAAATAATGTAATGTACATTGTACAATTATTGGAGACATGCCACACTATAATCATCTCACATAAAGTAGTATGGTCATTGGCCTTGTTGTAGGCCTATGCACAATTATCCCCTGACCTCTGTAATTAAACCCTTGTAGAAGGACTTGGTCAGAGCCTGGTGTATGATGGTTGTGTTACATAAGGAAAGAGCTGGTTAAGTGGCATTACACAGTAACATTCTATTAGCATGATGCTGGTGTTTGGGCTTCCTTTCAGTAACATTCTCAACAGTGCACCTGCATCTAACTAAGGAAAGACAGGGAACAGCTTACAGTTAGCTTACAGCAGTGCACCTGAAGTTTTCAGAGAACTTCATAAAACAAGACAGAAGAAAGTGAGATCTGACTAGACTTAAAAAAGGCATTTGGCACCATTAACCATAATGTATAATGTTCTTGCAAAATTTTCACAATTCAAGGTCTCTCTATTCCATAAACGGGTGTAAATCATATCTAGAACACCGGACACAAGCAGTATTTTTAAGTCTGATACAGTGCCTTGCCCCCTTAAACTTTGCAACCTTTTGCCACATTTCAGGCTTCAAACATAAAGATATGAAACTGTAATTTTTTGTGAAGAATCAACAACAAGTGGGACACAATCATGAAGTGGAACGAAATTTATTGGATATTTCAAACTTTTTTTACAAATAAAAAACTGAAAAATTGGGCGTGCAAAATTATTCAGCCCTTAACTTAATACTTTGTAGCGCCACCTTTTGCTGCGATTACAGCTGTAAGTCGCTTGGGGTATGTCTCTATCAGTTTTGCAAAACAGCTCGAGCTCAGTGAGGTTGGATAGAGAGCATTTGTGAACAGTTTTCAGTTCTTTCCACAGATTCTCGATTGGATTCAGGTCTGGACTTTGACTTGGCCATTCTAACACCTGGATATGTTGATTTGTGAACCATTCCATTGTAGATTGTGCTTTATGTTTTGGATCATTGTCTTGTTGGAAGACAAATCTCCGTCCCAGTCTCAGGTCTTTTGCAGGCTCCATCAGGTTTTCTTTCAGAATGACCAGACCAGAGCTCCTTCTTCCACATGTTTGGTGTGTCTCACAGGTGGCTTGTGGCAAACTTTAAACTACACTTTTTATGGATATCTTTAAGAAAAGGCTTTCTTCTTGCCACTCTTCCATAAAGGCCAGATTTGTGCAGTATACGACTGATTGTTGTCCTATGGACAGAGTCTCCCACCTCAGCTGTAGATCTCTGCAGTTCATCCAGAGTGATCATGGGCCTCTTGGCTGCATCTCTGATCAGTCTTCTCCTTGTATGAGCTGAAAGTTTAGAGGGACGGCCAGGTCTTGGTAGATATGCAGTGGTCTGATACTCCTTCCATTTCAATATTATCGCTTGCACAGTGCTCCTTGGGATGTTTGGATCATTCAGAGATCCTCACTGAACTTCTGGAGAGAGTTTGCTGCACTGAAAGTAAAGGAGCTGAATAATTTTGCACTAATTTTTCAGTTTTTTATTTGTTAAAAAAGTTTGAAATATCCAATAAATTTCGTTCCACTTCATGATTGTGTCCCACTTGTTGTTGATTCTTAACAAAAAATTACAGTTTCATATCTTTATGTTTGAAGCCTGAAATGTGGCAAAAGGTCGCAAAGTTCAAGGGGGCAGAATACTTTCGCAAGGCACTGTATGTTGTGTACCAAATGTTTTTTTGGCTCTTGCGGGCAGTTGCCCAGGAACAACAGTTCAAAAAAGCTTTAAAGCTAATACTTGCACTTTTACAGAAACGTTTAATAATGTGTAATATCCTTGATCAAATACTAATAATATAACTAACTTTAAATAAATCTTTCCTCTAATGAGATAGATGAGTTAGCAGTGCTGTGCGCTGTCAAGCACCGTAGATAACTCCGCTAACTCAGCTATTATTATTATCATCACTGATTAGCCTTGATTATGATGGACTGTTATTGCGTCATTTCAGGGGTGAACGAAAACACAGATGCTGCTAGAGCTTTTTTTTTTTTAATTGAACGGGAATGTAAAGTGACTTTCTCACAAGAGACTTGAGTTTGTCTCCATCCATCCGTTAATCCATCCATCTTCTTCCGCTTATGCAAGTCTAAGCAGAGACGCCTAGATTTTGCTCTGCCCAGACACTTTCTAGAGCTCTTCTGAGGAAATGATATCAGCTGCCTCAGGAGTCCCACGAGCAAACATCGATAGGACTCCTTCTTCAGCTTGACAGCATCCCTTGTTCTGGTGTCCACCACCGGGTTCGGGGGTTGTCGCCACAACAGGCACTGGAGACCTTACGGCCACAGCTCCGAGCGGCCCCATTGACAGGTGTAAAGGGGCACTGGTGGACACCCTTATGGTTGAACATGGTGTTTGTTATGGACAAACTTTGACTAGCATAGAAGTCCAATAACAGAACACTTCTCGGGTTCAGATTGGGGGGCCGTTCCTCCCAATCACGCCCCTCCAGGTGTCACTGACGCTGCCCGCGTGGGCACTAAGGTCTCCTAGTAGAACGATGGAGTCCCCGGAATTGGGTCTCCCAATCCACAATGCACCAGCCCTTTATGGTCCCTCCTGCAGGTGGTGTGCCCACGGGAGGTCGGCCCCACGTTGCTCCTTCGGAGCTGAACCTGGCCGGGCCCCGTGGGGTAAGACCACAGGTCCCCACCAGGCTCTTGCATTTGGCTCCAGAGTGGATTTCAACTTTTACATAAGGGGTTCTTGTCTGACCTATCACCTAGGACTTGTTTGCCTTGGGAGACCCTACCAGGGGCATACAGCCCCTTCAACATAGCTCCTAGGATCATTCTAGCATTTAAACCCCTCCACCACAATAAGGTAGCGGTTCAAGGTGGTTAAGATTAAGAGTAGCCTGCTATGCCATAGCTGAGGTAAAGATAGGGCAGTCACTATAGCTAAAATGATTTATATTGCATTTTGCATAAAAATGAGAAAGGGCGTAGCTGATAAGAAACGTCCACTACTAAAATCTAGTCACACCATCTGAGAAAATAAAACCATGGGTCATTAATCAGGGCTGAGAAAAGCAGGTCACTGGACCAATAGTGAGTTAATGTAGAATAAAATGGGTCAGTTTTCCAGTGTGTCAGGTAAAAGCTTCATGAGACATTACAGATTTAAATGCAAAGAAAACCAAAATCCTCTTGTCCTTTTTCATAAAGTCTCTGAATATTAACCGTGGGGGACTGTGACGTCTGGAATGAGTTTGAGTAATATATTTTGGTTTTGAATAAACATTGTGAGAAAGTAAAAGAGTATCTCATCTCCACATGAGGAAAGTCTCTTTTACACTGGGTGCTCATACTAGGATCATGCATTTTTAGGCTACCTATAAAACTAATTTCAAATTTATGGGGCCTTCTTCTAATGATCCACTCTACCTTCTCCTGGTGGTGATTCAAGTTTGGTTTTAAGAGTTGAATTTAAAATGAGCTCCTTTAATGATCAGTTAAAAGTTCCTGTGTGGAAGAAATGCATGTCAACCTTGTCTGCTAAAAAGCAGAAATCCTCTAAGCAGCTTAGAGTGCACCATTAAACAAAGAGAATCACAAATTGCCAAACAACCCGTTTGTATCCACAGTGTTGGTGTTGGCATTGCCGCCTGTTTAACAGACTTATTCCACAGCAATGGACTTACTCACACAAAAGGGGGATTAAAGTTCTTTGTGGTCTACAGTGTTTAGTTTTTGTTCTTGTCAAATAAATGCAACTCAGTGATCTGTAAATTTAACAAATTATGGCATGCTATCCCTAAATGGTCCTTCACATCAGACTATATCCGGTGCATGAGTTCCTGTACATTTCGGACCCCCACATTGGACTGGGTCGCTAGATCAGGGAGCTTTAATCGGCTGTTGGCAGATTCAGCACATAAATTTAGAGCTGAGTTCAATGGCTGCTCTGTTCACCTGGTAATAAGGCATTTACTAAATCTGTTTCAAGAGAGAGGAAGAGCAACAGGAGATCAGGGCAGCATGTATATAAGCATGCAAGTATGCACTACTGTTGCGTATTGTTAATTTAAAAGCCATATAACACAGCATTCGAGTTCAGCATGGGCAATGGTTAAAGCAGGCACCAGGTCATAGGGATTAAATATGATATGTCTTAAAGAAGATTTCAGCTCCGCCTCTGAGCTGTGTTTTGAGACTTTCAAATTCCAGTCAGTGACAGAAGTGTGGGCGATTCTTTTGACATTCACTTTTTCCATAAATGTATGTAGATTGCATTTCCGTCATCATATTACATCATAGTATTGTAGAGTTTGTTTTGATGTGTGTTTATATAATGTTGTCAGATGAAAATTTGTGCAGACAGGTATGCAGAAACAATGTTATTTGCTTCCAGCATTTTTCATTGCAACACTAGACTTCCTACACTGTATAAGCTGCATGTTTATAATGTTTATTAGTCCCATAATGGGGAAATTGCGTTTGCTAAAAATCTGTGTTGTTGGAAGTAAGTGGTAGTTAATACATGCTTCAACATGCTCTAGAAATATTATCCAACTGCAGGTTTAAGTAAGACCAGAAAATCAAATTCCTGCTGTAGAACTGTCTATTTCTTTTCTTTTTTTTAGTGAGCTGGGATTTCAGATTTTAAAAAGTCCCACTGTTGAAACTGTTTCCACAGGTAAACTCACTCTTATGAATGGTGAAATGTGGCCTGCCAAAGATGCTATGTTTGTCCAAACAGACGAGTTCAGTACAGCAAATGTTTGGTGAGTGCCTCTTTTCCAGCTGGGGAAAATAAACCTTCTTTGGCTGCTATTATATGATTTTTTTCTTTTGCTTGAATGTTTTTAGCATAAATGTGTTTTCAAAGTAACTACAACTTAAATATTTCAAATCAATAGTTTTGGATCTACCAGAGTTTAGGGAAAGCTTCTAAAAATAAAACTGAACTTGTGTCATTTTTAATAATGCTTAGCTAAATTTAAACCGTATTCACATCAAAATGATACATGTTTAATCTTTATATTATGGTTATAATTGGCATAACTTTTCATAAATTATATATACATCATTCCTGGTAAAAGGAATTTACTTTCCAACCTTGCTGACATTTTTCTAGCATGTTCCACAGAGTAGCCTCTATACATGCAGCCCGTGGGATGCTTTGGTCAATCCAGGTCGGTAAAAGTGTGGAGTGTTAAGTCTTCACCTTCTACAGACAGTGACAGCTTTTTACACAGCAGAGAACAGACCAGTGTCAAGACTGAGCCAGACAAGGTCCTGATTATTCCTGGAGTAGGTCTAGAATGACTGAAATGACTCTTTTCCTTGATGTTAGAGGATATTTACAGTGCACTTAAACTCTAAAATGTATGCATTATGTGAATACACCAACGCTGTCAGCAATGAAGTTATGCCATTTTACATTTCCAGTATTTCCCAGAATGCACACAAATATACTTATACAGTATTGTTCAAAGTAATAGCAGTACAATGTGACTAACCAGAATAATTCAGGTTTTTAGTATGTTTTTTATTGCTAAGTGGCAAACAAGTGATAGGCCACAGACAGTTTGTGAGACGACCCCCAAACTCTGAATTGAAGCCACAGTACACAGTGAAGACAGTGAAGACAGTGAAGCAAGCATCATGATATGGGCATGTTTCTCCTACTATGGTGTTGGGCCTATTTATCGCATACCAGGGATCATGGATCAGTTTGCATTTGTCAAAATACTTGAAGAGGTCATGTTGCCTTATGCTGAAGAGGACATGCCCTTGAAATGATTGTTTCAACAAGACAATGACCTCAAACACACGAGTAAACAAGCAAAGTCCTGTTCCAAACCAACAAAATTAATGTTATGGAGTGGCCAGCCCAATCCCAGGACCTTAATCCAATCGAGAAGCTGTTTCTGAAGCAAAACCAAGAAATGTAAATGAATTGTGGAATGTTGTTAAAGAATCATGGAGTGGAATAACAGCTGAGAGCTGCCACAAGTTGGTGCCACACAGATGTGAAGCAGTATTAAAAAAAATGTGGTCATATAACTAAACATTAGTTTAGTGATTCACAGGATTGCTAAATCCTAGAAACAAAAACGTTTGTACAAAATAGTTTTGAGTTTGTACAGTCAACGACAGACACTGCTATTTTTTTAAACACACCCCTTTCAACTAATTGCCCAAAGATAGCCTTAAAAGTGTGCATATCATGAATGCTCGGTCTTGTTTATTTTCTGAGAATCTACTGCATCTACTGGTAACTTGTTTGCCACTTAGCAATAAAAAATATACTAAAAACCTGGATTATTCTGGTTAGTCACATTGTACTGCTATTATTTTGAATAATACTGTATCTACATGTGACATTTAACATATAAACTTTAAACTAAGTTTATTTTTGAGACTAGTTTGAATTAGTTTTGTCATTAACAGACCAAGTTGATTCTTATGGAGTGCTCAGCATTTAGAGAGGGATGTTTTTTTTTTATTAAGAAAAGATAAGAAAAGAAAAGACGCTTAAAGTGTTAAACCTGTTCCAGTCCAAGATAAGACCAAGACCATTGCAAAGCATTTTTAGAACCAAGACGGGTTGCCAGTAGTATAACGCTAGACTCCACAAATGTTGCATAGATTTACATTTTATATGAAAAAGAAGTGCTTTTGCATTTTTATTGTGAATACATTTACATGCTAACAGTAAAATAAACTAAAAAAGCACAATTATGCTTGATTGCAGTTGTCTCAATCACACTGCATTACTCTAGAAAAGACATCACCTTTGCTCCCTTATCCTGACCCCCCAGTGAGCCTATCTATGAGATCTGACTGGTTTCCTGCGTAAGAACTTTCTACAGTTGGTCCAAAATCAACAGATATAATAAACTGTTTATGCAAAGAGGCAACAGATGAAGGAGAACTGGTTTCCTCTCCCAGTCCCCTATCTGCTCTGAACAGAAACAAGTGTGTTGTTGTTTGGTCTGAGACACTGAGCTGTGGTGGTATCACTCTCACAGGACGCTTGATTAACATTTCGATATGACCCAAGCCCTTTTAAGGTGTTGAACTGAGAAAAGGCAAAAGTCATTTTCTAATCACTGACAAGGGACAATAACACAACCAGAGACTCCCGAGAATGCTCAATATTTCTAATTGGTCTGACATTTGTATGCATTTGGATATAAGTAAATTTAATGGAGTAGTTTGCAATTTTATACAGAATAATTCTATTTGCAATAAAAAGCTATTTAAAGTTGAGAAGTAACATACATCTCAAACGTTTCTTTCTGTCATGGTCCTATATAGCATCCAGTCTCACTCAAGAAAGCCCCAAACCACCTTGCATTTCAAAACGTTCATTACCATTTCTCATTTGTATTAGATCCTCAACATGTTGAGGTTGCCATTCCTGGAACAAAAGTTGGTGTTAGGGTAGAGTTGTGGGATCTGAGCTTTTACTGAAACGTTGTATAGATTTAATAAAGTGCTGCTTATTGGAGAATCTAGCTGATGTTAACTGAACCCTTTCACATTGACCATGGCTGCGGCTCTGGTTACTGAACCATATTGCAAAATGACAGCATGTTCACCCAAAAAAAGTTCTCAGATCCATGAAAATTACTTCTCAACCCAAACCAAGCAACTGGATAATGGCAAACCATGGCCTTTTTATTTGTTTTCTATTTGTTTCATTAAATAGTGTTATATTCTGTTATAAATGATTCAACTTGTTTACAGTACATGTAGTTAACCTTTGGCCAATTGCTCTTCTAGAAAATCTATAGTAACACTGCTTTTCACATCTCTTTACCCTGTTTTATAAAATTTCCCGAAATAATTTTTTCATCCGCAGTGGATAGTTACATGCTTGGAAAGAAATAAAAAAAAAAACTCACAAGTACTCAATGCACTTTTCTGCAGTTCTGTAGTTTACATCTTTTGAGTGTTGATCAGTGTTTTATGGATGACCATAACCATGCCACAGTTCATACTGTTGTTGTGTCCTTGGGCAAGACACTTGACCCTCCTTGACTCAAGTTTCTGTG
Source organism: Perccottus glenii (assembly GCA_024416835.2). Lineage (NCBI taxonomy): Eukaryota > Metazoa > Chordata > Actinopteri > Gobiiformes > Odontobutidae > Perccottus > Perccottus glenii. The sequence continues at coordinate 52,281,248 of CM044546.2, read as the reverse complement.
GCACTGGTGTATGAATGTGTGAGAATGTTTGGTGATGGTCGGAGAGTCCGTAGGCACAAAATGGCTGCCACGTCTCTCAGTCGGCCCCAGGGTTGCTGTGGCTACAGATGTATCTTACCACCACCAGTGTGTGACTGTGGACTGAATGAATAATGGCCTGTAAGCGCTTTGATTCTCTAGGGCACTTGGTAGAAAAATATGGTTCTATAGTTCACTTTTTCACCTGATTAGTTTATTTCATACCCAAGGAGTACTTCAGTGTTTTTGGTCTTGTATTTGGCTTGTTTTAGAGCTGGTCTTTTTATGTGTGACCCACTGATCTAGGAATTTTGTATTGTTTTGTCACGCCTTGGACGTGACATAACATTTTTTTCACCCTGCTTCCATCCACTTCCTTTTCCTGATAGTCACAAAAACATTCAATTACAATCATTCTAAATTGTCTCTATAATGATAAAGTTTGTTTTCGCTTTTAGATCAAAGGTCAAAATGCTTACATTTTTTTTTAAAGAGAAAAAGCAAAGCCCTTACACCAAGTACAATCAAATTACTGCTCAGCGAGTTCATACTTTCTTGTCATTAACAATCACACATGCTGAAGCTGTCTTGATTTCCTTGCATGTATCATCTTATACATCAATTTTGTACAATAAGTTAATCAGTCATGTTAAAAACTGTCCATTTACTACATAATCTACCCATGGGCGCACAATATATTTGTGAAGAGAAACTTCTCGTTCATTTTGTGAGTCTATGCTCTGTTAATTACTGTGCGAGCTATGGGGATATATGTTGAAATGCACTCTCTACAGTTTTAATGGTTGAGCACAAATCTCATTTTCCATTGAGAGCAATAGCGCTGGAACTAACACTTACACTTTGTGCTGATTCACGTTTTCATAAAGTGAGCCCTGTGAGAAACATTGAGCAATACTGTTTATTATACCTGGTTTAAGAGGGGTAGGCCTCACTTCACAAGTTCAGGTGGAGTAATGTTCTGATAAAACATATAAAGATAAACCTATAAGTGGTAGCATTTGGCTGGTGAATCCACAGGATTTTCTTTTTGCTTTCTGGTGTTTCAGCAAATCGCTTCTGGGAAAACTCATAGAGATGCCCGATAACAGCCAATGGTCTCAAAGTAAACTTGCCCCATTCTAAATATGTCAGCCTCCTTTTGAGAGGCTTGAGAGAATAAAGCACAATAAACAGAAGTCCCCCAAGTAAAGGTCTACGACAAAAAGCAAACAGCTCCAGCTATGGCTTTATTAGCAGTCAGCTGGTTCCCATTAGAAGGGCTTTGTGAACTGCTATCTCCTCTCAAGAATCCCAAACAAACTGACCCTCTGCTCTATTTGTCTGCATCTAACCTCTCTCACAACCGCCATTTTTTCCAAGTAATATCCATGGATACTAACAGCCCTCCCACAAACAGGGGTCGCCCCAAGTGACCTCTTGGACCGCTGGTGTTGTCACAAAGCCATTTAGGTGTCGATAGCAATGACTGATTTGTTAGACTGCCATTTCTTAAACCGTTTGCCATAAGACTTTTACATGCAAGTTACTGGTATGTTAGGATTTTTCAGCTTTGAAGGCCATTATGCATTATCTTTTAATTCACATGGTCTCATAAGTGGCTCATTATTTTTAAAATAATCAGCAATCACACAGATACGCTCAGCTGTTCAAAATGCTTTAGTAGTATGTCTTCCATTACATTACTTTCCAAAACAGTTACATTTTTAAATAGAGAGTTTTGTGGAACATTAACTCTATTGTTTCTCTATTATTCTATATAAAGCCATCAGACAAAAGCTCTCTGAGATTTTGTCATCGTTTTCACTGAGAACAGCAGATTCACAGTTTAAAGAACAATGCAGGGGGCGCTGTTATGAAATAAAAACACCTACTCCCCGTAATGAAAAGTTTGAATTTCCTGGAGAACACTGTCCCATGTGAAAACAAATGTTGAGCTGTTGATGCACATTCCATTTGGCGGGGTGGAGGCCTCATATTCTCCGCAACTTGTTATGTTGCATACATGTTCAAATACTGAGAAGGTGTCAGCTCATCTGTCCGCTAACTTTACAGGCTAACATTTAGGAGACTACAAAACACAATCTCTCATCTACAGGTCTGTTTTCTCTATAGTGTGAATGTATCCTTGGATTTGTGTTCATCCCCTGTAATGCCACTGAGCGGAGTGGGCTGTGTGAACTCAGATGGGAGCTCCTGTCTGAAGAATGTGCTGATGCTGAGGCTGACATATGGGAGATGAAAACAGACCCTTCCTGTTCTTCATCCAACACCGTTGGTCCGGCCTGGAAAACTGAGCATCCTTTGTTGAGCACTGGCTTTTGGGTCTTACTCATGCTCTCACACTGCACCATCTGGATCAAAGCCACTACTTCAGACTTCCTGGGATGAAAATAAGGCAGGGGCGGATGAAAGCTCTATGGGTGGAGAAAATTATACAGTTTACAGATATCACTTACAGGGGTGTAGATACTTAAAGAGGTGTACATATCAATAGAGTGGGCAAGTTATTTTGGCCAATAGAAACCTGAATGAGGCTTAATCATTATTCATTTAGTTAATTTCAATATTGTGGCTGTACATTTTAAGCAGTACTTGTACTAAGGTTGAGTCAGTGCTTTTATCTTAATATTTTATCCTAGTAAATTCAGTAGCAGGGTGCAAAAACAAACAAACAAACAAAAGTGAATACCAGTAATACGAGTTAAGTTTTGGGGGTATGGAATGGTGTTTGTCCTTAAAGAGACCAAAGCACCTACTGACAAAACCTCCATTCATACCCGTCTCTCAGTAATGGGAAACGTCCCCCTGTAGCTGAAAACAGAGTGAGGTAAAATGTGCAAAGACAACAGACAGGGAGAGGTCCCCACCGCTCAGCATTAAGACCTGCTGCTGCCTGTGAGCTGCTGTGTTTAGATCTCCTCAGCAGCCCTCAGAGCGCAGAGCACGGAGGAAATGAGAGGGCCGACCGGACTTCTTTGTGAGCAGGGGGATCAGATGGCCTTGGAGGCCAGGGGGACCTACTGTGGATGCTGGGCCGGCTCACACTGCACCACTGCTGCAGGGGGATGAGGTTAACTAATGGCATGTGTCTCTATTACTGACAGTGATGTGAAGATAATTAGATATATTCACAAACGCTACACCTCAAAAACTGTGCTAATACAACTATTTAAGTTTTTATTAAACTTTTAGGCAAAGGTCAGTGATGGACAGGGGAAAAACTTTCCTGACTTTACTAAAGTAACTAAGAAAAGTTTGTTGACAGTGGTGCACTGCCATATTTACTCTACAGCCCAAAAACAAACATGCAAATGCCTTTTCTGTGTTTTTAGTTCTTAATAAGGTTCTCCAGGGCAATGGTTCTCAACTGGTCCCACATTTCTCTAAGCAATTTTTCAATAATAACAGCTTTTATGGCTTATATTTAAAACCTTTTTAAGAATATGTATATTCTATTTAGGTAAATCTTAACTTGTAAATCTTAATCTTTTTATTGAAACTGTCATCATCAAACTACACATCTGTCATAATTAAATTTCAGGACATAGCTAAACACTTGCAATATATATTTTTAACTAAAAACTCTGGGACCCACTAAAAACATGCTTGCGGACCACTTTTGGGCACCAACCCACCAGTTGGGAACGACAACTCCATGGTATAGTTGTTTGTAACACCATTAGGGATTAAACAGAAACTAAACTAATTCAAAAAATGAGTTGTTGAGTTTTAAAGCCCATAACATCTTTATTTCAAAGGTGCATTGTGAAATATGCAAAAGTGTTTTTTCCATTTTTTCCAGATGTTACCAAAAAGGCCACACCCACCTCTTTTGTATTCCCATTTCCCAAATATCCTAAATAAAAGTGTGTCAGTGTATTCTAGATATTGAAACAAATCCAAACGTGCTCTCCTGTGAGACTTGTTATATCACTTTGAGCCTGTAGATGGAGTCAGGAGCTACTCCAGCCACTAATGAGCTACTGAGGTATGTGAACTATAAAAACTAAGTTCCTGTCTTCTTGTTTCGATTGGGGTACTGAAATATTCTAGGCAGTAAAAGCTTCAACCTGAAGATATGAAACTGACCAAATATACATAATACTCAAGCCTCTCATAGAACCCCTTAAAAAGGCCTTGAGTAAGGGTGCCACCATAAAGCAATATACTGTACTTCCATCCACCAGAGGGCAGGCTCCAAAAGCAGAAATATAAGGTGTAAAACTCATGTTTACAGACTGGTACAAAAGATGGCCCTGGTCTCTAGAGCTAAGTTTTTACTACGTGACAACTCGTGGGGGGTGAATTTTTTAAATTGAAAACTATTGTTTTACGATGCAGTAAAAACCAAAAAGCCCGGATGTAACCGAAATTTTATTGCCCTGTGGTAAGGACAATATCGGTGAATGGGGGAGCAATGGTCTCACAACATCCACAATTATTTACAATCTATGATAATACTATTCCAAACCTCATTCAAAGTCTTCCTCAATCATTGGAACACCCAGAATAAAATCTCTGTTTAACTTGGCTCCGTCTCTGACCAGATAAAAACATGCAGATGAAGTGATGATCAAAGTTTATAACATATTTGGGTGGCCTTTGATTATCCCATATTATGTTTTGGGGGGCGCTTTGTTTTGACTGGGGGCCTGTGTCTTCAGAAGGCTGTGGTGGTGTCAGCTGGGACATCCTGTTTCCTGAGGGGAAGAAGTTTCACTCTTTGTTTCTCTATCCTGGGGTGTTGCCTACGGTGATTGGAGCAACTTAAAGGCCCTGGCTGTTGATGTTTTTAAATGAAATAGTGTGTTGCGTTTGGATTAAAGATCAAAGTCTTGATTGCGCATGAGAGCTAATTAGGTCAAGTTTTGCCTCAGTTACTGTCAGTATGTGAAATCCAGCACTTTTAGAGAGCATCAGATTTGTCTCCTTAAGCATATCTATTGTTCTTTTATGTAATATTATTACCAGCAGAAAACCAGCTGAATATACTTCTCACTATCTACAGCACACATGCCAAACTCTCCTCCAGGCCAGCCCTCTGTCTGAACGTATCTCTTGTAGATTAATGATGATAAGGTTAAAAAGTTACCTAGTATTGATTTGAGCTAATTTGGCCAGTTAAATTATACTGTATTTTTTCTTTAAGGCAAGAGAACTAACAGTCTGCTGTAAATTATACACAATATGGATGTAATTTTCCAGTATGGCCCACTGTGGAACTGAGTTTGACATTTCCTTTCATAGTTTTGTTCTCACTCTTTTTGCTAACCTCTGTTCTCTGTTTGTCTTTTTACTCTGTCCTTCACTCCTCTCCCTAAAGCTGTCTCCCCTGGCATCCTCTCTCCTTCTCTTTTTGGCTCTAAAGACCAGGTTAGTTGCAAAGGAATGTGGTAATTTGAGTTGGTGGGGGCAGAAGGGGGAGTGCAGCTGGGCTGGGTCTCAAGAATTACCTGAGGAATGACAGAACATAGTTGCTGCGAAGCTGACAGAGGTTGGTCTGCAAAGTTATACTGCATGGGAACAATCCATGTAGATTCAGTGCAACTTAATGAAATTCAGAGTAGAATCTGAAATGCAGCCAAGAAAACAAATTGTTAGCATTCACACTTAATGAAAAGAGCACAATTAACGTTTTGGCAAGCAGAGGCACAAATATCCAAAAGTAACATGTTACAAAATGACTGTATTCTACAAGGTTTACCGAACAAATACCCACACTTAATAACTTTTCAAGGTTGTTTAGCAAGTATACTGCTGCAAACTCAAATGTGGATGTTAAAGCTGCTGCTCGTGCTCTGTGCATTGCGCTTCCAGTTTCTTTTTTATGTCACCACCATTGATTCAGTGTCGACAAGCTATGTGTTTTGACCAGCCAATGGGCATCTCTTATTCAAGGGTCCACATGCGAGCAGTAAATTGGACAGACATTACTATCCATTACAATTCTTTCATTCATTTGAGTTTCTAAAGATTAAAGATGTTTTTATAATCACGCAGAACATATAAAATGAAAAATATCCCATATCGCCTTCTAATATTCTCCCCAAGTTATGCAGACATGCAGAGAAAGCTGATAAGCAGATCTCCCCGTCTTACAGAAACAATTACCTTGTCGGTCGTCGCCTCCATTCGAGCATGATGACAGGTTAATACACACCTGGGCTCACCTTCCCTGTTACCATGGAAACAGACGGGAATTCTTCATAGTACCCTGGCAGACAACCAAATACCTAATTGTTTTTTCAGGACAGGTACGCTAATGGAGGTAGCTGTGATTTAAAATCATTACAGAGTGTTGCCACGAAGTGAGCATTTCAACAGCAACTGGAAATGACTTTGGGAGTTGAATAGGTATGATGCAGCCAGCTCAAATAAAAGATTAAAAGAGGTCTGGCAGAAAGGATGAAATGAAAAAGAGAAATCAAATGGAGAGAGAAAGAGAGCTGTGAGGAGGAGCATGCCGTGGAGTTTTTAGCTGGCCGCAGAGCACTCATTCATGGGCAATTGGACGTGAACACTGGCCACTCTGTGTCTGCAGAGGTAATGTCTGCTGAGAGATGCTATCTTTACCTCACTGATACAATGCCCTCATAGACAGGTCCCCACGCTGACTGCCAGGAAAAGTGTGCCACCTACAGGCACTGAACATTATAACCATTAGAGAAGTGCAACACAGTGGTTTACAACTTCTTTGTCATTGTTTCAAACTTGCAAAGAATTTTCTTTTGTCATGGTTTTGTCTCTGAACCAGGACTAATCACACAACTCTACCAGCAGGACCAATCCCACGACTGAAACCAGGGTTTTACCAGAGGGGCGCAGTGGCTACAGATGTAGCTTACCACCAACAGTGTGTGACTATGGAGTGAATTAATAATGAATGGTTTGTGAGCGCTTTGAATTCCATGATCCCTTGGAAGAAAAGCACAATATAAATCAAACCCAACATTATTACTATGCAGGAACTGATAACAATACTGAACTAAACCAAGAGCTGAACCATAAGACTAAACAACAACTAACCCAGCACTAACAAGGTCCAAACCCAGGACTAAACCAGAGACAAACCAGGACAGGTCTAGGCCTAAACCCAGGGTGTAATCATAGGGCTACAAGCAGAACAAAGCCACACTAGAGCTAACCCAGGATTAAACCAGTGCCAAACCCACAACTGAACCAGGACAAAACAGGGTCCAATCCTGGAATAAACCCAGAACTAAACCAGAATAAGGTTACACCAGGACTAACTAGGACCAAACCTTAGACTGGACTAGCACTAAACTTATTAATACAATAGGTGTGTGTGCCACTGACTGAAATGGACCCTGTTAATATGCCTGATTTTCATGGCTTGTTGGTTATAATAATACTTTTTTTGTTGTTGTTTTGTGGTATATTGTGCAGTATCCGAAAACAGTAGCGAGACACGCATTTAACAACTTACACATGCAGCATGCATAGTACCTTTGTCTTTTTGTAGACCATCAAGAGCCATTTATAGAGTGACACCTCTCTTGTACAATCACTCCCAGCTATTTAAGGCTTTTTTATTTTTTATAATAGAGCCTTTCTGTGGCTGCTCTTAGGTTTGCTAGAGCTATTTCCTCTTGGCAAACCTTAACTCTCTTCTCATGACGAGACACTCTGGCAGGCAGCGGGGAAGATGAGAAGGGAGTGGGGCAGAGTGGAAAATCAAACTTCTGCTTAAGTGGAGAAGATGCCAAGTGTCCTAAAAAGTATATGATGTTAAAGGCACTCACAGAGACAAGACAATGTAAGTGCCACTTCACCCACACTTACACTCTACATGGGATTTCAGTAGTAGCACATTTTTTTCCCATACTTCGTCTTTCTCACATAGTTTCTCTTTCTACGTTTTTGAACAAACTTTTTCCCTTGTCATAATGTACTAGCATTAGACATCACCCTGGCCAATTTACAAGTAATTAACTGGTTGTTATACCACATAATTAATAGTCCGATTGACCCAGAAAAGTAGTCTGGTCGACTTCAATTCGAGTTGCATTCCCAGGAGGCTGGAACAAATGGACGCAGATTGAAATACCTCCGAATGCAATTAGATAGACACATTATCAATCAAAACTGAAAGGCAGAACACATACACAGAAAAAACTGCCTCTGGACCAATGCTCTTGGAAAAACATACAACCAATCAGAGAAACAAAGCATTGCATAAAACCCACCTCATTGTAGATAAATGGTTATGATTGGACTGGGAGGATGGCTCTTGTTTGAAATAGGTTTGAATGGGTGGGGCTCTTTCTGTAGTGTTTGTGATAATGGGACTAGACTTGAAAGAGTCATATACAAATCGCAGTAGTGGAAAAAGGCAGCTGCAAAAGCAAAATGTGATGAAACCCGCTTGTTATTTAATCTACAGTACCAGCTGAACTGTTGGCAGACAGTTGACCTGTTTCTGATGCAGGGCCAATCCATCTGTGAGCATTTTACATTCTTTTCACCAGGATTGAATTTTTTTTGCCCCCCTATGTTGAATAAAGGGTGATACATCTGATCCAAAAGTATGCACCAATAACAATGAAACCACAGGATTAGATCTGGACTAATTGTGGTCTTTTTTTGAATGTTGTAAGAGGAGGAGACGTCTGGTGGACAGTCCTGGAATTATTGCGATGTGTGTGCCGCGATTCCCACAACACAACTGAAACCAAGTGAATGGAAAATAAATAGAGGCGGGGATTTCTGAGTGGCAGAAAGTGTCCCATTATTAGAGGTCCAATTTGTCTTTGGAAGTGCAATGCACAGTGGAGGGACCCGCCCCTGCTAAATGAGCCCTGACAGGCTCAGAGCTGCCAGGGCTTAGCAGGACAGAGAGGAAACAGAAAGAAAACAAACTCTACATTTCACAGGCTCTGGAGAAAATCTTTTAGCAAAGACCTTTTCTTTAAATAATTTGTTACGTTCTCTATTTTATTATTTTCTTTAAACAAATCTACATTCAGTGTGCCAGAATATTAAAAGTGCTTTATTTAGCAGACAAACCCACATGAGCAGTGACTGCTATCAGATGACAGTTTCTCAGTATTTTGGAAAATCTTGCAAAAGCTAATAGACTTACCATCTGTAAAGCTGCAGCCGTGGGATTACTTTGCACATTTCACAGCTTCTTTTGGACTGTGCCATATATCTAAGCCCTAATATATACTTTTCTATCACAACGTGTAGATTCATTAACTTTTGTCAATTCTTTTCTGATTTCTGAATAAAGCCACTCCATAATGTGAACTCTACCGTGAATAGATGAAGCCTAGGCCAGGTTTAAGGATTACTGTCTCAAAATTCACTATCTCCTCCTCTTTCACTTATATCCACTGACCTGCACGTAAACCCATGGCTGATGTGCTCTCTGTGTGACTGGTCCTGGTGCCTCTGTGATATCCTGCCAGCTCTCTTCATTTACTGAGCTGCCAACTGGCACACTCTCATTCTAGTTGCTATATTGTTAAGACTGAGTTAAGAGTGTTTAAGAGTGTTTGAAAATAATTATGTAGCTTATTGCAAGCTTTCTGTTTGCCTAGTTTTATATTAGTGAAAAATCTAATTGTGCGGTTCGATTCCCACTCACCCCACAGTTCATACTGTCGTTGTGTCCTTGGGCAAGACCCCTAACCCTCCCTGCCTCCAGTGGTGTTCCAGCTGTAACACTGGTGAAGCTTAATGTAAGTTGCTTTGGATAAAAGCGTCTGCTAAATGAATAAATGTAATTGTAATTACTGTAATTTTATTATCAATAATATGTTAAGTGGTTCTTGTATATTTGTGTTCTGGCTATATGTTGTTTTATTTTGTTTACTGTAATTGTCAATGTTTTTACCTTTTAAAGAGAGGGAAAAGACATTGAGCATATGACCTGCGCCGGAATTAAACCTGGGTCGCTCGAGTAAGTAGTACATGTTCTACCAGGTGAGTCACCGAGGCGCCCCGAAAAAGGCAGGCTTAAATTCCACCCCTCATATTCCTCCTTTTAAGAGCATGTGAACAGCCATGGTAGCCCTGTAAGTACATGTGGACTACGAGTGTTAAGCACTCCTGCCTAACAGCAAAAAGGTTGTGAGTTCAACCCCGCCTGACCTGAACACTATTGGGCTAACTCCAGCCTTTCAGTGAAGAATATCCAAGTTACTGTGGGTTCTCTCCGGGTACTCCAGCTTCCTCCCACCGCCCAAACACATGCATGTATAGGTCAAATGGAAACTCTAAAGTGTCCCTAGTGAATGAATGTGAGAGTGAATGGTTTTCTGTCACTGTGTATGTCTAAATATCAGCCCTGGGTCTAACTGGCTACTGTAAAAGGTGTACCCTGAGAAGTAATTATAGACTAATGAAAACAAGATCTTTACTAATAACATTTAACTGTGTTTGTGTTTCTTTACCAGCCTTCTTCACATCAAGGCTCGGCGACACAGAAAACTCTGCTTGAGCCTGAAAGCCCTCAAACCTCAACCATACTAAGCTCATTATTGTAAGCAATTTACAATAATTGTAAAAGAAGGCAGCCTGCGTTTTGCATGTTCCTTTATTTGCCACAGGGTTAGTGTTTTCAGGAAGTCTAGGCACTTGCTGTAAGACCATGAAACAACAAAACAACTGGAGAGCTATTACAAAGACTACTTAGGCCACACACAGTAACTTAGAACTTGAGTGACATTAGAGACATTAAAATGTGAAACAACCAGTGCAGAAGACATCCCAGAAAAGTACCCCATATAATGCAAAATGTACCAGCACCCAAAAGACAAAATAAGAATATTACAGTCGAACTGCTGTACAGCTGAAACAGCATATAGTCTTTGAGGCTTGTGGGGATTAAGCGTGGGTACTGCACAAATCCTGCCAGGACACAGTAAAGCTTCAGTTTTTAAAGGCCTCTAAAATTTAATTTTCCCTTTTTTTATTGCCTTTCCTCGAATAGAAGCCAAATGAAAGACATACAAATGTCTCCTCACTCATTTAATGGTACCTTCAGGCTCTTAATGTGATCCTGGTTGTTATAAATCTTGTTCCTGTCTTTCAGTGCTATTCTGTCTTTTTCATCAGCAGGACCGTGTCTTGTTTGTGCTTCTCTCCCCTTTCTCCAGCCTGTGCCATGTTCTGACGTGCCATGAAAGAATTCCTCCTGTATATATTTAACCATTTAGATGTGTAATTACACACTGTATAGAGTCGTAGCCAGGGGCCAGACTGACACCAATTTTCTTGAAACAGAGATGCCAGTTGCTTTGAATCCTTAGAAAGCTAAAGGCAGAGGGAGGCAGTCATAGTAACAGGTTGCTTAGTGTTCTCTCTTACAGGATCTTTACAGCCCCAATAACATACAAGATGTCCTGGATGACTGAGAACCTTCACAGACATTCTGAGTGTAGAAGTGACAACTATGAGGGCAGGTCTACAGTGAGTGGGACTTATTCTCACAAACATTCAAGGGGTTGTTTACTATTTTGTAAATGTAATTCTAATTTTGGAGAGCTCTTTTATTCTATAGAGTAGAGGGTTGTCATCACACTCCCAGTCTGGAGAAGCAGACAGGAGCAACGCCACAGTGGTAGAGCGGTAGTCCTATAACCAGGAGGTTGGTGGTTCAATTCCAGCTTTCCCCACAGTTCCTACTGTTGTTGTGTCCTTGGGCAAGACACTTAACCCTCCTTGCCTCCAGTGGTGTTCCAGCTGTAACACTGATGAATGGAAGCTTAATGTAAAGTGCTTTGAGTGCCTACTTGGTGGAAAGGTGCTATATAAAATAAATGCCATTTGCCATTCAATGTCAAATGTGTGGTTGAGACATCCACATTGAGAAGCCTGTACTGTAGAGTTTCAAATTCATCCAAATATAAAAGTCCCAGTTTAGACCTGGTTTTGTTCTGGTTCAGACTTTTCTAAATTAATTCAATTCTTACTATCCCCGAGTGTTGTTATTGGAATCTTCAAAATAGATGGGCGGCAGTAGCTCAGTGGGTAGAGTGGTCGTCTTTCAACTGGAAGGTAGTGGGTTCGATTCCCGCTCTCCCCACAGTTCATACTGTCATTGTGTCCTTGGGCAAGACACTTAAACCACCTTGCTCCAGTGGCTGTAACACTGGTAATTACATTAGAACATTGTAAGTCGCTCACAGATGACAGGTTTTTCAGAGAGAGCCCCAAAATATCCAAAATACATATGTAGAGACGTCTTAATATCACTTACCTTTTAGCTGCCTCTATTTGAATTATGATTAAACCTCAAGCTGTGACTGGGACTGAGCCCAGGGTTAAACCAGGACTGAACCAAACAAGCTAGGATTAAAGGATGTGTTTACCTGATTAGGCACTACAACTCCAACTACAGCAAGATTAAATTCAGGTTAAACCAAAGACTCAACCTGGAAAAACCCTATAATCAATCAGGGTTAACCTTATGACACAACCCAGTAAATATGGTATAAACACAAAATCAACTGTCACAGGGGGCCCTTGGCAGAAGGTATATGAGGGCCCCAACACACACTAAAGCACATAAGTCATATTAGTTATAAATCTATGCACATATGTTAATAGGTATTACAAAACAGTAACTCATTTAAATTGAAATAACTTTGGCCGTATGAAATAAAACCATTAAATATATGTTATTAGTCATCTTATGGGGCCCTTTCCACGTTGCCTGTTATGCCTGTTTTGATGCAACGTCCCAAACTAAATGATTAAAAATGATTTATGACTTACAGTTACAATAGCACTTTTGTTTTTCATAGTCATTGGCTTTTTTTCCCCATCAATGCACTTTATGTTCATATTGACGTCAGATGGTTTTATGCAAAAATATATTAAAACCTTGTGCATTTATTGAATCCATTTTTGATACTAGTTGAGTTGTGATAGTACGCAGTGGTCTCAAGCATGAAGGCTTAATAATCAAACCAAATGTCAGCCATTGATGCACGTACAGTACATGCAGCACATACAGTCAGCCTTAAAAGCGTTGTGGTGTTTCCCTGTCTCTGCCCATGTGCTATCTGTCTGACATCTGGGATACAGCCGGAGCTGGGAGCACTCCCCCACAGTCTGTATCATTACCATCAACTCCTACTGCAGACCACTCACTCACTGTAAGAGAACCACTATCTCAAGTGTTCACTTTCAACACTTCTGCCTTCTAATGAAACTGAATGTAAAAACAAACAACCAATTTTAATCTAATATGTCATTCTGATGCAAGATTTTGCTCATTAGCTTACTTATGTCGTTGAAATTTTACTGTTGTTGTTCTAAATTAGTATCTCTGGTCAAATTAAGTTGCAGTTCAAACTCTTGGATAATGACAGTTGTTTTCTACACTGTTAGATGCACTTCCGAACTAAAACTACTGACAAAATTAAAGCCATTCAAGAAAGTCATCACCATTTCGAATGCACTCCCACTAAAGGACGATGTCTGCAACTGCACTGCTGAAAAAATAACACTGTTGCATCTCAATATTTATGAATATGGTGCTGTGGTATATGCGCTGTGTGGGGAATTGTGATGATTCAACAAGATAAGCTGTTGCATTGTCAGGGGTTATTCTTTCCTGTTTCATATTAAGGAACCGAGAAAGATAAAAGAGATTATGCATTTTATTGAGATAAATGCACAGTGTTGCTTTAATTAGGAACAACTATGTAACTTTTTAAGCTCTGCACCTACTAAAGGTCTCTGAGTGCAAATGCAGAATTGCTAACCCATAAGACAAGATAAGGAAACCTTTATTTTTCCAGTGTCAAACTAAAATCAACCTCTACCAAAAAAGAATTTAATTAAAAAGTATGCTAAAACAAAATAAACTAAAATAGACTATGCATATGTACAGTATATGGATAAGTCTGGAGCCCAAGAGGGGACATGGTGAGAAAAAAAAGGTGAGAGGACAACACAAAAAATAATGAAGACAACGACCAGAAGCAGGTGAACGAAAGTGGAAAGAAACACAGAGAGGTTGGAGAAGTTGAAGATACAGACGGACAGATTGGTGACACCATCGAAGCCTACAAAAGTTGTCCCTACTACCAAGGTTCAAGGCTGAATGTAAGATCCCGGTGGGCAACACTCAACCAACCATAAATGATATCCAGGGTGACTCTGAGACTAGCAACCTCACCACACAAGTTAAAGAGGATGTTAGTGACAAACAAATCTCTTGTGGCCTAAAGTGATCCCACTGACACTCACACAAAAATGGAGGCTTAAATTTCCCAACATGACCCCAAATCAAAGAAAACAAGAAAGGGGAGGAAAGAACCATAGATAGGTTTTCTGTGTTCTGTCTTGTCTGGTGTGATAGTCCCCTGAGCATCTTCTTGATAAATTACTGGTTCAACATAGAGTTTACCAAGATGATGCTAAAGGGGACTATTGGGGCTGAATGGACTGAAGGGTTGAAGACAGACGGCTTAGAGTCTGAGACTGGTTTGAATGGCTCTGCAACACTGTTGAGTTTTCTGTCTTCGTTTTAGGGCCGTTGCTGCACTTAGTGTGTAAAAGAGGTTAAGAGGTGTGTGCTGCAAGTTAAAATGGGTGGTACAAAAGGAAGAATAGGATTCAAAATGAGTGCATTAGAGGGACAGCTCAGTTAGATCTATTGTCTTGGACAGAATTTCTACGAAGAGGATCAGCATCATGAAGAGATTGGGTTTGGCTGACCAGTTAGCATAACATCAGATGAGAGGGAATGTGTTAATCTGCTAAAGAACATGCATCAAAATCACAAAATCACATAAACTCACATAAAAAAAGTTTACAAGTAGGCCTAGTTTCTAAAACAAACTGATGCAGCGGATGTGGGGCCGTGTTACTGTTTACATTCTTTTAGGGGAGGGGCCATAATAGGACAATGTTTTTCTACAGAGGGGCAAATATTTGGTCACCATTTGATGCACATTTATTTACATTTCCTAGTCACTCATCTAGACACATGTAGATGAAATAAAAAGCCGTCAAACACAGTGAAACCACGTAACAATTAACTTTTCTTTTCCATTGGATATTCTTAATATTACTAACAACCTAATTACATTTTTTTTAATTAAGGGTGTGTTTTTACAAGCTTGTACAGGACTCCTGTAGCCTACTTCTTGAAAGTAGCAACACAGCAAGTCTTAACACTCGACTTGTTAAGATAAAGATCACAAAATAAATATTAAAACGTCCTAAAAATGGTGCCTGTGTCAGCTGCTCAGTGCTCAGCAGCCTGTAGGGGACAGAGGTTCAACCATTCAACGTGCAGCGGGTCTAGTGACAGTGAGAGGCGGGGGTCAGAGCCGCCACAACGGGACAGAGCAACCCAGAGCAGAGCTAAGAGCTGCCACAGAGCCGGTTAATCTCTCGTTCCACAGGGGCACTTAGGGGGCCAATCCGATTTTAGTGCCCTGTGGCCCCGGCCCCACCCCCGGATCCGCCCCTGCATATAAGATGGATGCACTAAATCTATGAAAGAGCGGTTATTGTCCAGGTTTTACTTCATCATTCCTTTAAGGATATACTTTTTTAATTCATCTGAGGATATTTTTATTCATTCATTTTCAGGAGTCATGGGTGGCTAAAGTCTATGCCAGCTGCTTTGGGTGTGATGCTAGTACATCCTGGTCAATCCCCAGTTAATCTCACTTAGATACATACACTAACATAAAACCACTGAGACGTCAAAGTCAAAATGGTGCTTTAAACAGCATTGAATTCCCAGTGCCATTTTACACAAGACTATAGGTGTAATGTATAGATGTATAGATTCAGAAAGTATAAGCTTGTCCCTCCATTTCCCTAAACTTGATTCCCACTCCTCCTCCTACTCCCATATCCTCCTGTCTGCTTTTCCCAGACAGCCTTGTTAACATGTCTCTCGCGCTCTGAGCCTCTGCCAATAGGGAAATAATAAACAGGTTATTCTCTTCATGTCCATTTAACATCAGTCATTAATCTGGTTGCTGTGGTTAACTGTAGTGCCTCTCATTAAAAAAATTAAGCTCCTCTTTCTCAGCTCAGCACTTTTCAGTTTACACTTCAGTCATGATGCCACTAAATTCCAAGAGGAGTTATAGTTGAGATCAGTAAACAACACTTGCTTGCTAAATAACTTTTTATTCTGTAGTTTACTTGACAAAGTCTGCCGTCCGAATTTATACCAGACATTGTTATTTGAGCTCTTTGTCAATAAAAGTTGTTTTTAGAAACTTTTTTTAACATTAAGTAAAAATGTACAGTGCTAGGTTTAAAAATGCTATTATGAATGGGCAAAGTTCTTCCTGATTCCTGTTATTTTCTAGTCGAGTCAACAGGATTGTGTGCAGAAGCAGTCGTTTGTGTTGGAATTATCCAGTTTAATAAGTGAAATACTGTGGATTAAACCAGCTGGGCCACATTTGTAGAATGTCCCCTCTTCTCCATTCTTCTCTTGCGATTTAGCAGCTTCTATTGGTAAACACTGCCACCTGGTGGTAATTAGATTAGATTAGATTAGATTCAACTTTATTGTCATTACACAAGTACAGGTACAAGGCAACGAAATGCAGTTTAGGTCTAACCAGAAGTGCAATAGCAGTAAAGTGCAGGATATATACAATGGTTGCGTACGTGCAGGATATGGAGATGTACAGGATTTACAGGTAATATGTACAATGAATATAAATATACAGATGGTTATTACTATAAAAAGGTGAGTGTGTGCCATAAATATAATTACAGGTGTCTCTTTTCTATAAACAGCATTTACAGTTGAATATGTACTCTAAATGTAATGTGATACACACGCATCGCGCCGCACACATACACACACTCACTCACATACACACATGCACACACACACAACCATACACACATACACACACAACCATACACACATACACGCAGGGGAATTAAACCGGGAGAGCTGTACACACAGACATTCACATACTCACATACACATACACACTCACTCACATACACACACACATACACACACAACCATACACACATACACACACAACCATACACACATACACGCAGGGGAATTAAACCGGGAGAGCTGTACACACAGACATTCACATACTCACATACACACACAACCATACACACATACACACACACACACTGACATACACACATACACCCAGGGGAATTAGACCGGGAGAGCTATACACACACTCATTCACACACACACACACACACACACACACACACTCACATACACACACCACCATACACACATACTCACAGGAATTAAACCGGGAGAGCTATACACACAGACACTCACATACACACATACACACACACTCACTCACATACACACATACACATACGCTCGCATACTCACACACACACAAACTCACATGCACACATACTCACATACACACACTCACTCACATGCACACGTACACATACATACACTCACACACACTCACATACACGCACTCACACAAGCACACACACACACACATACACACACACTCACATACACACACACACACACACACACACACACACACACACACACACACACACACACACACACACACACACACACACACACGTGATATACAGATGTCTCTGACTATGAACAGAATTTTACAGGTAGGTGTATACAATTGTAGCTTAATTGTTAGCTTAAGGTAAGCAGTAGATTTAAGGTAGTGCAAACAGTGAAATGTAAACAGTTGGTAGCAAAGGTGCAGTAGTGCAGGGATGGTGGGATGGTGGGGATGAGAGGAGAGTCTGTGAGGGGAGTGGGATGGTGGTGGGGGTAGAAGAGTCTATGAGGGTAGTGGGATGGTGGGGGTGAGAGGAGAGTCTGTGAGGGAGTGGCATGGTGGGGGTGAGAGAGGAGTCTGTGAGAGGAGGGTCAGCAAGGGTTAGAGTTCAGTAAAGACACAGCTCTGGGGAAGAAACTGTTCTTTAGTCTGCTGGTTCTAGTCCGGAGGCTCCTGAAACGCCTGCCGGAGAGGAGGAGGAGAACAGTCTGTGGGCTGGGTGGGAGGAGTCCTTAAGGATGCTGCGAGCTCGACGCAGACACCTTTCCTCTGGATGTTTTCGATGGCAGGAAGTGGAGTCCCTGTGATGCGTTGGGCAGTTTTCACCACCCGCTGCAATGCCTTGCGCTCCGCGACAGAGCAGCACCCATACCACACTGTGACACAGTTCGTCAGGATGCTTTCTATCGCGCAGCGCGTAGAAGTTCACCAGGATGGCCGAGGAGAGCTGGTTCTTCCTCAGTGTCCTCAGGAAGAAGAGGCGCTGGTGAGCCTTCTTGACCAGGCTGGAGGTGTTGGTTGTCCAGGTCATGTCAGCCGAGATGTGGGTCCCCAGGAACTTGAAGCTGGAGACACGCTCCGTCCATTCCATTGATGTGGATGGTGTCGTGTGTGCCTCTAGACTCTTTCCTGAAGTCCACGATGAGCTCCTTCGTTTTGGTGGTGTTGAGGAGCAGGTTATTTTCGTTGCACCATGTGGACAGGTGCTGGATCTCTTCCCTGTAGGCAGTCTCATCGTTGTTGCTGATGAGACCAATCACTGTAGTGTCGTCTGCAAACTTGACGATGGCGTTGGATCCAAACACAGGCTTGCAGTCAGAGGTGAAGAGGGAGTAGAGAAATGGGCTTAGCACACAGCCCTGTGGTACACCAGTGTTAAGTGTGATGGATGTGGAGCAGGTGGATCCAGATCGGACATTCTGGGGTCTGTTGGTCAGGAAGTCCAGAATCCAGTTGCAGAGTGAGGTATTGATGCCCAAGTCTTCAAGTTTGGCTATTAACTTGGTCGAAATATTCTATATTCTTTAATATTCTTTAACCTAACATCTAAATCTGTTTTCTTGCTTTTTTGCATTTCTTTTCATGCCATTAGTGCATTTTGTCTGAACTTCAGTATGGCTTCAGCAAGAGTTGGTAATAAATAAATTGTTTTGGCAACCTATGTACTAAATAAAGAAACTAGTAGTAGCTGCAAGAACAGTACTGTACAATGGCTTATTTTAATAATTATTTACACAATTTAATATTATGTGTTTTGAAGTCATAATTATGACTTCCTTTGGGGCTTTTATCTTTTTTAAAGTGGTGGAAAAGGGCTTCCATATGTGACCTGTTAATGGCCCAAAAAATGATCTACTATTAATAGTATTAATCTACTATTAACCCACTATGTGGGTTTGTTGTAAAGAATATAATACGTTTGCATATATTCATGTGTTGCTCACTACAAAATCTTAAATCTTACACATCAACTGTAAACTTTCACTTTAAGAGTTAATTATGACTTTTAAAGTTGAAATTATAAGTCATGATACTGACTAAGGACTTTAAGAGTCAAATCATGACTTTTGAAAAATCAGTCTAAACTCAAAATTATGACATTTAAAGTCATAATTACGAGATAAAATATCATAATTCTGATTTTAAAAGTCTGTACACAGGCCATTGACATCTAAATAGATTATAAATGTATATGTATATAGTATATGTATTTTATAAGGAGTTTTGTGTGTAATGCAGAAATAGTTTTGTTTCATAAAGGGAAGTAACATAAACTGTGCACAGAGTTACAATATAATGAATAATGAATAATAATGATGAATTTAGTGAAGTCAAGTCAAGTTACCACCCCCCCACGAGGCCCATGTGACCCAGGGACAGGGCGGGGCTGTGGGTGCCACTCCAGCCTGACGAGGAGGAGGCCAAGGTCCTAACGGAGCCACAGGTGCTGTGCGGCTGGAGCCATGGACTACCAGCAGAAACTGGCTGAGAAGCTGACTATCTTGAACGAGAGGGGCAATGGGGTCCTCATCCGCATGAACTACATCAAGAAGGTGAGGGGTACAGGAAGTTAAGGGTAGTGTGAGACGACGAGAAAAGGGAACTTGGGTTTTGTTTCACACTTTCAACGGTGACAGAGAGAAAAGAAAAATGAACAAATATGGCACAAGATTATTTAGTATGATACAGACAGGCATATGTTTTTGGTATCTTTTTTTTTTAGTGGCTGCTTGAAACAGATAAAGCAGCAACACCATATTAAGTACTAAAAAACTGTAGTTAAAATTTATTAATTATATTAACTCTATTAACTATTATTAACTCTAATATAATTATACACGTGTTGCATTTATAATGTAATAAAGTGAGTAAAAAGTCTGTAAATGTTTATATCTGTGAGGCATTTTACTTGTCACTGCATCATTCGGCAAAAAGGAAGTGCAAACAGGAAGCCAGTCTGGGCTGTCTGTCTTGTCAAATGTTAGTAAATATATTTCCAAGCCCCTTTATTTGAACATGGATAATGAATACAGAATAATGTGCAGTTTAACGTATTAAGAAAAAAAAATCACAATGTTTCCTTTTATTAGTCACCCATTTCTTTAGCCGTTTGTCTTTTGCATGTCAGTGACTTCATGGGGTCACATTCAGGAAGTGACTCGCTTCACATGTACACATAAGAAAATACAGTACTGTGTGAACTGTTGTGCAAAACAGGCTCTCGTGGGTAACAATGCAGGTCTGCTGTGTGTGAGTTCATTTAAATGCAGCACGTCGGTTGTAACCTCACTGAACAAAGATTTGCTGAGCTGCTGGTGTGCAGTTTTTTTTTTTTTTCTTCCCACTTCTCACTCAGAAGATAGAGCTGTGCTGGTTTCTAAACAGCACCTGAGCAGCAGCTGGAAGTTTGTAACTGTCAAGGTCACCTGAACATTAGTTACTGAGGAAGAAGGAAAATGTATCCAAATGTTCAGTCAGCATCAGGGCTTACTGAGTATGTGTTGACAAATCTAGCTACAACTTTATGAAATATCCTTAGAGTATTTAAAAATATTATTGCTGATGGTATAACGATACATAAGTTTGATTTGTAAATTATCCGTATAAGAATAAAGTAAATCCTATAAGAGGTGTTGGACTTCTTCCGTTGCAAACAGAACGTAAATGAAGCCTGCCAAATAAAGTTGATTGATTCTAGAGCATTTATCAACTGTTTATCAACCCAAAATGATCTTTTTTAGCCCAAACACCAAATGTGTTGTGTCTGAAATAGCATTTTTGTGCTTTACTAGTTTTGGTTCTGCCTTCTCTTCTTTTGTTCCTCTTCACCATTATTTGCTTGCTTACTGACTGTCGCAGCCCATTTCCAAAGTAAATTTTTTCATTCATTCACATGAACTGTCACAAACATGCTTTAGGTGTTTTAAAATGATGCAAATAGAACATTATGTGTCAACCTAATTAAAATCTACAACTACTTACCTTTGGGTCCCTATTATATAATTTGGTTAACACTGCACTATGCTAAATAATAACTTTATTATATTTCAGACATGTGCTGATCCCAAACTGCGACCATCCATCTTGACGGATAAAGCCATGGAGCCGGCCATCAAGTACATCAACAAGAAATTCCCCACTATTGACTTCAGAGGAAATATTGTAAGCTCAAGGCTATATTCATAACATAACATAAAGACAACATCTCTCAAACTTTCATAGTGATAAATGCAATAACGTCCTCACTTTTTTCAAATCCAAAATTGACAACATCCACCGACAGCTTTTGACCTCAAATACTACCATCCCTGACCAACTCCTGCTGCACCACAAAACTCACTAGCATCCCTATCTCCCATATCAGCCAATGATGTCTCAAAACACTGCCCATTGGACCCCATCCCATCCTCACTGGTCAAATCCTGTCTCCCCTGCTGCCTCAGCCCACTAATTTTGGACTTAGCTCTCACCTCAGGTACTGTTTCTTCTGCCCTCAAACTTGCTGCTATCACTCCCATCCTGAAAAAAATCCGATCTGGACCCTGAGGACCTCAATAACTACCGCCCCATTTGCAACCTCCCCTTTCTGTCAAAAATGTTGGAACATTCTGTCGCTTCACAATTTAAACATCCTCTCCACTGCAACCAGCTATATTCAATTCAAAGTGTTTATTGTCATGTGTACAGACAGAAAGCATGTTTCCCTGTACAATGAAATTCTTACTTTGCCGTCCACATTAAAATGTCACACAAGTAATTAAAAATTAAAAATAAGATAAATATATAAGCAATAAAAGAGCAAATATATATATAAAAAAAAAAATATATATATATATATATATAAAAGGGCAAAAAGAGTAAAGTAGTAAAGTGAGGTAGTGCAGTTGTGATGGTGTAAAGTGACGGTGTAAAGTAAAGTGACGGTGTAAAGTAAAGTGAGGTAGTGCAGTAGGTAAACAATTGTTCATGTAATGTTGTGATTGTGAATGTAGACTCCTATCTGCTGTTTAGGAGTCTTATGGCAGAGGGAAAGAATGAGTTCTTCTATTCTGGAAGTCCTGCATTTCACACTTCTGAACCTCCGAGGGTAGAAGTGTGAACAGACCATGTTGGGGGTGGGAGGGGTCTTTGAGGATGGAAGCAGCTCTTCTGTGGACTCTGCGGTGGTAGATGCTCTGCAGAGAGGGCAGTGGAGTCCTGGTGATCTTCTGCGCAGTCTTCACCACTCTCTGCAGGCGTTTGCGGTCCATGACAGAAGTGCTGCCGTACCACACAGTGATGCAGCTGGTCAGGACACTCTCAATGGTGCAGCTGTAGAAGTTGCTGAGGATCTTGGGCGACATGCCAAACTTCCTCAGCCTCCTCAGGAAATACAGCCGCTGTTGAGCCTTCTTGACCAGCTGCGTGATGTGAGGTGTCCAAGTGAGGTCCTCATTGATGTGGACACCCAAGTATTTGAAGTTGCTCACCCTCTCCACTTCAAGCTCCCGGATGAACAGTGGCTGAGGCGCTCTCCTCTCCTCCTCATGTCCACTATCATCTCCTTTGTCTTGTCCGTGTTGAGGGTGAGGTTGTTGTCTTCACACCATGACACCAGACTGGCCACCTCCCTCCTGTAAGCTGCCTCGTCACCGCCAGCGATGCGTCCTATCACTGCGGTGTCGTCAGCAAACTTCAGGATGATGTTGTCCTTGTGAGAGGCAACACAGTCGAAGGTGTACAGGGTGTAGAGGATGGGGCTGAGTACACAGCCCTGTGGAGTACCAATGTTTGTGATGGTGCTGGCTGAAGTCCTATTACCAATCCTGACAGATTGAGGCCTGCCAGTCAGGAAATCTAGGAGCCAGTCACAGAGGGTGGGGTGCAAACCAAGTGTGGACAGTTTGTGGGTGAGTTTGTGTGGGATGACCGTGTTGAAGGCGGAGCTGTAATCTATGAAAAGTATTCGTAGGTATGAGTCCTTGTTCTCCAGGTGTGAGAGGGAATAGTGGACGGCAGTAGCGATTGCATCCGAGGTGGACCTGTTGGGCGGTAGGCATACTGCAGGGGTCAATGGTGTCCGGTATGCTGCTCTGAATGTGGGCCAGCACCACTCTCTCGAAACACTTCATAATGATTGGAGTGAGTGCCACTGGCCTGTAGTCATTCAGGCAGGTGGGTGGGTTCTTCTTGGGCAGGGGGACGATGGTCGTGGTCTTGAAGCATGATGGTACAATGCGCTGGCTGAGGGAGAGGTTGAAGATGGAGGTGAAAACATCAACCAGCTCGTTGGCACATGCTCTGAGGGCCCGCCCAGGAATGTTGTCTGGTCCTGCTGCTTTGCGGGGGTTGATCTTCCTCAGAGCTCTGTGTACCTGGGTTGTTGAGATGGTTGGTGGAGGGGAGGGGGGTTGGGTGATCCAGGTGTGTGTGAGCTCCCTCTCTGCAGTGTCGCTGGGAGCCTCAAAGTGGGCGTAGAAAGTGTTATGGTCATCCGGCAGGCTGTCTGTTGAGGCGATGTTGTTGGTGGTGGTCCTGTAGTCTGTGATGTGCTGCAGGCCTTGCCACATCCGCCCTGAATCAGCAGTAGAGTAGAAGCTGTCCAGCTTCTCTCTGTACTGCCTCTTGGCCGCTGTGATGGCTTTTCTCAGTCCATACGTCGCAGCTTTGTACTCGTTCTCATTGCCTGATCTAAATGCAAGAGAGCGAGCACGCAGCATGTGACGTACCTGACTGTTTATCCAGGGCTTCTGGTTGGGAAACTTCCTGATTCGTATGGTGGGCACGATGTTGTCAACAGTGTTTTTATCACGGGTGGGAATGTCAACATGCTGGTGGTATTTGGGGAATACAGTCCGCAAACTACAATGGTTGAAGTCACCAGCAACAATAAAAACAGCATCAGGATTGTATATGTACACTATATGAAACATTTCAGTCTGGATTCTGAACAGTCTACGGACTCCCAGACTCACTTCAAACATATTATTATTATTATTAGGCCCGAGCCGGTGATGACCGGGAGGGCCTATTGTTTTTGCTCGGATTTGTTTTTTTTGTTTTTTTTGTTTTTTTCTCTTTCTTTTTCTGCAAAATGATCCTAAATTTGACCCAGTGAACATGCACGAAAAGTCATTTTTATTGGTCCCAGACTTCAAGCTCGGCGAAAATTGTATGTATTTGAAGTCCCGAAAAAATTACGAAAAATGACTCAGTGGCGACCCCTAGAAAAGTCAAAATACATTGGGCCTATGGAAAGTGAAAGTAACTTTTTTCCAACGTAGAAAAATGAAACTTGGTACATCCATAGGACACCTCAGGGCAAACAGAAAAGTCAATGACAGCCACACCCTAAACTCAACAGGAAGTCCGCCATGTGGGGTGAAACGTGCGGCCACTAAAATCGCACCCCTTGCGCAAAAAGATGCAAATCATTGTGTTTTAATCTAAATGGCCCCAAATTTGGTGAGTATCATCTAGACACGTGTGTCAACCAAAGCTGTGACTTTGTTTATGATATCTTATCGGGTATGGGTGTGGCAGGCCTGTAACGAGGTGGCCATTTTTGTGAAAATAAAACGTCTCTTAACTCTCAAACGCCTTCTCGGATCGAGTTGGACCCAAAGGCGTTTGTGCACATTCATGACCTGAACACAAAAATATGTAAATAAAAGGGTTATCTTTAGAAATGGCTCTCCAGCGCCCCTACAACTATAATGGGACCCAAGAATTTAGTTTGTCATAGAGACATAAAATTTGGTACACACATCTCTTATGTCATGAGCGAGCATAAAAGCCAATGACAACCACACCTATCTATAAATGTGTTGCCATAGCAACGTCCCAAAAAATGTGAAAAAGTCAATGGGAAGTGAAATTTTTAGTTTGTTGTAGGCAAATGAAACTTGGTACACACATCCACCATGGGCTTATGAACAAAAAGCCAATGGGGACCACACCCTATCACACACGGGAAGGCGGCCATTTGAATTGAAAATGTAGACAAATTAAAATGCACCTCTTTTTTAAAGTACACAGAAATAAGCTGCTTCATTCCACAGACACCAAACTTGGGCAAAATGAGCTAAACACATGTATGTAAAATAGACAAGTGTTTTTCTAGACTTTTTGCTCGAGTTATATTTTTTTATTATAATTCGGTATATATTTTTTTATTATAATTTTTCTGTAAAATGATCCTCAATTTGACCCAGTAAACCAACAACTAAAAGTCATTTTTATTGGTCCCAGACTTCAAGCCCGGCAAAAAATTTATGTATTTGAAGTCCCTGAAAAAAATACGAGCAATGACTCAGTGGCGACCCTACAAAGTCAAAATACATTGGGCCTATGGAAAGTGAAAGTAACTTTTTCCAACGTAGAAAAATGAAACTTGGTACATCCATAGGACACCTCAGGGCAAACAGAAAAGTCAATGACAGCTACACCCTAAACTTAACAGGAAGTCCGCCATGTGGGGTGAAACGCGCGGCCACTAAAATCGCACTTTGCGCAGAAAGATGCAAATCATTGTGTTTTAATCTAAATGGCCCCAAATTTGGTGAGTATCATCTAGACACGTGTGCCAACCAAAGTTGTGACTTTGTTGTTGATATCTTATCGGGTATGGGTGTGGCAAGCCTGTAACGAGGTGGCCATTTTTGTGAAAATAAACGTCTCTTAACTCTCAAACGCCTTCTCGGATCGAGTTGGACCCAAAAGGCGTTTGTGCACATTCATGACCTGAAAAAAATATGTAAATAAAAGGGTTATCTTTAGAAATGGCTCTCCAGCGCCCCTACAAACTTATAATGGGACCCAAGAATTTAGTTTGTCATAGAGACATAAAATTTGGTACACACATCTCTTATGTCATGACGAGCATAAAAGCCAATGACAACCACCCCCTATCTATAAATGTGTTGCCATAGCAACGTCACAAATATGTGGAAAAAGTTAATGGGAAGTGAAAATATTAGTTTGTCGTAGGCAAATGAAACTTGGTACACACATCCGGCATGGGCTTATGAACAAAAAAAGCCAATGGGGACCACACCCTATCACACACGGGAAGGCGGCCATTTTGAATTGAAAATGTGAACCGACTTAAAATACACCTCTTTTTTAAAAGAACACAGAAAATAGCTGCTTCATTCCACAGACACCAAACTTGGGCAAAATGAGCTAAACACATGTATGTAAAATAGACAAGTGTTTTTCTAGACTTTTTTGCTCGAGTTATATATTTTTTTATTATAATTTGGTATATTTTTTTTTATTATAATTTTTCTGCAAAATGATCCTCAATTTGACCCAGTAAACGTGCAACTTAAAGTCATTTTTATTGGTCCCAGACTTCAAGCCCGGCGCAAAATTTATGTATTTGAAGTCCCCGAAAAGAATATACGAAAAATGACTCAGTGGCAACCCCTAGAAAAGTCAAAATACATTGGGCCTATGGAAAATGAAAGTAAATTTTTCCAATGTAGAAATACAAAACTTGCTACATCCATAGGACACCTCAGGGAAAACAGAAAAGTTTATTACAGCCATACCGTAAACTCAACAGGAAATCTACTATGTTGGGTGGAATGCGTGACCACCTAAATTGCACCCCTTGTGTCTAAAGGTTTTTCATCTAAACAGCTCCAAATTTGGTGAGTATCATCTAGACACGTGTGCCAAAAAAGTTATCAATTTGTTTTTTGATACATTTGTGGCTGTGGTCGTAATGAGTCTGTGAAGAGGCAGCCATTTCTTTGGGAAATAAATGCCATTTCCCAATTGCCAGGATCCTTCCTTTAGAGGAGGCCCCTCCAGAGCCACGGCTAGAGTCTTAGAAAACTCCTCAGAATCCTTTGGAACTTGTAACCTTGTACTTTTAGACAAGTAATATTTACATTTTGCCTTTTTAAACAGGGGGGTGCAGCGATTCCTGAGTCATCTTAAATCTCCAGCCAGTACTTTGTTTTTCTCGCCTTAGCCCAAGCATAATCTATTATTTTCAAAGGTTCAGACAGCTTCCAGGAAAACCAGGGATTGTGGAGACCTTTAACTCTAAATTACAAGGTTGTGTAGCAGGCCCCAGCAGTAGCACAGGCCCGGTTATTTGACATTACCGTGAAGGTTACGCTTTAAAGCACGAAATGCAATCCTCCGAGTGCATGTGTCCCCGCGGTCTCAAGGGAGGCGAGGGCCTTTATCGCCGCTTGCGGCTTTAATTATTATTATTATTATTATTTTTATTAACATAAACTGGACATAAACTATTTTCTTAATAATTGCTATGTGTTATGTATTTGTATTTGTTGCAGCAAAACCTGACTTGCATACAGCGGCAGAAATCCGAAGTGCTTTCAGCCACATCCACCTACTACGACTCCTTCCTCGATGTCATAGAGTTCAGGGTAAATCTATGTTCCTTTTTTCATTTTCTTTTTTTAGGTCAGGCTATTTTTCTTTTTTTTTATTAAATGAACAACAAACAAAGATAAATAATCATGCATTCAATAAGAATGCATATGGCTGCATACCTTTTACTCACGCTTCCAGAATACATTTACATACAAAGTGGTTTATTCTGACATAGAAAAGCTGATTTTATTCTGAATATTGGGGACAGTGCTGTTTGGTAACTACACCTCAGTGACATTTGCATATTTCTGTGATGTGGGTCACTGTCAGACATTAGTGGGGTTTATAATATTTTTAACAGTATAACTGCAATAAAGTCAGAAGATTATGTGTCATGAGACATTGTCTGCATGTGTCTCATCTGTTTTTAATGTTTTTACAGGACCATGTTTATGAGCTTCTCAACACAATAGATGCTTCTCTGTGCTTTTTCAATATTGTAAGTATTATGGGTTTTTTTTTTAGCGAGGGAAAAAAGTACAGAGGTTTTAGTTGACATCTGTGAGAAACATCTGCTCTTCTGTTTCTATTCTGCAGTTTGCCTCAGTATTTTCTGCAGTCTCATTTTACTGCCATAATGAAAACAACACATTTTTAATGCATTATGTATGACCTCCAGACTAACTGTGATCCGACTCTTCTGTGATGTGCACATTTTAAAAGAAGCTATAAGTACAAACTAAATTAGAGCTAAAATAATACAATTCATATGACCCTTTTTTATTTTATTTTACAAAGGCAGTGTTTCCTAATTTTGATCCGCATTTCAAAATGCCACATAAATAGTATGTGTGTATTTTATGTGTGTATTTTAGCATCATTGGGTTTCTTTGTAAAAAAAAGTTGTGTTTTTTTATAGCAGCGCGAGAGACTGGAGGTACAGCCCATCCTGCTGCAGTAAACATTAGATGTTTTGCCGTTTATTCAGTTTTCTGAACATTGTATTTTTAGAAATGCTGGCCCTAGAGTCTAGAAATACCTCTGAGCATGTTTAAAGTTGAAATAAATGGTTTTATGGTGTCAGTCTAAGTCTTTATTTTTGTTTTTATGAAAAGTAGTTACATTTCTACAGTACTTCTAAAGTCCTAAAAAAAAAACAAGATAATTAGGTTGTTGATAAAAGTTTCACCTTTTTTTAAACTTTTACTTTTAAAATTAGAAATTTTGTGATGACCAAATAAAATCTACAGTGACCTAATGTTCTGAAGGAATAAGTATTTGGTGTTATAAAGCATTTCTTGACAGATATATTGACAACACAAATAATATTTTCGTGAGCTAATTTTATTTCTTTATTTCAGGCCATTAATTTTGACCTCACCAAAAGCTACCTGGACCTGATCACTACCTACGCTTCTGTTATCATCACTCTTTCTCGCATCGACGACAAGAAAGCCCTGGTGGGAATGTTCAACTGTGCTCATGAGATGACCAACGGCAGCAGGTAAACTTTCCAGACAGAAAATATAAAGCATCTAAATGTGTCCACAATCATTACTGCAACATTTTTACCCATCCCATTTGAATAAGTAATAGGAATATCCACTAAAAGATTTAAGTGATCATCTTTAATTATACGTGTTTCCTGCAGTGACCCCTCGTACCCACGACTTGGTCAGATGTTTGTGGAGTATGAACATCCCTGGAAGAAACTCACTGAAGAGTTTGGGCCTCACACACGAGTAAGCACAAATATAAACACAATGTACGCAGGACATTTTATCCTTTGTCCCAGCAAACAGTTTAACTCAATAATCCGGCTTATACCATGACTAAAATGGGAGTAAAAACATAGGGACTAAACCAGGAACTAAACAAGAATAAGGCCCTGGTGGTGAAACTGCAGTCTGCAGTTGCACACTCATCCTTTATAGAGCACGTGAACAGCTATGGTAGCCCTTGAGGGACATACTGTAACAAACAAGCCCAGTGGAAATAGGTCAGCGGGTGTTTTTTTATTTTTTCAAGAATGTGTGCTCAAATAGCAACATGAGTGTGCTTCTCCTCCACTGCTCAGTTTGTCCACTCCGGGCAGCAGTAGAAACAGGAACATGAAGTAATGGAACCTCCATTGGATCCATTGTCTAAATTTCCAAGACAGACCAATGTAAAGAGTTTTATTTTAGAAGTGATAATACACTCTTGAAAACATAGCTTGGGCTGACGTGTTCCATTGTGTTGAACTAATCTGTGCTATGTTCATATTTAAGGAAAATATAGACAAAAGTAATCTAATCTTTGGTAAGTCATGAAATTTCAAGATGGAAAAAAGTAATTTAGGATGTTTCTTCTAATAAAATGCTGGAGATGTCATTTTTCTTTCCAACACAGCAGAAGAGTTGAACCAGTGTCATTTTAAAACACTGTGCTTTTCTCCCTCTTCTCTCAGATGGTGACATCGGCGCTGTTGTCTCTGGGCATGCTGTACCCACGCAGGAACCTGCCAGCCGAGAATTGGCGGAGTGCCCAGCTCCTCAGCCTGCTCAGCGCTCCAGCTGCCATGTTGGACCCGGCCTGCTGTGACACGGTGAGTCTGCCCTCTGCTGCTGACATTACACACAGGAAGACGTTCGGTTATGGAGAGAGGGTGTGAGTCTGATGAAAGTATGTAGGCATACAGAGAAAAGACAATGCAACCTAGCACAGAATTCAAAAAGCAACACAGAAAATTGCTTGTATAACTACCAATCTTTCTTTTCTTCTTCTTATGTTATTTAGGAAACTCTATCCAAGAACCAGACCTCCATTAACATCTTATCTTAACAGAAATAAGAAACACCACCTACAAAATAATGAACTTGCTATTATGTCTTTTGATTGCTATCCTTTTGATTTCTTCCTTTTTCTACATTTACAGAAGCATAGTCTGTACTGTATGATATATGTTAAAATGTCTAAGAATGCAGGATGAATGAGTTTTGTGTGTTTTGTGTCTTACAGATAGCATGTGAATACCTGTCTATGGAAGTGATGGAGCGGTGGATTATTAGTAAGTAGACCTTATCATTGTTGCCATATGGGCATGTGCAATAAAGCACTGATAACAGTAAACAGAGTCATTTACCAAGCTGTTTGCTGATGAGAAAACATCACTACATCTATTTATGATCTTTCCATTACACGATTGACAAGCTGTGACATATAAAAAGTGAAATTTGTATGCCCGTAAGTTGCACCTGCTTTAGAGTGTATGACAACTGTTGATGTGTCTGCCTGTTGTAGTCGGCTTCCTGTTGTGCCACAGCAGCCTGGGCACGCACCAGGCTTCCCTGGAGTTGTGGAAAATGGCTCTGCGCAGCGGCCTCTACCTGACCCTTACCAGAGACGAAGTGCTCAACATCCACAAAGTCTCTGAGGACCTCTTCGACAGCATGAAAGGGTATCAAAATTTTAGATACCCAATGTGGACCCAATGAACCAAACAAACTACAAAATGACTCATATAGCCTAAGTTACTGTCATTTTCCTTGAGATCAAACTACAAATTTTTCACAAATATTACTCACTGCAGTGGAAGGCTAGTCAAAACATGTCTTCTCAAATGTGGATGGTTATTGGGGAGAATAGATTACTTGTTGCCTACATCAACCACTTGAGTAAACGATACTGTCGTTTCATACGCTGCCATCTACTGGACAGCCTTTGTTAGTGCAACTTACTAATTGATCAAATCCAAGATGGCCGACAGATATACTGCAGTGCGGTAGTGTTACCAAAACCCCGGTAGACAATCTTTGCAGGTTAAACAGTGCTTTTTAAGGGGAACACAGGGGAATATATTCCCCTACTTCCTAAATCGGTAAAAGTACAATTTAATGTGGCCTTTTTTTAAACACTTTTAACTTTGATTTATAATTAAGCCTGAAGAAATTTACTATTAGTTTGTTAAAATGGCATCATTTAGACACAAAAGCTCTAATGGAGTCCTCATAACAGAAGTGGGTATAGTAGCCTAAAATTGTACTTAAGTAAGAGTAGCGTTACTTCAAAAATAATTTTACTCAAGTAAAAGTCAAAAGTAGTCATTCAAAAACTCCCAAATTTGGTAAAAGGTCTACTTAAGTACTGGGAAACGATTTGATGTAATGTCTGATTTATTTTTTAGAAATGATTTAATCAGACAAAAATACATAATAATGTGCAAATCCTGGTATTTCCAATTAATAACATAAACATTTGTAAAAATAAATTTTACAAAATAACAAATTAAGGAACACAATCTCACTTTTTAACAACATAAAGCTTTTGAACTTTTGTGTTTGAACAGTACAGCTGTGGTTTGCTTTGTGTCTGTGCCATAGATTGTAAAAATATGGATGTAATCCGCCCATTGGTCCCCTATTCACCGATATTGTCATTACGACAGGGCAATAAAATGGCGGTTACATCCAGGCTTTTCGGCTTCTACTCCATAGTAAAACAATAGTTTTTAGATAGCATAAATGGACGTAATAATCCATTTATGCAGAGTTGTCACGTAGTAAAAACTTAGCTCTAGAGACCGGAGCCATCTTTTGTACCAGGCTGTAAACATTATTTTTACACTTGTAAAGTCGCCATTGGGTTTCTCTTTATATTTCCGCTTTTGGAGCCTGCCCTCTGGTGGACGGAGATATATCGCTGTATTTCGTCGTATGGCAGCGCCCTTACGCGAGGACCATTTAGGAGGTTCCATGGGAGACGCTTGGTCTGAGCCAAACATGCTTTGTTTATGAGGCCAGGGCTGTTCATCCTCTTCAGTTTCAACACTGGAGACAGTAGCCTCTGACATTTTTCATGTTTTTATTCCTGCTGTTTGTGCTGCTGTGCCTCCACAGTTTGTGTTGGTCATGTGACTGAATGACTGACTGAAACACAGTCATGCGGTAGATCCACTGGCGGCATCTCTTGGGCAAAAATAAAGCATAGAATGTGTAAAATAAATGGTAAAAACTGGTCAAGTCTACAAATACTAGGACCCTAAAGTGGTCAAAAATTGGAATATGTGACAATCTGTAAAGAAAACAAAAAAGGCACATTATTTGTATGTATGACTGCATATTTCCTCTTAAAAGAATGCAGTGCAGGTCATCATCAAAATCCTTGAAGTTATAATTCATGCATGAAGGATGGCTCAGGGTGTCCTCTCTAGTTTTAGTCATCATAACTTTTAACTAATTAAACAGTGCTTTTTAGTGTTGGGCTACACAACAATGTATCGCAAACGTATTGTTATTGCAATATCTGTAAGAACAATAAGGTTATGGTCTTCCATCTGACAGACTGATATATCTGCAAATGCTTTCTCTGTTGTTTCATTTCCTGTATTTTCAGGTATAGTAAGCGTATTGCAGACATTAAGGAGTGCCGTGAACATGTCCTAGCGAACAGGTGAGACTTTTGCAAAGTTTTATTATGAATCATAAATATTCAGAAAAAACAAATGTTTATTTTTTGTGTTTTCTCTTGCTTTGTGACTAGTGGAGCCCTGCACAGAGAGAGGAGGAATTTTCTGAGAGGAGCGCTGAAGGAGTTATATAACGTTCTGGAGGATGAACCTGGACTACTGGGACCGAAGGTAGAAGAAGCACCGTAATGACTTTAACACACAGCGCTGGACAAATATAAACTTTTACTTATAAGTCCAAAATAAAATTCTGCTCGTTAGAATGAATAATGGTGCCTAGCTTCTTTCCTAAAGACTGTTTAAGTCTGAGGGAGTCAGCATGGAGACATTCATTCAAATGACCTTGTCTTTCTCTATAATTGTGACTTTTTCCTGTCAGAGCTGAAACGTCCTTTTTCTGTAATCCAATCAAACCCCACAGGCGCTGTTTGTCTTCATGGCTCTGTCTTTCTCCCGAGACGAGGTCCAGTGGCTTGTCAGACACTCAGAAAATATGCCAAAGATGAAGACAACTGAGGACTACGTTGACAAGTAGGAGCTTTTTATACTGGTTTATATTAATGTGGAAAGAGAGTAGTTGGGTCAGGAGAGGGCGTCTGTAGCGAGGTCATGTTTATATGAACATCCATTTTTCATGTAGCTTTTTTCTTGCAGTCAGATGGCTGAGCTGCTGTTTTACATAGAGAAGCTGCGCGGCCTGATGAGGAAGTACAGGACAGTGGTGCAGCGTTACCATGTTCAGTACCTGGCACAGTTTGATGCACTGGTTCTTAATGACACAATACAAGTATGTGTTCAATCCAAACTTGGATTATTTAGAGACCATATAATCTTTAACAGACATGTAAGTTATGAAAATGATGCTTATGTTTATTCCTACTTTTGAAAATGTGGTTGTGAGAAATTGGACTTTAATGTAGTGACAATGTAGTGAAATTTAAAACAACAGCAAGTTTGATTAGAAAGCATTTCTTTTGGAAATCTTATGAGGATACCAGATTTAATTTGACTCTATTAACAGCTAGAACTTTTTTTTTTTCTGCAGAACATGTATGTCTGTCCAGAAGAGGAGTCGGTTCTCTTGAGCTCATTTGTCTCCACTATATCAGCTCTCTCAGTCAAACAAAGTAATAGCAACACTTACTTTAACAGAAAACACAAAAATATACTTAATTACACTCTCAATCACATTTTACTTTTGCAGTTGAGAACAAAGAGGAGTTTGATTTGCAACCACTGAGACTGGACTGGCTGAGATTACAGGTGAAGAGTGGAATTTGGTGAGAAATATGCCGTAAAAACATGTGTATGGAAATGTAATAGAATTTATTCCCTAGGCCTATTCAAGTGTCAGCAAAGCTCCCCTTTCCATTAAAGACTACCCTGACCTAGCCAAGGTGATGAATCTGATCCAGTTTCATACCAGGATGGTGGACAACATAGAAGAAGTGGTGCAAGAGACCTCAGAGCTGTCCATACTCTAGTCAGTTTCAATTAGACCTCCACCGTTTATTTCAAACTTAGACGTTATTGAGTGAATCGTTTTCTTTCTCCTCTCCAGTTTCTATCCTCGTGTCTTTGAGAAGATGTTCAGTCAGAGCAGCGATGAGATGAAGCGTTTCCTGATGTCCTTCCCCTCTGTCTGCTCCCACTTCAGCTACTGTGGACACCCCCTCTGCCCAGAAGAGGTCAGTCTTCAGTCATGTGCTGTTTTAAAAACGATCAAATTTCAAAGGCAGGGCACCTTACATACTCTTACACAATGATCATAACAACTAGTCCTTTTAAAAGCATATACACCCCCTTTTGCTTCTCAACATATAATCATGGCCTGACTAATAGGGCAGAGAACTATATACAGTACGTACATAGAAGACACAACATGTAAAATAATAGTATGGAAGAAAGCACACCATGTCAAGTAAATTAAAATACATAGCAATAAAGCATTTTTAGAATTGAATTGAACATAAAACAATGATTCCAAAAGGCATTCAACACACTAACCTGACTCTGCCAACATAGAACTGCTCCACAGTACGTCGCCTGTTCTACAGAACCATCTGGGAGAACTCATGTTGAAAGTGTTTACGAAAGGTCAGGTTCTTTCAATAAATACCTGGTTGGTGATTGGATTATCAACTGCAGTTTTATCCAATCAGAGCAGCGCCATTTTGTTTATGTTTGTAACGGTAAAACGTCCGCTACATCTTCAAACCTAAAACTAGCTCAGAGCTGTCAGTACTGCCACATCATTGGACACAACGACCTGGTTTGGACAGTGAATACTTTACTTGGAGCAGTTCAAGATGGATTTTTGTGAGATTGTAAACTCACAAATCTCGCAGTGCAAGGTTAGCAAAACGCATCTCTAAATTCTGCAGATTTAGTTTAATGGACCAAAAAAATTTACTGTATTATATTTTAAAATCCCAAGCAACTAAGGACTTTCCTGTGTTTTCTATTTAATTTTTGGCAAACCAAGTTGTTGACTTGTTCTTTGATAACCTTATTCTATTAACATTATCTTCTATGTCATTGCTGCTCATTAGAATACCAACACTTAAACATTATTATTATTATTATTATTATTATTATTATTATTATTATTATTATTATTATTATTATTATTATTATTATTATTATTATTATTATTATTATTATTATTATCCCTTTATTAAATTTAGTGTCGGCAGCCACCACCAGAGAGTGCCAGCATGTTTTGATGTTGGTGGAGGAAACCGGACTTCCTGGCAAGAAGGTCTAGACTTTCTTGCTGTGAGGCAATAGTGCTAACCACCGTGCCGCTTTGATACCTCAAAACTTCTCAATATGAATTATAAGTCTAAGAGGGCAAAATGTCACTACAATATTGGTCTTCTATGGACATATTGGGGATATGTGTTGCATCTGTAGACAGTTTAGCTTGCCAAGATAAGCAAATCGATTGGTGCTTCAGCAGTGAGGGAAACAATCTTTAGTGATAATGAGGTTGCTACACTCCACAGCCATTGCTTTTATTGAAGGAATATTGCCATTCTCCAAAATGACCAGAAACCCAGGAGCAAGTGGTAGAGTCAACATTTTCCCGCTCAGAAGAGTGATGGGGTCTTTGTGACTTTGTGATTCTACTATGGAAGTGTCATTTGTTTTTACTTTGACATGAATTCAAAAGGGATATGCAGTCGTAAACTCTCATCAAAATGTCAAATGTCCAAGATGATAAAATTGTGTTGAACCGCAATGGATGAAGGTGTGTATTTTTTAATTTTATAGATATTGATATTTATATCAGCTCCATATATACTTTCCTGTTTGCTCAGATTGATGCAACAGAAAAGAGGAGTCTGCGCCTTTGTGTGACTTTCTTGGAGCAGATCGCCAAACAGACCAGCAATGTCATCTTAGAGATATGCGCCGAGCAGTCTATGCTCAATGAACAGGTACAGTCACAGTTCAAATCTAATTATCTGTCATGATGGAGTCACTGCTCCAGAATCTGAATTTAATTATAGCAGTCACAACTTAGTTTCTCTGGATTCAGCTTCAGGCAGACATCACTATTAGAATAAAATAATAAGTCAGTTTTAAGAGCTGATGAATGCAGTGTTGTTCCTCTAATCCCTCGAGTCAAATCTGAGGCAACTGTTTACGTTTCAGCTGGGTTCTTGCTAAGCGAATGTGAAATTTCCCATGTTCGTCCTGAGCCTGGATTCTTTCTGTGTTTGTGCTTATCTTTCTTCAACTCTCCCTGCCTCTTTATTTTTTATTAGTTGCTGCCTAAGCAGTGCGCTGAGACCATCAGTGCAGCTCGTTACAGAAAACAAAAGAAGCAAGCGCCAAAGAAGGGAGAAGTCCAAAAGGAGAAACCGGGGGCGGAAAGCCTGAGGAAAGACCGCACCACCGTCAGCAAGTCAGTGTTTGTCATGAATCTTAATGTTTACGGCATTTTCTTAGCAGTTCAAACATCACTCATAATGTCATAGTGGTGCCACAAAGAAATCCAAGGTCATTAAGGCATGTCAGTCGACCAAGCCCACCACAATTCTGAATGTGTGTTCTGGTCTTGGATCAAGCAGCAGGTTTTAAAGTCACCAAACAGTGAATTTTTGGCCCCTGTCAATCAGACTTGTTTGTTCAGGACATTCTTGCACCACTTTTGGAACTGTCCATTACAAACATCACAAATGTCAAAGTCGCTCAAAGTCTCTCTCAAGAACACAGGCCGCTCAAAATATTCCACACAAAGACAAGGCAGAAATTAATGTTTTAGTAGCACTTGGTAAGAGAAGTAGTAAGAAATTAAAGCATGGACGTTTATTGAGTTTGTACCTCATTGAGAATTTCACTGAGAAAAGTAAACACCTTTGACTTACTTAAGTTCCGTATATACTTAATCATTCCACTCTAGTACTATCCATAATAAAACTATAACTTGTTAATATTAGATACTGTTAGTGTCTGTGTCCTACCGATACATTTGCTTGATAAACTTGCAGTACTTTATTTTATTTTAATATATTACAATACTACAATTTGCCCAAAAGGTTTAGTTGATTAAAAAGTCACTCACTGTCTGGTATTGGGTTTAGGCTCGAGCTGTTCATTAAAAATATCTGCTGACATTTTCTAAAGGAACCTTCTCCCTGGCAATGCATTGTCTAAGAATAGAAAGGAAAGACTTGCATGACACTGGGGGACTCAGGAGTAGAATCAGCTGTAGTTAAAGTGAATAAATCATTTTAGGAACATGTTTACTGACAGCGTATTTTTATATTGTTGTTTTATGTTGGATCATCCTCTAGTGGGAGACGCAGGATCTTCACGGGAAGGTTTATTTTTGTATTGGTCTCTATGAATAAATCAGGAAGAGTTACTTCACTTCAGGTTTTTATCAGCACAACTCCAGTTTGAAGCACTCTCAAAGTCACTGCTGTAAATGAGGCCAAAGAAATATATTTTTTGTCTTGTGAATTGTTGCGGTTGTCTTGTGTTTTTTTTTTTTTGTTTTGTTTTGTTTTATTGTATAATGTAGTGTTTTGTTTTTTAATATTAAAAGGGGTAGGCAAAAATAAGTCTGGACTTTAGCCTACACCCTTTTTGGTCAATATATATATATATATATATATATATATATATATATATATATATTTATTTTTTTTTAATTTATTTATTTTTTTTTCCAAAACATTCCTAATTTTCACTTATTTGTGTCATTGTCAAAATAGTATTTTTTTTTTTTTAACTTTTTCTTTCCTGTCTATATTTATATCTCTTTACAGCATGGACAAGATGCATCTGATGCTGACAGAGCTCTGTTCCAGCTACAGCCTGGGCCCAGACTTTATCATCTTCGAGCACATTGTTGTTCCCACAGAGTTCCTGCTTTCTCATCTGGAGACACGCCTCACTGAGTATGCTCAGCCAAAATATTAACTGTATTCAAATGTGTGTGAATGACGCAGTGAATCCAAAAAGTCTACATTTAAAGTCCACCTGTCTGACACCTTGCTTTAGTGGCTTAAAAAGGAGGACAATATGGTCCAGTATTTGCATTATACATTCATGTATTGCTATTGTTATTATTAGCTTGATATAGTGACTAGTGCAGCACTGGCCTCATGCTGTGCAGAGGCTAAAAATGTCACTCATACCTTTTCCACTGCATGTTTGTTGTGGCATATTTCTATCTTCTTGGACTGTGGGGGGGGGATTTGTTGTGTAACAAGCCCTGCGTGACTTCTTTTGCTGTCTCATTCGGTGTCTTACATAAGTAGACACAAAGTGGCTTATTATTGCACCCAAATATGTTGTATTGTCTGTGAACTAATGTGTCTACTGTGACACGACGTAACAAAGCACCAGAAAAAGCTGTTGCTGCCCATTGCATTGTGTCCACATTGTCAATTATTCACTGTGAGCAGTTGTTACGTGGATAATTAAGGAACAGTACACAGCTTGTCTAATAAAATGTCTGCTCCATCAGTATAATGAACTAGCAGCCAGGCCGTGCTGCGTCTGGTTAAAAAACTGAATATAAATTTGTCCTGTAAGTCTCTTTCTCAGTGTAATTTCGGAGTTAACGGTTTATTTAGATTTGTCTCGGTACCGGGGCAACTTCATCTTTCATTGTATATGTTCTGCTTAGTGTTTGATTATCTCCTCTGTCACCCTCAATTTAGCATCCTTGAGTTCAGTCAGGTGATTGATCCCTCTACGGACATAATTGTATAAAATCAGCTCCGTTGGGGATGAATGGAAAAGAGTAGGAAGAAGGCAAATAAATAAATAAACATAGAGCAGCAGAGTGTAGGCCTGGAGCAGTGGATGTGCTGACCTAATGAGAGCGGTGCCACTACAGTATGCCTCGTTTAACCCGGTTTAAAGCGCCATCTGTCCAGCTGCAGTCCACTCCAGGCCATCAATAACTGACGTTGGTTGAACATGTTTTTCCTCCAGGATCATCGTGAGAATGAGCAATTACAACCAGGCCACCCAGGGGATAGCGCGGCCTTCGGACCTCCTGGCTGTGATAAAGACCTACACTGCCAGCCTGCAAACCCTGGGCAGCTACGTCAATGTGGACGTCACCCGCCTGGTAAAGAGCGTCCTCCTGCAGCAGACCCAGCCACTGGACCCCCGCGGTGGGCAGACCATCACAACGTTGTACACAAATTGGTATGTGGATGTGTGGTGGTTGATGATATTGGTGCAAATAACCATACAGCAGCTATTATGTGTTTACGCTTAAATCAGTAGAATAGGTCAATAGTTAACAATATAGGGTGTTGACTCAACAGTGATCATGACTTGGGTAACTGTAAATAGCCCACTTCATCAGTCCTCAATGTAATAGTAAACTAACCAACAACTAATAACTGGTTTAATAAGCTTTTAAAACAATATGCTTATCAATGAATGGAATATATGTTGTATTTATTTTTTCATGTTTCTCTTTGTTACTTTGTGTCCTAGTATGTTTCACTATAAAGTTGTTCTAAATGTTAATATATTTAATGTGCAATTATGGTGTAGTTTAGACTACTAAATATACCTAAACAAGGATGTAATCCTTTATTTATCTTCTCGATTACAAATTTGTACTAGTAATAGTTGTTTCAAAACCTAATCCTTTGATGGACTTCCGGTGT
This sequence comes from Perccottus glenii, assembly GCA_024416835.2. Taxonomy (NCBI): domain Eukaryota; kingdom Metazoa; phylum Chordata; class Actinopteri; order Gobiiformes; family Odontobutidae; genus Perccottus; species Perccottus glenii. The sequence goes on along the minus strand of CM044546.2, from coordinate 52,241,004 downwards.
CCTCATTCCAGTCCACACAACTGTTGCATAAAAGCTCAGGATGTACGCTTTTGATTTTTCTCCACCGCAGGTTCCTTGAGAGTCTCTTGCGTCAGGCCAGCAGCTCCCTCATCGTCCACTGTCCAACGATGCACTGCTTTGTCAACCAGACCACGGACAATGATCCCAGTTTTAGAGCAGAGGAGTTTTCAGACATAACAGGTCAGTCCAGAAACCAAAACCAAAGACAAACCAAAGACAAATACAAAAGATGCATCCTAATCACTCGAGTGTGTAGTTTTCATTTGTATGAATTCTGACAAAACATCAATGAGCTTTCCAGAATTATTAACACATTTAATTTCATGAGGATGTTTATACAGCTAATACCAGAGGGAGTGAGACTGTGAGTAATGATTGATTTTACACTTGCTGTATTGACAGAATCAATAAGTTTTTCTGCACCAGAGCATTAATAATCCTTGCCTTACAATCTGAAGCATGACTCACTGTGCTGTACAGACACAGGTTGCATATGTGTCTCTCCTGTAGACTGAACATTATTGCTCACACAAACTTGTAACTGCGGTGATGCATGATGCTTCCTGTCATGCTGCTGTTTTTCTGACACTGCCGTCCTAATGTAAACAGTTTTTGCCCGTGCTTCATAGCTATTCCAGCCTCTTTTACAAGTATCCCTGCTCCGCAATGCATCTGAGACCACCTCCGCTGCATTGTAGGAGCAGTTGACCGCCTTGTGACAATAATAAAGACAGAAGAATAAACGCTGTACATCACTATACACCACTACGCCTCCTTACCATTGTCTATATTTACTTCAATGACAACCACCAGTCACTCACTCAAGCATTAACTTTCAATGTTCCCATCCATCACTGTTATAGAATATACGTATGTTGTGAAAAAAGATGTATGAATTCTTTGCTGCACACCAACATATTAAATTTCATCATAGAATAATGACAGGTCTGCTTGAGTGAAGCAGGTCTCATCTTGCTTTAACAATGCTTATTCCTTATCTTCCTCTTAACAGAGTTACGAGCACTGGCTGAACTGTTAGGTCCATATGGCCTCAAGTTTCTGAGTGACAATCTGATGTGGCACATCACGTCTCAAATCAGCGAGATCAAGGTAGAGTTTATGAAGTGTTTTCTTAGAAGTGTGCTTTCTCAGAAAATCTTGTTTTCTTCTAAAAACCCATCCATATACTGTATATTGAGAGGAAGTTATCTTAAATATGCTCAAAGATTTGCATGCGTTTTCTTACAGTTATAGGTAAAAGAATATTATAATTGTGTAAAAAACGATCCACAAGCATGTTTCAACCACAAACAAATGTGTATTCTTGTAAAAGTATTTTACAAATAAACAAATTTAGTGTATTCTCAGATTTTATATTTCACACCTTTACAAAAAATTAGGTTTCTGCGTTAAAAAAAGCAAAAAAAACTTTTGACATAGTGTACAGGTGAACTGTGACATCCTGGTTTTCAGTGAACATTGGGTAATCTTCTTCTGTAATACAAATTTCTTAAGAAATGTCTATGTAATTAAATTTAATTATGAGTAATAGTAATATTTGTTACATTATACACCAAATTGAATGAGTTTGTAAAAATATTTTTCAGGTGGGCTCAACATTCCTTCATAAATCGTGCATTTACAGACACACATGATTACATAAACAATTGTACGCATGTGTATGTATAAACTGACTAGTTCCTCTATATACTCATGCTTCTTGGTATTTCTGCTTCTACTTTCTTAGAAAATGATATACCTCAACCAAGTTCATTTCAATCAGTGGTTTTGTTGGGTCACTCATGACCTGATTAAGCCCTTATCTGGCCCCCAGTTAGTAAATGTTCTAGCTCAACCTCTGCTTATTTCTTGCAAACAAATTCAATCACTCCCCAGCTGTAATGCCATCACACACTATAGAGTCTTAAGAGTCTTGTTCAGGTCTGCTCTCTTTCTGACACCTTTGATTGAAATGGGGAAAGTGCACTGCTGCAGCTCACTGATCTCAGCGACACAGGAGCTCAGATCTGTCAAAGCGATGACTCATGACCTCCTCCTCCAGTTACTCTCAGCTTTGGGGGGGGTTTCACACATTTTGACTGACTTTGTTCTCCCCCGTCAGAAACTGGTGATTGAAAATATGGACATCCTGGTACAGATGAGGAACAATTTTGACAAGCCTGAAGAGATGGCTAACCTTAAGAAGAGACTGACAGGTGAGACGTGGAGAACTGACAGAAGGGTGTGGGCGAAGAAAGGTGTGGAAAGAGTCAGGGGGAATCAGAAAGTGGACTAAAGAAAATAGTAGGGAGGAAGTACAGCAGTGGACTACTATTATTTCACTTTGAATGCTGTGTAATGTGCTCTTGTTTGAACACAAATGTAACTAGCTACACATTAGACAGATAATGTACTGTAAAGTCAATACAGCCCACTCCATACAACAGCCACATTTTTAGTTAAAGCATTAAAGCAACACTAAGATTAAAATAATAGCCTCAAATGAATTTTGATGATGCCTTGGCGTGATAGAAGAGAACTAAATGTTTTAAAATGTAAAAGATTGTTTGTGGGTCATGTGGTTTTGTTGATTAACACAGCATCAGTAAGATTTCTCACATTTTTCTGCTTTTGTCTTCTTTACCTCTTAAATCTTCATACATACTGAATCATACAGTAGTGTTGTTAGAGTATTTAATCTTCAACAAAGGAAAATTATGAACTTCAGTATTAAATCAGCTTGACAAAAATTGTACTGGTTACATTGATGTTGCATTCATACGATTTTTGTAATGTCATAAAAATTATTTAGTTATCAGTTCTAATTTTATCATGCTGAGCTCCATTATAAAGTACAATCCACATTCATTAAGATACAAAATGAGTCATAAATTCATAAATGATCTTTTCCATGTTCCACTGAAGGAGGAGAGAACTTGCTGAAGAGGATGACAATCATCGGTGTGATCCTTTCGTTCAGAACCATGGCAAAGGACTGTCTTAAAGATGTAATGTTCTCTTCAAACTCATGCATCTTTCTTCAGAATGCCCAGTTAATATGTTTTGAGACTGATTTGACTAGACATACTGTAAATCGGAATTTATCTCAAGATTAACTAGAACGAGTCACAGATTGGTCAGTATAGAATAGAAAATGTATGTGAAAATAATATATTCAGTATAACATTTTGTTATATTTTGTTCATTTTACTCATTACATCCACCTTATTGTGTGATCTGATCTACATATACATAGACCCTGGAGAAGCACTGCCCTTACTTGATGGGGCCCATTGAGTGCCTGAGGGACTTCATCTCCCCTGAAGCTGACATCAAGGTAACATAGCTTTGTTGTCTCTCTGATAATATGTTAAGAATCCATTAAACATTTACACATATTACTCAAGATAAATTCCTCTTTTTCTTTTTTCTTTTGGTGCTGTCTTATTGATGTTATTTGTATATTTCACTATGAAAACCCTTTCTGCATAACATATGTCCCCTGGTGGGACAATAAAGATCTCTCAACTCGCATCCCAACAGATAAAAGAGCTACAATATGTAAAGAAATCAGGGGTGGGACTTGATAAAAAAAATAAATCTAATAAATGAGAGGCTTTGTAATTAATTAATTAATCTCAATTAATAGCATTTAAATTGCATAATAATATTTGCCCCAAAAGCAACATTTTTTATTCATTTAAATGGATTTTAGTGGAGCGCTTTCTGTGCTCACTGCTTTGCATTTAGTAGCATTGAAGTGTTTTGGTGGTAACCAAACGTTTATCAAGGTGTCCATCAGGTAGTGTTTTTTAATGAAATTTGCCTTCCATCAGTCTTAGTTCATCCGATTCCTCAATTTTAGTAGCCGTGTGCACGGACAGCATTCAACATTCGGCGTTGTTTGGAATGTAAACTGTGATTAAATGCATTTATTTCTTTGTAATTAATTACTCCTAATAAAGTCCTACCTTAAAAACAAATGTTAGTTATGTTACATTACTATTTATGATTTAATAACTATTTCTTAGTGTATTGGCAGCATCTTTCAGAGCTGTCTTCCTGATGCTCATTGACAGGATATTATTGCATGACATTATTGTAATGTGTTGCTGTTGTTTCACAGATTGATCTCGTGGTGAGAACTGTGATCTTAAATCCAACCAAATCCAACCTTCTTGTTTCTTTCTTATCTGTTAGTTTTGTGTTCAGTATAATAATTTAGAATGGATAACTATCTCCACCTTCTTCTTGTTGCTCTCATCGCTAAGTAATCAATCAAATATTATAGTCCACTGTTCTGGTAGATCACAACTGAAGCACAATGCCAGCTGAGTCTGATTTCCTGTTGACATTCCCACAAAGATCCTGAGGATCTGAAGTTGTATATAGGCTGCATTGAGCATGTTCACACCTTGCATTAAGCTTTGAGGTCTGATTGCTCTGGACACATGTAACTCTCTAGTCTACTCTAAACTTCACTTTTTTATATATATATATAGCACTTTTACACTTAGTAGGCACTCAAAGCACTTTACCAGTGTTACAGCTGGAACACCACTGAAGGGAAGTGGGTTAAGTGTCTTGCCCAAGGACACAACGACAGTATGAACTGTGGGGAGAGTGGGATGTTATGATGTTTTGGGATGTTTCGAGCGGAGATCGAACCGCCGACCCGCCGGTCGAAGGACGGCCGCTCTTCCACTGAGCTACTGCCGTCCACTTGAGGAGATCTTGCGTGACCTTGACAGCACAAACCCAGTGTATATTTACATTTGCAACTAAGAGACTTAAATAATGTCCTAAGTAAATAAAATATTACACAACTTTTTCAGAATGAAGTATTTATATAAATAAAAAGCCCCTGAGCAGGCTGGACACTTCCAGAGATGCACAGAAATGCCGTTTCTGTATGTTTTACTACGGACCAAATCAAATTCCTGCTCTCTCTTTGGAGCAGCTTCTGTGAATGTGACTTATGACCCCCCCTCCTCCCTCACTTACATCGGAGAGAGGCATGAGGGCCGTGCCATATCCCAGTCCCAGATAACCCCACAGACGTCATTGGCCAACTCGTGCCTCTGTGAGAGACAGTACCACATCAGTGGAAACAGTGTGCCCAGACAGGCCAAACACGCATGCACCACAAATAGAGCAAAATCACAAACTGCCTTCTAAAACTGAGTCTTTTAAGGAACACAGTCTTCTGTCACTGCTTCTGTCTTACTTAAGCAAAAAAGTGTGAAGCCTAAATCATGTATGAGATTATGTCACAGTCTATTTGATTATGTCTATTTGAGCTTCACTTCTTTCATTTTGCTTCCTGACCTTGCAGGTGACACTCAATGTGTATGAGTTGGCTTCTGCAGCAGGACTGACATGTAATATCGATCCGGCCCTTGTGACAGCAATTGGCCTCATGCAGACAGGTAATACTCAAACTGTTATTGCCGCTTCTAAAGACGCCACTAAGTCCTATAATCCAGCTTCAACCAAGTCGCTCAGACACAGTCTCATAAATGTTCCTCACGTATGGGCGCCACCATGTAGTGATATACGTCCTTCCTCCAGAGGGCAGGCCCCAGACGTAGAAATATGTTATAAAATCCAACAGACAAAAACTTGTTTACAGCCTGAAGAAAAGGTTAAAGCAGAAGCATCTGGATTCAGTTTTTAAGGTGAAGACGTTTCGTCTCTAATTCAAAGAGACTTTATCAATTCTGAGATGAACTGTTAAGAGAGCTGAGCTTATATCTCTAGAGGGAGGAGTTTAACCTGAAACTAAACCTGATACTAAACCAGGCTGTTCTGGTCTCATATGGTCTCATCATTAGCTATGAAAGTGTGTCTGCTGATGTGAGAGTTGTTAAAGGCTCAGGAGAGTCATTAGTGACACTGTTCCATTCAGGTGTTGTTGTTCTAGAGTGAAACTGTTTTGATTTAGGTTTTAGTTTCAAAACACTGTTATAAATACAAGGCAACATGAATGAGGCCTCCTCCTCTGTTCAGAGAGGGCTTTTCCATTTTCACACCTCTCTCAAACCATCTGGCCTCTCTGGCCAAGATTCGGACATTGCTGTCCTCAAAGGAATGCCCTTTCTCTTTGAGGTGGAGGTGGACTGCAGACTCAGGTCCTCCAGGATTGGCTCTTCTGTGCTGATACATCCTCTTGTGAAGCTGTCAACAACAGCATTAGATTAGAATACTAGAATAGCTATTCTTGCCAAATAAAACCCCCAAAATAAAAAAGGACTCGTAGCTTTGTTTAAATGTATCACCACACTGTGCTTAGAGTTGGGGTTTTGCAAGAGTCTTGAAACCATAGCATTCTGTAATTATTTAATGGGGATAATGATTTTCTATTGCAGTTCCAACTGAGGATGCCAACCATGTTGATGTTGGCAAACTGGTGACATTATGTGATTGAATGAAAATAATCTGTATTCATGCCCCAAAGACAGTCCAAAGAACCACAGGACCAATCTTTGTCTTATTTCCACAGATAACACATCCATTGATGAGGAATACAAGCTGTCCTGTTTACTGCTAGTCTACGTCGCTGTGTCCCTGCCCACTTTGGCACTGGACGCCAACTCTTCCTACAACCGGGAACATGGAGGTGCACCTTTATTTGTCTGAGTTCACGAGCCACACAACCGCCACAACCGCATTGCTTTTCCTGTCATTAGTTAACTGCCAGCTGCTGATAATGTACAAAATATCCTCCACCCTTAAAAAACTAGCCTCAGTAGCATTTTTGTGTCCCATACTTTAGAGTTGGACTCATGTGGTCTAGGTCAAAGTATGCTGCCTAATTGGAAACACGTTTTCTAGTGAGATTTTTGTTTACAGATAAGTTTAGTTTGACGTGAATGGGTACAGTTACTTTCGGCTTGTGGTCCTCTTAGCTCCATTTCCTCACTCTTAACATTAAGAGCAGCAAATAGCCTAGATTTCTATCAGAGCAAAGGGTGGAGAACATTCTCTTCTATTTTTCCACTAGCCTGTTTGAAATCAACGTAGCCTTAAGCTTTTCGGAAATATTCTGAACGTTTTAGATCATTTAGTTGCGTTCACTAATTACAGTCATAAAAACATCCTCTCTGAACTTAGCTACAAGACAAACTATTCTACTGCACCCCATCTCTCAAATCAAAGGTTTCTGTGTAAAGTCTCTAGGAATTTTTAGAGCTATTCTATTTTTAGAACTTAAACATTGTTCAAAAAAAAAAAATTCAATCATATAATGAAGTGGCATTCCATCAAAAATATAACAATTAAGATAAGGCAAATATAGGTTATTGTGTAACTCTAAGGGCACATTCACTCAAGGTCCCCCGTCACCCACAGGTACTTGGCCAGGTCCTGAGCACAGTTGCCTCTTGTTCATTAGAGCACAGTGTTTGTCTGTATAAAAGAGAGCACAACCACCATCTACTGTTTTCTTTACATTGAATGTTGGCGTCTGTCTATCTTCTAAGCTAATTCTTTACTGCTTCCTGTTTCAGTCACAAGAGCAGTCCAGAGGCAATACAAATTTTGCTTTTAGCTTGCTTAATTTTGTCCAAGCTTTGTTCCTTTATCAGACAGTAAAGGCTAAAGTGTTTTTTTTATGCTTTTAATTTATTTGAGGAAACCAGCAGAATTGAAAGAACAAAACAAAGATACAGTCATTACTAAGCACTTTCAATATTGCGTGCATGTGCTTGTGTTTATGCATGCCCTCGTACTGTTCCTCAGCCCAACTCTTCCAAATGAGGGGTGCTGATGAGTCAAGCTTGCTCTGCTGTAGGAGTAAACTTTAGATGGCAGTTACTTTTTAAAATAAACAACCAACACGTGGCCCATATAATTACTCACCTAAAGTTTTATTTTATTCTGCACACATTACAACTTTTGTCCTCTAACCACAGCCCAAACTAAAATTAACCACCTGAAAGTCCTGTCTCACTACACACTTATTTCTCACATGGGTATCCTTGTCCTTTTTTTAGTTTTACGTCATACTTATAAACTATATATATATATTTTTTGCTTAAATGTTCCAGGCCACAACAACAACATCCACTGTTTAGCTACAGCCATCAATCAGGTTGCTGCGGCCATGTTTACTGTCCAGAAAAAAAACATTGAGCAGCATCTCAAAGAGTTTCTCGTGGTGAGTATTAGTCATGTTTCAATAGGAATAACGTTCTTATTTCTGTCTTTGTCTCATAGCTCCAGTGTTTAAGAAAAATAGTTGCTTGGGCACACTTATTTCTGTTAAAGTTGTTTCCCAAGACCTTGCTAACCTTTCTTCCTGCTAAGTTCAAATGCTCTACTGTCAAATAATTCACTTGTTTGATGTTTTTAACGTTGCATTGCAGATGGCGTCATCCGCTCTGCTTCAGCTTGGACAGAATGTGGAACGAGTGGAGAGCAAAAACCGAGAGTCAATCTACTTGCTCTTACACATAGTGAGAGTCCTGTAACATTACATTTGACAAGATTTCACAGTATTTGATAATAGGGGTCTGAAATGTTTCTTTTTTTTTTTTTACTACTCAGATTGTGGAGGAGTCTCCGTTCTTGAGTCAGGACATGTTGGAGAGCTGCTTCCCTTATGTGCTACTCCGAAACGCCTACAGAGAGGTGTATAAGCCCTTCATCATCACTTTGGGTTGAAATGTGTGAACTACTTTGTACTGTTTTGTCTCTGTAAAAGTAAATCTGTAAATGAGCAAATGAAACCACAGATTAACCATAAGTAGGTCAGTGTTCGGGGTGTTTCCTGTCAATGCATCATGTAGAAAAAAATACCCCTATTAATTCTATATTCAAGTTTAAAAGTAGCACAAGATATTACCATGTGTCAGAACAACATAAAACACATCACATTGTTTAATGGACTTCTATCAGCATCTTACAATAGTGGCAAACAGAACAGTTTAACACCAAATTGCTAATCCATGGATGTAATATAAATATTCTTTCTTGCAAAAGCAGATGCATAAATGAATGGACTGCACTTTAGCTGCAGGTTGCACATTATCCTTGTTGTCAAATGTTGAACAGCACTACCTACCATATGTGTGGTCATAGTCATGCAAAGTTAGACCAAAAGTTATCTATTTTCTGTCATTATTCATGCTTTTGTAACCATACAAACATTTAATAACCTTTGGCTTGTCAACCAATGCATGCATTTACTCAAACTCAAACTGCAAAGGTCAGATTCAAACAGTTTTAATTTTATGCTATAAATGTAAATGGAGTTTTAAATTATCATTTTATACAATGTGGTATTGTATATGCTCAACTTACATTAATAAAGAAAACAGACCAATGCACAGTATAAATATTGCATACCAGCAGCCCCTCTAGTGCCTGAATGTTCCTCCTTGCTCTCACTGTTGCAGCTATATCTGTTTGGTTGCCATGCATCTTTATATCTGTTTGTTTTTTCATAGCAAAATATACTCTTCACTTAAGAGGGTTTAATTCCCACTTCAGACAACACCTGATGCATGTGCACACCCCATTGTACATTAATGAATAAACACAGGCGGAAATTGAGCAAAATGAGAAGGACAGCGATGATAAAGTATGGCTAGACTAGAATTACACCACAATTAATTCTTGCAGAGGTCTTGTTATTCTTATACGTTTTACCAGCAAAGCATTGTTGATAGATTTCCGATTCAATCATTCAGAAAATAAGTAGTTGTTACATAATCATTATCTTTGCACTCAAATAAACAATTTCCAAGCTTCTCTATTTTGGATCCTGACCCGAGATGCTTAATAGTGGAAACTTTAGTTGTGATATAAAGTTCTCTGCTGATTATGTCAGTGACACAAAACTCTTGCTGACTGGTGGAACAGTGAGACTCACACACACCACAAAATCACACTCTTCTTATGCACATGAACCAAATATAGTGCAGATAGCTGACAGAGGAAAGGGCCAGGTGTTACTCTGGGCATAAACACAGAGAGGCATGCATTAACATAAAACAACAGTGGCACACAGTCTGCAGCGTGCAAAACAAACTGTGTAGTAGATGGCTGAGTTTCTACATGTGGAGGTCACACAGGGAAGGTAAGGCCTCTTCTTGCGCTGTATTTGTTTAATCTCACACTTATTGTGTTTATTTACTTGAAATGCAGTCTCCAGCTGGACAAATGCGTCCAGTGGGAATCTCTGGTGGGTGTAAGCCAGAATGTTACAAATGGGCGTGGTTTATTTTTAAACATTCAACATGCAAAGTGAGAGACTTTTATACCTACTAAACAAAACAGATAAGCAACAAGTAATGCAACAATTTTCTTCCCCATGTTTAATGTTCTCCCTGTGTTTCCATGGGTTCCCTTCAGCTTCGTCCCACCATCCAAAGATGTGCATGTAAAGGTGAATTGTTGAATCTAAATAGTGAATGAACCATGTTGAAATGCTTGCTCATTTTTTGCTAAAAGCATTCATGATATGCACGCTCTTAAGGCCAATTAGTTGAACGGGATGTGTTAAAAAACAATAGCAGTGTGGCATTCAAACACTGAGGTCATCAATTGTGTGAAAAAAACAGGTGTAAATCAGGTGGCCCCTATTTAAGGATTCACCAGCACTTGTTGAACATGTTGAAAGTCTGAGGAAAATGGGTCGTTTAAGACATTGTTCAGAAGAATAGCGTACTTTGATTAAAAAGTTGATTGGAGTAGAGGAAAACCTATAAAGAGATGCAAAAAATTATAGGCTGTTCACCTAAAATGATCTCCAATGCTTTAAAATGGAGAGCAAAACCAGAGAGATGTGGAATAAAACGGAAGACAACCATCAAAATAGATCTAAGAATAACCAGAATGGCAAAGGCTCAGCCAATGATCAGCTCCAGGAGGATCAAAGACAGTCTGGAGTTACCTGTAAGTACTGTGACAGTTAGAAGACGTCTGTGTGAAGCTCATCTATTTTCAAGAATCCCCCACAAAGTCCCTCTGTTTAAAAAAAAAAAAAAAAAGGCATGTACAGAAGAGGTTACAATTTGCCAAAGAACACATCAACTGGCCTAAAGAGAAATGGAGGAACATTTTGTGACTGATGAGAGTAAAACTGTTCTTTTTGGGTCCAAGGGCCACAGACCTTGGGAGACGACCCCCAAACTCTGAATTCAAGCCACAGTGAAGACAGTGAAGCAAGCATCATGATATGGGCATGTTTCTCCTACTATGGTGTTGGGCCTATTTATCACATACCAGGGATCATGGATCAGTTTGCATTTGTCAAAATACTTGAAGAGGTCATGTTGCCTTATGCTGAAGAGGACATGCCCTTGAAATGTTGGGGAGTTTGTAAAAGAGGTGAAGAAGCATGTGGAGGCAGGTTGGCAAGGGTGGAGAATGTTTGGATGAGGTTTATTGATGTAGAGGACATAAAGGTAATCGGTTTGAGAGAAGAGGATGCGGGGAATAGGGTCAGATGGAGGCAGATGATTTGCTGTAGAGACCCCTAAAAGGAACACCTGAAAAGAAAATAATTTTGAATTGATAAATTAGAACAAACTTGAAGTGACCTGAGCTGGAGCTTTACGATGTTAGTCTTCTCCATTTCTTCCTTACGTAGTTGTGCCATGTCAAAGAGCATGGGAGCATGAGAGTCAGTGTGACCCAGCAGTCATGGGCGAGGAGGGAGATGGACAGCAGGCAGGGGCTTTCCCAAGACACGTCCTTGTTGTGCAGCTCTCACAATCTGCTTATAAGACATGTAAATGTAGAAGAGCTAAAAGAGATTACTTTCATTATCTTTTTAATCTTAGAAGTTGATGCTGTCCTTTTAAGGCTTTTCAAGGAATGAAAAAAAAATCCTTGGCAAAACATTCACATTTTATTGCTTTTATTGGAGTAGAATTTTGAAGAGACACATAATGTCTGTTTTTGAGCCTTCATGAACTGACTGTCATTAGTAAACATTGCATAAGTCCGTCAGTTTAAAGCATTTCATCTTAATCATCTAGTTTCAGAATACGTCATAAGCATTATTATTTTCCTCTTAAACAAGGGACTACTCTTGCTCCGTTCCAGTTCATTTTATACACTGCAGACTTTATTTGCAACACCCACAACAAGGCTAGCTTGTTTTAAAGCCTCAATGTCTTTTTGTCCTAATGTTTTGTTTAAAGTTTAGTTATATTTAAAAAACAGATGAAAACAGATGTTAACATTTTAAGTATGCAAGTTGTTTAAAGTGGAGATTACTTTGAATGTCCTCATCATGATCTATATGAACACTAAACATGTTCATGTTTTTTTAAGATTATAAATGCTTCTTTTAGTCGCCAAGCCACCTCCTCCTATCACCAAAACAGCAGCTAAAGTAGCGCTCCTTAGTGGGTGGCTTTCGAGGACAGGCTTTGTTTACGTGTTTATGGTTGGGGTGACTCTGGTGGGTTTCAGTCAAAGAGCCTCTCTGTAGTTTGCTGATTTGCGGCCGCGGTGGAAAATTGTCATTTGGGATTCGAGTACACACTGCTTGAAAAAGATCGCAGTCAACATTTCATCAGTGAGGTCAACTTACTCACACTTCACACAAAGCCGCTTTACACACACACACACACACACACACACACACACACACACACACACACACACACACACACACACACACACACACACACACACACACACACACACACAGGACACAGTTTGGGCCTGTTTAACCAATCAGAGCCAAGTGGAGTAGGTCCCCCCTGAAGTGGGTGGGAGAGCTGTTGAAACACAAGTCTGTCTCAGGACACACAAGTTTAAGTTGGTGGTTTGGGGAACTTTTATGCTTAGCCATTTCTTTTTATTCATTGATACATTTCATTTTTTTTCATCTTTAATTAACTTTTGGGTGTGTGACTGGAATGGCTGAACTGGTGCGAATTCGTAAGAAACGGCTACAGGTCCCAATCTCTAGGTAAGACAAGGGGTTAAATTAGACACTAAGCCTAACTCAGTTTGTTAAGTATTGTGTTTTGCTGCAGATGGAATAAGGAATTGATGTTAAATAATCCACTAACTGTTTATAGAGTAAATTTAAGTAAATACCTGTCTTCGGAAGTGTCTGGGTGAACACTTGTCTTACTCGTGCTTTGCTGTGTGAGTGAAATGTGCTGCAAAGAGTAATGGGTCATGTGGTTTTGTTTTGGTTAACACTTTGATGTGGTCTGTGCACAACTCTATATTTTATTGGCTGTTGTGCCAGTTACTCACACATTTCTCAAGCGTTGTAGTTTATACTTGGAAAATATGTCTATACATTGTCTGTAGCTCAGCCTGCTGTTGTAAGCTCTTACTACTCACTGATTCAACAAAGCCTGCGCCGGAAGAGGATTTGTCATGTGTCTCTCTAAACAAACTGCATGTATCCACTTGATATGATATTTCCTGTAAATGTCCCGTAAAGCCTTTTCTAGAGTGCGGACATAAAAAACAAAACAAAAAAAAACACAACTATGCTATCTCACAGATTACTCAACAGTATAAATGGAGCAATGGCATTCTGATGTATGCTATTTTTGTGACTCAACAGCTTTTAAAAGGGGTTGCCAGTGCGATAAACACTTGAAAGCTGTGAGAGGCTCATCCACAGGAGTTGGCTTCATCGTGTAGTTTGAAATAATTTGTGCAAAATCTTCCTGGTCACAGCAGAAAGATATTAGAAAAAACAGACTCATAGGCTTTTCTAATATGTTATCATAGCAAATACATTTTTCATTGTGACAGGAAATAAATTTGCTTGAGTCTTGATAACTAAAGGTGACATTTTTCATCTTGGCAGTGAGCACTCATGGATTTATTGCAGAGAGAGGATTACATTTATCACTCCAGGTGGGGTGTATTATTGAGTTGTTGTATTGGTAAGGCATTTTTTTTACGACAAAGATTATTGCTTTTCAGCTCTTCTTCATAAGAATGAGCAAAATGTTCTCAAATTCAAACTCAGTGTGTACTGTGAAATGCCATTGCTTTTCAACAAGGCCATTTTGACAAAATATGACTTAGCCATGGGAAGTTTTCCTCTCATGGAATATTTGGCACCAGTGATGCCCCTGTTGCCATTGGTTGCGTTTGGACATCTTGGCAGGGCAATGACTTCCGAGCAACTGTTTCCATTTACAAATATTATATCACTACCTGTTAAAATGAATAATGTTTCCACAGCAGTCGAGCCTCGATTCAGTCAGTGACTCATCACAAAGATTAACATGCTTAATTTTCAATTGCTCAAATTCCAAACATATCTCTCTTGATTGTGCTTCTAATTTGAGTGAAACCTATTTCTCCACTTGGTCATTTTAAAATGTTCTTTTTTCTTCTCTCTCAGGCTGAGGAGTATTCTGAAGCAGCTAGAAGAAAAAGATGTTGACTTTGAAGAAATTAAAAATAATCTGGATTTAACGGCATCATTGCTTGAGGCAGTTTATCTTGATGGAACAAGGTAAAATAAAAACAAATTTGTATTTTTAAAGTCACACCTACATAATCTTTCTGTCGTCGTTTGAATGTCACTAGGTTTAAGCCTTATACTATAATTTTGTTTTTCGTGAAATGTTTACTTAATAAAAATGTAATTTTATAAACAATACCAAACCACAGGTTACCTATAGTATGTGAGGGAGAATATAACAGCAGCACTGGAGCACCACAAGAAGCTGCCCTGGCTCCATTCTTATTCACTACTAACTTTATTTACAACCCTCACGTTGGAGAAGATGTGGAATAGCTGACACTGATAAAGACTATAAATGGACAACAAAAGAATTTCCCACTAAATACCACCACTAAAGACCAACACACCATTAGCAGAGCAGAATGAAGAGAGTGTCCACTTATAGCTACTTGGCAGTGCATCTAGGCACCACGCTGGACAGGGCCATGAGAAAACAGATGCATTTCACTGAAAGGCCTATTTCTGCATCACATGCTCACATAGTGTTTCAACATACAGAGTTATCAATTCATTTATTTTTGCAGCAGTGTAAAACATGTTTGAAGAAGTGGTTGATGAATGCTATTTTAAACAATATGACCTGTGCTGCCTTTGATGAACAAGGGAACAAAATGTGATCATTAGATGTTTAAGAGAAATGCTTGGTATAAACACTACAAGAGTACTTCTGATCCTAGTCCCATGCAGCCTGTAGATTTTATAGACGTGTTAAACAGACTATACAGAAATGGTAAGAAGTAGCAAATGTCTTTATTCGCAATTAATATGATACAGAGTAATGTAACCATGTAGACCAATGTAACACCACAACCGTTGACAGATTAATATAATTACAAAAAAGATCTTAGAGCTTAATCTGTTGTATCACTCTCCTTAAATATCTGCAGTAGTATGATTTACTGTTTGTTGTATTTCTTAGGCAGTGTCTAGAATCAGAGGATGACCTTCAGCAGCTGCAGTCCGATGGGGTTCCCTCAGAGGTCACTGACTGGCTTGCATCCACCTTTACTCAGAAGATCCGACGGCCTGTACGAAAATCAGATGAGAAGCCCAAGTTCCGTAGCATCGTTCATGCAGTCCAGGCTGGCATATTTGTAGAAAGGTAAAAAATAAAATAAAAAAGAACTTACATACCAATAGATTCATCTGTCATTCTGTTGATTACATATTACATGACACCAAATATGATCCCATTGTAAATGACAGATTTATGTGTATAAACATTATATAACTCAAATGTAACATAATGCCATGTTGTTTTTATTATAGTAATACAGTCAGTTACACTGTGCTTTGAAAAATGATCCTCCTTTTCTCTTTAAAACATCCTTCCAAGGGAGAAAGAGACATTGTAGGATTTGTATAAACATCTCCTGAGACAAGCTGGCTGCACAGTGTCAACATGTGAACTTTAACTGAACTCAACATAAACATTGCATTATTCCAGGATGTTCAAGAGGGCCTACACAGCGGCCATGCCAGACCAACCTGCAGCGGTCGTAAACTGCCTCAGGGTAAGCCCCCACCACTCATAAATCTCGGACACTACCAAACGAGTCATGGCACGAGTTTGCCTCAATAATGCACTTCTTGCACTTTCTTGTCAGGATGTTGACCGCTGGAGCTTTGACGTTTTCGCTCTGAACGCAGCCAGCTCGGACCATGCACTACATGCACTATTCTTTGAGCTGATCGCCAGATATGGACTAAACAGCAGATTTAAGGTCTTATGGAGTGTTTTTTTTTCCTTTTCTGTTTGATATGTCATGTGTTTGTCTCATTATAACATCTAAACACAATAATAACACAACAATTACACTCAATTACATTTGATATTTAGTTGTTGACATAAACTTGTAACACACCACTATGGATTTACTCACATTGACTCTCATAACACACGTTGCAGATCCCCATCTCTTGTCTGACAGAGTTCCTTTCTGCGTTGGAGAGAGGATACTGCAAACACAACAACCCCTACCACAGCCACGTGCACGCCGCCGATGTGACTCAAACTCTGCACTGTCTGCTGCTGCGCTCTGGACTTGTGGTACTCATTCAAGCATCTCTCTTCTTATTAGCCGTCATTCTATTAAATGATAACACAGTCAAAAATGACAAAGCCTTAAAGGAGTTAAGTGCACTCTGCCTAATCAAAGTCTAAGTCCCTTTGTTTTAAATGAAGAATACATTCAACAAAGGACTATTATGCAACATTTTAAAAGCTATGCATTAATTGATTTATATGGCGTTCTTATGACAAATAGTAAGTAGTCTTTCTCCATTCGATGTGTCCAGAATGCAAAATGTAGATTTATGTTTTATGTTGATAGGTTGATTTTCTGCAGATCCAATTTATTTTCTTTGCTCAATTGCACAACTTAAACTTGGCAAAGAAAGTGTTCCCAGTGCATTGCTCTTTCCAAAATAAACTGCACTAAAACCACAATAGTCTGCAAAAAAATAAAACAATCCATTAATAACCTGTACATAGATATATGGCAACATAAATGAGATTCAAATAAAAGCTGTTATCATAAATAAAAGTCATAATTATATATTTTGTCTTTTGTGTTTAAAGCACTGGTTGACGGAACTTGAAGTAATGGCATCTTTATTTGCTGCAGCGATTCATGACTTTGAACACACCGGAACAACGAACAACTTTCACATCCACACAAAGTAAGCTCTTTAACTGGAACATGTTTTATTAAGCTTTATAAGCAGATACTAAATATGTCTCACCCCTAAGCAAAGTAGTAAAATAACAAGAGATGTCCTGAAGCTGTATGAATGTCCTGTGTGCTCTTTTAGACAGAGAGTTGGAGAGCAATCTAAAGCAAACAACTTCACGGGGGTGTGTTGTATTTTCAGATGTGGATTTTCCACAAAGTTTCTCCTGGCAACCGCCATTATCATGCTTTATTTTGGGAGTGAAACACAAAGACACTAGTTTACAGTTCAGATTATACTGGATTCAAGGCTTTTCTTCATCTGATGTCATGGACGTTAGAGTTTTGCAGACTCTAGAGAGTGTGTTTTTAAATCATTCTATTACCAGTATCACAGCATCCATAAAAAACAACCTCTTGGAAGCCATCTGTTTGCTCATTGTGTTCCACGTTTCATTATGTTTGCACAAAATGACTACATGTGCTTTTTTGTACAAGAAGCTATTCAGGGCGTCAAAGATGTAGATAGGGCTTCAAGCCAACAGAGTAATTACCAACATGAAATGTAGTTTTGACTACACTGCGAATAAAGAAGAAAATTACCTGTTCTATTATTAAAAGAAAAATACTGTGTTTTTTTATGGTTGGAAAATAAATTCTGCAAGGTCTAATTTGTCCTTAAGGTGTAAATAGAAATAGTGTTCTGTTAGCAACACAGCTCACACAGCTCAAAGCAGGATTAAAACATACAAGGTATTGTCAAATGACATTATTTCTATTCATTTTTCCCCTTATTACAATTGGGGTCACTATATTGGTCAAAGGATGCTGAGGTTAGAGCTGCTGGACATGAGCTTGAGAGGAAGACCAAAAAGGAGGTTTATGGATGTAGTGAAGAAGGACATGATGGTAGTGGGTTTGAGAGAAGAGGAGGCTGGGGGATAGGGAAAGATGGAGGCAGATTATTTGGATATATTATGGATATATTATGGTAAATAGAGTCATATCATTATTGTTACATGCGTGGAAATAAACTGTAGTTCCATGCTGATGTTATAGAAGCATTTAAGTATGATTTTTGTGGAGGATGGTGAGCCTTACTGTAATCATAGCTGGAATGCGTGTCACAATACTCTCTTCTAGCTATATTTGTGACCCAATAAAGAAGATTATGTAAATGAGTGGGGAATTAGTTAATTAAGTTGCTGTATTGAGTCAATAAACCCACACAATGTAAGCTTTTTATCACGTCCCCCTCCCTTTAGCATTTCTTAAATCATTATTACAGACCTACAGTGATTGGACTTTAATGACTCCCTGAGGAGACTGTTTTTTTCTCATTCTCAACTCCTCCATTACGTAGTACCACTGCAGCCCCACACATACACATGCACTAATGCCTTGTGTTTGTGTTATTCCAGGTCAGACTTTGCACTCATCTACAATGACCGATCTGTACAAGAAAGCCATCACCTAAGTGCAGCGTTTCGTCTGCTGCAGAATGACCAGATGAATATCTTTATTCATTTAACACGGGAGGAATGGATGTAAGAATAATTTTTTTTCCAAATATGATTATATTGTTATTTATTATCTAGGGGTTTAGTCATTATAAAAATGTCCATCTTGGCCATTCTCAACAATTGTTTCTCAAATGATAGGAACAACGCGCTTGCCTTTTGTCTCTCCATTATATTACCAAAACAAGGATATACAGTAGCAGGCCTTGTATAGCACCACAATGCTGAACATATCTTTTAAGATGCACATATAATATCTATAAATCAATAAGGATTACATTAAAAATACTGGCCAATAATAAGCAATGGATTAGTAAGTGTGGCTCTTCTGGTTCTTTACTTGGTAATAATATAATATGCAGTTTATGTAGCACCATACACTCATTACGTAATATCAATTTGTGTTATAAAAGGAAAAGCTTTGCAGATATCACCAAGATAAACAGCAGTATAGAGTCTTTACTTGCATTCATTGTTACCATGGGAACCGGAGAATCTATGAAGAAATCTAAAAAGGTTATAACCTTATTGAGTCTGCTATGCTTCTTTACTCTATACAGTTTTTTTCGCCCTTAAACCAAGGTTGTCTGTTAAATTGCGTGCCTCTCTGTGTGTTTGTCAGGGAGCTGCGGTCGCTGGTTATAGAGATGGTGTTGTCAACAGATATGTCCTCCCACCTACTTCAAGTCAAAGCCATAAAATCATGTCTACAGCAACAGGAGCGGTAAGCTGATCGACCCTGGCAATGAATAATGATGAAGTAGAAAATAGCTGATAATTATGTCCAAACGGGCAGCATTCCCTGTCACAACCAGCACAGTCTGAGAATTTATGTTACAAAATTACATTTCTGTTTTGGAAAATGGAAATTTGTGACATACCAGGTTTCATTTTGTCAAATCATTGTTATTATTTCAAAGTGACTATCTAAGAAAAATTATGCAACTTGACAACAAGCAATTTTACACAGTGCATCCGGAAAGTATTCACAGAGCTTCACTTCAACTTCAATTAATTGCCTCAGAACTCTATGAAAAATACCCCATAATGACAACGTGAAAGAAGGTTGTATGAAATCTTTAATTTGAGTCTGATCTGCACAAATGTATAAAAAAAGAAAGAAAAAAAAAGCGCTCGTACATACTGTAAGTTTTTGGAGTCTTTTCCATGACACTCTGATTTTAGCTCAGGTACATCCTTTTTCCACTGATCATCCTTGAGATGTTTCTACAACTTGATTAAAGTCCACCTGTGGTAAATTCAGTTGATTTGACATGATATAGAAAGGCACACACCTGTTTATATAAGGTCCCACAGTCAACAGTGCAGGTCAGAGACAAACCAAGCCATGAAGTCCAAGAAATGGTCTGAAGACCTCAGAAACAGAATTGTATCAAGGCACAGATCTGGGGAAGGGTACTGATACATTTCTGCAGCATTGAAGGTTCCTATAAGCCCTGTGGCCTTCATCATTTGTAAACGGAAAAAGTTTGGAAGACTCTCCCTAGAGCTAGCCGCCCAGCTAAACTGAGCAATTAAGGGAGAAGGGCCTTAGTCAGGGAGGTGACCAAGAACCCGATGGTCACTCTGACAGAGCTCCAGTGTGTCTCAGAGGAGAGAGGAGAACCTTCCAAAAGAACAACCATCTTTGCAGCACTCCACCAATCCTGTATGGTAGAGTGGTCAGATCGAAGCCACTGCTCAGTAAAAGGCACATGACCCGCCTGGAGTTTGCAAAAAGGCACCTGAAGGAATCTCAGACCATGAAAAACAAATTCTCTGGTCTGATGAAACAAAAGATTAAACTCTTTGGCTTGAATAGCAAGTGTCATGTCTGGAGGACACCAAACACAGCTCATCACCTCGCCAATACCTTCTCTACAGTGAAGCAAGGTGGTGGCAGCATCATGTTGTGGGGATGTTTTTCAGCCGCAGGAACTGGGAGACTAGTCAGGAAAGATGAATATTGCAATGTACAGTAACATTCTTGATGAAAACCTGCTCCAGTGTGCTCTGGACCTCACTGGGGTAAAGGTTCATCTTACTACAGGACAACAACCCTAAGCACACAGCCAAAATAACAAAAGAGTGGCTACAGGGCAACTCTGTGAATGTCTTTGAGTGGTCCAGCCAGAGCCCAGACTTGAACCCAATTAAACATCTCTGGAGAGATCTGAAAATGATTGTGCACCAACGCTCGCCATTCAACCTGATGGAGCTTGAGAGGTTCTGCAAAGAAGAATGTAAGAAACTGCCCTAAAATAGGTGTGCCAAGTATGGAGCATTATACTCAAAAAGACTTGAGGCTGTAATTAGTGTCAAAGGTGCTTCAACAAAGTATTGCGCAAAGGCTGTGAATAGTTATGTACATGTGCTTTTTTTGTTTATTATAGATTTCAAAAAAACTTCTTTCACATTGTCATTGTATGGGATATTGTTTGTAGAATTTTGAGGTAAATAATGAATTTAATCTTTTTTAAAATAAGGCTAAGGAAAACGTTGAAGTGCTAGAAATACTTTCTACCATCAATGTTTACAAACACTAACATTCTAGCTCATGAAATAATTGATTCCATGTATTACAACTGACAATTACCACAAACATTATATATTTTTTTTAAACATGGAAAACGTTTCGGTTTATGAATATAACCCTTGTTCCCTGAGAGGGAACGAGACACTGCGTCGTGAAACGACACTTTGGGGAACACCCTCAGCGTGACGCCTCTGAAGCATGAATGAAACTTAGACCAATCCTGATTGGTGCTACACCATGACGTAGCGAGTGACGGCCTACCCGGAAGTATAAAGGGACGCCGTATCACAACCACACTAGTTTTTCGTGATGAAGCAAATCGCCCTCAGGCAGGGTAGGCGTGGCCGAGCGACGCAGTGTCTCGTTCCCTCTCAGGGAACAAGGGTTATATTCATAACCCGAGACATTCCCTCTCGAGGGAACTCAACACTGCGTCGTGAAACGACACTTTGGGGAACGAATACCCACTATGCCACAACGGCCCATGCCTGCCCTAGTGTGAAGCTGGAACCCAGGCACACTTAGGACGAGAGCACCCTAGCGCCTGCCGTCGCAGGGAGATGCAGACTATAGAATCTAATGAAAGTGTGTGGAGTAGCCCAGCCGGCTGCCTCACAGATCTCCTGAAGCGGGACCCCCATTTGAATGGCCCGAGAAGACCCGAAACACACTAACAGTTGGTCTGACTTCCCCCACTGCGAAGACTTCCGCACATAGATTTGCAATGCTCTGACCGGGCAGAGCAAATGAAGTCTCCCCTCTACAGCCGACACATGATGTTGAGGATGAAATGCCTGCAAGACCGTAGGCCGTGCCACATTAGATGGCACCTTAGGCACATAGCCTGGCCTAGGACGCAAGATAGCCTTAACCCCACCGGGGGCAACCTCCAGGCAAGTTGGCGTTATAGCCAATGCCTGGAGGTCCCCCCACCCTCTTAAGTGAGGTGATAGCAAGGAGCAGCGCCACCTTAAACGACAGAACTCAATCTGTCGCCGACTCGAGTGGTTCGAAGGGGGCCTCAGCCAACCCTTCAAGCACCACCGCCAGATCCCATCTCTTGGAACTCCGGGGCGCGTCGCAGGCCTCCTCCTCCAGATGCCACGGAAGAAAAACGTACGACCAAAGGGTGCCTCTCCAGAGGCCCATCACTTACAGGAGCATGGAACGCCGTAATGGCAACCACGTACACCTTAAGTGTGGACGGGGTAAGCCCCGCAGTGAAACGATCTCAGAGGAACTCCAGGACCGAAGCCACTGGGCAGTTCACCTCACGCTCCCTGCACAAAGTGGAAACTACATTCCACTGTAAGCCGTACAACCTTCTCGTGGAAGGAGCCCTGGAACTGAGTACGGTCTCCACTACCCCTGCCGACAGGCCAGCCTGTAGGCACTGATCCCCCTCAGGGGCCAGACAGTCTTGTGCCCCCCGCCTGAGACAGCAGGTCCCTCCTTAAAGGGATCTGCCATGGAGGACCTGCCAGCAGTGCTATGATGTCTGAGAACCATACTCGGGCCGGCCAGTATGGGGCTACTAGGAGTAGCTGATCCCGTCCTGCCGGACCTTCTCCAGAACTCCCGGGAGCAGAGCTATCGGGGGAAATGCATACAGATGCAGCCTCGGCCGTGTCTGTACCATGACATCCAACCCCAGCGGGGCTGGAGACGTGAGGGAACACCACAGTGGGTAGTGGAACGTCTCTCGAGACGCGAACAGCTCCACTTCCACTGGGCCGAACCTCTCGCATATAGACCTCACCACCTCTCGGTGAAGTCTCCATTCCCCGGGCCTCAGCCCCTGCCTCGACAGGATGTCTGCTCCCTACTTCTGGTCCCCGGAAATGTACATCGCTCTGATTGACGATAGTTTCCCCTGGGACCATAGGAGGATCTGATGCGCCCATCTGCACAGAGGGCGAGACCTCAGACCCCCCTGATGGTTCAGGTACGCGACCACTGACATAATGTCGGGGCGCACCAGAACATGATAACCCGTGAGATCCGTCAGGAAGCTCCTTAGAGCCCTGAACACAGCCAACATCTCCAGGCAATTCCCTGAGAGATGATGGTCCTGCCACAGACCCTGGGAAGAGCGGCCGTCCATGACCGCGCCCCAACCAGTGAGGGAGGCGTTTGTCCGGCGACATGATGCTCTCCACATTGGCCCTTGGGACAGAAACCAAGGTTTCTTCCACATTGATAGGGAACGACAGCACATGCGCGTAACCCTGATCATCCGGAATGGATTTCCCTTTGGGGAAAACCCCTTGGCTTTCAGCCACCACTGCAGGGGTCTCATGTACAGCAGGCCAAAAGGTATTACCTTGGCTGCAGCTGCCATGAGCCCCAGCAGTCTCTGAAACTGACTTACAGTGATGTTGCGGCCTAGTTTTATGCTGGATGGACTCGATGCCTGCGGGGGACATATGTGCCTGCATCGTCGTCGAGTCCCATACTACTCCCAGGAATGTGGTTCCCTGGGAGGGCGTCAACACGCTCTTATTCGCATTGAGTCTCAACCCCAAGCTCTGAATATGGCCAAGGACGACATCTCGATGCCGAACTGCCATCGCTCGAGACTGGGCCAAAATGAGCCAGTCGTCGATATAATTCAGTACACGGATGCCCTGGAGTCACAGTGGAGCCAGAACCGCATCCATGCACTTGGTGAATGTGCGAGGGGAGAGCGCTAGGCCGAATGGAAGAACCCGATATTGGAACGCTTCGCCCCCGAAAGCGAACCTCAGGAACTTCCTGTGAGAAGGACTTATAGGAATGTGGAAGTATGCGTCCTTTAGATCTATCGTGACAAACAGTCCAAACAGACCGAATTTGATTCACGATAATAGGTATTGTTAGCAACTTGAACCTGAACCTCCTCAGAGACCGGTTCAATACCTTAGATCTAAAATTGGATGCAGACCTCCGTCCTTTTTGGGAACTATAAAGTACCGGCTGTAGAACCCCGACTCCCTTTCTGGCGGAGGAACCCGTTCTATGGCCTCCTTTACCAGCAGGGAGTGTACTTCATGTTCCATAACCCGAGCCCGCTCCAGGACCACTGCAGTCCGGACCACCCCACTGAATCTTGGTGGGCTGTGGCCAAACTGCAGTCTGTACCCCTTTTCTACACTGCGCAGGACCCATGGCGACGCATTTGACAGGCGTTGCCACGCCCGGAAAAAATCTGCCACAGGAATCAGCCTCTCAAGGCTGACCTCGGGTATTTTTTGAAGACCGTTCTCGCCCCCCTGAAACGGTTACCCAGCAGAGAGAAGTCGTGTACGATTTTCGGTGTGCATACACCATCGCTGTCTGCCCGAGACCCCTCGGGGTGGACGAGGCAGCTCGCGTAAGCTTGAAGCCGATGTGGCCCGAGGCGTCATAGACGGCAGGATTACTACATCGGTGTCCAAGGGGCTCCGCAGAAAAAACGGCCTCAGCCGCCTCTCCCCGGAGGGGACAGCCCTCAGAGGTCCTACCAAAGCTAGGACCTCTTCCCCACAGCCTTACTAGCCTGAAGGACGACCCTCAGGTCCCCTTCCTGCTGAGTCGGCTTCGAGCGAAAACGCCGCCTCTGTTGCCGCGCTCCCTGGGGAGGGGCTCTGGAGGCGACGCCCTCCTTCTGTACCTGCCGGTACGAGGAGCTCAATGACCCTTTTTGACTTGGCGCAGCAAGGGATACACTGCTGGAACGCCGCAGATTGCCTCCTCACCCCCCTACATCCTCAGACGCAGACAGCTCAAGCATCGGACCCTCTCCTCATGCAGGAGAAGCCGCTTCGCGGGCTCCTGCACGGGGAGGAAGGTCATCAGAGCTGTCTGATGATGATTGGGAAAAAGCCTCAGCAGTCCCAATCTCATCAACTAGCTCCAGCTGCGATCCCCACGATCTAAGCCACCGCGCCGCCTCGGCTGCCGCGGGACCTGTACCGCGGGGAATGCGAGCCTGGCCGGCCTCAACACGGCCAGGCGGGAGCGCAGCACTCTGCAGATGAATGTTTCACAGTGCTCGCAGTCAGCGCCCTCGAGAGCTGACCGCGCATGCTGTGCTCCCAAATAGATCACACACATCGAGCGCGTGTCCCCACCCGTGAGATAACAAGGGCAGGGGTACACACACTTCCTAAACCGTTGACTTGCCATACTTTTTCATTCAAAAGTTTTAAATCAACACGATCTCTCGACTCATACACAGGGCATTTGCTGAAGAGCGAAAAGCTAGTGTGGTTGCGATACGGCGTCCCTTTATACTTCCGGGTAGGCCGTCACTCGCTACGTCATGGCGTAGCACCAATCAGGATCGGTCTAAGTTTCATTCATGCTTCAGAGGCGTCACGCTGAGGGCATTCCCCAAAGTGCCGTTTTCACAACGCAGTGAGTTCCCTCTCAGGGAACACATTTCTGGACATTTATTATTTTTGTCTTAACACTTGGGTGGTGGATTGGACAATAAATCAAGACTTTCCCCCAAGAAACTTTTGTGTTCCGAGAAGTTTACTTTATTTTTGGTATTGGGCAAGTCACAAGTACACAATGCCCTGCTATCTTTCTTAAAAAGTGTAATTCTCATGCCAATTGGAATTATACCTCACTCAGTGGAAATCCCATTATTTTACACATAACTTTTTAGAACAATGTGGAAATATAAATGTATAAATGTGTAAATGTAAACCAGCTGACATCTGAAGTTATTAAGTGAAGCTCTCAGCCAATCATAGCTCAGAAAAATACTAAGTATACTGACACTTACCAAAACAGAAAAAGAGACGTTTGGGTAGGTTCATTTATAAACTACTGCATGTAGCAGTGTTACAATGCCCTAAATTGTCAAAATGTGCCATGTGAAATATACATGTTTTAAATGCACATTTAGACTGATTCAGGGTTGGTCACAAATCATCAGCAAGTGCATTTCTCTTTCTCTAACAGAATCGACAAGGCCAAAGCACTGTCTCTGCTGCTTCACACGGCTGACATAAGCCATCCATCTAAACCCTGGCCACTGCACTCTCGATGGACAAAAGCCTTAATGGATGAGTTTTTTAGGCAGGTAGGTCCTTGAGATGATCAATGTCTCTTTTTGTCTGAAATTAGACTGCTCTCAAATAGAAAATCTTACTATTGATGCTTGGCATTTACCGTATCTTCAGTTCTAGCGAGATAGTAGTGAGTCTGAAGTGTAGTGCAAATAAAGCCAGGACAAAGAGGACGCTGGGAAGTAAAAGCATATTTTTATTGAAGAAAATTATATACTTGGCTAATGAATGCTGTTGTCAACCCACTTCTATTCTCGTTGCTTTTCTTAATGGTCCAACATGAAATGACAAAGAATAAAAATGTAGTGCTGTAGCTTGTTTCTGACTTTGTGTCATGACTCATGGCATCTGCACAGATTGAAGGAAGATTCAGAGACAGTGCTTGACAGCTTCAGTCTCTCCGAATGCCCACCACATCTCTCCGTTAAAGCTTTTATTTTTAGCCACACTCGAGCAGTCTAAAGGTCTCAGGTGGCCAGAGTCAATAAAGCCTAAATGTTATTTTGAAGCAGTGTTTGGGACGCCCTTTAAGAGATCTTCTCCTTCTCTGTCTATCTTTGTGAGGGTGATAGAGAGGCGGAGCTTGGCCTGCCCTTTTCTCCTCTGTGTGACCGCAAAAGCACGCTGGTAGCTGAGTCCCAGATCGGTATGTCTCTCCAAGTCATTTATGAATCATAATTCTTCCACTTGATTGCTTGTTCTGATCTGTGACTGTATGCAGGGTTTCCTTCTACAAAGTATTTATTCATATTTAATGGCAGCAGGATAATGTGAATCTCCAAAGAATGAGCATAGCACTCTTTTCGATTCACTGTAATGACTGGTAGCATCAACTATACAAGTTTGCCATAACTACTCAATTTGGACACAGTAGAAATCCTGACAGGATCATAAAAGTTTATTTCAAATGGGCCAGACCTTGTTTCTCTGAATGATAAGGTCTATTTAATTGCATCAAGACATAGTTTATTCTTTATTCTTCAGAAATAACCAGGCTAGTTCTTAGGATGCCTGGCCAGACGAAGGTTACATTAAAACTATAAGTAAAAGTATTTTAACAACATTATGATTATCAGCATTTTGTTAAGACTGTTGTTTAATATAATTGGAAATAAATATACAAATCCTTTTACCTATAGGTTTCATAGACTTTATAGTGTATCCCACATTCTCCCTACTGACGGACATGGCAGAAAAGATTGTCATTCCTTTAGTCGAGGAGAACCCAGGCCCCCCAGACCCCTGCAACAGACACAGGTAAGACACATGATTATTTTACAAAGAGCAGAGTGAGTTGGAGTTGTTTTTTACAAAGAGCAGAGTGAGTTGGAGTTTTTTTTTACAAAGAGCAGAGTGAGTTCGAGTTACTGTAAAAAGTGTTAGTATGACAGGCCTCTGTTGTTTCTCAACAGTAATTTGTGGAAGGAGAGCTCCAGGGGGCTGCAGTGGAGCCTGGCTCACATCACAGCCGAGCTGGTCAGCTTCCGCTCCACTTGGACAAGGCACACTGAAGACAACAAGCTCAAATGGAAAGAGAGTGGCTCCAATGGTACGACAAGTATTGAATAAATGAGGCACATCATAAATAATAATGTTGCAGTAGTTAATAAATGAGTCTATAATAAGAAAACAGCAACAGAGTTGGCAGGGACATGCTCTGCTCCATAAAGATGCTCAGTTTGCCTGATTAGATTTACCTATTTTTGAGTGATCACATCGCACAGATTAGCATTGCTTCATATTAACATTTTCCAATGCTTTTTCCAATTTTCCCTCTCCTGCAGGATTTACTGATACCAGTGTTACGGCGGAGCAGAGATCCAAACAAGAAGAATCAGAAAACTCTTTTCAGGGCTGCACTAAAACTATACCATAGTAGACAGGGTTCTGGCTGTCATGCCATGTGCTATTTAATAGGACATTTAATAGTTAACTGACTTTATGTCCTATTAAAACCCAGACTGTTCATATCATCTTCCTAAACTCATCATTGTAAAAGTGTCTTCTGTGTGTAATATAAGTTAATTTAAACAGTGTACATGCTGGCCATGTCATACAGTGTATTGTATTTGCCATCTTAACACCTGTAAATCATAGACCTTTTGTAGGTATAAAACTGTACACCCTATGTACCCTGTAACTATGCAATAAATGTTATAAAATCTTGTCTTATGAGATCTGGTATTTATTCACAAGGCCTTTTCTATGCCTATGTGTGAAAATCTGTTTTATTTGTATGGCAAGTCCTAAACAAGCCTGTTTGATTATTACATCCAACCAACCCCTTAACACAGCTTTACTGAGACGCTCAATGACAAGAGTGTGCCAACAATAAATATCAAAGGTATCAGGCAGTAGCAATCACTGGATTCTCTGCTCTACCAGTAGGGGGTGGGGAGACATAAAGCACAGTGGGTTTGATTACTAGAGGGCTTTTTAAGAGCAGTTCATTTAGTTTAGCATTTTTATATGATCCATTCAAAGCAGAGGTGTCCTTATCTCTGTAATAATGTGTGAATATAAATACTATCAAATGCCAGTACTCATAGTGATCTCTATTACAGGTTTCTTTCAAAGTGCATATAGGAAGAGCATTTGACTCTTAGACTCTCTGAGGAGATTCATGAGGCTTAACCTGAGGCAATAAATACAGAAATGCTTTCATGGCAAAAACAGCCAATGGAAGTCTGCTCTGTGTAGATATCTTACACTAAATATAATTCGGAAATCTAGTCGTTTGTGAAAAATGTATGTTTCATTCGCCATGGTTCTAGATGATTAAATTATTCATAAAGGACCTATTTTAGGATAAAAAAGTCAAAGCCAAACTTCTTCCAAGCTGTGGTCTCAGAAAATTGTAAAATCCTATTTACGTTACCCTTTTTCAAATCCAAAACAAAGACAATTCCCGGTTCAGTTTGTTAGATGTGGGGCCTTTAAGGTAAGTGCTTTCTAAAAATAGGCCTTATGAAAGATGTTGTCGGCTGAGCAGAAGCAGTGCAGTGTTCTTGAGAGTGAGGCCAAGGCCCAGCATCACCAGCCAATCACCAATTTA
Organism: Perccottus glenii; assembly: GCA_024416835.2. Classification (NCBI taxonomy): domain Eukaryota; kingdom Metazoa; phylum Chordata; class Actinopteri; order Gobiiformes; family Odontobutidae; genus Perccottus; species Perccottus glenii. Next base: position 52,211,694 of record CM044546.2, on the reverse strand, counting down.
AAGACTTTATTGTATCAAACAAATTTAATTACAGACACAATCATCAATCAATTCAAGTAAATCTAAAACAAAACCCCTCAAATTTAATTCATAGATACAATAATACCATCCAGAACTGAACAAACATTACAGAATTCATATACATTGCAGAGGGAAAAAAAATATCCGCATTTGTAAAGGAATGTTTTTCTTCATTTTGTCTTTGTTGGCAGGGGTCTAAGTGAACAAAATGTTTTTGAAGTATTTTTATTTATTTTTGGTCAGATTCATTATGGTGTGAGGTTTATGGAAGGATTGTCACATAATCTAAAGTACGTAGTAATGCCACTTTTGAGACGTTAAACACAATGAGTTAAATGAGCATATACAAAACTAGAAGAGACTTTATAAGTGTGATCCGTCCAGTCTTTAAAATGTACAGTTTGAATCAATCCCCGTATAAAAAGAAGCACAGTAAACCCCATGCTTCCACAAAAACTGGTGTACATTCTGTGCCATGCATGACAGTGTTATGACAAAAAGAGGTTGTATTTGCAGGGGTAATCCAAAATATATCAATGTATTTTCTAGCACAATTTCTCAAATTAATTTCCTGTCAAATGTCAAATTTCTAAATTGAACCAGGAGACACATACAAATCGAGGACGTTGCATGGGAGAGTGTGCTGTTGGAAGGATGGTTAATTGCTGAGGACAAAAAAAGATTGGAGAGAAGAATGACCACAGAGAAGTGAGAGACACATTTAAACTTGATGAAACCATGGGAAATAAGCAGAGATTGAATGTAACTTCATATCTAAAGTTGAATCCCTACTGTAGGCTATATCCCAAATTAATACTGTCTATGTAGCGTTTCCAGAAATGTAAAATATAGTTATAATTATTTTATTTTTTTTCAGTTTGATTTCTTGGAGGCACAACAAATGAACTGCAATTAAACTACTGCAACTGGACAGACATACAGCCAATTAGAACTCAGGGAACAATACCGACAGATGCAGGACAAATGCAATTTGAGAAATATACAACCAATCTGAAAAACTGAATGTCACTTAAAGATTTCCCCTTTTAAGATAAACTGTTATGATTGGTCGGTTGTATTGAGCTCGAGGGAAACTGTGATCAATGGATCCACTTCACTTTGTGAAGTGAAAAGATCTGGCCGAGAAATAAAAAAAATTAATAAAAATAAGTTTGTGACATTATAAAACCACTGTTTTGGTAATATTTTTTTCAAACATAGTATAAGAAAAACTTGGAGATTGGATTTAATATTAACAATAATTCTATTTTTATAACAAAAAGTGATTTTTAAGGTACTGTTATTGCTTGGAGATGGGAAATAACCAAAGAAATTGAGTCACATTGCAAATAAACCAGAACAGAAATGTAATTTTGTTCAGTGTGATGAAAAGCAGATGGGTTTATAATGATTGTGTGACTGCCTGAAAATAAATATTCTCTCTACACAGTGACTCTCCTTCTGCTTTATGTTCAGTGCATGGTAGCCATAGAAAAACAACTGAATGAAATAGGAATTGGCCCTTTACACAAGATGGTTAACACTAAAGAGGCGTAGAAACCTTTGTTGTTGGTGGTAACTAAGGCCTGACTTGTATATGCCCTGATGTATTAGTGTGGATTTACACACACAATCCTCTTGTCATTGTGTTGGGCTGGTAGGGACGAGCGAGCAGCACTATGTTACACACAAGAGCGGCCTATTTCTCCTTTTTCATGCTGGATTTCTTTGTCTTCTCCTCTGACGGCTGACTGCCGCTGGATGATGCCACTTTTGTGTCTGCAAAATATAGACAAAGACTTACAAGAATGAGAGACAATGTAGAGGAAGAGCTGGGATCATAAGGATAAAATGGAATCAGTTGGAATGCACTATGCTAAATATGTATTTAGCAACACTTATTATTCACATGTAGAGCTGGGTCTTCTGCCGAGTGAGAAGAGCATGCTGCTTTTCTTCAGTGCATAGAAAAAAAGGTTAATAGCGCTAATCCGCAACATAATATGTCACCAAGAAATAAATTGTGGTGTACGAACATGGGTTTCCATAGTGTGTCATAAAAATAATTGCATAACTGAGGTTTTCTTTTTTGTTGCTTCATTGTCCCACATGCCCCTGCTTTAAAGTTAGTCACACACATAAAATGCAGATGACCTGCAGCACAACATTGTTTGAAGCTGGAGGAACTTCCCTCAGAGTTGATGTGGATCAGAAGGGTATGAGGAGGTTGTTCTTTGATATACAGCCCTTCACAGCTTTATTCTTGGTGGAGCTCCGCACTGTCGGATAACTTCAGTGGCTCTCTTGACAGCCACTGCCTGTGCTTTTTATTTGTGTTTTTCTGAGATGGAAGGCAGCTTTTACAAAACGCCTTGCATCAGATGTAACACATAGGAGACTCTGCTTGTGTAGTTTTTTTTCAAGGGATCTGAGAACTTAATTTCACAAAAGTACACACTTTATAGACCACGAATGCAGAAGCACATCTCTTTGCTTTCTTTTCTTCATGGTTCTTGTTTAGTCTCATGATTCATTTCAGAAAATGTTACAGTTTTGTATATGTAGGATAAATCATGACACCTGCTGTACAAAAGTCAGATGTACAAAAGTGTTGCAGTTTTGGTCTACATTTAGTTGTATCCCTAGAAACAGATGACATGCCTGTGTTTACAAGCCATTGTTTCCCCAGGCTAACATTCACAAGTATTGTGTCCAAAGTATAGACCGTAGAACACCATGTTATGTCGGAAATATATGCTTTAGTTTCATTGCTCCAAGCTGAATGTCTACAGTATACTTGGTAATCTACTTTTCTTCCCCAGACACAGAGTGCAAAATGCGTCATTAACTGAAGGCCATTCAGCTACTTTTAATTAACTTTGTATTGTGTGTAATGTGTGTGTAAGAAGACAGTGACTGTTCAAGTAGATGCAGGCTTTCAAGACAACATAATGATTTATATTGTCTGACAGCCTGTGACAATAAAAAAAATGTGTTTTATTTGACTCAGTATAATATATAATATTAAAAGAGCTGTTATCTTCACATTATGCATTGTACATGTCTCTCTGGTGTTTTTAAGTTGATGACAGACAGACAGTAGCTGGCCTAAACTACCATTAGAATTATCACATGTTAGCCCAGCTGACTGGCCAGCTACAACTACCGAAACGGTGAGTTTTGTAGTGTTTATTACCTATTTTCATGTCATAAACTTTTTATCAGTAAAAAATCCTTAAATCTGCTAAAAATAAACTTTTATTGTTTGTAAAGTCACCGCTCTCCTTATGACTACATATCCAAAATAACTGTTTGGTAACAGATGCTGAAATAAATTAAGGGGGAACTACTGCATCAACGGTTTGAAAATCCTCAACTTTTACAATATTTCAATTGCAGAACAATTATCTCAAATGTTCTGCTCTTTAACAGTATTTCTACTACATGCTTCCTAAAAACATTTCAGCCACAACAGCTCGATGTGAAGTGTGGATCAAAGCTGTGGATACATGACACCGAGCCAAGCCTGCTGAACTGCATCTCGTTTGTCCATGAACCACAAGAGTGAACTAATGAGGAGGAGCTGCGGGGGGCCTTAGAGAGCTGTACCTGGCTGTGCGTTGTTTTGTTGTGTTGAGGGATCTGCAGCGCTGGCAACAGCAGAACAGTCCTCTTTCTCTGCGGCCAGGGGACACTCCAGTCCACTTCCACCTTCTAATAGGCTGTCCCTGGAGAACTCTACAAGATACAGAAGGAACATGATAATATAATGCAGCAAACAAAAAGTTAATATGCTACCATACCACAGTATGTCTTCACTTATTGTCGGTCAAACAACAATTTACACAAAGCTGACACCGCCAACTGTGTCTCATGAATCAATATCCTGTGACATTTGCACTTATAGGTTATTACCTCAGGTGGAGACAATTCCAAAGGATGCTACCTGAATAAAGTAACACTCAGCCGGTTTGCTGTTAATGGTCATTGATTTGTCTACCCTCAGTTTTGTCTTTGCTGCTTATCTAGACAGGAAAACTGAATTTAAAGACACTATCATAGTGCATCATTAAGCCGCAAAGAACATAAGCTCATTACCTTAAAACCTTTACACCACGGTAGTCATACGTACTTTGATCAAAAATAGACCACATATATATATAAATTACATTTTAGCACTCAGACTAATCCATTCTTAAAGCATTAGAATTGGCCAGTCGCTAATGCTTACGGTACGTTCTGTTCTTTGACCACTGCCATTCAAGTTAACTACATGACTGTTTTTGTCTGCTGCTAATTTTTCTAAGCTCTTCATTGGAATCCTTTGATTTTCATTTATTTTCTGCAGTTTTGTTCACTTTTACTTTGTCACCTTTTGATGGATTTGTTTGCGCTTATTAAAATTTTGTCAATTTTTTGACTGTTGGTTGGTAAGTACTGTTCAAAGAATCATTCACATTTTGATTTAACTGTTCTAAATTTTGGACACTGTTTCATCTCTTTTCCTCTTTAAGTGTGATGAAAAGGCCATTACATACTCTGCAAGAACAAAAACAAAGTTAGTTCTGACCAAGACTTTCCATACTTCACAAGCAACTCAAGGGCACATAACTCACTTTTTTGTTATTAACCACGCCCACTTCAGATTTCTGACCAATCCCACAATAGTTCTCGGACATGATGTGTCAAGAACAAGCTGCAAGAACTCCCAAACCTGGAATGCCACCTCAAAAACAAGATTTTTTTTTTTCTTGCGGAGTATGTGATGGCCTTAAGACCCATGTCATAGGTTGCCACAGTGTCTGGGACAGACAAAAATGCTTTGTGTGTAATCGAGGGGAAAAAAAAAACTTCACGATCAAAAGATATCCATATCAATGACTGTGCATCATTTTTATGGGGCATCCACAAAGCGACACAAATGCTGTACACTGTCTTAAACTGAACTCTTTGGCACAGTATTGTAGTGTGGATGGGCAGGAAATATGGAGGGTTAAAAACCATCTTCTCTCATTGCTTATGGAAAACAACAATACGGTAAACTTAACAACCAAATTTAAAGTGAAGCAAGGTCACGTGAATGTACACAGTATTAATATAGTTATTATTATTGAAATATCTGACTGTAGGATCGTTCTTTCCTTCTTTCTTACTTATTTGACTGACTTTAACTCACAGTTTCTCTTAACCATCACCATTCATTTACATAACCCCCTTCAGCTGTTTTCATCTGCTTTGCTTTTATCCTCTTTCCTTCTATATCTCTACTCTTCCCTATGTAAATGAACTACACCCTAATTTTATCATTTGTAGAAGAATGTTCCTCCTCTCACCAGCTGCACTCCGTTTGTGAACAGTCATTTTCTCACTGACCTTGTTCTCCTTCTCTTTTCAAGCCCCCTAATGTCCTCTTGAGTTCTCCCAATCAAGCCCTGTTGCCTCCCAGCCTGTGTAATTTTTTATGCCTTTTGTCCAATTGACATGCTTTGTAATAGATGCTTCTGGCCCTATTTGTGCATAGTGAAAGACTGTATATTGGTCAGAGGTCGCATCAAAAGAGCACTCTAAATTGTATCAGAAAGGTTTGATAAACTAACAGGCCTAGCCCTATACTAAAAAAACATTACTGTTATTGTTTAAGTTAATGGCATACTGTGTTTCTGGCAGCCATAGATTCAATGTTGACATCTGGTGTAGACCAAAAGCCAATGTGAGCTTCACTAACTCAAGACCCCCTTTTTTGCGAGCATGTGATTGACCTTTGCTTTGCTTATGAGCAACATCATCTTATGAAATCCATGATAATAAAGCCTAGATGATGTCTTAAAGTTTTGTTTTTTCACAGATCCTATTACAATTTGCTACTCAGTGATTAAACAGTTCCCTTAAAGACAAGATTGTACATGCTCACACTTGCTGTTATTTAAATTTAAGTTTTTTTCAATGCATACAGTAAGTCTCAACCTATTACAATTCACAGAAGCAAACCCAATCTAAATGGTAAGTGAAGAAAGGTTGTTCAAAATGAACCTGTAGGTATGCTTTTACCTGCTGGTAAGCCCCAGAGGATATATTGGGAATGTCAAGCAAAGTGAGCTGGGTTTGTTTTCTAATATTTTGATGGAATTCCATAACCTGACCAGATTTATTCCACAGTACCCATTGAAAGTTCTTGCAAAAGAGCAGGTACTTTCAACAGATAACTGGTTGGTGATGGATTTACAATCTCCATTTGAACCAATCAGAGCAGCACCATTTTGTTTACGTTCATGACGGTAAAACGGTCGCTACATCTTCAAACCTGAAACAACAGTATAAATAATGACATAACTAAAGTCCCCTTGTGTAAACTGACCTTCCATTTGGCAGCGCAGTTTCTCAAAAGCCTCAACAGTGGCCTCATCGTCATGTGGGAGCTCCTCTCCGACGGGAACAGAGTCGGGGCTGGGTCGGTCCGACAGGCAGCTCTCCGAGGAACAGTCGTCGTTTGCTCCCTGCTGCTGCCTGTACAAATGGTGCTCCACCAGAAACTGCAGCTCTGGAGACAAAAAAGAGCAGCCGAGTTAACAGCCAAAGTCAAAAGCTCAAAGTCACCAATGCATTTAAAAGACAAGTGAGAAGGGAAAGTGGTGAAAGAGAAAACAAAGAGCCACACAGCACATCAGATCTAGCACTTCAAACAAATAAAGGAAGTTAAGCAGTTAAATCAACCTAGCATTTCTTTGAGATTCTATTGAGGATTTTGTCTGAATTTACAAATGAGCAGCTTCTTGTGGGCTTGATTGCATTCAACCTTTAATTTCCCCTTGTATCGGTCAATTAAAGTACACAGTTAATCCTTTTTCAGATCCATCACACTTAGAGCTGTAGAATTAAGTGATAAAACACCATCTGTAATTTTAGTCTACAATATTCATGTGTAACAGACTTTTGCAAACGCTTGGATTGCTGCAGTTCTCTAACTCTGAAGTTTTTTTTTTGTTGTAGTATATGGTGAAGACAGATACTTTAAAAAATGCGTTTTTAGGCTTTTGACTCTGTTTCTGTGTGGTATTCTAAAATCTATCAAACGCAGTTATAAATAGATGGCTCTGTGGTAGAGGTATGTGACGGTTGCCATGATACATTCATTATACGGTCTTTTGCTGCAGATTGTTTACTCCAATTTTATCATGACAAAAGTTAGAAAAGTGAAGAAACTTTGCTCAGACTTTTTAGGCATAATGAGGTATTACTGAGAATGTGCAACACAGGGGTTCAAAGGAACTACAATTGATATATAATCAATATAATTTATGTGTTCAGTTTGAATAGTTGCTTGTGTTTGCGGAGCTCGCATTAGCAATAGAGAATATTAGTTAGTTAGTTCCAAATCTAGCACAAATTAGGCAGTGCTTGAATACATTTGAATATAATAAAAGCTGATAACCAACAGTATAACACCAACATGACTCTATATACTGATGACAGCAGTAAGTTGTACCTTTCATTGTAGGTGTTCCCTTTGGCCCTTTCCGTCGTTGTCGAGGAGAGTTCAATAAAGCTGCCTTAAAAATGCCAACACACATGAATCAGTCAGACATACTGAGTTGAAGACACATGTCCATATAATGAAATAGAGAAAATAATTAGTGTTTTAACATTTTGATAAACCTGACTTTAAAAAGTATAAATCTAATATAAATTGTATTACCTTGTACAACTGGTTTGGGAGTCGATCTTCATCTACTTCTGTAAAAAAGTAAATGATAAAGATGTCATCAGAAGCACTGTACAAAATCCATACAGGATGAGATATGAGTCCATCAACCTATTAACAGTGGAAAACCATTATAAAAGCACGTTGGACTGTGTGACTGTGTGACAGAGTGGATATAAGGTGACCTCCAGACAGATGGGTATCTGACTGTGCAGTAAAGAGCAGTTAGTGTTTGCTCGATATTTCCAGGCCTGGTGGCTGGATGTTATTTTATTTTTACTGGCATCCATAAATAAATAGTACCTGATGTTGATGTTGGTTGACATGTGTTATTATTCCCATGTCATTATTGTCATGAAAGACACCCAGGTGGCACATAAACAATAGCACATTTATCTAAGCTCCAAAGGGATTTTAAATGTTTAATAGAGTTATTGAGTTGGTTTATATTGCTCTATATGGCCACTATATCTCCCTGCCACTATATTTGCATTTGCATCTTAGAAAAATAGACATTTAATTTCCAGAGAACCCAGACAAAGGAGCCATTTTAATTCCATTACTTTTTATTCCTTTTCATGCAACTGCCCGGAGAACAAATTGAGCACTGCTAAACAAAATCATACATGAAGGTTTAAGTCCTTCAGGAACTAAACTAATTTTACCTATTATCATAAGTAAAACCCCCATGCAAGTTTTGTTGCATGGGGGTTTACTCTTTATAAATCATAATGACAACAAAAACTACCCAAATGACCCTGATCAAAAGTTTACATACCCCAGTTCTTAATACTGTGTATTGCCACCTTTAACATCAATGACAGCTTGAAGTCTTTTGTGGTAGTTGTGGTTGAGGCTCTTTATTTTGTCAGATGGTAAAGCTGCCCATTCGTTTTGGCAAAAAACCTCCAGTTCCTGTAAATTCTTGGGCTGTCTTGCATGAACTGCACGTTTGAGATCTCCCCAGAGTGGCTCAATGGTAGCTCAACCCTGCAGCCCATTTTTTTTCCAAGTGCCTCCTTATTGTGCATCTTGAAACAGCCACGCCACTTTTTTTCAGAGCGTCTTGGATTTCAGCTTAAAGTTATTTGTGGGTTTTTCTTTGCATCTCAAACATTTTTCTGGTGGGTTGTGGCTAAACTTTTTGTTGGTCTACCTGACCTTGGTTTGGTTTCAACAGAATCCCTCATTTTCCACTTCTTAATTAGAGTCTGAAAACTGCTGATTGGTGTTCTCAATGACTTGGATATCTTTTAATATCCCTTTCTTGTTTTATACAGTTCAGTTACCTTTTTCCGCAGATCCTTTGACAATTCTTTTGCTTTTTCCATTAATCAACACAGAAACGTCAGTGCAGCACTGGATGAAAGATGCAGGGGTCTGTCAGGAGCACGCACTGATTACAGGCAAACAAGCAAATATTGTACATGTTTTTGGTGGTAGAGGAAACCGGAGCACACCTACACAGACACAGGAAGAACATGCAAACTTCACACAGAAAGGCCCTGTCCTGGATGAGAATCGGACCCAGGACATTCCTGCTGTGAGATAGTAGTGCTAGCCATCGTTCCGCAGAGTTTGTTCATACACAACCGCACATCCTTGTAGAATGCCATAGCTATTCACATGCTGTAAAAGGGAATCATTAGATGTGTGGAAAATCCAATCTGCACTTTTGCCACTCGATGTGAAAAAAAGCCAAAACTACACATTCCACCTTTAAATCTGACCATGTCTTTCTAGAACTTAATCATTTTTCTTTAATATCAAACAGAGAATGTAAACCTGTCTTTTGTCTGACAGTCTGACAGTTGCTGCTGCTGATGAAATTGTATTGCCACATGCTCTTTGTAGATAATCTCTGTGCTGTTGTGCTTTGTCTTCATTTGATTCTTGTATAAAGTTATTTGTAATTTGCATTTATGTCAAAAACATTTTTACACAAAACATGTGAAACAAGAAAAATGGCCACTATAGTGAATTTTTCTTTACAGATTATTGTACACTAATAATGTTTCATAAAATCTAGCAAACACAATTTAGTACATTTGATGAAAAATTTTGACATTCAATTGCCAATGTTATAACACCACATACATATTAGCCCACACAACTCGGAAATAGCTCCATCATGTGTAGTCAGTACTGTGCATAAAATATGACTCTGGGGTCGGTCTATGAGTCGACCGAAATAGTAAAAGTTCAGTAGAGTACACTGCAGCCATTAACTTTGATCAATGGTGAACTCATCTCTAACTGGTGTTTTCAGGCAGGGAACTTTTTTTCTAGGACACCGCCTTGTTGCCTGGCAACCTATGCATCCCTAGGCACAAGGAAGGCACTGTGAGTGCTAGTGAGCATGTGCATACATTATCTACACTTAAAAGTATTCTCTTGGCTGTTCAGAATGCTAGTGATGTGCTTCATCACTCTCTGTGCTGCATCAAATCTGTCATAACACCATTACACTTCAATTCCAGCACAATTCTCTGCTGCCATGTTTACTGTTGGTTGTACTTTGAACATGTCCCAGGAGTTTAAATAGTTTTGGAGTGTGAATTTTGTTTGGCAGAGTGGTTAGCACTCCTGCCTCACAGCAAGAAGGTTGTGAGTTCAAAACCCGGCTGACTCAAACATTCTATAATATACTGAAAAATTTGGTGCTGATATCTGACTCAGTGTGAAAAAATAATTATTTTGAGAAAACGGCCTTGAAAGTTTTTGCCCATATTTGGACACTTAGAGCTTTACAATGACACCAGGCATGAGAATGTGAACGGAGACGGCACAGGAGCTTGCCTTAGAATACTAACATTCAGGAATTTTACGTAAACATCAAAAGCCGCAAATTACCAAAATAATAATAATAATAATAATAATAATAATAATAATAATAATAATAAAAACCTTAATGTGTATTGTTGAAATTTATTTGACGTGAAAAATGTTAAGGGCGCAAACTGGCTCAAAATTGAACATTCCATGAAAAAAAACAATGTTTTCTCGCCTAAATGTACTAGCACATCCTGTAATCTACTTTAAAGTGCATTGTGTAAAATAAAACTAAAGCAGCTCAAACAGTGATTGGTCAGAAATATCCCACGTGGCTTCATCATGGCTGATGTGTGCACTGCTTCTTTGTCTGCAGAGCCCATCTGTTGTCAGAATGTGAGAAAAGGACAATAAAATGCCCCTCCATCAGTGTTCGGTGATGAGTCTATCACAGCAACTCCCAGCTGACCGTCTGTCTGAAACCGAGCCAGATGAGACGCTCTCCTGATTATGCACTATTCACCAGAGCTGTTACAAATGAACAGTCAAATGTCGCAGTGAGTTGATTAATTTGAGCTCTTCTGTGTTAAATTAAATAGACTCGATGTCATCAAATGGGATGACTTAATAGGTATAATCATCTTCAGAGGCAATAGCAACAGCCATTTCTTGTCTAAATGACATGATAGAATTTAAATTCAATGTACAGTTAAATATGAAGATTGTCATTTCTTAACTATATAAAGTTGTAGAAGAGAACCTGTCACCTTTAAGATGAAGAATATTTTAATGAAATGGATAGCGGAATGGGTTAGACCCCATATGTGCTCTGTTGAGTGCTCTGTAGTTGTGACGTGCCATAAGCAACACAGCGTAGCACCATGGAGCACACGGTCCTCCAGTGTGGCATCAGCTGCAGTACGCTTCACTAAAGGGCACTTCTGAGCATGACCATTTTATATGAACATCTGGAACGTGTACACTCTCAGGCTCGGAATTTCTGTCCAAACCGTAAAAAAATATGTATTTATCCCTAGGACATATAATGACATTTACAACTTGTGAGTTTGACAATACAAGTCATGTAGTGTGGTATACAACATAAACTTAAAACCTTTTCTTTCATCACTCATGTTTTGACCCAAGACAAAGTTTACATGTAATTCCTGACATGATGGTTTTCGATTTGCTTGGACAGCAACTAATTGAAAACATTTAGCCTGTGACGTCTTTGGCCAATCTGTTTGTTTACAGAAGTGTACAGTCGTACTGAAATAGTGACTATTCCAGTACTGGCTCTGTCTGCTTACACAGTGAACACAGTGCAAAAAAGAAAAACATAAATAGACAAAACAAAGTGTAATGAGTTTGAATATTGGCAATGTATTTACACAATTGTTAAAAAAAAGTGGGGACAACTGTGGGATTGCATTGGTCGGATGCTGAACTCAGAGCAAGAAGGTTTAAGGGATGCTCTAAACTTTGAGTGTTGTCTTGTTGTGAGTTTGTCAGTTTTATTTTTATTTTTATTTTTTTGGGGTTACTGCCACTTTATGTTGACAAATGCCAAAGCTACCAATTAGAACTATCATTTAGCTATTGATATATGCTATAAGGCAATCCAACAGTTTTCCTTAAATACAAAGGAAAAAAATGGTTAACGTTAATTTAAAGCGGCACTGCATAGCTTTTAGCCAGCAGAGGGTGCAAATCCCTACAAACTATGTGTTGTTACAACATTGTTTGTTTTTGAGAAGAAACTATACAAAACTGGCAAGTTTCGGGAAAAAAAGCATGTATTCTGAAACAGTAGGGTCATTTTAGTAGATTTTGTACAAATACAACTCTGTGTTTGTGCTGTAAAGCATGTCCCTCTAATGTCTCTCAGAAATGATCTATCCTTAATATTGGAGGTTACTGTCCAGCTGAGATGTCTATGGCATTGGCATTGATTTTATATAGCGCTTTTCCACTTAGTAGGCACTCCAAGCGCTTTTACATTAAGCTTCCATTCACCAGTGTTACAGCTGGAACACCACTGGAGGCAAGGTGGGTTAAGTGTTTTGCCCAAGGACACAGCGTCAGTATGAACTGTGGGGAGAACGGGAATCAAACCACCTACCTTCCGGTTGAAGGACGACCGCTCTACCACTGAGCCACTGCACCCCCTAAGAACCATTAAATGATTACTGTAACATATATTTTTATATATTTTTTATATTTTTTAAAGTTCGGCGGTGCATACTAGTTTGAATATAAATGTTTAATTGTTTCAACCTTATTATCATACCCCCACAAACTACATGCCCAAGACATATCAAAGAAATAAAATATGATAACTGACTTTTTTCCTTTAAATGCATTGATCTTTTATACAAAAATAATACTAAAGGTTTCATTACTTGCTGATCATTTCGAAACAGCTCTCTAGTTTTCTGCAGAGGAAAATGTCTATTTTCTCTTTCCCAGATTCTCCCTCCTCTCAGAGGGGACTCGGAGACCTGTCACAGTCCCCACACCTTTGCCCCCTCGATCTGCATCTGTGTCTGCCTGTGCTATTGGGGTTCTCAGGCAACAGCAATCTGCAGAGCTGTAAATAATGCAGGCCTGTGTCTGATGTGGGCCACACCATTACTGCATCAGCACAGCCTCATCAGATCAGTTCCTCCCATCCCCCTCTGCTCTCTGTGCCACATCCCCACACTCACAGTCTCTTACGCTGCACATTGTGTCTACAGAACTCTTTGACTTGTCTGTCTCTCTTGGTCTGCGCCAATCTCTCGGTACCTGTTTCTAATTTGGTTTCTTATCTGGGTCTTAAACATTTCACGGCTCTGTCTCGCCACAATTTGGAATACAGGCCAGTGAAAGCCTAATGTACCAATTTCCCAAATTATTCTTCCATCGCTGCCTGATTGTAAGAGTCGCCTTCATTATCTCACGGCCATTTTCAATTTGACAGTCAGGCTTTGCTCTTTTGCCCTATTGTCTCCATTCAAATATGAATTAATATTAATATAAAAATATTGAAAATAGTTTGTCATCCTGCTGTGATCTTAAACGTGGGCAGACAATGGAGCCGTGATTGTCAGTTGCTAATTGCCATATGGGGGCATAAAATTTAGACCAAACTTTAAGCTTTTTGTATAACTTATTGTAATTCATCTTTATTATGAATTATATATTGTTCTATATCATAAGTTTTGCTTTTATCATATTTACAAAATATAGTAATCTGAAAAGTTATTTAATCCAAAAAGAATAACTCATGGAAAGTGTTTCTGTAGTTTGAAAGTGGGGGGTGTAGTATTTGGTAGCAGATGGCAACTCCACACCTACGGTAGCCCTGCAGGGACATGTTTTTGCCAATGAACATATCCAGTGGAAAAATGCCAGATGACAAGCTGACATAAAGAGTAGAACAAAATCCATGTATTTATGAGATGTCCTAATCCTTCATGAACATGTATGTTTGTCTGCACCCGGCAGTTGTAGAAACAGGATCAGACTGCTTCCATTGTGTTTGATTGAGTTATAAAGTCTATTTTTACATGATATACAACTGCAAAGAGTGTCATTGAAATGACACTCTTTGCAAAAAAAAAAAAAAAAAATAGAAAATGACTAATGTGTTCCATCTTGTTCAACTATAAGCTTACTACAAAATATAATAGCACTCAGTTTATCTTGGTGGAAAAGCAGTTAAGTGGGACTTGAAAGAGGAAGAACTTCTTTTTATAAACTCTGATGAATGAATCTCATACTTTTCATTTTTTCACAGCACAGTAAAGCACCCCTCTACACCACTTCAGAGCTTCTAAAGTTGCCGGAGTCTCTCTGTGATCTCCTTGGCAGGGAGGATTGTGGCAGGCCCTCTTTGTGTTTTCAGACATCAAGGATGACTCTGATGCACTCTGCATGTAATTATAGAATCAAAGACAGTAAAGAAGCATGCTTACTAAAATAATTAAAGCTGAACGCAACTAAACTCATTAAAAAAAAGGAAGACTCCCGTTTTTAATCTAAGATCACAAAAAGATTAAATGTAAAAATTGTGAATTATTCCTACACTATCATTATAAATTATTTAAACAATACACAGTCAACAAACTGGCCATGTCCAAAACCACACCCCTTACCGATTAGTCACAGGGCTGCTAGTATATTGAGCTGAGCTCCGTTATGAATGATTTTGGGGGCTTCTTGACTGATTTTTCTGCTGCCATTAATGAAGTGACCAGGACACATTTTAAACAAACTGTCTCTGGACTCGATTGGATAGTGCACTCCTTCTTGTATTTCTATCTATAAGTTCAGGTAAGATAACGTTATTAAATGCTTTTAGTCATACTTTCTTCCATGCTCAGAATAGCAACAATGAATTGGTTTTGAAAACAGCCACTATTTCCCTGTTAGCTCACACCTAAAGAGAATTACCTCCTCAGCTCATATTCCCAGTCGGCTCTCCTCAGATCCTCGAGTGACACTACGTAGTAACACACCAGAGTCTATCAGCATCGCAGAGGGGAGCAGGACGCCTGGATGACTCATACAACAACACGGTAACTCTCCAGACGAGTGCTGCAGTGTTTCATCATTAACATCTCATCAGACACATATACACACACAGCCTGGTATTCAAGCCGAAGAAGAACTCAATTACAAAAGGTGCTTTATAATGGTCATCTCATTACCACTGCACCTGGGACGTGTCAGGAACAAGTGAACATTTGTCTTGTGAAGATGATGTGGTGCAAGCAGAAAAGTAGTAAATAAATATTAAGGAGAATTGCTATAAACCATTTCCACTAAAATTAACCAATACTGTATCTGCTACTGGGATTAGTTCTGTACCTAGTTCTGTACCTAGCCATACTCTACACTGGCATCACATTTGTTTTGTGGATGTTCTGTCTGCTTGATGAACACCTTTACTTAGGCCATGTGTTTCACTTTATTGGCCGAGATGCTTTTTGTATCTGGGGAAGTGTGCACATCTGTCATTTGGGAATCTTTAATTGAACTTTTATTGTCAAATAAAATCTCTATATTAAAGAAGTAAACATGAAATAAATATTGTCTCTTGCCTTTTACTAAAATGGTTCTGTGTAAAATTAATTAATTGCATATGCTCTAGGTAAAAAATCCTGGTGTGGCATTGTTGGCCCCATTATCTTCCTACAGTTAAATTTAGCTTGCTCTCCAAACTATTAGACTCCATTTATTACAATAATTTGGTTTAATCAATGCATAAAGTTGTATGTTTACATACCCTGGCATAATTTGTGATTTTTTTTTGGCCATTTTCCAGATGAATGATAACACAAAAACCTTTTCTTGTACTCACAGTTAGTGGTTGGGTGTGTTTTCTCTTTTTAAAATCTTAATGAGAACAGAAACTTCCCAAATTACCCTCATCAGAAGTTTAAATACCCCAGTTCTTAATTGTGTGTATTTCCACCTTTAACATCAATGACAATGGCTTGAAGACTTTTGTGGTAGATGTGGGTGAGACTCAGATGGTAAAGCTGCCCATTCTTCTTGGTAAAAAGCCTCCAGTTCCTGTAAATTCTTGAGCTGTCTTGCATGAACTGCACTCTTTAGGATCTCCCCAGAGTGGCTCAATGATATTAAGGTCAGGAGACTGAGATGGTCAGTCCAGAACCTGGAATGTCACCTCGCTGGCGGGGAAGGAGCCTGAGCTTGTGCGGGAGGTTGAGAGATACCGACTAGAGATAGTCGGGCTCACCTCCACGCACAGCTTGGGCTCTGAAACCCAAATCCTCGAGAGAGGCTTGACTCTCCATTACTCTGGAGTTGCCTGCTGTCAGAGGCGGCGGGCTGGTGTGGGCTTGCTCATAGCCCCCCAGCTCAGCCGCCATGTGTTGGAGTTCACCCCGGTGAACGAGAGGGTCGCTTCCCTGCGCCTTCGGGTCGGGGATAGGTCTCTCACTGTTGTTTGTGTTTACGGGCCAAATAGTACCCGGCCTTCTTGGAGTCTCTGGGAGGGGTGCTGGAAAGTGCTCCGACCGGGGACTCGTCGTTCTACTGGGGGACTTCAACGCTCACGTGCGCAGCGACAGTGACACCTGGACGGGCGTGATTGGGAAGAACGGCCCCCCGGATCTGAACCCGAGCGGTGTTCTGTTATTGGACTTCTGTGCTAGTCACAGTTTGTCCATAACGAACACCATGTTCAAGCATAAGGGTGTCCACCAGTGCACATGGCACCAGGACACCGTAGGCTGGAGATCGATGATCGACTTTGTAGTTGTTTCATCTGACCTCCGGCCGTATGTCTTTGACACTCGGGTGAAGAGAGGAGAGGAGCCGTCAACTGATCACCACCTGGTGGTGAGTTGGATCCGATGGCGAGGGAGAAAGCTGGACAGACTTGGCAGGCCCAAACATACTGTGAGGGTCTGTTGGGAACGTTTGGCAGAGCCCCCTGTCAGAAAGATCTTAACCTCCCACCTCCGGCAGAGCTTCGACCAGATCCCGAGGGAGGTTTGAGACATTGACTCCGAGTGGACCATGTTCACCACCTCCTTTGTCGATGCGGCCACTTGAAACTGTGGCCGTAAAGTCTCCGGTGCCTGTCGTGGCAGCAACCCCCGAACCCGGTGGTGGACACCGGAAGTAAGGGATGCCGTCAAGCTGAAGAAGGAGACCTACCGAGCCTGGTTGGCTCGTGGGACTACTGAGGCAGCTGATAGGTACCGGCAGGCCAAGCGGACTGCAGCCCGGGTGGTCGTGGAGGCTAAAACTCGGGTCTGGGAGGAGTTCGGTGAGACCATGGAGAAAGACTATCGGTCGGCCTCAAAGAAATTCTGGCAAACCGTCCGGCGC
Organism: Perccottus glenii; assembly: GCA_024416835.2. Lineage (NCBI taxonomy): Eukaryota > Metazoa > Chordata > Actinopteri > Gobiiformes > Odontobutidae > Perccottus > Perccottus glenii. Next base: position 52,194,353 of record CM044546.2, on the reverse strand, counting down.
CTCAGGAGGGGGAAGCAGTGCCCTGCCAACACTGTTTACAGTGGAGGTGGGAACCTGCTGACTTCAACTGGGACGGTGGGAGGAATACTTCAAGGATCTCCTCAACCCCACCGACATGTCTTCCACTGAGGAAGCAGAAGCCGAAGGCTCGGAGGTGGACTCATCCATCACCCAGGCCGAAGTCACTGAGGTAGTTGGGAAGGGTGGATGAGATATGCCCTGAGTACCTCAAGTCTCTGGATGCTGTAGGGCTGTCTCGGTTGACACGCCTCTGCAACATCGCGTGGCGGTCGGGGACAGTACCTCTGAACTGGCAGACCGGGGTGGTGGTCCCTCTTTTCAAAAAGGGGGACCGGAGGGTGTGTTCCAACTACAGAGGGATCACACTCGACAGGGAAAGTCTATGCCAGGGTACTGGAGAGGAGAATGCGGCCGATAGTTGAACCTCGGATTCAGGAGGAATAATGCGGTTTTCGTCCCGGTCGTGGAACACTGGACCAGCTCTATACCCTCTCCAGGGTGCTGGAGGGTTTATGGGAGTTTGTCCAACCAGTCCACATGTGTTTTGTGGATCTGGAGAAGGCATTCGATTGTGTCCTTTGTGGCGCCCTGTGGGGGGTGCTCTGAAAGTATGGGGTCCGGGGCCCTTTGCTAAGGGCTGTCCAGCCCCTGTATGACCGGAGCAGGAGCTTGGTTCGAAATGCCGGCAGTAGGTCAGACCTGTTCCCATGGCATGTTCCCTCTCACCTATGGTCATGAGCTTTGGGTCATGACCGAAAGAACAAGGTCCCGGATACAAGCGGCCGAAATGAGCTTTCTCCGCAGGGTGGCGGGGCGCTCCCTTAGAGATAAGGTGAGAAGCTCGGTCACTCGGGAGGAGCTCAAAGTAGAGCCGCTGCTTCTCCAGAGGAGCCAGCTGAGGTGGCTCAGGCATCTGTTTCGGATGCCTCCTGGACGCCTCCCTAGGGAGGTGTTCCGGGCATGTCCCACCGGGAGGAGACCCCGGGGAAGACCTAGGACACGCTGGAGGGACTATGTCCCTCGGCTGGCCTGGGAACGCCTCGGTATCCCCCCGGAAGAGCTGGAGGAAGAGGGGGAGAGGGAAGTCTGGGCGTCTCTGCTTAGACTGCTGCCCCCGTGACCCGGCCCTGGATAAGCGGTAGAAGATGGATGGATGGATGGATGGATGGATGGCATTTGGGTAGTTTCTGTTGTCATTATGATTTAAATAGAGTAAACACAATTGTTTGACAATAAATGGCTTCATACGACCACTAACTATGAGTGAAAAAAAAGTTTTTTGTGTTATCATTCATATTCTCTGAAAAATGGCCAAAAATATCTAATATTCTGCAAGGGTTATGAGCACAACTGTATTACTTCTGATTTCCATCTCTTGCCAAACTATGAAAGAAAGTAAGTCTCATTAACAGTAACATCCATACTGGAAGCAAATGTCGGCTTTTATCATGACAAATTGTGCTTTGCAGTCAGTTTTACCGCTGTTAGCATTGGTTTCAATTGATTCAGTAAGTTGTTGTAGGCTCCAAAGCCCAGCTGTAAGTCGTTCTCTGTTTAGAATTTAAGTAAAATATGTGTGAGTCACAGTGTGGGAGTGTTTATCTCTTACTGATGAAAGCCTTACCTGGTGATGATTGATCACTGGATGCCACTAAAGTCGCTGGTGTGGGTCTACGTCTCCTGATCTGAAAAAGCAGAAGAGATGCATTTTAAATAAGATCTTGATTGAAGCATTGATGCTTGTGGTGCCATTCTTTATCTTCACACCGACATGATGGGTTTAAGCATCTGAATACAGCTTCACTTTTTCTGAAATGAAGCTGCACAAAAACTGGTGCATAAAGAGTAGGTATTCTATGTATAAAAAGACTGCATCTGCTTCTGTTGACTGGTTTGAAAATGAGAGTCTCCGGGATGAATATTTTAGGTTTGGTCTGACGCTCTGAAGACGCCTCAGTAGGACAGGGAAATGCTCCACTTGCTTGCTGTGAGATCAACAGAGCAGATCGCCATGTTCCTACAGATTCTCTTAACCGTGGACAACTTGGAAAACACAGGAAAGAAGAGACAGGTGTCACTAAAATGTTCTATTCTAAAAAACTATTCCTTGTTAATGCTGGTCCGGAAGCATAGTTGAAGTTTGAGTTATGGTATTATATAGAAATTCCATATAGTGCTAATGGTTTTAGGCTCAGCAAAAAAATACAGCTCTTAGTTTTATTTAGAATGAAAGAACCCTTGAAAATGAATAACACATTATCCAGGCATCGAGGAATTGTTCCATTTCCTACATCAATCTGCAGTCTTGGGGGTTAATTGGGTCTGCTGTGGAAACCAAAATGCAGCAGAATAAGTGGAATACAGGACAAATGCCACAGGTCTGGGACAGGATTGGTTTAAGATTAGGTTAATGACCTTTATGCCAAGTTTCTCATTTCAAGCAAATTTTAAATGTTTACATCTGCCATTCTCCCACAGAGTTCACAGACACCACTTCCTAGCCCCTGACTGGTCTTATGTGGTGCAATCCAACAACAAATAGCAACAATCTCTCTCTGTGATTTAACCACTCTTGCATCATATCTCCCAAATACAACAGAAAGCACAAATATTTACCCATGCAGTGGTATTTGTTTTCATTCTCTGCATTTGACCATCATCTTCACATAATCCCGAAAATAAATGACTTCAGGACACAGAAAGGCATTGTCTCCTTCACCAAAGCACTGTTTCTAGAAAACACCCCTGCATATCAAATGCCTCCGCAGTTACAAAACAGTGTCATGTGCTCCACTGAGCTCCACAGCTCCAGGAACACCTTACTATCAATATGTTTTACCCACGAGGCCAGTATCACGGGGGATTTTAAAAACCTTTGTGCAAGATAAGTCATGTCATTGTTGTCTGAACGTAAAGATATGTTTGGGTCAGAATACTATTGATGACTATTTAAGTGTAACATTTAAAATGGCAAACAAGACACAAGGAATTGGGAATTAAACTGCTGGCCTTGGTTGTCTTCCAAAAATGAAGGCCTCTATAAAGAACAACAGAAAACAAATGAACAAACTCATAAATATATCATATTACAGCATATCAATTGAATATCATATCAGCATATCAAGCCTCAGTACAACTGCAATAATATACAATAGAGTCAGAAATCAATTAGAGAGAGTATTGTAGGCTGATTAAGTGAGCAGACTTAATTTTAATGTCATTGATGGCCACAACAAAAAAAAAAAGGAAAGGAAACTAGCTAATCTTAAAAAATTGCTTCTGTAACATATTTGCCCTGTCAGTTACATTTTATCTGGAGATGTCTGGGTTATTGATCATCCAATCAGTGTCAGTCTACATCCATGTATCTTTACACATAATATACTCTTCAATAAATGAACCACCAATCTTCAGAGCTGCTTTTGCATCGTAAATGCCACTGAGAGCAGACTGAAACGTTTGCTCTGCACGCCTCACCCCGTAATGACACAGAACACTGAAAACTAACTCTGGAAATAATGTCGTCTAATGAATGATGAGCAGTCACACACAAGGCCCGCATCTTAGCAGCAGCCAGTAATAGTCATGGTTATGGTATAATTGGCTATTCAGACTCGAAGATGCTCCTTTATAACACTGCTGTGAAGTACTGGAAGGTTATCAGAAAGAGCTTTTTCTTTAACAAGCAGCCAGAGAAGTGTTAGTGCTTTGCCTGCTTTTCCAAGAAAAAACGCTGACCTCACATCTTGGCACGCTCATCAACTGTGCAGCGTTCCCTCCCTGTGGTTCTGCTACTTTCACCCTGAGCTTGTGATTTCACTGCTCTTACATTTTGTTTTCATGTTTGCACACCAATGGGCTTAAAATGTCAATAGAGACAAATATTGTTAGGTTGAACTTAAATTAATTCAGATTCATGTTAACAGGTACAATTTGCTGATAGTTTAGTTTATAGTTATAATTCTATCAAGGGCCATAAGCAAAAGGCATTGCTGCTATTTAATACAACATCAGGATATCCCCATGGAAATCTAGTGCTTTCTATCAGCCATATTGGCAGCAAAAAGCAATCAAGAAAAGAACAGTGAGTGTATGTCTCATATTGTGGGGGATTACTAAGCCCTTTAATTCCACAGTAATTGAGCTAGATGTCATCAAGTAAATATCCCTGGTCCGATCATGCACTAGGCATATCTTTAATTAAAAGAAATAAATAATATGATTGCATAAACCTAAAACACACAGGCATTAACTATCGCGTAACGCTTTAGCTATAATACTCCAGTCACTTAAGTATATTAAGATATGTACTTTTTAAAGCAACACCATGTAACTTTTAGCCAGTAGAGGGCACAGATTCCTCTCTGGACTCAAGTTTGGAAGAAAAAACATGTCTTCTGAAACGGTAGGGTAATTTTAGTGTCGATATGTTGATTGTGTTTTTGGTATTAGTGGGACACATTACACAAAATGACTGGAAACTGTGTGGAAACAAGCCCAATGCTTTTGTAGAGATCTTTTCTGTTTCTGTAATCTGCATCTTTGCTACCAAGTCCCGTCTTCAGGTGAGTGTGTGCTTGCGTGTCCTTTACTGGAATTAACTAAGACTGGATGTCCTTTTGTCTTTACACTACATTGATTATTAAAGCAAAGACTGCACTTTGATAAACAGATTTGAAACACAAAATTCTTAAAGGTTAAGTGTGGGTGAGACAAAATAAACACTTCTATTGTACATTGTTGTGTCCTGTATTTTCCACTGCCTACAAGAATTTGAGGCAAGCTTTTCCAGCCACCCACGTTCTGAAGATTGTTGTCTCGTTGTTGACTGTAGTGCATCTGAAATGGACTGGAGCTGAAAGGAGGGCCTGGTGGTCCAAGGAGTGGATCTATCCAGTAACTGTGGTATTTGTGTGAGCAGACAGAGGGAGTCCTCTGCTGCCACTGGCTGAAGGGAATAACAATGGCTTGTAATATGTTCCACACAGACACAGCTTTGGCTTTAAAGTAGGCCGAGGGGTGGCTTTTGTAAATTTAGCAACAAAGCACACAGAAAGCTAAATTATTAGCACAGAGGTTTACAATATACACACAAGAAAAATAAATGCCTTTTTCCTGGGGCATGGTTTATATAATGAAATAAAGTTCAAAACAGTAATAATACCACCTCAAGCCCACACACAAATAAGCAGCTTGATTCTCAGATTATGTAAAGGGAAGGACATTAGCATCATGTTGTTATAAATATACAGACCACATCACACAAATAAATGGTCATCACCTATAAATTGTGATCACTTATTGTGATATTGTGAAGGTCTTTGAAGGTCATAAAGAAAAGGTAAAAAAGCATCTGGACTCAGTTTTCAAGTCATCTTTGAATTTTTTCATTTGTGGTGCCTAGGGGGGGGAGTAAAATGACAAAATGGCTGGATTCTGTGAGCATTTTGGAGAGAGTATTTACTTGCAGCAGTTAGTTACAATTCAGAAGTTTAATTGTACGAGAGGCATCATCCATTTACTAAGCCTCATCACGTCACATTTCTCTCAGGTACACTACTGTGTTTTACTGGTGGCTAGTACGTGACACATATCAAGGACATGTCCAAAATTATTACTTCCACAAATAACATAGGTAGCACGTTAAGTTAAACAATCAAAGGTCAAGGCTAGAAGGTGAATAGAAAGGACAAGACAAATGAAACAAAAATGGTTATATATTACTATAAAGAAAAACATATGTGTGTAGAGCCGAGGTAGGTGACGTCAAGCTCCAAATCTGTACATGTGAAGGTGTAGACAGAACCTAAGGCCCCTGTCAAATCGGCTATGACATCATAATGCCTGTTATGCTGTTAAGCTAAGGTGAACCAAGTTGAAGGCTAGTAATTATCTTATGTGTGCTGTTGAAAAATGCAATACAGTTTAGGAAAATACTTCATCTTTTTCAAAACAGCACGCCGTAAGTCATTAGCATAGGTTTGTTAACATAGCCATAGTTATGGTCTGACACAGACAGGTATTTGTCGTAGGTAATCTCTGGTCGTACGAATGTGAGATTGCTCATCTTTGATCTTTACACTAGATTGTCACACTACAACCTTCAACTTAAAGTCATGATGAATAATTTTACCACTACTAACTGATGACGGGGCTTAAGATGTTATTTTCATTTGAGGTGGTTAAGCACTGCTGAAAACACTGAGCAACATTTTGTTCAACTGTATCCTTCAACATTTTGCACAATGCACCTTTAAATGTGTAAAATAATTTCAGTAGTTTTAAATGAACAGGTTAAATCAGAACACAGGGAAGTATGGTAGTCCTCGTTCTTCATTCTGTCATTTGAAATATGATCCTCTTTGTAATGGCTAAAAACAGCTTTCAGACTCATAAATCATCATGCAGTCTGAGAATAAAGAGAACCGCTTCTATTCACAGAACTTTTGATCATTGCCTGTTTAACTCTTTTATCTCAGTTCAGCCTATTCCCATTTTCACATCTTTGTCTTCACAGTGCTCTCAAACATCTTCCCTCTCATTGACCTAAACCTGCTGCGTGTGAAAATGCACCAGATGCCAAGGAAATCCTTTAATGGATCCAACACAATGGGATGTTGTGACGGTCCCCATAGCCTTATAACTATGACCTATCCTTTCTTTTGTTTGGGGCGCAGTTCGAATCCCGCTCTCCACAGTTGACACTGTTGTTGTGTCCTTGGGCAAGACACTCAACCCACCTTGCCTCCATTGGTGGTCCAGCTGTGACACTGGTGTATGAATGTGTGTGAGTGTATTCGGTGGGGGTCAGAGAGGATGTTGGCGTGGAATGGCTGCCTCGTCTCTATTAGTCCGCCCCAGGGCAGCTATGGCTACAAAAAAGTGGTTTACCACCACCAGTGAGTGACTGTGGAGTGAATGAATAATGGACTCTGTAAAGCGCTTTGAGTATCGTGAAAGGCAAGCCATTGTTATTATTGTAATTATTATTTATAGGCGGGGCCACTGGGAAGCTCATTAGTACATTTATGTAGTGTACATTTATACATCTGTTAAGAACCCTGGACCTTCTTACTATGAGGCAACATTGCTAACCACTGTGCCACCTTTGTATTAGATAAAGACAAAACTGTGAAACTGTCATATACTACAGTGTTATAAGGGCTCCACATATTCAAACTGTCAAAGTGCCTTTGGGAAAAAAGAAACCCAACTTTGCTCTTTTAAATGTGGCACTTGTGCATGATGTGTTTGAGTGTATGAATGGAATGTGATGATAAAAATATACGTTTTAAATCCCACTATAAATGCAGACCATTTAACAAGTACTAAGCCATTAATTCGGGTACTTTTTCCTGCTACTATGGGACTTGAATAAATCCTCCACATCTTAAGAATTTAACCAAATACCAGGTGGTGTTGGTTAAATGGTGCTGGTGCTGGTTTCTAATGAGGTGAGTAAAGGTGGCCCACTGAGTGTCTGGATGGGGATATGAGAGTGCGGCTGTGCTTTTGTTGTGAGGGTCAGACCTGTTTTGACTGACGTGCAATTCTCCATGGAGGCTGATTCACCATGCTGTGAGGTGTCAGGTTGCACGGATTACTGAGCAATGGGTGAAGCACCCCGCTGCGGCATTTGGAGGAGTGCTTGCAAACACAGACACACACATCAACCCCCGTACACATACATACAGTTTAGGAATACACCTGCTTTCTTTGTGTTTTGATGTAATACAACTGCCAGACTGATATAAAACCTCACAAAAAATAAACTTAATACCATGGAGTCAGTAACCATTTAAAATATTAAAAAACAAAAACAGCTAAAACAAGGAAAGGGATCTATTTTAAGTGGTTAAAATGGGAAATATGATTTGAAATAAAGGAAATGAAATACAAAGGAGCTAATAGACTTCCATATATTACAAGCAGAGATTATGTAATCCCTCATATGTAGAAAAATGTCACATAATGGTTTTAGAAGAATACGTTTAGTCAGCAAGACTGTTTTTACCTTTTCTTCAAGTAAAAAAGTAGTAAGTCATTAAAAAGAAAGTTAGACCTGGAATCAGTTCTGGCTCAGATCTTTTGCCTAATGTCATTTTTTGGGGAAAAATCCATTCTACATATAATGTACAGGCCTGATAATTTCCCAACATCGTCTCCCTCTCTCATGCTGTAGTCCTAAAATGACTGTCAAATAAAATCCCAAAGCCCCCAAAATATCTTTTTTCTTTTGTTTGCTCTCTATCCTTAAGTTCTATCCTATAAAGTTCAAAAGCTCTGCCCTGCCCACAATCATATGACCCATTTTTTATGCTAGGCAATGAAGACTCTAATAGCTATCTCACTTGCAGGCAATATGTTGTGGCTGTACAGCTATGAAGAATTTATTTACTTTGTATGCAAGCAAGCCTGCATAGCTTATAACATTTACAGAAAAGACATGCACACTGTTTATTAATGTGTACATGACTGACTCCCGCCAGTATAATGCCTGCATATGTAGACATCCCACTCTCAATAGAGGGACTATTTGAAAAACTATGTTCTTGTTGGGCTTTGCACTGACTGACAATAGAAGATGAGAGACAGGAGAGAGAGGAGGAAGGCAAATGCATGCAGGGGCCAAGTCAGACTCATTCATCGCTGGTTTTACTCGGGGCTTATTCATTATGAATGACCTGCCCTGTTCATGTTATATTTATAAAGAAATGTGAAAATGGGACACATTTTTGCACTAAATTCTCTGTAGACAGAGTGGGAGTTTTGGCTCTTGTCATCCTCACATCTTAAGATTTTGATGGGACTGTTAAGTTGGTTTAAAGCTTCCAGCCCTGGTCATTTTCCAAGGTCATAAACGTCTGTGCTGTTAAATTAAATATTTCTCAGTATTTGTACTTTTATACCCACTACACTAAGAGAGGTGGTCATTATTACATTTGTATTACTAATTCCAGTCACCACCTGCAGGGGGAGCATAAAGAGTGTACAGAAAGTAAAGTCTAAAGGCATCTGCAGAGGAAAGGCAGCTTTAGGCCCAATCCCAATTCTCTAACTTACCCCTACCCCTTCGCCTTAGCCCTATCATATAACCTAACCTATTTACAACTCTTTATAATATAGGCTATATATAATCTAATATAACCTAATTTATATTTTAATACACAACATAATATTACGAAATGGTAAATAATAATTCATCCATCATCCTCCTGCAAATACATGACTGTGACCTGTCGATATGACGCTAACATTTTTGCTAAACCTCCTGAGGAGAAAACAGATCAGTGCATAAACGAGTTCAGGGTTAAAGGAACATAAAACAGAATAACTACTTTTGCCCAAATGAGTTACATTTTAACTTATCTCGCAGCCACGATGCTGGTGAACGCACTGCATCATGGGAAATTATCTTACTCCTTCGTTTCTGTTTGGAGGGTGCACAGCCTTACCCCTTATTGAGGTGGAAGTGCTAATGTGTGCTTCAGACTGAAGTGATGTAATAACGCTAGGTTCACCTGTAATGTGTTCTGCAGTGATATGTACTGTAGTTACTTCTAATAGAGCCAGAATAACAAATGTATAAACAACCACTGGGGTTGTTGTTGTAGTTGTTACATCAACAGTCGTAACGTCAGCGTGGATATAAAAAAATACGTTTTGTCCGTCCACACGTCTGTACTGCATCTGGAGTTTTTAAAATCTTCACTTCAGGTGGTGTTTTTTTTTTTTTAATCTGTTTTGCGACCTGAATACTTATGTGGACAAAAGGCACAAACGCATAGAAAAGTATGCGTTTATAAAAAACCTGTGTATGTATAGCCAGGGCCTAAAAAGGAAAGGTTATCCTCTGTTGCTGTTGTGTACCATGGTGTTTGTATGCTAACATGTTGCAACATGTTACACAGCTCACGAAATTTATATTAATAAAAAAAAAACCAGCATAGCAAAAGCATAAATCAAATCAATTGTTTAAATTTGATTAAGTTTTTCTTGTGTCACATTGGGTTGATGCATTAACTCATGACTCCATCTAGTGGTACAAAAGGATGTGACAGGAGTAGAACTTTGACAGCCATTCACTTTCTAATCATGTGTAGCTTTCTCTTTGATACAAAATTAATCTTTTTATAACACAATCAATACTGTTCTTTCAGACAGCTCATACGTGTAACTCAGCTCCAGTGTAGACATGCATATAGCTATCCTTAAAAACTTAAATAGTGCCAATGTCTATCTCACCTGTTCTGCTGCCTCTGGGTCCAGGTGCGTGTCCAGTAAGGGGACGGTAAACTGTATCTTCCTGGGGCTCCCGGTTTCCATAGCGTCACAGCAGCTGGTGAGGAGTGAGGTGAGGGAATAGACGAGGAAGATCCGGGCTGGAGAATCCGTCCGTGAGTAAGATAGTTAAAGATTTAGTGAGGACAGCTGAGAGAAAAAAATATAAAACAACTCTAGCATTTAACAATCTCCAGTTTTTATCCTTATTAAAGCACTTGGCACATTTGATCTGTTTCCTGTTTCTTCTTTTTAAAAATCTTCCACACCTGCTGATGAGACAATCTCGTGACTCCTCTCTGCGGTGCTCTCCTCACTCCCAGCTCTGTGGCAAGGACACTTGAAAAACCAGGAACACCTCTGCTTCCCTCTGATTGGTTGAGCCCCATTCCTCTTTGCTGCAAGTCCCTCCCTCTTCTCGCAGCTCTGTGTGACTGCATTGGCTGTGGAGGCTCAGGGTTGTTCTGCAGCAGATGGGAGAGTGAGGATGACAAAGACACGTTCTCTCCCTCTGAAATGAGTGGGAACGATGCATCATCCGACTCCTCGGCTTCAGAAGTATTTTTAAAATCACCTGCCTACATACTTTACACAGGACACACAACCTACTTTTTAAATTTGGCACATAGAGTCACATGATGGGCACTCGCTTCACTGACTTAAAAGCCTGTGTATAATGCGCTGCCTGGCTGAAAAAGAGCCAGCACCTACTACAATGATACAATGGTTAATATTTTATTTGTAATTATTATCTTACCAGGATTCCTGAAAATCTGGCTGACTTTGGTTTGGTGCACACACATTCTACAGTACATGTCCGCCAAAAACATCATCTCAAATTCTTTTTGTATTAACTTATTTTATTCATCAATTTCCTTTGTAGTTGTGGGTGGCTGGAGCCTGTCCCAGCTGCTTTGAGCGTGAGGCGGAGTAGACCCTTGATAATAGACAGTTAATGAATGGGCTAAGTCTACAAGATTAAAGGTTCAAAGCACATGTTGTCCACAATGAATGGTAAATTGTTAAATAGGATTTGTTTCATTTTTTATAAATGGAGAATGGAAAAATGGAAATATAAATTAAACAGTATACATTAATGTGCAAAATATTAATGCGCAACATCAATGAAATGTGTAAATATCAGCATCAAATGTGTAGAGATTACACAATGTGCAATAGAGACACACTGACAGATAATCTCTTACACTATACTGACTGTGGGCCATTTGGAGTCACTAATACACCTTGAGCATTGAGAGGAAGCCAGAGTGCCTGGAGAAAACCTAAAATAGCATGGGGTGGAAATGCAGACTCCACACAGACAAGCCAAACTCACTAACTTCTTGCTGTGAACAACAAATTAGCATCTGTTTCATTAATGTTCCTTCAAGAGAAGCTACAGTACCGCAATTTTATTATCAACAACAGAAAACATCTGACTGAGCTGATATATAGATATAGATATATTTTTTTATATATATAATATTTATAATTATATAATAATCAGCTGTACTTTGCTCTTTTTAAAACATAAAGCAACTCATCACCTTGCTTTCATGTACCAGCTTTGGTTAAGAACCATCCATTGCACTATTAAAACCTGGAAGGATGGTGTTTTAATAATAAAACAAGCAGCCTACTACAATACTGTATATACAATACAAAGAGACCCCAAAGGAAATAATACATTTATGAGGCAAATGGGAAAATGGGGGGTTTCATTTTACTAGACACATATATATTTGATTCTGGAGTAATAATATGGTCTTGTGGTCTAATGTGTAGTGCCAGTCTCTGAACCCCTGACGGAATCTGTGTTCCCTACAGGAGACTTTTTTGCTTTTAGTTAAGGGTTTTCTATCCATCTTCTAGAACATGAAAGTAGAAGACTAGATGTCTTTTGAATGAAAATAAATGATACGTATTACAGTAATAGCGACTACTCCACTGTGCTTCTGCAACTGTAGAAGTAAGCTACCTGCTTTTTGTTTTTTATGTTCATTCAGATGAGGGTGCAGAAATTTAAAACAAGATCCTGGATCCTGAATCCTTTTGCATCCTTGAAGAACCAGTCACAATAGAAAAGAGATAGATGTGTGATTTCCCACATTTTCAGCCAATAAAGAATCCATGGAACTCTGGACAGAAATTTATGTCGTGACAGCTTTTACTTTAATCTTGCTACAGTGAGCATTAGAGCGAGACATTTTTGCCTGTGTGAGTATTTACTACATGTGTGTACTTGATGTTGTGGTGCATGCAGCTGACAATCTACTTTATACTGGTGGTTACAACATGCTAAGCACAAGCAAAAGCTGTTAAATGATTGCCTGATATTTGTTCATATGCCACTCAGCTGCTGGTCGCTGCTCCCAGCACAGTTAATATTGATTGGATGTGAGTCTGATTGTCCCGACATCACACATCCACAGCTGCGTCCTGCTACGTGACACCAGCCGCGGAGCAGACGGCCGGTGTCCGATTTCCCATTAACGGTAGATTTAAGGGGCCAAACGTTACCGTGACATGACCTATTTCCAGTCGAATCCTCAAACAGTTGTAGCAGAAATCCCCCAAACCTGTGAGTATATCCATAATGCAAGTGCTTTCATTACTTTCCAAAGAGGCCAAATCACACACATTTCTATTTTTTGCAGCTGCGAGTACAACAGCAGGGAGATAATAAAAAGCTGCCACAGTAATAAGAGCCTTTCCAGAATTATGCTTTGATCATTAAAGTGTGTTAATAAGAGACCACAGGAGGCAACAACTACTAATGTATTTTCTGTATTGTTTGCCCTAGCTTGTAATATTTGCATGATGTTTAGAATATAAATCTGGCTGAGGGGGTTAAAAAAAGCCATCTGTGAAATAGGTCTGCTGGAGACTGGAGGAAGTTTTATATTTCCTGATGAAACAATGTGTTTTATCCAGTGAAAGAATGACCCCTGTCTTTGTAGTATTCTAGAGTCTATATGTAGATTCATTTTGATTAAATACATCCCACTCAAGTCTATTTCTCTTCCATAGAATTACATTTGTACTTTCAGCATAAGATATGTAAACTTCCATATGTATATATCTTTTTTAATACATCTATATTATGTTGTTCTATTATATACACTTTTTTATTAGTAACCCTTAACTGGAATTTAAAATCTTGATCTAGACACCGGTCTTAGGACCATTTTGTAAAGGTCTTGGTTGTCGTGGTTTTGGTCTTGTCTTGGTCTCAAACTCATTTGTACTTGGTCTCAGATGTCAAGACCAACCAAGACCACAGCTGGTATATTTGTCTGTTCTTGGGATTTAATGAAAACCTCAATCATTTGGTATTCATAAAAAAAATATTTTCCTAACTTCTCCTAAGTTTTGACTCAAAAACTGGACTTGGACTGTTTTGATTTTTTTAACTGTTCCCCTTTATCTATTACAGTGTATCATGCTGATCTTGACTTGGTCTTGACAACAACATTATTTAGATTTTTCTGTTTTCCATACATTTCCATTGGTTAACAACCAGAGAAACCCACATTTAGTCATGTCAAACTCTTAAAAGCAGGACTTAAAGATATGGATTTTTGAGTTTCAAATAATTTACAATAATCTTTTTCTCTTTAAACTCCACAAAACGAGAACACAGTGCCAGCAGCCAATTTGCTTACGCTCATGAATTAAAATAAAGCGGTTTAGGATGTAGGCCTGTAAGTTTTAGTCTTCTCTGTCTCCATCAGCGATGGTTGGGTATAACACACAACACAGAAAGCCCCATAAAGAGATGCAAAAAGTACATTAAACTGAAGCGCATGGCTAATTTGCATAAATCAAGGAGTCAATTTCCTGCCACTCTGCTAAACAGAGTCCTTACACACAGCCATTATTTAAACTGGTTGGCAGCAGCGTGTCTTTACACAGCGCTGAAGGAGGAAACCGTTTTCATTAAATTGGATTCATAAACATTGGACTGTTCATAAACAAATCAAACTGATTTATTGCCCAGTAGAGCTACTATTATCACGGTTTGTGTTTTCTATTTGTTATATGAGTGTAGAAACATTAAAGAAAAAAAAGGACATTCTATAACTTCGACTGGCCCCAGGTGTTCTTGCCACCAAAAGTGCTTGCTCATCCACTAACCACCAACGAGGACACACATGGGAGATGGTGACTGGAGGGGCCAAGTCGTTCTGGAAGTATCCTTCTGAAGTGGGGCCATCTTGATCACAGACAGTTCGGTTCATTAAAGTCTGCTCTGTTGGACTGATTAAGCTCAATCTGTACTGGCACCTAAGCCTAGATGGTATACACTGTAACTATTAGCTATTACTGAATATGAACAGTCTTCCTTATAGATATAGTTACTGTCCACTGTATATGGTTTGTTATTTGAAAGTACATTGAATAATACAGAGCCTGGCCAACCTGGATATAACTCATTTAGAGTCTTCTACTGCAATGTAATAATGTGTTTCGGCTGCAACAAGCTAATTAACCCTAACTGACACAGTGAATAGCTTCTCATTTGTGAATTTTAATGATGAACCCTTAGCTTTGTTGAAGTTTATGAAAAATAGTGAGTTAGCCTATTATGAGCAACGGTAATGCACCTAGTAAAGCATGTAGCACATAACTGAAGTGACCTAGCTTCAAGTCCAGTCCATTTTTTACCCATGTCCTCCCTTCTCTTTACTCATTTTCTGTCTAGACACTTTGAACTATGTCCAAACAAAATCCACATTATCCTTAAACACAGCTGCAATTTTAAATATTGAACTTAATAACAATAACTAATAATAAATAATAACTTTAAACAAACATAGGGTGTGAAAAATTCTAAGAAACAAGAGAAGACCACTTATCATACTTTCCATGCCTCGGTTATAGCTCTAATAAGACCAATAATTGGACCGTCCTTGGTCTAATGAATTTATTGACCAATCTGATGCCACTACATTTTTCTGACTGACTGACCTTTTATGATCAAACCAAAACAAGTGACAAACAAGTCAAGACTGGTTCAGAATTTGTTGGTTTCACTTTAGGACTGGCCATCCTTATCTGTTTTTGCTCTGTTCTTGTGTGTGCCCAACTACCAACAACATCTTCTTGTGTTAATCTAGCATTTAGAAATTTCCTAGCCTGGCCTTTTTCTATTCTGTTCAAAGAATTATTTTGGTCCCTCTCAATCCGAGTTTGATTTCCAAGGGGGCGGGACAAATGGATGCAGACCAATCAAAGCAAAGAACAAGGCTGGTTATCTTAGACATTCCCATCCATCTTCTTCTACTTATCTTGGGCCAGATTGAAGGAGCAGCAGTCTATGCAGAGATGCCCAGACTTCCCTTTCCCCAGACACTTCCTCCGGGAAATACCAAGGCCTTCCTAACCCATCCAAGACCCATAGCCCCTCCAGTGTGTCCTAGGGCTTTCCTGGAGCCTTCTCCTGGTGTACCCCCCAGACAATTATCCAGGAAGCATCCAAAACGTCTGGCTCCTTTCAATGTGAATGGGCACTTTGGGCAACAGCTATACTCCAAGCTCCTCTCGGGTGGCACAGTATCTCTAAGGGAGCGCCCAGCCACCCTGCGGAGGAAGCTCATTTTCTTCTCCTGCTTGTCTAGAAACATGTCAAATCCGAGGTTGCATTATGGTAATCTAAGCCACAGGGAATCAACGCCAAACTCAAAATAAATGTCAGTTCATTGGAATATTAAACTTGTTTTGGGTGCCCGGTGGGTAATCAGTATGCCTTCTGATCTAATATAGATAAGCCGTAGGTCATCTGAAGCACATGTTCTCTTATTTTATCGAAGATGGCCAATGGAAGTGAAGTCACACTGTCATTCTTTAACTGCTGCTACATCGTTATCTTTTCACACTCCCTTTAGTCATAGAGCAAAGCCCACTGTAATTTACTGCTGAAAGTCACATTACCCTTGTTTGTGGAAAAAGGGATCATTCACGCTCAGACTGTAGCTATTAGAGCTCGCTGTCTGTGACAAATTGTGCTGTGTCATAGCCACGGCCGCAAAGAGCTGAGACTTTCCCCTTCGCTTCTTACAATGGCTGCTTTCTAAAACCCACGAGGACAGTGAGAGTGGGGGGGTCGCGAAAAGGTCAGCCCTTCTGTCACAGATAAGGCAGGACTTCATCCGAGCACCAATATGTGCATTTCATATTTTCATGTAGGACCTGACGCGACAGAAATCTGAATCTGTCTGGATGGGTCTATTTCTGTCTTGTCTTACTCGGAGTCTGTCTGCTTTAATTGCTGCACACACACTGATTTCTGTCAGAGAACCCCTGCAGACTCATGAAATTCTGATGGGCAGCCTTTCTCTGCCTCAGCTGTGTTGGATCAGAAGCTGCAGCTGTGTGGACAGCAGCTTTGTGCCTGTATTTATTTGTCTCATTGTCATCAGAGTCACTGCATTTACACAATACATTACCCTGGTCAGTATGTTTACATGACGTTAGAAATCATTTGGTGTACTATGTAAGTCCATCAAAAAATGACAATTAAAATATATGTTTACATTTTAGCTCAAGCAAAATCATGCAATAAAAGTCTACAAAGTAAAGCACTACAGCCAACTGGCATAAAGTGTAACAAAATATGTTTTAGCAACCACATCCACAACAGAGCAAAAATACCAAACTTTATCCCTTATAAGGTGTTTCCATGTGACAGTAGTTGTGTGAGTTCTGCCCTTTCGCTCAGAGTAACATTATTGATTAAGTATCCCAGGCACATTATGTCAATGTAGAAAGAGTTTATTGATTTCTTTGGTTTCTGTAAGAGAAAGTTAAAATACTTTGGGATGAATGCTATGACATTTAACCCTTTTACCTTAAATACTGTGTATACAGTAGCCTCACAATTATTTTCATGTTTCCTTGAAATGTACCAATCCCCATCTTCCCCGGTCAGAGTTGAGGTGAGGGACTATAACATATTTATTCACTTCATGTAATTGTTATAAGAATATAACCTTACAAACCCCCAAGTACCATGTCAGTCCACATTCTCTTTCCACATGCATGAGAGTAATGCGATAGTGCTTAAAGATAAAAAAGATGATTGTATTGCTTACACTTCAGAATCTTACCATACCATTAACCAAGAAATATCCTCCCTCATCTGTTTAAACCTTTTGTGGAATGTATCTAAGTGAGGCACACAATCCATTTGAATTGTTTCAGTTGTATAAATATACAGTACCTAAGCACTGTGTTTTATATTTTCCTTATATGGTGCTGTATATGGTGACATATAGTATAACGTGCCTTGAAACCACATCAGTTTATGATTACTTATTTCATCTGGGACCAGTGCAACGAAGGTCAGGTCAACAAAAGCCTCTTCCTAAGTGGGATTGGCGTGCATTTCTTCCCAATAATTGTCTGTGGAAACCGTGTAAGTGAGGAGTAATTGCATGTTGCTGTGTTTTAATTAGTGCCAGAGCTTATAGGATGCTGCTTCCCCAGGTGGCCTGTAAATCCACCGCACTAAACCAAACTCTGATTTACAGATTGTGTTAGAGAAGCATATGCGTCTGTAAGGGATAAGGTATTTCAATATGTTTTAATCCTCTCACAATATAAAGACAAATATAATGTGCATTTATTTCAAAGCTTTTTAATTGACCAAAAAACAAAATACAAATTATAGCATTGCAATTCATTTACAGCAAGCACTTTGGTCATAAATCTCATTTAGACAAACAAGATCTGCTCATTGAACCGTAACAATAGTAGCAATGGCAGTAATCAAAAAGGAAATACATAAAATAAATCTTTGTGCGATCTGAATACCGACTGTCAAGTAAGGTCTAATTGTTTGGCACAGCATTGAAAAGGAAAGAAGGAGCTTTAATTGAATTCTGATTTATTCATTCATTCAAATGTTATCTTTTCCTCGCTCTCCGTTTGGCCTCGTGCCAGGGCTGACTTCCCCTCGTTAGATCATTTCTTGCCAAATCGCTGGGGCACAGCCATACTCCAGATCTGACCGGGAACAGCCTCCCCGTCGCGGGATACTATCTGCTCGTCCGTTATGAACGGCCCTTTGGAGCTCCGGCCAAACCTGCAGCCAGGAGGAAGAGGTGGTAGTGGCACTTAATAGTCTTTTATTCAACCACATTATTAAGTTTCAAGAGACTACTATGTCCAGCTCATACACCTATTGTTTGCATGTGTAGTACTTTATTTTGTTTATTAAAGTAAGACTATGTAACTTTCAACAGCTGCACCCCTTAAAGGACATGTCTCTGAATGCACAGCTGCAAACTCACGTGAAGCATCTCATAATTTGTCTCAAATGTGTGAGGTAGCGTTTCCCTTCACTCCGAGCATTTATTTGACAGCAGTATAATCACACCAATGCTTTACCTTTGATCTGTATTGGTGCTGTATCTATTTGCATGAATGTAGCATATTAATGTTGCCATAAAATATAAGTGTTGTTGGGAACGGGTGCCAGGTAGTTACATAGGTGTACTGTTTCTGTGAAAGTCCCTGTTTTATATCCGACTACCATCAAAATAATTCAGGGGTTTTATTTTAAGGAAGAAAGTTCCGGAGTGTTTGTTGGTTGTGTAATAAAACTGACCTTTGTGGCTGATGCAAGACGGAGGTTCTGGTTTCTCTCTGGGATCCGAGCAGCAGAGCCTTCAGTACCGAGGTCAGCAGATGCTCGTCAATGCTGTTGTTCTCACTTTCCTAAAGACACACATTTTCCACGCGCACACTGAAAATGTACTTCTGATTTCAGACCACTGAACGCATCTTTGAAATATCAGTATAAGCCTCGGGGCATTGACACCACCCAGCCAATCCCACTGTAGCAGGGAACCTTCAACTTGGAGGTATCAAACTACAAAGGCAAGAAATACGCCTCGCTCAATTTCATCCATTTCCTGATGCAGATGTGTCCTTGCTACAACTGAACCGTATTTTTCACTGTTAGCCCCAACCTGCCTTGTCGATTGTTCTGACTGCCAACCGACCCTGAAATATATCACGCCAGATTTCACTTGATCTTAATAGCTTGTGAATTATCCTGTCTCACTTGTTGAAAAGCCATACTCCCATTTGCAAACTACATCAAACAAAGTGACAGGGTTATTCGGAAATATTTGCATGGCTTATGGCTTTGGATTAATGTGATCCAGACCTCGGGATAGACAGTATAGGAACCCATCAAAATGAAATCAAGATGTAATGTATATAAAGTTAATGCCACGTAACATATGGCCCCCAATCTCTTGATTCAGATAATATGGTGATGAAACTATCCGGAGTGTGTGAGTGGTTTGTGGTCTTACCAGTCCTAGCAGGCGGTCGGCCATGTTCTCATCCGAGCTGCTTGGCAGGATGTCGTTTCTCTCCAGACCTCCTTGGACGTGGAGGGCTTGACTGACGCCAGCCATAGCTAGAACGAGGGCCAGGAGAGTCCCCACTGCAGCTGTGTCCATGATTTGAGTCTTGTTAGAAGGAGGATGGATGGAAGATCTTGGTTCCTCAAACAGCTGTCTTCGTCCCGGTCAGTTGTAGATGTCGATCTGTGTTTTTAATGCTAACCAGGTCTTTACCATGGTCTTAAATACACCTCATAACAGTGTGCGTCAAACCCCCGAGAGAGCCGCAGAAAACATGCTGCTGCCCAAAAGGGAGCAAGGGACAAAGCCTTATATGAGACTTAAAAAGGTCCATTTAGAGAGAATTAGTGACGACTGAGAACAGCGGTGCATTATAAGGCCCTTAGGGTAGTACGACACAACTTCCCCAGTTATTAAACAGATAAATCCCTGCAAACGCTCTCTGATCCAGAGTCCCCATTGTCCGCTGTTTGGACAGTACAAGAAAACACTTAATCATGAGTCAATAAGAAACAGATTAGCCGTGACTAATGTTGAGAACTGGTGCCAGGCAAGAAAAAAACAAATGTAAAAAGTTGCACTGACATTCAGTTTATTCAAGTCAGTAAATGTTTTTAAAGCAACACTATGCTACTTTTTAGCCATAAAATATATGACTTCAAAATAAAATATGTGGATACTCCATTATGCAACTCTGAGGGCCACAACCACTTAATGAGAACATGTTTCTTGCCCAAGTTTCAACTTATCAGTATAAGTTAGATATTAAATGTAGATATAACCATTTCATTTTGTTTAAAATGCAGTTGCATTTTTTCCCCACAAAATGCTTCAGTGGGTCCATCCTTTAAGTATAGTGTGGCTTGTTATCAAGACTGTATAAAAATGTATTTATTTGTTCTCTATCAATGCATTTATTACTTTTTGGGCAACACTTCCCCAACACGCTGACATCCAAAGAGGTATGGTCAATCCCAGGTCAACTGTGGGCTATTTAAAGTTTACTTACCCAAGCATGTTTTTGGATTGTAAAAGGACCTGGTTATTTGAGGTAAGTAAGACTGCTGACCACTCTACATTCAAACCCAGCCAGCATTTCCACTCCTGTGGTCCCCATGTGCCCATTCCTGTGGAAATCAGAGGTTTTGGCCATACACATGCTTCATGTTGCAAGGTCACGAGTTGGGAACACTCTGATTGGTCCAAACCAGTGTTTCACAAAATAATTTTCAAGGGACTTACATAAACATTGCAGTTATATTGTTACAACATACACACATTATTGAGAACATTTTATTGAGGTGTAAAATTGGGGGTGTATAACTTCAGGTGGGACAGCTATATGATTATAGGTCATAAATTGTCTACAGGAGAAGAGAGAATTGTAATTCTTTCCAGATAAAAAGACTCATCAGTACATACTAAAGAGACACATACCTCCCTCTAAACAGCTTCCTATTTGTCAAAATGTCAAATGTCACTAAGTCCTTTTAGCTCTGAATTGTAATAAATGGTCCAGGTTTGATTAGTCCTGTGCCTCGCTGCCTTGAATAAATGTGTGTGAGATAATTAGTCACCTCGCCGACACTTTACAATGCATCAAAACCTTTAGCTCCTCAAAGTGCTTAATGTGAGACAATCCTCTTAACCCACATGAGCACATACACACTCAGAGAAAAGAGGCAACAGCCTCAGTCTCCCAGCGCCATGGCAACCCGGACGACATCTGAGGAATTCAGAGGGGAATGAGTGTTTATTACTATAATAAGATCACAAGCTCCTGGATTAAAGAAACATCTCATTTGTTAACTTGGCAAAAGATGCATTCATTCTTTTGTTTATGTTACTGTGTCAAATATCAGCAAAAAATTCTTCATGTGCCATATTTTAGCAGTAATCAGAAAGGGCCAAGGAGTGTTATCCTACTATGCACTTAAGATCCCTCTGGTGGGCGTTAATCAAATCGACTCTGACCAGACTCTCTTGAGTTCTGCTTTCACATGGGCAATAATGTGTGCACTCTGAACTATTCTTAAAATTGTTTTAATATGGTCTACAACCTCAAAGTGATGTCATACATAGTTTGTTTGATTGTTTGCATGTTTACTTTGTTTGTTTAGTTTATAGTTTTCTGTGAGGAGTCTTGTTGTCCCAGTGTTATTGTGGGTTCTCTCCGGGTCCGGCTTCCTCCCAATAAAAAAAAAAAAATACATTTGCAATTTTGCCACTGTTTATGAAAACCTTTTTTTTTTATTGTTTTGAATAATTTAAGTAATATTGTATTATTAATATTGATAAAGTATAATGTTCTAGACCAGTCATTTCTACGGTGGCCGAGAATTTGTTACATTTACATTTAGCTGACACTTTTATCCAAAGCGACTTACATTAAGCTTCCATTTACCAGTGTTACAGCGGAAACACCCCTGGAGGCAAGGTGGGTTAAGTGTCATGCCCAAGGACAACAGTATGAACAAATCAAACCACCAATGTTGTAGGACAACTGCTCTACCGGTGAGCCACTGCACCCCAATTACCACACAGTTTGAGAACCAGGCTTTGTAACTCTAAATAAAATAAAAACTAAATTTAGTCTATAAATTACGTTATTGGTGCATTAAAGCAACATACTAAACTTAACACATTTTCTTGGCAACTGATAAAGATTAAGCTGCTGTTCTGTAACTGGGATGATGCATTGTCGCCCTCTGCTGGATTGCTCTACGCTTAATATTTTATTTATTTATTTATTTATTTATTTATTTATTTATTTATTTATTTATTTATTTATTTATTTATTTATTTATTTATTTATTTATTTATTTAAGTTTTTTTAAGTTTAATATTTAAGTTGTTGGTTTTGTCTTATAGTAGTACACAGTATACAGCCATTTTATACCAACTGTAGAATCTTCCACGTTTATGTTGTTCATAAACTCAACACAGTGACGACCAATGATACATCTGCCCTGCCCCCTGCCACATCCATTCCACGTCCACATTAACTTTCAAATGCTTTTTGTAATGACTCTTAATGGCTGCTCTGTCCTTCCAACCGTGTCCCCAGACGTCAATTGTTGGTTTTATTAGCTGGTTGTTTCTTTACAGTTTGAAATCAACGCTCTAATGGCCCACGTTTTGTATAGGTCATGAACGCAACACGGCGCAGTTGCCCCGGAAGTTTACCTCAGTGTTCTCCAGGCAACCGCTTTGTTAGCCGAGGGCTTCTTTATTTACCGACACCAGGGCGCACGTATCTTTCTTAAATACGGAAAATGGTATGACGAGAGCCAAATGTTTAAATAAATAATGTGTTATATTTCAGAAGTGCCTGTGTTTTTTTTTTCATGCAACATCACTGCTCGATGTCAGTGAGCGCTAGCATGTTTTTGCTAATCGGGCGTTGTCAGGTTACCTTTGTGTAATAATACTTCGGTTTTCCCGATATTGCAATTGTTTAGTTTAGCTGGATATTATCTCTGTTTTATTGTTGTACTTGTGTTTTATTGATGCAAGCTAAAGTTTCTTTATTTTCTTTATAATCAGGCTGAAGTAGAGGAAACTCTGAAAAGGATTCAGGGCCAAAAAGGAGTCCAAGGAATCATTATAGCCAACACAGAAGGTAAGGTTATATCAATTTTCTACGCTTTTTGTATACATTTTTCCCCCAACTATGTTGTTGTATTATTTACTAGATTAATGTATATGTTCTAAGTTACATAATACCATTAGATGTTAAATGATTTAACATTGATTGGATCATCTTTCATTATTGGTTAGTTATTATTTAACGGACATTTAGCATAATGGTTCTTTCACCCTCGGAATTACTTATATGTGGAAGAGAAATACTTTTTTTTGTGTGGCCCTTGCTTCATTGAATACAAGGAATTTTGTTGTCTTGGTTGCAGTAAATAAAGCCATTCTGCTCACATGCTAAAGAGAAAACACCACTTTTCTATGTATTCAGTTTTGAACAGTGTTTATTCTGCTCCACTCTCACAACATTTAGTTCAAGGAGGTTGACGTTACATTTGCTTAACTTTTGTCTATACGCATACCAATTTCTAGATATGTTTTCAATATCATATTGGGGTGTTTGGAGGAGATTACTATGTTAACTCAGTTAGTTTAAATTGATTGACTGTATTGCACTGCATTATCAAAACATGGAATGAAATGAGAACTGAACTGCATGCAGCACAATTTACTGGGACAACTATACAAGGACATATTAAATAATTACTGATCATATTGTACTACATGCAGTCTATTGTAATGTCATTTTTCTTAAATGTTGTCTTTCATGTTGTTTTAAGTCTGTTGTGTAATTTCTAAGTTAAATAAACTTAAAAAAGAAATCCACTGCATTTAAATCTTTAAATCCACTGTATGTTCTAAGAAAACACAAATGCAAGCACTGAAACCATCTTGTTAACATGAAGTAAATCCTCTTCTTCCACTGTCCAGGGATTCCTATCAAGTCGACACTAGACAACTCCAGCACGGTTCAGTACGCAGGTTTGATACACCAGCTGTTAATGAAGGCTCGGAGCACCGTACGAGACATCGACCCCCAGAATGATCTCACCTTCCTCCGGGTCCGTTCCAAGAAGAACGAGATCATGATTGCTCCAGGTAAAAGAAAGACACTAAGAAATACTCTCCCAAACATTAACAACATTTTATAATCATACTCATTCGTTGAGTATGTTCAACAGTAAATTAATCAACCAATTAATAATTAATAAAAATAAAAATAAATAAAAAATAACTTTTTTCAGTGCATCATAGTTCTGGATTAAATGATTTCAAATCAATGCAGAGATTTAAATAATTAATGTCTTAGGTTTAAATGGAAAAAAAGTCACAGATTTGTGCTTTTTTGCAATACATTCTATTGGAATTTGTCAGTCCCTACAGAGATGAGTGCATGCGCTACTAGCATGTTTACGTGCATTTGTTACGTCAGACGTAGTGCTGGGGAAACCTTCAACGCTACCCCACAGATGTGAATGCAGAAGGTCCCATTAATGCTGCTAACCAAACGACTCTTCCAGCTTCAATATCAAATGCCAACCACTCATCCTGCAAACTCTCAAAGGGCAAGGAAAATAACAAAATCCACTGCATTGGATTTGCGCCCTTACTCTGTGGTGGAAGGAAGTTTTTTTTAAGTTTAAAGTCTGCTCAGCATAGTACAATAACACTAAAGCATGTAGATCAGCTTCTTTTATTACACAAAAACATAGTGCCACAACCTTTTTCCGGCTAAGCAGGTATCATTATTCTTATTGTTACACACATTGCTTTTTTACTTTGTTTTGAACAATATCTGTTGCTTTTTGTCTTTACAGATAAGGACTACTTTTTGATCGTCATTCAAAACCCATCGGACTGAAAAATACTACTAATATGTCATTACTTATCTGCCTGTTGTAATGTAACAGCAAAACTTTGCTCTTTTTATAAACAATAATATTTGCTGAAGAAGAAAGTGAGGCAAAACTGATGAACTGGATGAAACTGATTCAACCAGTTTGCTCACAGACAGATCCTTAAACCACATTTAAAGGGATATTCCAGGTTTTTTAAGACAGGTTACTGTGAATAGATTGCCTTGATATGTGTGTGTCAGAATCAGGTCAGCGCTACAGAAAGTAAACCCAAAACAGAAAGTCAGCCCAACTGGAACCTTACACTAAACACCAAATATGTCAACTGTATAACCTCCATCAGAAGTGCTGAGCTACCTTTCAAAAGTCCATAGGATCAACTGAAATCTGGGATATCCCTTTAATGCTTTGTGCTGTAGCATTCCTTTACTGTCTCTCTTCTCTCCAGTCGGTATTGTTATTTCACTTTATGGACCAATGCTGGTTTTAAGTGCACACCTGCTAAAAGAAAAAAATGAACAGAACCTGTTCATCTTGATACATCATAAAGTTTCCTTTTCCAAGTTTTAACAACAAAAGAGAACAGGGGTTATTTATTATTTTTGGTTGCAGATTATTGAAGTACAGTATTTGACTGGTGTGCACTACAAACACATCTCTGCCATGTCAACTTTATTATATGACAAATTAAAGACATATAAAAACCTTGTGTGTCTTTTGTCTAGGGCTGGGAATCGATTAAAAAAAATTAACTAATTAATTGCACATTTTCTGTAATTAATTGCAATTAATTGTGTTTTCCCCCAAGCTTGTTATCATCAATATTTAAATTAGGGCTGGGCAACGATTAAAATGTTTAATCGTGAATAATCGCACAATGTTCTGTGATTAATTGCGATTAATCGCATTATACACAAAATGTAATAATGAATTCAAAATTAGTGTACTGCATACATTTTGAAAGAACTGCTATATGAACAAAAGTGCAATAACATTTGGTTTGCACTTTAAACAAATAATGTGCTTTTTACAGCAGTTAAAACATTTCTTGTAAATCTGAACTTAAACATTAATGTAATCAAATTAAATATTAAAACCAAAAATATTTGCCACTGACAGGGCATTAATATTTTGTTTAGTTTGTTATTGAAAAACAAGTTACGTCCAGAGCTTCAATCATAACATTATAACAATATAAACAATATAAATGTCTCTCTTGTGTTTTCATTACAGTCAGAGCATGTGAAGGCAGTTCCCGTGCGTTTCACACACCCTCTCCCTTTCACTTGCCAAACTCAAGGGTGTATGGGTAATGTAGTCTCTGCTCTTGGTGGGACGAATTAGGAAGCATGCATTGTGAAGGGCGCTCTGGAAAGCGGCAGAGCAGGCAAAGGATTAAAACCTCTATTAAAACAGATGTCCAAATGAGCGTACCAGTACGCTAAGCCCGTTCTGGGCGCACGGAGAAGTGGCGGTACTGAGTACAGGTGCGTACCGGCCCACTTAAAGCACTGTATGAGGGCGGCTCATACGTGCAGTCATTCGTCTTTCACCATACTAATCGGCCGACGTTAACGCGCGATAAAATAATTGTCGGCGTTAATTCATTAATGCGTTAACGCGATAAAAACGCGTTAACTTGCCCAGCCCTACTTTTGTCAACTTTTACTTTTTCAACATTTTTAGTTTTTCTTGACAGATACAGTAGGAAGATAATAAACACGGGGGAAGGGGGGTATGATCTTTATCAGGTGCTACTGATGAACCCAGTGTGTTTTGTGAAAGTATTCATTATGCTAAAAAGATGAAAAATAAACGATGCTTAAAGATCCTGTACCTAACTCGGTTTATTTATTTTTTTGTATTTGAGTGAGCCGCAAAGCGCCTGTACATCTTGTCAACGGTGAAGCACAGCTATGGAAAATCCAACCAGCAAGGTGGCTATACCCCACTGAATTTAACTGCATATACGTCAAAACAGCAGAAAAACATAAGAAAGAAGCAAAGCACACAAGAGACCAAAGAAGAACTAAATAAATGCGTGCACGGCAAGAGAGACGTGTTTGATTGCGTGCATGAGAAGTAGAAGGAAAAAGGGAGACCTCCCTGAATTTGGCACCCATCAAACATGCTGTGGCTTGAATTCAGAGTTTGGGGGTCGTCTCACAAACTGTCTGTGGCCCTTGGACCCAAAAAGAACAGTTTTACTCTCATGAGTCACAAAATGTTCCTCCATTTCTCTTTAGGCAAGTTGATGTGTTCTTTGGCAAATTGTAACCTCTTCTGCACATGCCTTTTTTTTAAACAGAAGGACTTTGCGAGGGATTCTTGAAAATAGATTGTCTTCACACAGACGTCATCTACCTGTCACAGTACTTACAGGTAACTCCAGACTGTCTTTGATCGTCCTGGAGCTGATCATTGACTGAGCCTTTGCCATTCTGGTTATTCTTCGATCCATTTTGATGGTTGTCTTCCATTTTCTTCCACGTCTCTCTGGTTTTGGTCTCCATTTTAAGTCATTGGAGATCATTTTAGTTGAACAGCCTATAATTTTTTGCACCTTTTTATAGGTTTTCTCCTACTCCAATCAACTTTTTACAATGTCTTAAATGACCCATTTTCCTCAGGCTTTTAGATGCATGTTCAACAAGTGCTGGTGGCTTCATCCTTAAATAGGGGCCACCTGATTCACACCTGTTTTTTTTTTTTTTTTTTTTTTCACAAAATTGATGACCTCAGTGATTGAATGCCACACTGTTATTTTTTTGAACACACCCCTTTCAACTAATTGCCCAATTGCACAGCCTTAAGAGCGTGCATATCATGAATGCTGGGTCTTGTTTGTTTTCTGAGAATCTACAGCACCTACTGGTAACTTGTTTGCCACTTAGCAATAAAGAATATACTAAAAACCTGGATTATTCTTTATGTAAAGTAGGAGGAAAAAGGACCTCCGTGAAGTTGGCACTCCATCAAACGCAGATTGATGGAGTGCCAACTTCACGGAGGTCCTTTTTCCTCCTACTTTACATAAAGCCTCTCCCATTGAACGTCTTAAACGATCCTCGTGTAAGGGAGCCGCCATACAGCGATATACCGCCGTCCACCAGAGGGCAGGCTCCAAAAGCGAAAATATAAGGAGAAATCTAATGGCGACTTTACAAGTGTAAAAGTCATGTTTACAGCCTGGTACAAAAGATGGCTCCGATCTCTAGAGTTAAGTTTTTACTACGTGACAACTCTGGGGGAGGGGCTGAATTTTTGATTAATATGTCCGTTTATGCTATCTGAAAATTATTGTTTTAATATGGAGTAAAAGCCAAAAAGCCCGGATATAACCGCCATTTTATTGCTCTGTTGTAATGACAATATCGGTGACTAGGGGACCAGTGGGCAGATTACATCCATTTTTTACAATCTATGCTTCACATGCACGCGACCAATATTTATGCTCGTTTTATGTAGTTCTTTTTTTTTTTATCTCTGGTGCGCTTTGCTTCTTTCTTATGTCATTTTTTCGCTTTATCGTCTCTTTTACCTTAATAGAATTTTCCCTAGCCATGATTCACTGTTTACAAGACGTGCAGGCGCTTTGCGGTTTTATAGCAGCAGCCAATGGGACCCATCCACTTTTCTGAGAATGTGATAGGCTCAGGAAAAGAAAAGCTTCTTGCTTCCGTGTTTCACTTCAATAAAAAGCACTCTAAAAAGACATACACAACATGTTGAAATTGGATCTTTTAGATAAAAATTTTTGATTGTTTTAGTAATAAAACAGTCTCAAATTAAAAATTCAGGTACAGAACAATTAGTAGCAGTAATTGTTATTGTTGTGAAAAGGGGTAACGATCATTATGTGCATTTATATTTTTCAGTTGATTAATATTAAACAATTGTTAGGGGGTGCACCGTTCCTGGAGGTACTGCAATACCAGGTCGATGCGTGGAGTGGACGGAGCAAGCCCCTATTCCATCTCCCAGTTCCAAAAATCAATTTAATATATGGTCCCCGGGTAGGGGACGTATCAGATATTAAACTGATAAGAACAGATACTACACTTGATCTTAGCCAAAAGGCCGAGAAGCGATACCTTAATGTTTTCTGTAATAATGTAGCCTTTATCTGGGGTGTCCATCTCAGTCATGGTGCTCATGTGTCACGTGAGTCACTTCCGCCAATGAGAGGGTCGTCGACTTTATTTATTGTTGCGAAAACTCTGAAGCATGTTTATTTATGCACTTTTTTGAACTGTGGTGTTTTGTTGTAACTTAGGGATAATACACTTTTATTCACTGGCATTTCACAATGAAAACTACGGCATTCGGGTTCAAACGTCCCGCAAAAAATCTGCGGATGTAACGTAATGGGCGCTCACGCTACTGATGGATGTAAACAGCCAAGACAGGGTCAATTTGGGTCTTACATTTGAGCCGTGGAGGCAGCTCAGATCTGCGTTAACTATAAAAAAAATTACTCCACCTTTTCTTCTTTTTTACAAAAGAGGTAAGACAGAGTTGTGGACTATTTCATGTGTCTTAGTTGACTAATGCTAAAGCTATAGCAAATTATGGATGCTAGTATCACGTTAGCGTGCAAACCAAATGTAACTACTAGATCATAGCCGGACAAAAACATTTCGAACAGTACTGTAAATATCACGACTGCATTGTGATCCCGACTCTATAGAGATGTAATAAATTAGTTGAGCGTTTTCAAATTATAATAATAATTTTTATTTTTATATAGCACTTTTCTACCTACTGTAGTAGGCACTCAAAGTGCTTTACATACATTAAGCTATTTACCAGTGTTACAGAACACTCACTGGAGTCAATGTAGGTTAAGTGTCTTGCCCAAGGACACAACGACAGTATGTGGGGGAGAGTCTCCATTTTTTTTTTTGGCCTTAAATGCTACTCATAGTACCTTCAAGGCTGAAGTCTGTCCACAATCAGACTTCACAAACCGGACCTCGGGGACCTCATAGTTGGCTTTGGCCATGGGAATGAATAAGAACGAGAAGTCAACTTAGCACAAATGCAACTGTATTTTTCCTGTAACTATGCATATCGGCTGTTTCAGTGTGAATGAACCCACTGGATACATTGTCATCTTGTCACAGCAACACAAATTTCAAAGCAACTTGTGTGTTTGATTGCAAAACAAACTGAAATTAGTTTTGACATTGGCATACAACTGAACATACAAGAAAATTTAGGTGATTCAAACTATAATGAAAAGTTAAAAGATATGTGTTATTATTTTGGTGGAAAGGTTAAAAAACTTACCCACACTAAAACCATGTGTTCACCAGATGTCATAAGAGCACCATTTGTTTGTGACTGTGCGTTTTCTATTGGATTAGGGAGGACCACGTGACCAGAAATACCCAAAGAGTTTTCATTGTGAAATGCCAGTGAATAAAAGTGTATTTTCCCTAAGTTACAACAAAACACCACAGTTCAAAAAAGAGCATAAATAAACATGCTTCAGAGTTTTCGCAACAATAAAAAAGTCGACGATTATAAACTCTGTCTAATGAACGTGAACCTTTTAATTGGCGGAAGTGACTCACGTGACACATGAGCACCATGACTGAGATGGACACCCCAGATAAAGGCTACATTATTACGGTTTATATGTAGGTATCGCTTCTCGGCCTTTTGGCTAAGATCAAGTGTAGTATCTGTTCTTATCAGTTTAATATCTGATACGTCCCCTACCCGGGGACCATATATTAAATTGATTTTTGGAACTGGGAGATGGAATAGGGGCTTGCTCCGTCCACTCCACGCATCGACCTGGTATTGCAGTATCTCCAGGAACGGTGCACCCCCTAACAATTGTTTAATAATAATCAACTGAAAAATAGTGATGGGATTTATGGCTCTTTGAGGGGATCCGGATCTTCGCGATCCGTTCCTTTCAAAGAGCCGTTCAAAAGAACGGCTCTTTGGCTCTTTTTAAATATTTAGTCAGTTTTAAGAAGCCAGCTTGAGGGCATCTCAGTTTATCCTGGAAATAATCACTGGGAGGAATGATGGGGTGAGATTTGTAGTCAAATCATTAAAACTCAGATATCACACACCAATATCTGAGTTTGAATTATTCTGAAATATTGATTATTACCTCATTTGTCATGTGTGGACTATATTCCATAGGGTTGCACAAATCCCTCTGCTTAGACAGTGACATCACTATTTTGGATTTACATTTAGTACAACGTGTGTGTGTGTGTGTGTGTGTGTGTGTGTGTGTGTGTGTGTGTGTGTGTGTGTGTGTGTGTTTGTGTTTGTGTTTGTGTTTGTGTTTGTGTGTGTGTGTGTGTGTGTGTGTGTGTGTGTGTGTGTGTGTGTGTGTGTGTGTGTGTGTGTGTAAAGCTACGTTGACTTATGTTATTCATACAATACCTACTCACAAATAAACATCAAAAACAAAGCCGGCTGAAATGAATTTCTGTGCAAAACAGCTTTTACACTTCCACACAAGAACATTATCACACAAGAACATTTCGATAGAAAACAAAAAATATTTCAAGTAGATAAATTAGAATAAATAAAATGGAAATGTCTACATACTATTACTACTGTAAACTTTGCAAATAGGACATCAGCCCCTTCAAGTCAATGAACAATAACAAAGTGGGCTGCAATAAAGTACTCACGAGAAGGGTGCGTGCACAACTAATAACTAATATCATCACGCTGTAAAGGGTCGGCCTGCGCTGGGTGCGCCCCTCCCCCTATAACTGTTGTGTCTCGCGGAGGAGCTCATTTGTGTACATCTCTGTGAGACACGCATAGGAAAAAAGAACGACAGAAAGAACGGCTCCCCTCCAGCCGCGACTCGGCTCCCATCGTTCATTTTTATGAGCCGTTCAAAAGAATCGGTTCGTTCGCGAACGTCACAACTCTAATGCACATAACTATCGTTACCCTTTTTCACAACAATAACCATTATATCAACTGCTACTAATTGTTCTGTACCTTAATTTTTAATTTGAGACTGTTTTATTACTAAAACAATCAAAAATTTTTATCTAAAAGATCCAATTTCAACATGTTGTGTATGTCTTTTTAGAGTGCTTTTTATTGAAGTGAAACACGGAAGCAAGAAGCTTTTCTTTTCCTGAGCCTATCACATTCTCAGAAAAGTGGATGGGTCCCATTGGCTGCTGCTATAAAACCGCAAAGCGCCTGCACGTCTTGTAAACAGTGAATCATGGCTAGGGAAAATTCTATTAAGGTAAAAGAGACGATAAAGTGAAAAAATGACACTTTATCGTCGCAAAGCGCACCAGAGATAAAAAAAAAAAAGAACTACATAAAACGAGCATAAATATTGGTCGCGTGCATGTGAAGCATAGATTGTAAAAAATGGATGTAATCTGCCCACTGGTCCCCTAGTCACCGATATTGTCATTACAACAGAGCAATAAAATGGCGGTTATATCGGGCTTTTTGTCTTTTACTCCATATTAAAACAATAATTTTCAGATAGCATAAACGGACATATTAATCAAAAATTCAGCCCCTTCCCCAGAGTTGTCACGTAGTAAAAACTTAACTCTAGAGATCGGAGCCATCTTTTGTACCAGGCTGTAAACATGACTTTTACACTTGTAACACAAATGTGAATGTGAACAGTCAATAAGGCTGACACTGAGAAAGAAATGAAGCCAGTAAAAACTGACATGGACAGGAGCACTTTTATACATTATGTGAAGTAAATAGTATGTCTAATATAGGCCTGGTAAAGGAGCACTAAATCCGCTCCTTCACAGGTACTGCCCAAATTTTTCTTGTTTTTTTATTAGAAATCAGGTCAAATGACTGTTTTTTTTTTATTAAATTAAAGCTGAAAGAAAAGGCTCTAGTCTGATTGTAGTGTGTAATAGTGTAAAATGTGCTTAAAATAGAACAGATCTCTCCTAACCCTAAATGTGACTCAATGGGGATGTAGACACTATATGCCTCTACATCAGAATAAAGCCAGGGTTTTTGAGCCATTTACAGCTAGAATCTGGAGCAGTGCTCAGAAAGCGCATCTCAGAAACCTTGTGTCTCATGAACAGTGTGAGCGTATATCAGGAGAAGTGTGAGCGTGATTCAGTAATATGGTGAGCCCTCAGCAACAAAACATGACACATTAGAGTCAACCTTTAACCTGGCAAGAGGAAACTGTCAGCAACATCTCACTTAATTATTCCACAATGTAAACCATTTACTATTATTTTAATATCATCTAAAATGCTCCTAAATAAAGGAAAGTACTGTTGTTTGAAATGTTTGACAACACCAAACCACTAACTATGAGTGAAAAAAAAAATCTTTGTGGTTACATTTATAGTCACAAAAAAAAAATCACAATTTCTGCCAGGGTAAACTTGGTGCTAATGGTGCTAAACCATTAAGAGACATTTAAAGTAGTTGTGCTGTTTTAAAGTCTATTCTCTGAGCAACAGGAAGCCAGTGCAGAAATTTTAAAACTGGACTGAAGTGGTTGTACTTCCTGGTTTAAGTTAGAACCCGAGCAGCTGCGTTCTGAATAAGCTGCAGCTGTTTTAACCCTCATTTTGAGAGACCAGTGAGCCGGCCGTTACAGTAATCTAACCTGCTGGATATAAAAGCATGGATAAGTTTCTCTAAGTCTGGTTTAGACATTATCCCTTTGACTTTGAAAATGTTTTTCAAGTGATAAAATGCTGATGTAATTGACTTAATGTGATTTAAGTCAATTACATCATCAATAGTCATCTCAACTAGTCATATCAGAGAGCGAGTCGTTCATTTTTTGTGTAAACCCGCGCATGCGCATTCCGCCACATCTCATACAGGAAACAGAAAGGATTCATTCATCTCCCGAGTCGTTCGTTCGTTCGTTCACCGAGTCCCAGGCACATAGAGAAAGAGTATGCAGTTACCGGAAACAGAAAGGACTCGTTTATCTCCCGAGTCTCTGAGTCGTTCATTCAAGTCCCCGTAGGCTGAACGCAGAAACAGAAGGACTCGTTCATCTCATGAGTCAGTCTTTGGGTCTGAGTTTCGTTCTTTTGTCATGTGACCGCTTCAGTCTCTCGCAACATCATTACACTCATATTATTGACTGTATTATATTATGTTTAGGAATTATTATAAAAAATATATCTGCAATAAACATTATCTGAAAATTAAAAAAAGTTCCATTTGTTTTTGTCAGTCTATTTTTAGTGTTAAATGTTAGTGGCACTTTGTTTTTTTATTATTATTTAAACTATTAAACTATAAAATTATTACCTAAGATTAGAATCCACTGTAAAGTCTTAATCTTTGCTTTATCAGTGATTTCCCCGGATAAGAAAAATATAAAGATACAATTTGAGGCCAGAAACGCATCACATAACTGTAAAAGTAAAAAAATAAAAGAATTACATTTGTTTATACAGTTATGTGAAATATATGTATGTATTAACTTATTTCTGTATCTAATGCGTGACAAAAGAACGAGACTCAGACCCGAAGACTGACTCATGAAATGAACGAGTCCTTCTGTTTCTGCGTTCAGTCTACGGGGACTTGAATGAACAACTCAAAGACTCGGGAGATGAATAGTTCCTTTCTGTTTCCGGTAACTGCATACTCTTTCTCTATGGGGCTGGGACCTGGTGAACGAACGAATGAACGAACAAACGAACGAACGACTCGGGAGATGAATGAGTCCTTTCTGTTTCGGACGGATGTATTAGCTACAGCTACATGAGGCTGTCACGGCCCAGACCAGACATGTTGATGGAATTAATGCTAAGCTAAATATAAAGTGACAAAGGAAAAAACTATTTGGATTAAGAGGTGAGTTGAACTCTCTGCCTGAAGTAAGCTGCAATGAATTTATAATTTATTTTTCAAAGTTTGGCCATGGCTGCATTAGTTTATAGTTATTATAGTTTTTATTCCAAAAGTACTAAATGTATTAAAAATTGTAATATGTAACATTTTAATTAGATTCTG
The DNA here is from genome assembly GCA_024416835.2 of Perccottus glenii. Lineage (NCBI taxonomy): Eukaryota > Metazoa > Chordata > Actinopteri > Gobiiformes > Odontobutidae > Perccottus > Perccottus glenii. Next base: position 52,159,285 of record CM044546.2, on the reverse strand, counting down.
CTGAAATGAACGAAATGACTTGAAAAAAAGATTTGTTCATTTTGCTGAACGAGACTTAAAGAACTGAGTCAGTAGAGTTGTGACGTTCGCGAACGAACCGATTCTTTTGAACGGCTCACAAAAATGAACGATGGGAGCCGAGTCGCGGCTGGAGGGGAGCCGTTCTTTCTGTCGTTCTTTTTTCCTATGCGTGTCTCACACAGATGCACACAAATGAGCTCCTCCGCGAGACAGAACAGGTATAGGGGGAGGGGCGCACCCAGCGCAGGCCGACCCTTTATAGCGTGATGATATTAGTTATTAGTAGGGCTGGGAATCGATTAAAAAAAATTAACTAATTAATTGCACATTTTCTGTAATTAATTGCAATTAATTGTGTTTTCCCCCAAGCTTGTTATCATCAATATTTAAATTAGGGCTGGGCAACGATTAAAATGTTTAATCGCGATTAATCGCACAATGTTCTGTGATTAATCGCGAATAATCGCATTATACACAAAATTTAATAATGAATTCAAAATTAGTGTACTGCATACATTGTTAAAGAACTGCTATATGAACAAAAGTGCAATAACATTTGGTTTGCACTTTAAACAACACTTTAAACAAATAATGTGCTTTTTACAGCAGTTAAAACATTTCTTGTAAATCTGAACTTAAACATTAATGTAATCAAATTAAATATTAAAACCAAAAATATTTGCCACTGACAGGGCATTAATATTTTGTTTAGTTTGTTATAGAAAAACAAGTTATGTCCAGAGCTTCAATCATAACATTATAACAATATAAACAATATAAATGTCTCTCTTGTGTTTTCATTACAGTCAGAGCATGTGAATGCAGTTCCCGTGCGTTTCACACACCCTCTCCCTTTCACTTGCCAAACTCAAGGGTGTATGGGTAATGTAGTCTCTGCTCTTGGTGGGACGAATTAGGAAGCGTGCATTGTGAAGGGCGCTCTGGAAAGGCAAAGGATTAAAACCTCTATTAAAACAGATGTCCAAATGAGCGTACCAGTACGCTAAAAGCACGTTCTGGGCGCGCGGAGTGGCGGTACTGAGTACAGGTGCGTACCGGCCCACTTAAAGCACTGGATGAGGGCGGCTCATACGTGCAGTCATTCGTCTTTCACCATACTAATCGGCCGACGTTAACGCGCGATAAAATAATTGTCGGCGTTAATTCATTAATGCGTTAACGCGATAAAAACGCGTTAACTTGCCCAGCCCTAGTTATTAGTTGTGCACGCATCCTTCACGTGAGTACTTCATTGCAGCCCACTTTGTTATTGTTCATTGACTTAAAGGGGCTGATGTCCTATTTGCAAAGTTTACAGTAGTAATAGTATGTAGACATTTCCATTTTATTTATTCTATTTTATCTACTTTAAATATTTTTTGTTTTCTATCAAAATGTTCTTGCACAGAAATTCATTGCAGATGGCTTTGTTTTTGATGTTTATTTGTGAGTAGGTATTGTATGGATAACACAAGTCAACGTAGCTTTACACACACACACACACACACACACACACACACACACACACACACACACACACACACACACACACACACACACACACACACACACTTTGTACTAAATGTAAATCCAAAATAGTGATGTCACTGTCTAAGCAGAGGGGTTTGTGCAACCCTATGGAATATAGTCCACACATGACAAATGAGGTAATAATCAATATTTCAGAATAATTCAAACTCAGATATTGGTATGTGATATCTGAATTTTAATTATTTGACTACAAATCTCACCTCATCATTCCTCCCAGTGATTAATTCCAGGATAAACTGAGATGCCCCCAAGCTGGCTTCTTAAAACTGACTAAATATTTAAAAAGAGCCAAAGAGCTTTGAAAGGAACGGATCGCGAAGATCCGGATCCCCTCAAAGAGCCATAAATCCCATCACTATGAGTCAGTAAAATGATCTGAACTTCCCATCACTACTCCAATATCACCAGAAAACGTCACTAGGTCTGTTCTACCTTACTTTTGAGCCAACGAGTTGGTAGAGAATACTGAGAAGTCAGTAAATTTAGTGACAAAATTGCTAAGATTTTAACACGGAGCAGAAATAGCAGCGTGAGCCTAACGTTAAAATACTTTGCAATGAAATTATTCATATGTGTCTTTGATATTTTAATATTAACAAGGTCAGGGGGTGCACCGTTCCTGGAGGTACTGCAATACCAGGTCGATGCGTGGAGTGGACGGAGCAAGCCCCTATTCCATCTCCCAGTTCCAAAAATCAATTTAATATATGGTCCCCGGGTAGGGGACGTATCAGATATTAAACTGATAAGAACAGATACTACACTTGATCTTAGCCAAAAGGCCGAGAAGCGATACCTGATGACTGAACCAGGAGGGGAGGTCATTCATCGCTACGTTGGTCTCACTCATGGTGTGAACAATGACGTCACTGATTTCCTTTAAATGTTTAGTCAGAAGTAGAAAATACTTTTCACAACATTACCCAACTACTCACCATTATATAATCTCTCGTTTATCAAAATAGCTGTGCCGAACTGGTGGTATATGCGGAAACAATGTCAATCTGTGTTATCACGTGATTGCTTGTTGACCAATAATGTTTCTCCAATCAGCTATAACCTAATATGCAACAAAGTAGACCTTATTCAGAGTTCCAGAAAATTCACAGCACACAAAGGCAAAACCAGTTGGGACATATTGTGACATGCAATGTTCGGTTGTACTTCAGTGACTTTATATGTAGTTTAATTTACAGAAATGTAACAATAAAATAACCCTCTTGTATTTCCGGTCACGTGCTCCTCAATAATCCAATAGAAAAGAAGCCCAGTTACAAAACCAAATTGCGCTCGTGCGGCCTCTACTGGTCAAACTTTTTTATTGAACCTCCATGGGAATTAAATACTAAATTACTAATTTAGCACAACAAAATCCACATCGTTATCATGTAGATTTACAGCTTTAGTGTAGTTCTTGCCACTTAGGCTTACCTGATGTAAACTGCATGCACCATTTGAAAGTGATTAATTGTTAGAATACCGAGCCAAAATAAATCAAACCTTTTCTTACTGGAAAGCCTTTTGTATCCAGGAATAATACATATTTGAGACTGTGAAAGTTCTCAATCATCCTGGTCATCTTGAAGAAAAGGTTGAAGCAAAAGCATCTAGACTCCTCACCTTGAAAACTGAGTCCAGACTGCTCTTGCTTTTCATCTTTGAGACTGGAGTAAAACTGAATTATTTTTGGAAGTCCAGAGTCGTTTTACAACTAACAACTAATGAGAGCGGTACTTTGAGATATCTTCCAAGTTATCATTCAAGGTTTAGAGTTGGTCTTGCCATGGTCTTGGTGTTGTTTTTTTCCTCATCAAGCGATAAACGTCTTGGTCTTACCTTGATCTCAAAGTATTCCCCTCTAGGTTCTCCTTGCAACATCCACACCAGTCGTGCGTTCAACTTCAACATGACTCCTGCAGGAGGCGCTACACCCCAAATTTAGTAACTAACTAGCGCGTGTCAAATCTAAGGAGTTAAGTTGACAGAGCTACTTTTATTGTAAAATACAGAAAATTCATAACATAAGAAAATACATAAATATTTTATTAGGCATGTTTAGTTTGTCCTCTCTGGACACGTGTTGTGTTGAAATAATAAAATGAGTATGATAATAATACAACTAAACCACCTTATATGGGTTCTACAGACCTCCAAGTTAATATTTTTTTAAGATAGAAAAATGCACAGTGTCATTTTAATGTTATTATGCACTTTAAAAAAAGACATTTGGTACTTGTTTCTTGAAAGTTTGTTTTTTTATCCTTTTCGCTCAGCATAGCCTACATACGGCTTGTCTGTTCACAAATAAACAAAAAATGCAAAATTATGTCTAATATGATTTTTTTCATTTAGATTTACTTTGCTCCTGCCCCTGAGCACAGTTGCAACCATGTGGGGTCAGTTCCAACGTATGACTTTGTCTATTTAAGTCCAAAATGTAAGTATAAAATGATTTATGTTACAAAAGTGTGGCTAGATAGCAGACAGGAGTGGGTGTAATGTATTAAAATGTTGTCTTTCCAACACAAGCAGTCTCTGAGAATTTAAAAGAAAAGCTAAGGCAAAAGGTCTTGCTCCTCTATTAGTTTGGCACCATATAGTTAACATATAGAATTAATCTTATTGAAACAGCATGTGGACGCTGGAAAGAATAATAATAAACTATTTTATGAAGCCAGTGGAATGGAAATAGAAAACTTGGCAGAGACAAACTTCTGAGCATATTCCATAATTGCCTTCGTTACAACAAGGAAGCAGTTGTCAGACCTGCCTTTTCAGATCAATGTTACAATTCCTCCTTTGTTGCTCATCAAAACAGTTCCCAAATAGATATCTAGTTCCCTGTATTTTGTAGCTGCCTGTGTATTTTTTGCCATCATAGGACAAAGCCTCTGATCATGGTGCGTGTCTCTGAACATCACAATATCCTTTCTGTTCTCCTCTAATAACAGCAGTGTCCAAACCGCTGAGCAGCAGAAAGAGGAAATGGTCAGAATTAGTCACATTCTCATCAGACCTAATGTCAGATGAATTGTCTATTTTTGTGTTTAGAAATACACAGTAGAGCTTTTCACTTTGAACTGACTGTTTTTCTTATCAAACATATTACCCAGATCATGTGATACTAGGACACAAGATTTATTGGAGGATCTCCTGCGTACATTATTTATTTGCTTTGTCAGTGAGCCAAGCTGGAGATGACAGGTGATCAAAGTGTAACCACATGAAAAACAGATAAATGGGTCACGCCCTTATTCTCCCTTCCATGCTTTCTCAGTTTAATCATTGCACGATGTAACTAGCGACCATGTAACAGAGTCCGAGGAGGTTCATAAGGAACTAGCATGTCAGAAATATATTCTGGTGCTAAACCATTTAGAGACTTGTAAACCAGAAGTGCTGTTTTAAAGTCTATTCTCTGAGCAACAGGAAGCCAGTGCAGAGATTTTAAAACTGGACTGATGTGGTTGTAAAAGCGAGCAGTAATTGACTTAATGTGACTGTGGAAATTGAAATCTGAGTCCATGATGACCCCTAGATTTCTAACCTGTTTTTTAGATTTTAGAGAAAGAGACTCGAGGTGCTGCTGACACTTTCTCTTTGTTTCTGTGGCCCAAAGATGATTAGTTCAGTCTTGTCTCTGTTCATTTGGAGAACATTATTTTGCATCCACACATCAATCTGTTCGATGCAGTGAAAGTATAAATTGATTGGTCCTTTTTAGTTTTACACATAAAGACAGATATCTATTAAGAAATATTTTTTTTCAAAGTGGCACAATTGTATTAAAGTGCTAAAGTTATCTTCTAAATATTTTTCTCTAAATCAGTCGTTTGTGGATAATTAACCTTAGCAGACCAAGAGATGGTTAATAATCATTTGAGGTTGATTAAAGAAAAGCAAAGAGTTGTGGTAAATCCTTGACTAATGAATGCATATCCAAGGTTACTTATGTATCATTGTGACCAGACTGGGAACAGCTCACAAGAGCAGCAGTTTTTGGAAGATGCTGAGACCAAATCACCTGGCTCATGAAGAAATCTTTTTTCTGTGTCCATTCCTATTTATGATCTGCAGCTCACCTCTGTTCCACTCTCCTCTGGAAGACGTCCTGGCCTGCTGTCTGCACTCCTGGCTCTGTTGCCTGCTGATATTAAATGGACATGGTAGGGTACAGTACAAGTTTTAGGACCATACATACTTCTGCAATGGAATCTGACCTGTCCTGCCCAGACCCGTACCTTACAACTTACACCAGATTTCAAAATTTGCCAAAAAAAAGTACATTGCCAAACCAATTCCACGTCACAGTGGAGTTAAGCAGTTGCCCTAAGACACCAAAAACTAAGTGTTCTGAAAAGGCCACATAGCAAAGGAACCTCATGTTAGACCTAATCTTAGGGTGAAAAATGCTGTAGTCAGTCACAACTCCAACAGCTCTCCAAACAGATCATAGTTTGTTTGGTAAATAAACCAGAAATATGAACAGCCACTGAAAATCTTTGAAGTTTTGCTCATTTCCCAAAAAGACTTGACTTTCCAAATGGGTCACTATCCTGGTTTGTTCCTGGCACGTCCCAGAGCAATAGAGTCACTCAGGGGTCATTGAAGAGGTGTGGGCTGCAAATCATACAGTGTTCTCTCATTTCTGACTCCGAGCTATTTGATTAACTCAGTGTCTATGTTAATCTTTTCTTGGCAGACAAATTAACTGTGCTGCTGCAAGAATATTACGGTATGACTACGATAATCTAGTATAATAGCTCACCAGTTCTAGCAAATTCATGGGGTCATACTGTTCTGCCAAATTGTTCCCACAGTCACAGAACCATGATCACGTTTCTCAGAGAAAATGGTTGGACATAATGTGGGAAGACTGTTTTGAAATGGCAAGTAGGAACCCGCTGAACCATGGCCCAAGGGCTGTGATTTGTTCATGCTTTCAAAGCTGTATTCATCAGTTTGATTTAATTGCACCTGCATGGCTTTGATTTGTCATCTCCCTATGCTCGTTTCCCTATCTCCACTTTTTGCAGCAGGTGCATTCCCATGCCCCTGCCCTTCCTGCAGGGCTTTACCACCTCAGCTCACCTCCTTCTCACCGTAACTACGCCTATAGCCAGACCTTGGCCTTGCTAAAACTGACTTTCTACTTCCAGTCTAGTAGTGTGAGAAGAGAGCAAGTATCTCAAAATGGTTCATAGACAACCATCGTTGTTATCTGAACCTTTAACACCAGATGGCAAAAACTATAAACCTTACCTTTATGAGCCATCTGCTAAATTACATTATAATGCATCATATGACTGACTCTTAATGTGAAAGGACAGCTGTCAGACTTGTGTTTGCTTAAAGTGTAATATAAAAAGAAATGTCAGGCAGCTGTGATGTCCACATAAAGGTGTTCATGATTATTATTCCTCCTGTTTATTAATGTGCATGTTAAAAACAAAGCACAGATGTTGTGTAAAATCATTGTTTTAAGTTTTTGAGATACGTTTTGGCAAGTTATTTATTATGTGTATTTAGTTTCTGAACCAATGGCAGCTGTGAGACAGGAAGATACACTTTGAAAGCTTCTTTAATGTAAGTATTGGAATGTGGCTGAGGTCTCCCCTGTAAAGACCTTGCTCTACAATGTGTTCCATTTACGCTTAATGCATTTCCACTGAATGCATTCTAGCATTCTACATCTTTGTGACATGATTACGTTGTCCTTGAATGCATTCATAAAACATGAGATTCTTGGCCACAGTGTTGCATCTATCCACAGACCATAACTCTCACACAAAGGGTGGTTTATCCAACAAGGGATCTATTATGAGGTTTATTTTAATTTCAACCTTTTATTTGGCATTTTCTCTGGTGAAGAGAACAAATAGTTTCTGGACAATGGCGCAGTCAACTACAGCTCACAACTTAGTGAGCTGTAACCTTTAGTTGTTAACCAAAGTTGCTTCATCAATGCTGTTCCGTCTGAGTGTCAGAGCCGTGGGAGGACAGCTACTGTGGTGGTCTGTCTGTGCTCACGACATTTGGTCCCAAGCAGTTAGTGGTCTAAAATAGATAGACAAATTCAAGGTTTAAAAAAGCCTTTATTCTTGCATGGCTAGCTAAAATTAAAACGCTGCTCCAGCCTCCAGATGAGCTCTCTAAATAAAGAAAATTTAATTATTATAGAAAAATATTTACAACCAGGACTTCATCAATCAGTTAGTGGTCTACTTTGGTTCTTAGATGGTTAGAAGTTCTTTAGGTGCCTATATTAATGTGATAAAAGGTCAAAAAATAATTTAATCTACAATCAGTCCTGCTAAAGTGACTGATTCTTACTCATCAGAATACTCGATGACTAAATTTCACAATGTGGTTTTGTGACCTCTGTACATTCCATCTATGGCTAATGGGCTTGTAGACTCTGTGTTGACCTGTGTTGAAGTTCTGCTCAGAATTTCTTTCAAAGTTAAAAGTTAAAAAAAAAAAATAAATAGACAGGGAGTGGGAGTGTATTTCTGGCTGCATCTGGTGAATTAAACATAGTTTGCACACATTCCACACTACACATCCCTTCTTTTGAGATTAAGTGACCAGCTATGGAAGCCCTGCAGGGACATTGTATTGAACAATCCATGTGGAATCAAGTATTTTAAAAACCTTGGGTGACACTTTATTTCACACTACACTTGATAGATTAAATCTACCTCCTTGTGTAATAAACTTTAATAACTTGTAACTACGTCGTACAAACAAAATATAATTATGTGTACTTACATATTGTGGGTAGAGTAAAGTTACGGTATGTTTGTACTATGTAGTTGTTACACAATGTGTTACATTGTACTTAATGAGGTAGATACAATGTATTAAGTATAGTGTAAAATAAAGTGTTACCAAATTTTGAAACAAAATCCATTTATTTACGAGGATTTATAGAGATCCTTTGTCTTTATGCAAGCTTGTGTGTTCAAAAAAGAAACGCAAATGCACTTTGCGTTGTTATTATTTTGTATTTAAGTTAAATGCAAAAATAAAAATCTCTGTAAAATCTCTGTAACAAGACTTACGGCTGCTGCACCATGTTTTCAAATAAACATGAAACAGGAATGACCAAAGGGCAATGATGCTCTTGCGCGGTCCATTTGCGTAGATGATCTATGAACATTCATCGTTTGTTTTACTAATTTCGGAGCCTTTCTAGTGGCTGTGACAGTAACTAAACTGGTAGTAGTTGTACCCTTATCTCACAACTGTTTAATCTTAATACCTCATAGTAACAGCACTCATCTGTGAGAAAAATAAGACATTGTTATCTAGGTTTTATTATTAATGATTTTAAAAACACACACTGGAAACTGCAACTCCCAGACTCACATAGAAGGGGGTCTATATGCTCCCATTGGCAGTTCAATGTCAAATTAATAGCTGCTGATATTAAAGAGAAAAGTGTCTATTCTGGAAAAACATCAAATGGAATGTGACAGACCAAAACTTCTGGTAATGATTCCATTTTTAATTTAAGAACATTGTCTGTGGGTTACACAATGAGTAGAACTATTAGCAAGAACCAACCAATTACTGTCAACAAGAATATTTCCTCGTGTTTCCCACTTACCGAAATAAACATAATTATTGTTTATTTACTGCCTACTCATATCTGTCCAGCGCTGGAATTATACCCATAAAAGAGCTAGATTACAATACAACACCACATACAATTAAATGTAGTGATATGAATTGAATTGAGCTGCAATAAAGATTTATATGGCACCCACACTTCTATTATAGCCATACAATGCTAATGCTATCTCATTTAGGATGGTTAAATGTCGATCACAAGCTAAACAATAAAAAGAACCAGGAAAGTTTGCCTACTCAGCAAATAAATGCAAAACAGCCCACGTCATAAAAGTTTTGTATCTGTAATATTTCTGCTTCTCTCCCAATGAAAGCATTTTGAAAATCTCTTCACGGTTCACAATTGTCTCCTGTTTTCGTCGACAAAGGCTAGAGATCAGTGTTTTTTCCTGAGATGCAGCCATTCACAGCACAGCCGGCTGTCTCATGTTCACTTCACACTGCTACAAGTCTGCCAGAACAGGCTCCACACTCATTATGTAACCAAGTCTTTGGCGTGACGTACTCTATCATGAGTTTGTTATTTTGCTAAGGAGTTGAAAAAAAGGGATGTGACAGGTACACACACAGAGACACGGACAAATACTCAGTGCTTCATTTTCTTAAAAACACACAATATGTCTATTTAGCTGCAGGATACAGTTACACCAGGAGAGAAACAGGACCCTTCACACAATTTGACACAAGTAAAAAGTACGTTGTGTGTCCACCAATTAATAGAAATTACACAACGTTAACTGAAACAGTTTTTATATTGGTAGGTCAAAAATGAAAACACAACTTCAATTATACAACTATTAAAGCAACACTATGTAACCTTTAGCCACTGGGGCGCAGACCCCTCTAGAGAATAGACTTTAAAACAGCACTGCTGGTTTACAAGCCCCTTAATGGTTTAGCACCAGAATATATCTCTGACATGCTAGTTACCTATGAACCTCCTCGGACTCTGAGAACATCTGGGACAGGCCTTCTGCTCGTGCCCAGAGTTAGAACTAAACAGGGTGAAGCAGCGTTTAAGTTTCATGCAGCAAAAACCTGGAACAGCCTCAACTTTAACAATGTTCAAGGTGAGGTTAAAAACCTTCCTCTTTAGCTACGCCTACACTACAACTTAAAGTGTTTTTATCTGCACTCTTCTTTTAAAATGATTTAAATTTTTCCAATGTTTCTTAATCAAAATCTTGTAAATTGTATTTTATTCCTGTAAAGCACTTTGAGTTACCCAGTGTATGAATTGTGCTATATAAATAAAATTGCCTTGCCTTGCCACTGTGTCAGTGAAATAGGTATGATTCTATCATTAAATCAATACAAGAATGTATATTGGAATTTAAAATCAAGCAATGCTACTAGCTAAAAGTTTTTCAGTGTTACTTTAAATAAAAAAGAAATATTTCAAAAGGTTCAGGAAATGTTGTGCCAGGAGACTGTCATATCACTTTGTACAACTAGATGGAGTGAAGAGCTACTGCTGCACGCCAAAGTCTGGATTTCTTTGCAACAACCATTATCATATTTTTTCTTCTATACAAAGAATTAGTCTGGTTTCTGTGGATTTTGTCTCTAGATGCACAACCAATCAATAAAATAAAACCCACCTATTTTAGACAAATACAATTACAATTACTGTGGAGGGAAATAATTTTGTAAGAAGAATGGGTATGAACGGTCAGGCTAACAAGCAGGAGATTCTTTTGCTACAGGCCGAATTAGAGCTTCTTGCTATTGGTGTGACAGCAAGATAAACACTATACAAAAGACTTCCTTGTAATTTAGAGTTTTGCAGCAGTAGACAACAATAGACCAATACACATGACTCATACACATGCAGTCATCTGATTCCAACAATACTGCCCCACTTAGTGCAAGATGCTCATTAAAATTCAAATTAAAAATAACTTTATCAATCCCCAAAATGAAATTCAGTTGATGCCCGAGGCTGTGCCCCAAACTGTTTGTGCTGATTCAGCATTTTCCGCTCTGACAAACTCAATTTGGCATTGATAACTGCAACAAAAGAACAGCTGATCCAAATTTTTGGTCTTGCTTCGTGGGAGCAGCTGTAGCGTACAGTAAGCAACTTGTGAGCAAAGTATTGGTCTAATCCTCTTGAGTGTAAGCAACACAATCACACAGGAGGCTTTTGTTGTGAAGGGCAAGACCAAAAATGTGTGGAACTCAGAGAAGAGTCCTTGACTGACGACAAAACGTTTGGACCCTTTTTTGGTGAAATATTTTGAAGAGGTACTTAATCCTGGAAGCTGTTAGACCAGGTGTGATAGGTAGTAGTCTGAGAGAGACGCTACAAAAGTACAAAGAACAAAGCACAAAACTTTTAAATCTGTCAAATCTAACACTGCTTTGCATTAAAAAAAAATGTATACAGTACAATTCATAGAGAAATAAAAGACACGTGTAAAATACATAGACAAGATCTAGAATAAGAAACATAAGAAAAATAAATATTAAATCTCTCTGTTTGTAGGCTGTTAAACCTGAATATTCAGATATTTATTATTCACCTTTGACAGAGATGATAGCCGCACTTCTTGGAAAAGATCTTAAGGACTTGGCACACCTTTCCTTAGAAACGTTCAGGTTTAAAAAGGAGTGAGATGTCTGTATTAGATTTGTGTTAGCACCAGATGTTGAATTATTATGTGTGATATTGAATATTCATGTGAAAGAATTAATGTTGAATATGAAGAAGTAGACTAAAGGTCATTTTTACTCGAGGTACTTTCAAAGTCAGGCTGGAAACTGGAAAAACTACAATGCACCTTTTGCATTATTTCAGGCTTCAGACTCTGACAGTCGTATTATTTTTCTCTTTTTGTGTGGTTATAAACTCATTAGAAAATTATTTAGAAAGTCATCGTTAAAATGTACAAACAGATTAGTCAAAAGAGTCAATTTCCATTAAAAACAAATGGCTTTTTAGTTTGTGAAACTGTTGAAAGTCAACGTTTGTATACTCACCACTAAACATACTGTATCTTTGAAACCAGTTTGTCCACTTATGGCGTAGCTATATCTTTATTTAACATATTGATCACAGTATTTTTTACATCTCAGTTTTTCTCCCATTTGTCACTTGCTGTATCCAAATCACACTTTTATTTCCAGTCTTATGTCATTTAGTAAAGTCCAATGTTTTTAATTACAGTCCTGTGATGACTCGTCTAAACATACAGAGGCCTGGGTGATTGGTTCCATTACCAGGCCCTGAGTGTGACACTATAAGGTAACTTCCCACAGCGTTATGAGGCGTGAGTCACTTGAAACTCATGACCGATTTCCTTCAAAACAAAAAAACAACCTCTTCAAAACTGTACAGACCTGAATTATATTGCTCTTAAATCAAAAACAGCAGTCATATATTATTAATTAAGCTTCACTTCAAATATGATGATGATGATTAACAGGTGTGGCATTGATTTCCAGAAAACATTCTGTGTTTTAACTGACATGACTGAAGTATGTTATATATAGTTTGACTGACTGGTTAATAAACATAAAAAATGTGTGTTGTTCCATTAAAAAGTTCAAACTAGATTCACCAGTTTGACCGAGTTTTCTCGAGTATGTCCTGCTAATTCAGAAATTTCCTGTGAACTGTTCTTTTTATCTCAACATGTTCTCTGGAATTGAAAATGCAGTCTCCCCTAATCTTTGTGATGTTAACGCATATCATTCAGCATTTCAGAGGAAAAGAATATGTTTCAGGCAGTGTCCCTGTAACTGCACAGTGAGCTGTTTTTCACTGTAGAGTAGTCGTGCTTGTTACCAGTAGGTTGAAAAGGAATTCTAACAAAACAGACAAAAAATAATCCAAAAAGAATTACCTATTAGAATTCTCCTTTAAAGCATTACGTAACTAATCCATGACATAAAAAACCGAGCCAGGCGTGTTTTATGATCAGAATGTTACAATCTTTCTAATAACCTTGAGAGTAGGCCTATAATAAATGCCGTTGCAATAGTAAAGAGACCTAATGTTTGCAAGGAAGTTCTGGACGGTAGCAGAGACATATCTTATCAAAAGTATGTCTGTGAAGTTTCTCAGTCATCCAGGTCACCTTGATTAAAAAATTTAAGGGAAGGCATCTGGACTTGGTTTACTTATCAAAAGAAGGATTCATGTCAATCCATGGTACAGCATGGACTGACATGGTACGGTTCAGGTAAGTACAGGACAGTTTGGTGCAGGTAACACCTAAGTGCGAGTTTCCACTGTGCTGTCTCACATCACTCTTTTAACTTACAAGACAAGAGTCATATAATAATAACTCAATATCTCAAACCAGAAACAGCTGTTGCTGATACAAAGTTTATGTTTTTCTTTTTGCCCCTGTCTTTTTTTTTTTTTTTTTTTTTGGATGACACCCATGCCCTTTTACAGTCATTGATGACACCACAAAACAATTATCAGTTATTGATATCTATGAAAATAAGAGTTGCACAATTAGTTCAAATGGCCTCTTTCTGTGTGACCTAGATCGCTAGATGCTGGCTCAGAGCCAGACTGTGAATAAGCATTGCCTTATCCTACTATAGTTATTGTTTGAGTTAGTGAGGAGTCAGTCCGGTGTGACTACTTTGTTCCACCTATCTAATGTTTTATGTAAATCCTGTCAGAGCAGGGGCTATTTCCTTATTTAAACATGACAGCGTGATCATGTCAAATGGCAGCAGTTAAACCGTGTAAAGTCTCACCCACTTGAATCAATATTAGACTACACGTTGACTTGAATTGCTTGCGGATGTTTATGATGATGGTAGACATCATGTGCTTTCCGTCTTCACCACTAACGGATGTCTTTGGGCAAACCCGCTCTTGTACTGTTCTTATTTAGTCACACAGTGACCTTTTGCCAGCACACTTTCTTATTAGCACAGTAAACCATCACACAGTGCTACTCTCACTTGTAGCAGATTATATTGTGTTATAATATTACTATAATATTTAATATTCATCAAAGTTTTTGGGGTAGAAACCTGATCTAGCAAAATGTTTGAGGGAAATGTTTGCTGGCTCTCTTGTCATTTTTACATCTTATTCATCACTCACTAATACTGATATACAGTTCCAAAAAATAGTAGCTTTATGTTCTTCTTACTCATGCTTACTCTTCTACTTGGGTCAATTTGTTTTTATTAACAGCACTTTTACTGGAGTAGTTATATTGGCTATTGATGTCATTTTCATCAAAACTCTGAAAAATTTTGTTTTGAGTGGAAAATAATGCACATGAATAGCTATTTGTGGAAGCGGCTGGTATCAATGGACTAGACGAGCTAAGCCTTCTGTGCCATTTTCAATAAAAATCTAATTTAATTATTATTGAGTTTTAGTATTAATTTATGTGATTGACTGATAATTTAGATTGTTAAACATAAGTCAGAAATGGGTGTTTAATTTTTTTTTTGTTTTAAAATAACCCTGCAAACCACAAAGAAGCATTTTTTTTCACAACCCTGTTCCGCTTTGTACTTGTGATTGACATTTTTGTAAGACTCACCCCTTTAGTAGGGTGACCATTTCCATAACACCAAAAAGGAGGACACTGCGGCATTTAGCGAGGCAAGAATAATTGCATCGGACTCTAGTGTACTTGCAACTACAATGTACTTCTAATACAATTTTGTCCATCATATCGATGGTATCACGATACAGTGATTCTGAAATAGCCGACTCTATTCATTGCGAGGCAAAAAAGTGTTTATTCACAGTATTTGTATTTATTTTTTTTATTTTTGGACTTCTGTAAATTAATTAAATAAATAAATAAAATTATCTGGTAGACTGGCACAGTGCCTTGTCGGTTACTTTTATGTTTTTCCGTGCTGGCATGTCGGTCAATGGCTGCTTTTCCTTGACTACTTACGTCCACTTCAGTGACACAGTGTGCAAAATCCATGAAAAGCGCCTCTACTACTTTTTGCTCTAAATTTGTGCTCTTCAATCCACTTAAACGAGGTCTGATGTTGCGTCATGTTAACGTAATGATATGACGTAGCCAGCACGTGGAAGCTTGTTTACATTTTTAACCAATAATACATCATATATATTGGACACCGCTTTTGTCCAATCATTTGTTTGACCAGAGATCTTACGGCATTAGATACTATGCTACTGCGTCCCAATGAAGATTCTGGGGCGTTTTTTTAAGTCTGATTCAGCGCAACTCCAAAAAGGAGGACAAATTTTTGTTCGGTAGTGATGTGCAATGCTAGCCTGACTACGTCAGACTTCCTACTTCCGCTCAATTTCATTTCGCTTCTGTACTCAGTCTGATACAGCGTCAGAGCTTTCTGTTTGCCACCGGCCTGGAAACAGCCGGGCCAATCAACGAACAGAGGGCGGCCTGAGAGCCGCTAAGCTATGCTAAGCGCTGAGTTTTACATTGTAGGTTAGAGAAATCGAAAACCGAAACGGCCGCGGAAATGGGAAACGAGACACGGGATGCAATTCGCTCTGTTATGGAGAACATTCAACTCTTTTTCACACTGAAGCCAGAACAAGAAGAGTGTTTGATAAACATTTTAAATGGAGGTTTACAGTGGAAGTTCAATCATATATTTGAGTTCGATGCATGATGTCTGTGCTTCGATGCGGCTGTACAGGCGCATAACATACGTCATAACTAAACGCATCTAATTGGCTTACGAGTAACCAATGATTTTAAACTTCAGACAAGCGCCCCCTAGCAAGAGAGAAAACACTTCTCTATTATGCCATTCCAGACTCTGTCTACGAAGCAAAGTGAAGTAGACGGAGTCTGGTATTACCAGGCTAGTGCAATGCAGCTCTTCTCAACGATTTGGCTCTTTTGGTTCGGTTCCCTTAAAAGTGCTCTTATGGCTCCTAAATAGCTCTTAACATCACTCAGAGCCTTTTATTTTATCCCAATTTAGCAATGTTTTTTTTGTGTCGGCAAGCAATTCTTTAATTCATTGTTTTTTGTTAAAAATGTTTTTGTTTCCCAGATACAGGCAGCCGAAATGAGCTTTCTCCTTAGGGTGGCGGGGTGCTCCCTTAGAGATAGGGTGAGAAGCTTGGTCACTTGGGAGTAGGGATGGGTACCGAAACCCGGTATTAAACTGGCCCCGGGGCAAAATTATGAAAGACCGTAGCATCAGTAAGATCTGACGCTATCGGTTCTGCTTTCGGTACTGGAGGGGAAAAAAATAATGTACTATGTATTTTCGCTTAATAATGTTATCGTGCATATTTTATCTTACCAAACATTTCTAATGTGGATCATATTAAGACGTTTGTCTGTGAGATCTGCAAGATCTCTCATGCGCGCCGCGGAGGCTGTCTGTCAGTCACACACACACCACACAACGAGCGCGGCGCACGCACAACAGTACAAAAACCCCCGCTTAATAAGAGTGAAAATGACGAAGAGAGCACAACGTTCCAAAGTGTGGTTACACTTCTCTAGAGTTGATGCAGACAACGCTCGTTGTCATAAGTGCAACAAAATGTTTGCATGTAAGGGCGGAAACACGAGCAATCTGACTAAGCACCTTTCAAAAGTGCATTATGTGCAGACAGACAAATGCAAAGTTTTCGACTGCCTAGCTAGCTCGTCTCTGGTTGTTGCCCCATCTACGTCTGGTATGTATGCTAAAATCATGTTGAATCAACGTTGTTCACGTCATTTAAAATAAATGTAAAATCTCCCTGGTTTGTTAACCTTAAGTAGAAATTCAGTTGATTTCTTTTGTTTTTAAAATTCCAAATAAATAAAAATCAGTATGTAAATGTAAACATTTATTTGGCTAACTTAAATGCACACACACACACATATATATATATATATATATATATATATATATATATATATATATAGATATATAGATATATATAGATATATATTTGTGTAATAGCTATTTGTTCAAACATGGCTATTTCTTGCACTACAATTAATTGTTTTATTAATTCAAAAAAAATAAAGAAATGTTAATTCTGTTCTCAACTTGTTCTAAAAAAACATACACACACAACACAAAGTACCGATAAGAATATCGTTAAAGTATCGTTAAGCAGTATCGGTAAGCAGTATCGGTAAGAGTAGTAATACCGTTAAAACCTTAACGATACCCATCCCTACTTGGGAGGAGCTCAAAGTAGAGCCACTGCTCCTCCACATCGAGAGGAGCCAGCTAAGGTGGCTTGAGCATCTGTTGCGGATGCCTCCTGGACGCCTCCCTAGGGAGGTGTTCTGGGCATGTCCAACCGGGAGGAGACCCTGGGGAAGACCTAGGACACGCTGGAGGGACTATGTCTCTCGGCTGACCTGGGAACGCCTTGGTATCCCCTCGGAAGAGCTGGAGGAAGTGTCTGGGGAGTGGGAAGTCTGGGCGTCCCCGGCCCCGGAAAATGATTTTTGTTAGAAAAAGTACAGTTACTATTATTTAACATTTTAATAAAACTTTTAATAGAACAATTGAACACAATGACACCAAAGTCTGCACTCAGGAATTTTATTTTTATAAAATAAAAAGCAAAAGGAATGCAGCACTTCTAGTTTTCAGTCATGTCGTGTTGTATGTGCAAGCGGTTGTGTGACAATTTTGCAGTAGTTGGCGCTACTAAATATAACAATGTACTGTATTTACTGTATTAGCCCCACCGCCCAATATCACCACCAGCCTCCACTGGCTATCTGTTACTTTCCAACTTGAACACCAAAGTTGTACAGTGCCATTGCCAATTTCTGATAATTCAGGGACAACTCGACTTCAAGCCTTACCTAAATTGGAATAACAGCATTCCTTCTTATAGCTCAGTTCTGGCATATACACAGATTTGTAATCCTTTTTCTGTGAAAGCACAGTCACACTTGAATGGTAACTTCTGTTACAGTGTGTTTAATGTCTTCAGGTTTATATGGTTTATAGACTTCTACTGAATCCAGACCAGTGACTCCATTATTTATTTTGACCATATCATCATTTTATCCATAATTTCCAACTCCAAGCTGTATAAACTTAAATCCTTTTTGGATTTAATGCATATCAGGTGATGTGTATTTGTGTAACAAAGGAGAGTGGGACCTAAGCAGATCAACACCCTATATCAAGGTGTACTTAATTATTAGGCAGATTCTGCTCCTCAGGTTAAATGGGCAGAAAAGAGATTTAACTGACTCTGAAAAGTCAAAAATTGTTAAAAAGTCTTTCACAGGGATTAATCACTCTTGAAATATCTAAGACATTGGGGAGTGATCCCAGAACCATCAAACGTTTTGTAGCAAATAGTCAACAGGGTCACAAGAAACGTGTCGAGAAGAAAAGACGCAAATTAACCGGCAAAGATTTGTGAAGAAATCAAATGTGAAGCTAGCAGGAACCCATTATCTTACAGTGCTGCCACATTCCACAACTGCAACCTACCTGGAGTGTCAAGAAGTACAAGGTGTTCAGTTCTCAGAGACATGGCCAAGGTAAGAAAGACTGAAACCCGACCACCTCTGAACAAGACACATAAGTTGAAACGTCAAGAATGGGCCAAGAAATACTGTATCTGAAGACAGATTTTTCAAAGGTTTTGTGACTGATGAGATGAGAGTGACTCTTGATGGATCAGATGGATGGGCCCGTGGTTGGATCAGTAACGGACACAGAGCTCCACTTCGACTCAGACGCCAGTAAGGTGGAGGTGGGGCACTGGTTTTATTGTGGTATTATTAAAGATGAGCTAGTTGGACCTTTTCAGGTTGAAAATGGACTCAAAATCAACTCTGAGACCTACTGCCAATTTTTAGAAGACACTTTCTTCAAGCAGTGGAACAGAAAAAAGTCTGCATCTTTCAAGAAGACTTTGATTTTTATGCAAGACAGCGCTCCATCACATGCATCAAAGTTCTCCATTGCGTGGCTGGCCAGTAAAGGCCTTAAAGATGAAAAACGCATGATAGGACTCCCTTCTTCACCTGACTTAAACCCTTAAACATTTGGCAGGACATTTCCAGTGAAGGTAAACAGTACACCTCTCTGAACAGTGTCTGGGAGGCTGTGGTTGCGGCTGCACAAAAAGTTGATTCTGATCAGATCAAGAAACTGACTGACTCCGTGAATGAAATGTTTAGGTTTGAGGGTTTGTTAACATTTTGGATTGACCAATAGAATTGTAGTTGTACAATAACAAAATTAATCCCCAAAAATACAACTTGCCTAAATATTGTGCACACAGTGTATTTGCTTATTTAACTTATAGTTTAACACTAAAAGCACATGAACACAAAAAAAATACATATTACTACTACAGTTATTACTGCCTATATAATCTGTATTACTGTATTTATAAAGCCATACAGGCCAGTTATTGTTGTTTCATTTAAAGATGCATTTAATAATTAACACAGCAGGATGTCAGTACTAGTCCTATGTTTGCACTATTATTGAGCAATTGAAGGACTATAATAGTTCAGTGGAGGCTATAATCCGCATTTGTGCTGGATAATTATATGGAGACCTACATAGAGGATGAAGGTGTGTGTAGGTCCTAATTAGGATCAGCTCCTGACCTCTAAACCGCTAGGACCCTGATGTCATTATGTGGCTCTGAATGTTTCATTTCGGGAACAAGAAGCAGAGGCTGTATCACAGTGTTCTAAATTCGGGAGCACTTGGCTGTGGATTATATTGTTCCAGATTGCACAGAAACAATAAAGATTGGATATTTTATCTCTCCTCTTTCCTATGTGCGGCAAAATTTGGCCCATTCGCTAACCCTAGAGATAAAAAAGTATAAAAAATGATTGTGTTATTGTTTTCTCACATTATAGCAACCAAAATTTTATTATGGAGTAGACTAATTACAAGCAACACACCTTGAATTTCATTGTCTCCTATCAGTCTTAGATTGAACAATTGCCATAATTCTACATTTTTGCAACTTTTTAGATATAACATAATTGAAAAACTTGTCTGTGAAATCAATATTATGCATGAAACTGGTCTGTGTGCAAAAAATGTTGGGGACTGCTGTTCTAAATGAACAGGATGGGTTGTCATAGATTTTATTTGGACTGCACAAAAATGAAAATTGACTCCAAATCAAGAAGCATATTTGTCAATAAAATGTTACATATATGTGCTGTTTGTTACAGAGTAATTACAAGTGATCCTTGGATTTGGAATAAGGTCAAAGTTGGGGAAGCCCAGAACATGTGGGTCACAAGCCATCTACACAACAATTCACTGAAAACACAAAGATATTGCTGTGTTTTGGTGATACATTTACACAAGGTTGGTGTTCTGACTACACAGAATTGCACACTTTTGAGTACTGCGAGAAAAGATGTTTGTGTTTGAGAAAGCCCGACTGGATTCTCACTTAAACTATCAACAGCAGATTTATAGAGTTCTTAACAGCTGAGCGTATCCGTTCAAACGCAGTTCGCTTTAATTATCCACAGGTTAGCATTTGTGTTTTGGCATCATGTAAATAGCCCCTTGTTGTAGTCTATCTGGCCAGTGATAATAGCAATAATTTGGAATAATTTACAGCTCAACCTTTGAATACTTTTCAAATATGAGCATATAGAGTTAAAATTTGTATTAACCTTGCATTTAGTGACTTTTTATGGTCTTTTGCTAGCCCTCAGTTCTTCCCTGTCCACTATCCTTCTACTGTATATACTGAACTGAGGAAAGTGAAGCATGTGCAAAAATAATCTGCTGGGCCATCTCAGTTAGTGTAATTAATTGGGCGTTTTGCAAAAGTGGGTCTGATAGAAAACTGTCAGGTGAACTGTATAGAGGAGCGAGCTTTTGTGCGGATTGGGGTTGCTGTATGCGTGTAACTCAGTAGGACAGAGTCAGGAGGACTGTCTCATGGGACCAGAGCCAGGGTTGGGTTTCACACATGTGACCAGGACAGATTGTATCAAACGTGAAAGTGTCTCAGGTGTGAGTCCCAACAGGTAGTCTTCAGTGCATTTGCATTTAGTACATGTGAAACTAAAGTCGCAGGTCATTTACTGCTGAGTCATGAGTAGTTCTATATTCTAGTGTTGTGTATTACCAAAAGAGGGGCTCATTCATCAGAAATATGAAATAATGAGAGGGGACCATGGCTTGACACACAACATACTATGGATTCCAGGTGTTAGTGTTTCTGATGTCCCACTTTAGTCCTGGTTTAGTTTTAGGTTTGTCCTAGGTTTACTGTAGGCCTAATATTTGCTTAGTCCTTAATCCTATATTAGTCTTGAGTAAAAATGGATAATACCATGTGTATATGTTGGACGGGAGGCTTCCCTCGTAATAATAATAATAATAATAATTAATTTTATTTGTTATTCCACTTTACATTTGAAAAACAAATCTCAAAGTGCTACATAAGAAAAACAGAATCACAATAACAATAAAAAAGTGTGCAGTCATCCACACAGGTATCTGTAATTCAAATTCAGAACAAGTGTAACTCCAGTGTTTACAATAAAAACTGATTAAAAAGTAAAACTAAAAACTTCATAAAGAAAATATAGCGCTTTCCTTAAAAATAGGACTATTTTGATATCTTTTTACGATCAAGTTATCATTGGGATTTCATTGTATAGCAGGAGTGTTCTTTCTTTGTTTTTTGTTTATATAATAAAAATATTTATATAAATATTATAAAAATAATCCATTGATAACCTGATCTCATGTTAAAACAAAAGAATGTTCCTTTAGCGTTTGTTAAATATAAACCTAAATCTGAAAGTGACAAGGCTGAAATTCTAAAGAAGCTCTTAACAGGTTTTTATTTGTGAAAGCGACAATGGCAGTGTGTTTACTGCATTATTAAACCGGTCGAGAGAGCTGACATACCAGACTGACGAGAGGGACAGGGGGCGGGCTCTGTCGTCAGGAGCCAATGACACGTCAGGTAGCCACAGGTGAGCGTTGCGTGCATACGTCCTGTGCGCACGCAGCCGAGTGAGACCCGAGTGAGTCAGAGGAGAGCTGCTGTGTTGTGTTGTGGGGCTCCTGGGATTTGACACAGGACGGGAACTAAGCCAGGAGGACCAATCCTGCTCGGGACAGCGCTGTTTGTTTGGATTATTTACTCCGTCTGAGCTCGACAGAAAGACCGTCTGAGCTCGACAGAAAGACTGAGGTTAAGAGGCTGAGTTTTCATCTGCTCTTTGACTTTTGTTCGATTATTTATTACTTGTCTTCTTGCAGTGACTTTGTGAACCGTTTTGAAACGAGTCCATCTGCTTTTGTTTTGCTCTGTGGCTCCGAATAAAACTTTTCTCGTGTTTGTAATGATGTTTATACAAAAGGGGTAGTTTTGTTTTTTTTACAAGCGATAGGCTAGTGTCTCGTTACTTTGACTGTGACTTTTCAAGTGTTTAAACCGAGAATGATCAGCTCCGAGAGCCTGAGGCCGGCGTCCAGCGGCCGGAAGCCGCTGGGGAAGCTCGCCTCGAGGCTGGAGGAGGTGAAGAACCCGTGGCGACAGGGCTCTACGCTTGAGCTGAGCCACAACGAGGTGGCTCGCCTGGCTACGGACGCGCTGCTGGAGCTCGGTGAGAAGGAGTACCGCCGGGTCCTCGACGAGGAGCGAGAGCTTAGCTTCCTGTCCCCTCTGGACATCCGCTACATCACACAGCACGCGGCCAAAGCATGCTCGGACTCCAACGGCACCGGTCCCAACGAGCGGGACTTCGGAGACGGGGATGCCGTGTCCGAGCTCACCTCTGGGACCTACTTCCCCATGATGTCAGACGAGGAGCCCCCCATGCTGGAGCTGGGCTGGCCCGAGCCGCCTGTTCGTTATGGGCCGTCCGAGACACAGATCTACTTCCAGAGGGATAAGTCCCACAACATGAAGGACCTGATCAGGTCCCTCATCAACAAGGCCAAGAAGGTAGGAACCTGCAGATCCCACTCTGAGCTCCCACATCAGTTACTATCTCTGTATACAAGACCTTCTGTGTTCATCTCACACTTCAGTCCTGACAGCAGGTTAGAAGTGACAGACTTTTACTGAACAGACTGTGCACTAAAAATAGCAGGAGACACTCAGATTAACTGTAGCCAATTAATAAACTAGTGACAGAATGCAGATTAATCAAACCCACTAACCTGCTTTTGCTCAACCCAAACAAATAGACCCCCTCTCATTTATAACTAGTTTGTCACACAGCAGAATCTTTCACTAAGGAGAAATGTGTCATAAACACCGTCTTTTAATTTAGTTTTACACTGCGGGCCAATCAATTTAGGCTATGTAATGTCTACAGAAGTTACTCAAGTGTAAAAAGGTCAGGTTTTTTGGGACATATTTGTGTTGTCTATATAAACTTCTTGAAACAACACTAAAAGGATTACTAACACATATATAGATATATCATATATATATATATCATCCTCTTCTTTGTTTTCCACTGACCTGAGGCAGTGAATTAGTGTCAGACTCCAGTGGTTTTGCTTACAAACAAATTGGTCAGGTCCCAGTTGTTCTGCCGGATTCCTGTTTGATGAGTTCTTATCTGTACTCATCTCAAGGCTGGCCCACTCATTCAGCGCACAGCGCCTAAACGCTTCACTTCTAACGTTGCCACTACAGACGCTGTCAAAACAAAATGATTACCCTTAAACAGACACCAATGATTACATTTTTTTTATTTGAAGCAGTCTTGGGTTTTTTAAGCTAATCATGTTAAATAAGAAGACAGTTGGTGAATTGGCAGAACGTCCACCACACGTTGCATGAGTCACCTCACAGACACTTGTCCCTAATGTGTTAATAAATCATTCTCTGGTCTGCTGCTAATAAAACGATCATACCTTTGAGGAATAAAAAGCAAACCCATCTGCACTCTGTAGACAAAAGCCATTCTCAGGTTGCCACAAAAGTATCATTGACTTGATTTCTGGGCCGTACAGGGGCTTTCTGTGTGGAGTTTGCATGTTCTCCCTTGTGTGGGTTTTCTCCGGGTGCTCCGGTTTCCCCCACCAACATAAAAAAATACTGTGACATATATATTGTGATATTTGTTAAAAGACTATTTTTCACTGGAAATGGACAGGTGTGGATATTAATGTGGGAGTTATGAGGGCCTAAGCAAAAACTGAAAGCATTAAAATGACACTACAGTGCAATATAATACACATAATGATATAATCATTTTTGTAAAGGACTGTCTGCAGAATCCATATATATAGAGATTATTATTATTGTTGACAGTTTATATGAAATCCTATCATATTGTGTTGCCCTAATCAAAAGTTACTGTGATGTTTAGATAAAAAACAGATTCTAGATTTTAAAAACAGTTCTAGTTGTTACATTAAATGTGTTTAGTAATGTAACAACTATTTGATAACAATGATATTTTGTGTGCTGGTGCCGTGGAACATAAAGGAATGTATTGTTAAGTGTTGTTTGTTGTGCATCTGCCATACTGGATTCTGCTGGTGGTTTGTATTAACACATATGTTGCTTGACTTTAGGTGATAGCGTTGGTAATGGACGTGTTCACAGATGTGGACCTGCTGTGCGACCTCATGGAGGCGTCCAACAAGCGCAAGGTGCCCGTGTACATCCTGCTGGACGAGAAGAACCTCTCCTCCTTCACAGATATGTGCTCGGCGGTGGACATACGGTACTCACACCTGAATGTAAGTGGGGAACACAACATACTGGCATTTACAGTCATGTGTCAAACAGAGAAAACCAGGTTATGGCTGCGTTACAAAAGAGTCTTGTGCAACCTTTTAAAACTTCAACTTTAGTGTAAGGGAAAAGTAATGGAGATGATTAGCAAAACCTTCCGAGTGTCCGTCCAGTTGGAAACAGTAGCTTGTTGTTTAGCAGACTGAGCTCATGCCTTGGCAGGTTGACATTTAGGGTTTGCTTTTTTGCTCCTATGAAAGCAAAATGAAGTAGTTATTTTCCTTGTGAACATGCTTGAGGATTATGCAGCTGATCATACCTTTCTAAGGCGGGCTTATCAAAATAGAATTTGACTTTGTTACAGTAACATTGTTCCGTCAGTTGGTTTTCTGAAGTCTATACAATGCTTTATTACCATGTTTCAAACCTATCTTTTGCAACACTCATATGAAACTCCTTTTGTAAATGACTAAAGGAGGCAAATGCTGCTGCAAACTCAATAGAAACTGTGTACCTCTCCATAAATCTTTTATATTTAAATAGTGTTGTAAATTGAATGTCGTGACAACTTCTGGCAAGATATGTGTTCTCACAAGACAGCACCTCGTCACTCAGGGCCGCTTAGTAGAGTATGTCGGCCCAGGCATTCTTTGGCTTTAAAAAGTTTTTTTATTTCCTTGTTTAATGTCATAGAACTACCAAAAAGAATTTGAAGTAATTATTTCAATAGAAATTGTCAGGCTCTGTTTGGTTTTGTTATTGTTGCTTTAAGCTGAATTTTTATTTTCATTATTACTTCTTAACAATACAGAGGTGTACTAACTGATTCGTGTTAGCTTTGGATAACTTAGTTCCGGATCAATAAAAACTCTGATATTTTACTTAATGGGTTAACAAGCTTTATGCAGAATGTAAAATACTTTACATAAGTAATAACACAGTCACTAGGCCATAGTTTCCATTAGTATATGAAAAATATTGATCATATTGTCTATCAGCAGTTGGAGACATACCATATTTCACATGAGCTATAATTTTGGTTGTTTTCTCGTCACATTGCAACGTGAGTTATTTGGTGACCCCACTGTAGACTTTTCTGCAAAATTATTCTGTGTGCTTTTGTCTAACTTGTTTTCTATGTTTTCTGCAGCACATGCGGATCCGTACTGTGTGTGGAGACACGTACTGCACCAAAAGCGGCAAAAAGTTCACTGGTCAGGTCCTGGAGAAGTTTATGATCATTGACTGTGAGGAGGTCATCGCAGGTTCATACAGGTATGAACAAAACTCAAGAAAAAACACAGCTGTACTGTGTCTCAGTCATGTAGCTACAGGAACAGTATGTACATAGCTCTAGTGTGCACGTGTTTTAAATCAACCACACTTCGCATTTGTTCTTGAGTTATTTTTTGTACAGATTGTACATTAACAATCTGCAAATAGAGTTAATACAACCGCAGACACTTAAGAATGTCACTATCCTCATTGGAAAATTTTTTGGGAGTGATTGCACAGACTTTGTCACTTTTGATGCTTCATGTTAGTAACAGAACTTGGATGTGTGAGGACTGTTAGCCCTCCCTTGTGCCAGAGTCTAGGCAAAAAACCTGTTACCCCAAGCTCTTGGCAGAGAATGCACATTACCACAGTGAAGTAAATTTATGTAGCGTTGCTTTGACAACAGGCCAGTAAGGGAAAACAAAGGAGTTCTTACCAAAAGTCAATAGTTTGTTGTGTTGTGGCCTGAAACAAACGGCCATTACCTCAGAGTCAATGGAGTGCTGTTGAAATGAGAAGAGTAAAGGCTGAGTAAAATAGGATGTTCTGATACTGGCCTGTTTTGATGTCTAAAGTTTAGTAAAGTCCTCCAGTATAACATCTTCATGATAGTTGAAATGGTTTAGCGTGTTCATTTGTATGTGGCACCTTTTAGTTAAAACAAATCTCATGTAGCACTGTTTAATGAAGTAAATTTTTATAACCATGTGTTGTAATCCTCAAACAAGGCAACAACAGATCCAATATGTTTACTGTGCTGCTTGCTTGCTGTCTTTAGCAAAGTAACAATTTGTTTCCCCAAGACAACAAGCCTTTATATATTTACATTTATGCATTTATGGCAGATATACATGTGCAAATTGTATGGCTGCAACTAATGATTATTATTAATTGATTACTGTTTTTATTTATTTGATTAATTGAATAATCAATAGTTAGTCACATGCTTCAAAAAAACAAACGTTTAACATTTGCAAAAGCTTGTGCCAGGTTGCAGATAGCACTAGTAAAGCCATTCATAATTTGTCTTTTGTGCTCCACAGAATTATTGCTTGATTCAAGCAGTTACATTAACCTTGTTAAGATACATTTGGCTTCTGTGCAACCAACACTGTATTTACAAGAGAATACTTGTACTACTAAAGTTTATCACAAATTGTGTTTGGCCCAGTGTCAACCTTTTATCTGGATTGGTGTCTTCACTAACATTAATGGAGGAGGTTTAATGAATGCTAACATTAACAACAGACAAAATGTCAAAGATGAAACCGGCTACTTCACGAATCAATGTTTTATTACACTTTGGTTTATTAGTTTAAAGAAGTGAGTACCTGTAATGCATTACAGTTATTAATAAATATTAGGCCTAGTTTGACTACAAAAATACATATTGACAATTTTATTTTTATAATCTTTTTAATCATCAATTAAGCTTCTAACTGAAACATTGAGACTTGCATTAATCTTTGCATGAAACATTAGGCTTTGTACACACTTTGTCAACAGTGCTGACTGTGTTCCATGCAGTGTAAGCAGCAATTAAATCCATAAAGCCAATGATAAATGTTTATTATGTTAATTAAAATGTTTATTGACATGCAACTAGTTTAGTGCTAAAATATTTCATAATATCTAAGTTATGAACAACAAATGCAAAGCAGGTCTACATGTTGAGCAGCATTTCCATTAAGTGCTTAGACTTTGACATTTACTTTGCATTTGTCCTCTGCAAAATGACAAGCCACAGGAGCAGCCCAGCTCAGAGGACCTTTTGGCTTTTCAAACATGACAAAGGCTGTGTTGTGCACCGCAGCAACTGCACAGCTTCTGGTGGAATCTAAAGCGGTTATGAGAATACCTGAGAAATCTCTGTTATTACGGTGACGGACTAGTTGGTAATTGAGAATGAAAGGTCACAACAACGGCAGCACAACAGGAAACTGTATAAAAGAGGCTCAGGATACATTACAGAACTGTTACTACAAACTGGTTTGAAAATGGTTAGAAAACTTTTATGAAAGAACTCATTTAGTGCCAAATCAAACACTGTCAACACTTATCCTCAGTTCAAGCTTGGCTCCATTTTGTTTTTCAGTTTGTTCTTTGATCCCAGAGGGAGTTGAGTGTGTGTGAGAGAGTAATGTACCAGTGAAGTTGCTAGACAAACAGGGCTGCAAAACTCAAGGGATTTTAACAAGCTTGTGTCACAAAGAAGGAGTTTTGATAATAACTTGTTTCTTTGTCACACCTTCATCTCACTCTTCACTTGTAACTGTTGGCTAGTTTTGTTTTGAAGCCTTCACAATGTTACAAAGTACAAAGTGTGTTACAAGGACGGCCAGATGTATCTTGTGTTAACATCATTACTTTGTTCATTGTACCACATTGAATGGCTTTGGGCAGAGATAAGATGGGGCCGAGCTGATATAAGCTGCAACGGGTAACATTCAAATCCACAGTGACGCAGAAACCACAGTAATATTGTTGCTTTGTTGTGAGTTTTCTGACAGTACGTCATCCACTTCAGCATCAGATGACAAAAATTATTTTTTACACTGTTTGAATATCACTCGTCAAGTCTTGGTACAAATAGTTTTGGCTTCTATTCTATTTTAGAAGTTGCAAAAGAGGCTTAAAATAAAACATAAAAAATTATTATAAAACAGCTCTCTCGTATATTTTTTGATATTCGTTTACATTCTAAATTTATCATCTGCAATATGATGGTTGATCTGTTGTATGACAGTATCAGGGCTACAATGAGGCTTGTGTATATACTGTATATCTATATGAAATAATATGAGAGCAGATTCAAAGATGTCACTGTATTTGTGACCTATTTCATCATTAGTATGTACATGTAGGCTATTATATTTGAGATAATGTTATGTTTACTGTGACCCAAAAAATCCCAACAATCCCAAATGTTTTTGTAATCCCTTAATCTTATTTTTGTTTATTGTATTGTGATTATCTATTAATCATCAAATCTAACTTGGATTTGTACAGTCATCAGTCTTTAATGTGGTCCATCCTATAATTTTAGTTTACCCATTATTATGTCCATTGTTTACACTTGACTTGAATCTCCTGTCATCCTGCTTTTGATCATATTCCCGGTATATGGTGTTTACATGATCACAGAGTACCCCAAGAAAAACCTGTCAGTTAATTTTAAGCTGTCTGAAACCAGCATGCTGGAGCCTGTTCCACGCAGTCTTGAATAGATGAGTTTTTCAAAGCTTTGCACCATTTTAAACTAATGTATGTAGGGTTTACCATTATATAGCACTTGGATTTAACCACAATATATACAAAAACACACAAAAATACACTTGATCAAAACAGTGGCATTTAAGCCCAGGTAAGACATAACTGTTGTTAGTATAATTGGTTTTGTGAAGTATGTTAGACTTAATGCATATATAGTCTTTCTTTATATTCTCCAGCATAAACGGTCCAGTGATTTTGGTGACTCAGTAAAAAAATAAAATAAAAAAAAGACAACCTAGCATATGAAACTGATCATTTGTTTGAGGTTGGACAGAAGTAAAAGCAAGTATAAACCAGTTCTCTTTCTAAATGCAAAATGAAAATGTGAAAATCAAACATATATCCAACATACGTACATTATACAGGTACATAAATGCATTTCACTTTGATTCCTACATTACTTCTGGTTGGCAGATGAAATTAAACATTTTGTTACCATTCAGACCTATTGAGAACAAAAACTGATTACATAGCTGTTGTGTTACATTATTATCCTCTTTTGGTTACATGGGACAGACAATTTTGGTTTTCTAAGAACTTCTTGTACGTCTTGACGTTCTGTCCTGCAGCTCACTGATCTCAGTCGTCCACTGGCTGCGCACTGATGTTCAAAAGCCCCTTATACTAAGCTACATTTTAGTCAGGCCAAAAGGTCAGATTGAAGCAGGTAATAGTTTTGTTTATTCAGAGGTAGTGTTGTTATTTCCAGATGCAGCTGCAGTGCGGTTTGAGGTGTGTGACAATCACTGGGTAGGGTCGGGCTGACAGGTTTCAGGTTGCTGACAGTGGAATGAAGGGTGAGGTTTAGGAGCAATGCCAAATAGTTCAAGCACACCAAATATTTTATCACTTCACCTCGCTACTTCACTCTGCTTAATTTATTGCTCTCATATCTCATATCTCATATCTTTCAATTGAGAATATTAGGTAATCTGAAAAATGCAAGTGATTTGACTGAACTCTCCTGCAGTCTAAAATACTTAAGACTCTGATTATCGTCTGTATGAAAACATTATATTAGAAGATTTGTATCAAACCTGAAAGAGTAGTGAGTGATGTGCCACAGGAAAGCTGCTCCGCCGGTTCGATGGAGTTTTACTGCTGCCAGACAACACTCTCACTGTCTCTGCATGTCTTATCTGCAGTTATAAAAACACTTAAATGACTTTAAATCATCTAGAATCTGTTTTGAAAACCTCTGAGAATGATTATAATGTTCTGTTTTGTAATTGCAAGTGAACATGTTTGTGTGAGGAACGTCTGACTGAGTAGAAATGAAGAATGTTCTTGTCAGCTTGTCTGCAGAGTTGCAGACATTACTGGGACAAGTTTGTGTAAATGCTTCCAATGACCTTCTAAAACTACTGGTTTGGCTTTTGGCATTATTTAAGCCATCAAACAGGCTCCATTTACCATTATTGAAAAAGATGTTTGAGGAAATGTTTCTGTAACCTTGTACCGATTCTTTCAACCCTTTTAATGTTTCTACAGGATTGTCCTCACTCTGTTGGAAAATATTTGTTTCATCTGCTGCCTAGGGTCTTTCCTCTTGACAGTATTACATCATGGAGCCTTTTTACTGGAGTATTGTTCTCACATCTGGTCACAGTGGTGTGCTTTGTTGGCTCTGCCCCTGTTTAAAGGAACAATGTCAGGCGAAGTCAGGCTGTTGCATTCTTGCCTCTCACATGCACTGTGAAGGTGCAGTAGCAAACTGTGTGATCGGTAAAAATGTTTTAGTATGCCAGAAACAAATTAATACGCTTGTGAAACTTGTTTAGGGCCTCGGGTTTACGTAATTCTGATTGTTCAGAGCCTTGTTTTCACGTGAGCAGTACGTTTCCATTGCACAAGTGGTCAGAAGCGTCACCAAAAAGCCCATTGTACCATACTATTTTGTGGTCTGCTTTCGAAACGGCAGAGCATTTAACGCTAAACTAGAGCTAAAAGTTTCAGGTAATCTGAAGTTTTGTTCAGTATTACTTTTTTTCCTTTTTACCTTTTATTTGATAGAGACAGTAGCCCCCATTTTTACTTTAATTCAAATACATCCAAATAGTTGGTGTAGGGGGTGACTGGTTGAGGTTTAAATCACAAAAGAGTTGCTTTATTTTAATATGGTGCAGTACTGCTGACAAGTATATTGCTCAAAAACATTTGTTGAATCATTGCATACTCTCTGTGTATATGAGTCACGTAGTTTGCTGTAGTAAAACAATAGATTCTAAAACCATTCCTGCTGTTCATACACCTGCAGAAGCTGAGTCATCACCTTGGCTCATTGTGGTTCCTGAGGTTGTTAGGTTAATGTTCCTTCTTATCAGCTCCTGAAGGGGGTACATTTACTGCTTAGTCACTCACTTTTGGTTTTATGATGTTCTCTGTTGGAAGTCTTTCATTGTCACCAATTCCTTAATGATTTTATGGGTAGATAATAGTAAAAGGTGAAGTCAAATTGTTACCATTCCTTACAGCCTACGTTTGTGGATGATTCACTGTTTTAACACCGTGGGTGCGCTGTGTGATATTAACTGCATAATCAACACATTAGTATATTTTAAAAATGCTTTCTTAGCCCATGTGGCTGATAAAATATTACTACACATTCAATATGAGATGTCATTTTAACATTGCGTCCTTTCTTTCTTTGTCCTCTGTCTCCTTTTCCAGCTTCACCTGGCTGTCGGCTCAGGTGCACAGCAGCATGGTGATGCATTTCACAGGTCGCATTACTGACAGCTTCGACCGGGAGTTTCGCTGCCTGTACGCCGACTCGCAGGTCATTGACTGCTTCTACAACCCAGAGGAGGAGGGCCTGCCCTACTACCCGCAGTTCCAGGCCGTGTTACCGGGCCTCAACTCGGGGCTGGGGCTAGTCAAGGGTCTAGACTTACACTCTGACGGGTAAGCTTAGGTCTATTTCAGAATATGAGTGTAATCGAGGGGTATTAATAAAACTCAAGTCAGTCATTAATTTGTGATACTTAACCTAATAATAATATTTAGTTATATACAGGTGAAACACTCGATTGACTAAAAAAAGTTTTATATTGTATATTATATTATTTAATATAGTATTGTATGCTTTAGTACATTAAACAGCTCATAGTTTAAATGTGTTTTAGAATTCTGGTGCAACATGATTTAAATCTAATGTTTGTATAAAGGGGAAATAAGTTGTTTATTTTAAACTAGGTTTGAATATTAAGTTAAACCAGGATTTTAACTGGTTAGGCCATAATGGTATTTTCGTCCCCTGGAATGTTGTTAAGCCCTACAGGCCTATCAAGTGGTTTGACTTTAATGTCTTTGTCTGTAGCCGGCAAAGGGACAAGGTGTACTCGGAGAACTCCAGCAGCCAGTCCAGCAACAGTGTGTCTAGTGTGAAGGCAGCGCCGGGTATGAACCCTAACAACATCTACAAGGTCACGCAATGTCACGAGAAGAAGGAGCCGAACAACAACTCCCACCTGAGCCCCGAGAGGAGAAGTGGACCAACCTCAACCAGTCATAGTCCGGTTCCTGATCGGTCATCGTTAACCTATCAGCCGATGGGCACTGAGTGGAATAAGCCCAGTCCAGTAGACATGATGCGGTCGAATATTGGCGGAACCTCTTCAAAGTTCCAGGGTCTGGGTTTGTACGATCACAAGCCAAATTTGTATCACAACAGCGGATATGTTCCAAACAACCACAGCTCTAACCTGAACCCAAAGCCCCCAAACCCCTCCCCCATCACTGACACCAAACTAAACTCAAAGCATAGGAGTTCATCCAACCAGTTCCTCAACAAGCTGTCGGACCTCTTCCTGCCCCCCTCCAGTAAAGACAAAGACGGCTACAATTACCACAGGTCACCGTCCCCTCACAACCCCTCGCCCTGGGGAGGACCTGACCTGTCCCAGAATGAGCCCGAGAGCCAGCAGAGTCCACCTCCCCCACCCTCTCCTGGAGTCCACATAAACCGGCATGATCAAAAACGTATGACACTGGGCCACAGCAAACTGGACCTGGTCAACCAGTACAACAAGATGAAGAACAGAAACGTGTACAGCCGCTTTGAGCTCAAGAGCTCCAACTGACGAAGCCATCACAAACTGACCTCATAAGGCATTCGTTTCTTTTTTTCTGTGTGGACCTAGATGGTGGCACTCTTCCGATAAACATTAAGCCATGGCAACCTTCTTGACTCACAGCTTTTACAGTTTCCCTTGAAGCATTTGCAGATAAACCTTTACAGTTGGGCTGTTATGTTTACAGAATATGGTTTTATGTTTCTGCTTAAACATTGACCAAATTATCTCTGTGTATCTGTTAGTAAAAGTACATTAACTTGTTTAATAGAGAAAATATCACAGGTTCAGATTTACAGCACAAACTGTGTTGGTGAACTATTAAGGCAAAAAATATTGTTTACAATGTTAAATCAAGGTAAAACAAGATTTTAACTTTAATTTAGTTCCTATTACCCAGGGCATTTCCAGTAGTCAAAAACATACACAATGTGAAGAGCTGACTGTAAACTGAGTTTAGCACAGTGAATGGTGTTAGTCTGCAAATGTCAGTAGCAAACGTGTTTTAATTTATTCCTGGTTTGTCTTACAATGTGAGTTTGGTGGAGTTGGGCCCAGCTCTATACAACTGTAAATGAGGATCAGTTGTACTGAATGAATAAATGCTAGCTTTCACACCTCTGTCAACATTATTATACATGCAAATGTGGTGAAACATGTCCTCCATTTAAAGCAAATGTTTTTATGTTAAAGTGTTCAAGATTTTTGTAGTAGGGCTGTAATTAGAACTTCAAAAAATCTACAAATTGTAATAATCACAGAGATTTACATTTAACTTGAATATAATTCATGTTTGAATGTCTTTGGTCAGACATTCTCATGATGATTCTGCTTTACTTTCTTGAAAATCTAGTTATTTAACAATTCTTTAAAGGTGGAAAATACCATGTGCCTTGTTTATTCTGCCTTAAGAATCATATTTAAAAGTGTATTTGCTTTTTAAGGTACACATAAAGCACCTTGTAAATCATTCTTGGTGCTGAATCACAAAGAACGCTTAGTAAAAATGTGTAAATGTAGAAATGCCAAGCTATTTGAGTGACATGTTAAGGTGATACTGGTAAAGCTTGTATGAAAGTGGGAAATGTCATATTTCCATTCAGTTGTTTTGACAGTGTACAGTTTTACTGTGGTGGTAGTTTTACAAAAAGATGTATTGTATTTGTATATATTGTAAACAAAGCTGCACATAACATGTATTATATGCATGTGGTGATAAGTTACTGTGGGATTTCAGACTGCAGCAGTTTTCACTACTCCGCAGTAACAGCACTAAAAAGTTTCTCCTCATCTTTGAGAAAGACAAAAACTGCGACCTAAGCAATAAGCATTATCATTTTAGTGTACTATTTGGATTTGTACGTTGGTTTGTTCGTTGCTTCAGTAGTATTTTGTCATTAAAAGACAAATGTACTGTATATAGTGCATATTGTACAATGCATACTGTATGGACTGTCATTAATGGGGGTTATTTGTTGAAGACATTTTTTCAAACTCTATATTTTATTTTTATTACATTATGTTCAGTTCAGAATGTGAATGTAAAGATTAATATCTATGTTCAAGTTTGAGATAAAGATTTAATTAAAAAAAGTGGGAAAACTGCCATGCTTTTGTTGTTGTTGTTTTTCATGCATTTACAAAGTGAATGTATCACAAAGAACATTTCCCTTGAGCTGACATCAAAGCAGTTTCAGGTATGGCATGTAGGTGTGACAAAAGAGCTGGCTTTACTTTAACAAAAGGTCTTCGTAGGAATTTGGCACATGTTTTGCATTTGTATTGATAAAAATAATTTGCAATGTAAACCTAATCCAAATGAGCTCTGAGAATGTTCAGTATATATTTGCACATCTCTAGTGGGTCAGAGGAGCGAGCCGGGTTGAGACCTGGGGGTCGGCCTTTTGAACGTCATCTTCTCCCTCTGAGCCTCTGTATGTTTTCCTGTCAGGAAATCCTGCCCATGCCAAGGGCCACTAGTCACAGATTAAACACAATGTGGCTGAATGAAAATTCCCTTGTGTAGACATCTAAACAAAGAAGGATCCAAGAAACGGCTTCCTAAACTAGACCAGACAATGAGATCACTAACTATATGTATTATTTTGGAAAAATAAGATCTATTTATGTGAGGCAAAGTAGACACAAGAGGCTTTGGTACATGTGTTAAATATTTACTAGGGCCTATTTGTCTGGAGAAGTGTAAACATTTAGAAAAGCTTAACATCTTAAATGAATTCAGTTTACTTTATTCTAATGACATAGAAAGACATTGTCTCATCTTTTAAACATTTAGGCTATACATGATTTTTTTTTTTTCAATGTCAATATGTTCAGCAGTAATTTTTGAAGTGTTGAATATGTCTGTCTTTACATTTATGAAAAGTGCAATCTTGTTCTTAACTCTAAATAATGGCTAAATATATTGGGCATTTTTTTCAGTATGTTCCACATGATACCTGAGCTGTAATTCCCCATTTTTAAATGCAAATCCAGTAATTGAAAAGCAAAGTAAAACTAAAACTTCACCAGGGGTATGAGGTAGCTTTATGTTTAGGTGGTTGACATAGTAATACCTTTAGAGCCTTACAAGGTTGGTTTTGTTTATTGGGCATTTTTTTCCAGTTAGTAGAGTGACTGCTGGAAACATTTTAAGAAGTCTTTAAAGTGGAATGAGGCAAGCGTCCTTCCAATTCAAAGCCCAGCTTTCTTTTGTCAAAAACTAGGTGTGACAGTCAGGCAGTGGACTTAGTGCCTCCAAGCAAAGAAAGCTGCATTAAAGCGTATCAACGTGTGGCTTTAAATAGACCTTGGAAAATTTAGGAGTAGGCCTATCTCTTTGGGGTTGCATCACTCAATTGTTAAAATAGATAACCTTTTGTCCAAAATAAATATGAGCCACAATAGAACGGAATAGACCGGAACAGGAAATGCTAACATACAGCCGCAATGATGAGCTCCCTGTTATTGTAATTAAAGAATTATGATAATGTGTTCTGCTGTCAAGGTCTGTTTAGAAGTTTGTTAACTAAGATCTAATTATTATTTTTATCAACGTTAAATAATAAAAAAAAAAAAACATTAAACTAGCAGCAGATTTTTTTAGGTATGCTTTTGTGGTCTTATTTTTTATCTAACTGACATTATGAAGACCTATGGAGACTGCTTATGGTTACAGCATTGTTTTTACTTCGGCAAGAAACATCCCCAAGGATATGAGGAGATGTAATATATATATATATATATATATATATATATATATATATATATATATATATATATATATATATATATATATATATATATATACATATATATATATATATATATATACATATATATACATATATATATATATATATACATATATATACTTATTGGAGGTATAGGGCATGTAACATGAAAGCCAAACTGGTGGACCATACTGTATGCCTGTAGGTGGTTTGTAGGGCAGATAAGGTAACACAAGCCTCCCGGTCATGTTTCAGACTTACCCACTGTCACAATCTACTGTGACAATCAGCTAAAGTGAAGGAGTCCGTCCTTGGGTCCTTCTTTTGACATCCACACAGCTGAAAAGCCTTTTGTGGGTTGCTTGTACGCTCCACAATAAGATCTAAAAGAACTAGTTCAAAAATGGTTACATCCACATTAAGACCAGGCTTTCGTAACATTGTAAAATAATAGCTTCAAAATTGTTTCCCTGACTTGAAACATAGACAATAACCATATTATCTGGCTCACTGACTTTTCCACTTTGTAACATCATCACCACCGCTTAACTATCATTTACCTCTAAGCTAGCTTAGCTAATACACTGACAGAAATACACATAAAGTGCAATGTTACAAGTTGCAAAGTGGTTACACTGCTCTGAGTAATAGGTAAACCATCCACTGGCCACAAAACAATGGCAAAGCATCTTTAAAAACAGTGTCTAGAAGCCTTTTGCCAAACTACTAAACAACATTACTCTTATCTTTGTGCTAATTGTTCAACAGGTGCTAGTTGTTTTGAAGCTATTCCAAGCTAACTACTTTTTAGGCTAGCATACAATTAAATACATCCATACAGTAAATCCATCTCATGTCAACAACACAACATCAAAAAAAGTGTCTGTAAAGGCCTCACTGTTTGGTAGTAAATATTTTGATCACATATGGGCTACTGTGTCCTGAGAGGAGCATGGGAAAAGTTGTGCTGAAAAAATATAGTCAAAAGTTCAATGCTCTTTATCTGACATTGACAGTTTGGCAGTTTGTCACTTAATTTAGCAAAAACAAGTGAAAGTTTAATTTAGGTAAATGTCCAGAAATTCTGGAGTGAAGTTTGTAATTGCACAGGAACTTTAAGGACAGGCACCAGAACTGGTTCCTAAGTTCCCATAAGTATTTATGTGCAAAAATAAGCCTATACAACACTTGACCCAGTTTTGCAAAGCTTACTGTTATCTACTGATTCTGTTTGCATGTTGCTCCTCCAGTTTCTTAATTTGTTTCCAGATGTTCTGAATATAAATAAAATTATCTCTTTCACTCTGACATTTGAGGAGAGGTCAGTTATCTTATCATCTTTCATCCTTTTAATTTCCTTTGTTCATACGACAATTTTTGTTATCCCAGGTTAAAATAACAGCAAGCGACTTTATTTCTATGGAACCAGAAAGATTTTCGGGGTTGGAGATTCTTCCAATGCACATGCTAAGTTTGTTGGTCTTTGATATTGTTACGTGCCGTCGGCTAGTCTAGGAAAACTCACAGCACAATAACAACCGGAAACACAAGGAATAGGCTGGCGAGCTTGTGCCTTCTGGCCGCTTAGCATTTATTAACAAATCCAAACAAAAACAACTTCATAATAAAGCAATCAAACGCCGCGCCGCTGGTGTGTCACTGAACCCATGGCTCTCCTGGGTTTCCTGGGATTCCTGGGTCCCCGTTGTGTAGTGGCGTTCTTCCTTTTATTGGCCGCTGATTACATTCACCTGCCAGACACCTAAAGGCGGAGACAAAAGCAAAAAGAAAACAAACAAATGGCACGAGGGCCATAACACTTCCCCATAAAATTCACCTTACTCTCTGACATACCCCAGCACCATACCATCCCAGCCTACAGTTAGACACCTGTCATCTGTCTCTGGACAGAGCATCTGCCACAATGTTTTCCTTCCCCTTCTTGTGTTTGATGCAAAGGTTGTACTCTTGTACCATCAAGGCCCAGCGCATCAACCGCTGATTATGGTTGTACATTTGAGCTAAGAACACTAGAGGATTGTGGTCAGTGAACACAGTGACAGGTATGGTTGTGGAACTCACGTATACATTGAAGTGCTGGAGGGCGAGTAACATAGCCAAGGTTTCCTTCTCAATGGTGGAATAGTTCAGTTGATGCTTCTTGAACTTAGCTGAGAAGAAGGAAATAGGATGGGACACCCCCGCATCATCCTGCAGCAGCACAGCCCCAGCTCCAGAAGCACTGGCATCAACTTCCATACAAAAAGGTTTGGTGTAATTTGGAGCTGAAAGGACAGGAGCACTACAAAGGAGGGATTTTGCTGCTTTAAAGGCATGTTCACAGTCCTCGGTCCAGGTATACGGAACAGACGGACTACACAGAGCGGTCAAAGGGGCAACTAAGACCGAAAAGTTTTTACAAAAACACCGATAGTATCCGGCGAGCCCCAAAAATCGTCTCAGTTCTCTCCTCGTGGTAGGAGTGGAGTAGGAGATCACGGCCTCCACTTTAGCATCCACAGGCCGCACTTGGCCATGTCCAACTATTTTACCCAAGTACGTAACGGAAGCCTTTCCAAACTCACATTTTTCCAGATTTAATGTCAGGTTTGCCTGTGACAACCGTTTAAAAACTGTGGTTAAGGTAGATACATGTTCACCCCAATTATCAGAATGCACCACTATATCATCCAGATATACATTACAGTGGGGAACATCACCAAGGACTAAGTGCATCAGGCGTTGGAAGGTAGCAGGGGCATTTTTCATGCCAAAAGGCATTACCGTATACTGCATGAAATGGTCAGGGGTAACAAAAGCAGATATATCGGACGCTCTAGGTGTTAATGGGACCTGCCAATAACCTTTCAAAAGATCCAATTTTGTGATGTATACTGCTGGACCAATACTATCAAGGCAATCCTCCATGCGAGGCAGAGGGAACGAGTCAGAGACGGTCACTGCATTAACTTTTCGAAAATCTGTACAAAAGCGGGGCGTACCATCAGCTTTTGGAGTTAGTAAACAGGGAGAACTCCAGGGGCTATAGCTAGGTTTAGCTAACCCGTTCTCTACCAAGTACTTAACCTCCTGCTTCATTACCTCTCTTTTTGCTAAAGGACAGCGATAAGCATGCTGTTTGATTGGAGCGGCTGTACCTACGTCAATGTCATGCTCTAAGACATGGGTACGCGATGGTGTATCTCCAAACAGAGAGGGATAAGACTGGAACAGGTCTATGATGTCTCCTCTATGTTCCTCCAACAGGTATGAGAGCCTAGAGTCTATGTGAGACAAAAACTCAGAGTTAGACAACCGTCCACATTGTTGACTAATACAAGGCTCTACCCCGTCATCCTCACTTTTCATCACCTCAGAACATATCATAGAAACAGGCTGCTCTGAAACCACTGTTTTTTCCCCTTCCCTTACATAGAATGATTTCAACATATTAATATGGCACAGTCTCATTTTCCTCCTCCGGTCAGGAGTGAAAATAATGTAGTTTGTGTCAGACACTTTCTTCTCAACTACATAAGGTCCAGCGAACGAGCTGAAAGAGCAGAACCAAAGCAAGCAACACTCAAAACCTTATCACCAGGTTTAAATTGACGTTCAACAGCTTTCTTATCAAAACGCGTGTTTTCATACTGGACTGTGAAGAAGAAAGAGCTTCTTTGGCTAAGGAAGTAGCACACTGTAACGCTCCTATGCTGTTTAACCAAGTCCGACACGTTACCTTTTAGAGGAGAGTTGGACAAAACTGGTCTTTGAACACCTTCAACGGACCACGATATTGTGTCCAAACACTAGTTCAGCTGGACTGAAACCTAGGGACTCCTGAGTAGCATCCCTTGTTGCAAACATCACAAATGGGACTCCTCATCCCAATCTTTTCCAGTACCATAACAATATTTACTGAGCATTGACTTAAGGGTTTGGTGCCAACGCTCTAGTGCACCCTGAGATTCTGGATGATACGCACTAGACACTGAATGAGAAATACCAAAATCCTGTAAAGTCTGTTTGAAAATCTTTGAAAGAAAATTGGTTCCCTGATCAGTTTGTACTATTTTAGGCAGGCCAAAAGTTGTAAAAACTTCGTAAGGGCTTTTGTAATAGTTGTTGCAGTAATCTTGCGCAATGGGATCGCTTCAGGAAAACGAGTGGACACACACATAATTGTCAGCAAGAACTTATTTCCTGATTTTGTTTTTGGTAGAGGACCCACACAGTCAACTATTACATGTTCAAATGGCTCGCCAACAGCCGGAATAGGACAGAGTGGTGCAGGAGGTACGACTTGGTTTGGTTTACCTACAGACTGACAGGTGTTGCAAGTCCTGCAAAAACGAACTACATCAGCTTTTAACCCTGGCCAAAAGAAATGCTGTAGGATACGATTGTATGTCTTAGTCACCCCAAGATGACCAGCCCACAAGTGTTCATGAGCTAAAAATAGCACCTGCTGTCGATAATCCACTGGAACCACTATCTGAAAAACTCTACCCCAGTCCTTTGAATCAGTATTTTCACATGACCTTGGAATCCATTTTCGCATTAACATGCCCTTGTCCATAAAGAACAACTGTGGTGTTACTGACTGTTCAGTTGAATTTTCAGCTGCAGCAAAACATTTTTCTAAAGATGGATCAGTCTGTTGGGCCTGAACAATAGCTTCACAGGTCATCGGTGGTGACTTTTGTGACGGCCTCTCTGGTTCTACAAGCATAGCTTTAACTTTAGACTGATTCTTAAAATCACCTGTAGGAGCACCTTTCTCTTCCAACAGAATAGGGGCCAACACTGAATCACCCAAATTAATGTCCTCCTCGGCCAATTTACTGAGCCTGAGCTCGAGTCAACACACAAACATCAAATACTTTCGGATGGTTCTTGGCCAAGTCATCTACTTCAGAATCAAGAATGGGCTGACTAACAACTTCAGGAGAAGGATACACTTTTCCACCAGCAATATCATTCCCCATGATAAAATCCACCCCTTCAATGGGAAAACTATCACGGACAGCTACTGAAAAACAACCACTGGCCAATTTTGACTCAATGTGGACCTGGTGGAGAGGAGCAGGTATATAGCTCATGCCAATCCCCCTGACTATAGCGCTTGAATTACAGTCAGACTTTGAAGATAAAGGCAGTACACCCGATAAAATGAACGACTGTGAACCCCCTGTATCCCTCAGAACGGTAACTGGACGCTTGTCCTTTTCCTCTCCCACCATTGACACAAAAGCCTCAAAGATAAAAGGTTTAAAACATACATCTGGTAGTTTTGGAACACCCAACTGGCTTTCCCCAGTAGCCTGGGTGCCAGCAGGAACTGTTTGAATCAACCCCACCCCTTTAGCATGTTTTGGAACAGGCTGTTTGCGTCTTAATGCATCACATTCAGCAATAAGGTGACCAGTTCTGTGACAATAGAAACACTGTTTTGGCCTTTCCCCTTTAGACGCTGAATTTAGAAATTCACGCTGAACTGGTTTCTCCTGTAGTTTTGGTGCTGTCTCATGCTTAAAAAACGCATTTTTATGTGTTAGAGCAAACTCATCAGCCAAGACTGCAGCTTGCTGTAAAGTTGCGACTTTCTGTTCATTTAGATAGACAATGATGCGTTCAGGAAGGCAGTTTTAAAATCCTCGAGTAGCATTAATTCGCGCAAGGACAAAGTTATTGCTTTTACTCGCTGAACACCATCTGTCAAAAGTATGTTTTTTCACGAAGTTTACATAAGTCTGGTTTTGTGTTTTTTTAAGACTTCTAAACCTCTGTCTGTAGGCTTCTGGGACCAGTTCAAAAACATTAAGAATGGCACCCTTTAATTTTTCATAATTCAGACTATCTGCAACAGACAATGAAGCGCAAGCTTCCTGAGCTTTTCCACCGAGTTTACATTGCAGCAGAATTGCCCATGCATCCTTAGGCCAATGCAAAGCAGCAGCAATACGCTCAAACGCTCCAAAATATGATTCCACTTCTGTCTCTCTGAACACTGGCACCAACTGGATGTTTCTACTGACATCGAATGCATCAGAAGAAATGGGTGAAACTGGTAACTCTGTTCTACCACCTTGTAACTCCAACTGACGCATTTTAAATGCTGCCTCATTCTCCAACTTTTTAATTTCAAGCTCTTTAGCAGTTAAAGCTTCAATTTTCTTAAGCTCCAACTCCCTAGCTGACTCAGCCTCTAATTTTTTCAACTCCAGCTCACGCCGGAGTTGAAACTCGCGCTCCCTCTCCTCCTTTTGAATTTTTAGCCGAGTTATTCGGACCTCTAAACGAGCATCAACTTTTGAACTTGGGGTGGATTCCAAGCTAAATCCTTCAAATCGAGGTAACGTTTCCGGTCTCTCCTCCACTACACCAATATGCTCTCTAGGAATGGACCCTACCTGCGCAGCAGCGCCGTCTAAAAGACTATGACGCACGGGGGATACCCCCGCCCCGCCCGCCTTCACATAAGAAGGATCGCCAGACTCTGGTAAGGACAACACACCCCTACTAACCAAGGCATCCAACAATGCTCCTTTCAACTCCTCCTTACGCATAGCGCTTGAAACAGAGACCTCATAATAACTGGCAATTTCACACAGGTCACTTTTCCTACATGTCACAAACACGGCTAAAGTAGGCTTAGCAACAAAAACGTCTAAATTAAACGTAGCCATCACTCCCCAGTTACGGATCGCCACTACCTGGCTCAATCAGCTGATTAGGTTCTTTCTGATTACACCTGTGTCCAATTGGAGTTCCCACTACGCGCTCCCGCAAGACCCAAATGCGCACGCTCCAACTTCCACACACCCACAGACACAATCCAGTGAAACAA
This sequence comes from Perccottus glenii, assembly GCA_024416835.2. Lineage (NCBI taxonomy): Eukaryota > Metazoa > Chordata > Actinopteri > Gobiiformes > Odontobutidae > Perccottus > Perccottus glenii. The sequence goes on along the minus strand of CM044546.2, from coordinate 52,115,737 downwards.
ACAAGTTGGATAGGACGTCATGCACATAACATAATCTTCCCAGATCCCTACCTATCAAAAAATCTTAGCCTGTATATCTTCCAGAGCTTGCCGGGCTCGAGGCGACTTTATAAGGCTGAAACACAGCGGCCAAAGCCCTGTACGCCTGCCCCCGTCAGAGAATAATCTCCGCCCAGGATTCGCTCCAAAAATAACAAACTAAAATAAAAAACGGGAGACCGATGGAATGACTGCCACAGTCAAGCTGGACCCCCCCTAACCAATCCGTGGAAGTTATGTTTCACAATGTGCAGACCAAACAAAAAAAAACCTATCCACTCCCCCAAAACAGATTAAACCCCGAACTACACACACACATACCGTTTCCAGGATCCCGGATGAGCCCCCATTTGTTACGTGCCGTCGGCTAGTCTAGGAAAACTCACAGCACCATAACAACCGGAAACACAAGGAATAGGCTGGCGAGCTTGTGCCTTCTGGCCGCTTAGCATTTATTAACAAATCCAAACAAAAACAACTTCATAATAAAGCAATCAAACGCCGCGCCGCTGGTGTGTCACTGAACCCATGGCTCTCCTGGGTTTCCTGGGATTCCTGGGTCCCCGTTGTGTAGTGGCGTTCTTCCTTTTATTGGCCGCTGATTACATTCACCTGCCAGACACCTAAAGGCGGAGACAAAAGCAAAAAGAAAACAAACAAATGGCACGAGGGCCATAACAGATATACACAAACATAAAAGGCTGAAAACTATAAAAAAAAAAAAAAAAAAAAAAAAGGAATTTTACACCTGATTTACACACTGAACATAAAGTAGCCTTTTTCTATATTGTCCTGTTATGGTTTCCGGTGTGTGGACACAGCTGATGACGCTAATGCCACAGTGTGTTAATGTCTGATGTGAAGGACAAAAAAACAACCAGGCTTTTCTATTGTACATTATTTCAGGAATATGGGACCTCTTCCTGGACAAGTTGGTGTAACATTGACAGTTAGTAGACATGGTGTTCTATTGTTGAAATGTGGCTAACATGCTAACCATATGCTAAGGTATGTTCCACCTGATACAGCAGATGTGTTGCTGATTAAATTTTGAATTTCCCCTCGGGAATAAATTTTTTTTATAATCAAGACCAGATACAACCTCACAGGAATAACCAGTGAGAGGGAGAATTTGAAAAGGCCAAAGGATCACCTAAATACAGTTTGCCAAGAATGAGGCAATTGGTTCATTCACAGATGTAGAAATGGCTAACAGTTTTAGGTTTGTTGCAAATGTAACACTGGCATATATTGAGTTAAAAGTCACCATTTCTTTACTCACATACGGGATTCTGGACTTGACTGCATATTTAGAACTGCAGTGCTGCTATTGTAAACATGAAGTGGAAGAAAATGGATAAATAGACCTAGATGAACGTGCACATGTGATGTTCTTATCCATCCCTCTGTTTGCATCCTTCTTTACCGCAGCGTTTCCTGCGCAGCTGTTGTTGTCCATCTTGTATTATCTTCAGGATGCAAAGCGTTTCCGGCCTCCAGCTATTTTCTGCTGAGTTTGTATTCATACAGTGTAAAAACCTTGAGAGTCAGCTTGTGTCCCAGATTCTCCTTCAGTGGTTTTTTGTTGAACACACACAACACTGGATGCAATAACACCTAGAGATTGCACACTAGTACATAAACTCTGGATCTCCCGTAATGCACCTTTAAGTTAGGCAATGTTAATTTTATCCAAAATCTACTAAAATACATATACACTGTGTGCACAATTATTAGGCAAATTAGGATTCATTTTGTAATTGTACAAATACAGTGCTCTTGGTCAATCCAAAATGTTACAAACAAACCCTCAAACCTGAACATTTAAGTAGTAAAAGTTAAGTTTTGTCTTTCTTAAGAGAATATCTACATGTACATTATTATTAGGCAACTATTAGTGTGCAGAATTATTATGCAACTAAAGGAAAAACAAAGATTTTCCCATCTCACTTGTTTATTTTTTCCTGTTAAAGTAATAATAATAAACAAACTCAAAATTTACAAATAAACATTTCTGAAATAAAAAAAAAAGAAACTCAGTGACCAATATAACCACCCTTCTTTTCGATAACAGTCACAAGCCTTCCATTCACGGAGTCAGTCAGTTTCTTGATCTGGTCAGAATCAACTTTTTGTGCAGCCGCAACCACAGCCTCCCAGACACTGTTCAGAGAGGTGTACTGTTTACCTTCACTGGAAATGTTCTGCTATAGAAGGGCCCAAAAGTTCTCAATAGGGTTTAAGTCAGGTGAAGAAGGGAGTCCTGTCATTAGTTTTTCATCTTTAAGGCCTTTACTGGCCAGCCACGCAGTGGAGAACTTTGATGCATGTGATGGAGCGCTGTCTTGCATAAAAATCAAAGTGTTCTTGAAAGATGCAGACTTTTTCCTGTACCACTGCTTGAAGAAAGTGTCTTCTAAAAATTGGCAGTAGATCTGAGAGTTGATTTTAAGTCCATTCTAAACCCGAAAAGGTACAACTAGCTCATCTTTAATAATACCTGCCCATACCAGTACCCCACCTCCACCTTGCTGGCGTCTGAGTCGAAGTGGAGCTCTGTGTCCGTCACTGATCCAACCATGGGCCCATCCATCTGGTCCGTAAAGAGTCACTGTCATTTCATCAGTCCACAAAACCTTTGAAAAATCTGTCTTCAGATACAGTATTTCTTGGCCCATTCTTGACGTTTCAACTTATGTGTCTTGTTCAGAGGTGGTCGGGTTTCAGTCTTTCTTACCTTGGCCATGTCTCTGAGAACTGAACACCTTGTACTTCTTGACACTCCAAGTAGGTTGCAGTTGTGGAATATGGCAGCACTGTAAGATAATGGGTTCCCGGTAGCTTCACATTTGATTTCTTCACAAATCTTTGGCGGTTAATTTGCGTCTTTTCTTCTCAACACGTTTCTTGTGACCCTGTTGAGTATTTGCTACAAAACGTTTGATGGTTCTGTGATCACGCCCCGATATCTTAGATATTTCAAGAGTCCTTCATCCCTGTGAAAGACTTTTTGACTTTTCAGAGTCAGTTAAATCTTTTTTTCTGGCTCATTTTTCCTGAGGAGAAGAATCTGCCTAATAATTAGGCACACCTTGATAGGGTGTTAATCTCCTTAGGCCACACCCTCCCTTGTTAAACAAATACACATCACCTGATATGCTTTAAATCCAATAAGGATTCAAGTTTATACAGCTTGGAGTTGGAAATTATGGATAAAATGATGATATGGTCAAAAGAATCACTTGCCTAATAATTGTGCACACAGTGTATTTTACAGGTGAGCAACTAGTATAAATCCAAGCTATTACCTTAATAAACAAGTGCATTGGGTACACTAAGGACTAAAATATGTAAAGCCTAATGATTAGGTGAGGATTCCTTAAACCATTATCTAAATGGTTTAAGAATACTCACTGAGATGAACTGTGGTTGTGGGTTTATCATGGAATCTTTTGCAAGTTGGGACATGAACAACATGTGTCCTGTCCACCATCAAAAACATTCCTGCTGTTTCCTAAGAACCATTTGATCAAAACATTACTGTCACGAACATCTGAACTCACAATGCTCATCATTCCTTGCCTTAATGTGTTTCGTATATTTCACAAACAGGAATTTCTTCATTACAAGGATTTATTGATGGAATACTCTTGGACAAAGTTCTCACGAATAGACACCTTTACAGTTTATGTTCTTTTTATGAGAAGTGTTTTTAATGTATTTTTGACTTCCACACCAATATTGTATGGTCACATAGATCCAGCAGGCCCACAATACTCTGAATTGCACACAAATGGATATAAACAAGTCAGTAGCATGTAATCCGGTTCAAAAGAAGCAGACTGCTTTTATAAAACAAGTCTTAATTTTTTTTTTTTTTTTGTCCACTTGCAGACAAATTCAGTACAGAATGAGTTAAATGAGGTCAAGAGACAGGGCATTAAATTCCTAGATGTGGTTTGGTGGTTGCAAACAAAAACAATCTTTTTCCCGTGCAACAGGTTTAGTATTGCATGAGTTGAGGAGACAGCTACCACGCAGTCACACTTTATTGATAGACAGACAATAAACATTCAAGTGTGTTTATTAGACAATGACACATTGAAAATAAATAGCCTAGCAGCTACAACCTTTAGAGCCCTGGGTGATAAGGTTTATAAACCAGGACTATGAACAGCCACAATGCTATTGGGTGATAGCTTACTGGCAGTTGACACTATTATTGTTCAATGACCGGGAAGTATCTTAGTGACTGGAAAAAATGTCTTCATATAATACCCATAAACAAGGACTGGCTAAATTACCTCAAATTACCTTCCTGACGTAGCCCTCTCCATTTACCCAGGATTGGGGCCAGCACAGACTGAGACTATGGAAAGCCCCAATCTTACCCTAAGCAATACAATTAGCTGCTTAGATGTAGATTTTCACTCATATCTTATACCCACTCACTTACAGCACACTAATTTGGTGGCTGGTTTCTGTTACCAAAGTTAACTTTAAGATAAAGAAGGTGTCATGATCTTTGATGGATAAACCCTGTGCATACACTGACTTTTAGTGGTAGGCCATGCATCTGAAGATTCAGAATTACATATGTCAGTGACTTTTTGCAATTAGCCTTTAGCTTATGTGGTGCTAAATGTTCCTATAAAAAATATTGAGCTTGAATTGCTAATGTTTACCTCTGAGTCACTGACTAACGCATGTTGTTTGTCGGTTGTTATTTACATAAACCATCTTGTTTATGCACAATTTACATTTTCTCTGTGGCTAATGCTAATTTGTCCTTTGAAAATGTGATGCAGTCAGCTTACTTTCCAGCACAAAAATGTGAACAGCTTATTTTATTTAAAAACACTCAAAGGGTCTATTGCAATTGCAATTGTAATAATGTACTGCTTTGGAGAAGCACATAGAAAAGCAAGCAAAAGGGTTTGAGTAACTAAAGATTTTGAATATCAGAGCTAATTTTGCTCTTCGTGAATTCTCCTTATTCAATCAATCGATCTTTCTTTATTTCAGACTCAAAAAAGGTCCATATTAAAAAAACATACAACATGGACGACAACCATATCCAACAACAACAAGAGAATTTTACATTTAAAGTCCATATAAGCACTTTCTCTAGTGCTTATGGATATATATATATATATATATATATATATATATATATATATATATATATAATTATGATTCCTGGGCTTATCTTTGTTTATATCTGTCTCTGTTGGTGTGTCTTTGTGATGGGTTTGTGGACATATGACTCACTGTCACTCAATGTCACAACATACAGTGCATTAACTCCTGTCTCGTTCCTGTCGTCTGTCCTACTTTACTGCTGTCACTGGCTCGTGATCCTTCTCTGTCTGTGTTTACCATGTCCCCTGTGCTTTGTCTCTGTCTGTCTCCGCATGTTGCCCCATCACTGCTAATGTCATCGTTACTAACTCGAGCTGGTTTATCCAACTGTCAGTGACGAGGCATGAGGTTTGAAAACTGACTTGATCATTTTAATTTGCTGGAACCTATTAAACCAATCAAAATCTGGATTCCCCAATCCAATTTTAAACACGGTGTAAAATGTGTATAGTGTGACACAACTGTTGAAACAGAAATGGCTTTTTATGATGAAATAACGACTCCCTCTTGTGGATGTAAAGTGCAGTGCAACAACAACACCTTACAAAATAAAATAAACCAAGAGGAACTGAGAAATTTCTTGATCAGGGTGGCAGTAGCTCAGTGGGTAGAGCGGCCGTCCTTGGGCGGTTCGATCCCTGCTCGAAACATCCAAAAAAACATCCTGCTCTCCCCCACATACTGTTGTTGTGTCATTGGGCAAGACACTTAACCTACATTGCCTCCAGTGGTGTTCCAGCTGTTACACTGGTAAATAGCTTAATCTATGTAAAGCGCTTTGAGTGCCTACTACAGTAGGTGGAATAAAAAGTATTATTATTAATTTTTTTAAATCAGAACACAAAAAAACAGAAATTCCTTAGTTTCTGTTTTTTGTCAAAGTACATTTTGTGAAAGTAGTTGCCAGTTCAAAAGACACAAACTCTAAAACTAGGATGTCATCTGTCTGTTATGGTGGTTGTTATGACTTTTACATTAGGTAGTCATAATGTTTTGAATGATCAGTGAGGTTAAGAAGCAGAATTGAATAACATGAAAATCAAACAAGTAAAACAATTTTGAACATTTCTGAAGCAATAAACTGCAGACTGTAGACAGGCACCACATTCTGGGTTTTATCCCCCACTATGCAAAGCCGCAGATAGATTTTCTTGTAAAGAGTAGATTTGGTTCAGTAGTAGGCCATCTCTCAGCTGGAGTCAGCCTATCTATCTGCTCAAGTCTGCTTTATGGGCTAACTTCAGACTCCACTGCTTTTTCAAAAAAAAGATAAAGCAGTACATTTTTCATTCTACTCACAGGTACCATTTTGTCTCCTGAGAGTTACAACATATGTCTTTTGTCAGCAGTTTACTAATGATATTGTCTCCATTTTTTTCAATAAAAGTTTCAATTCCCTAAGTGTGACTAGACTGGACATCTTCAGATCCTGCTGATATGTGTTCCAGAGAGAGGGGCCTTTTTACCCATCTCAGTACGCACTGATGTAGCGCTGTATGTGATAAAATCCTAGGAGCAAAAGATGTGATAGTGCTGTATACGTGTTATGAAACAAGAAAGAGATGATGGTACCAGACAAAGAATGGATTTGTAAATGAATGTGTATTGACCAGAGAGTACAGGGTGCAATGGTGAGTCAGAGATCTGCTGCCTGTAATAAATCTCAGAGCCACTTGATAGAGAGCATCCAGCATGTGTAAAGAGCTGGCAGAGGCCTTCATATACACAATGTCACTCTGACAACTTCTTAAATCTATCAGCTGTGTTGTCGGCTTAAATGTGTGAGCACCGGGAAATAAGATGGATGATGATTCTGGACAGAGGGTCATTTACCCAATCTGTACATACAGTACATTAAATCAGTCCTGACCTGACCTGAGGTCCTTTCTCAAATTCTTTCAACTGCACGCACTAACCAGCTGTTATATTAACTCCAAAATAACAATCTTTATTGGTACCACCAACCTGTCCGAATCTGATTTGTTTGGAACATAATTCACTGCTATCTTTAGCATTACTCCAGTGCAAAAGAAATAAAGTGACTCTAAACAACAAATGCATACATGTTCATTAACCTGAATATGAAAGCTGTGAATTGTTACAAGCACTATATGAAAAGTGGAGTCTGCTACGTAAACTTGTACGGCCCCCAACCTCTAGCACTGCTCCAGTAGAAACACTGTATGCTCTTTGATCCCAATTTAGAGACAAACTCCAGCCTAGACAGCCATCAGCCTATATACACTATTGCCAACTCAACTTTTATGAGTAAATTAAGTAGTATAAACTCAGAGCTTGTGCCACATCTGTAACTACTGTATTAAAAATATCCAAGGTGAAACAGGTTCTATCAGAGATATCAACAACTCCTTCCTAATAAGTTTCTCCAAAGTTTGATTCAATTCTCTGGTTGTCATTCTTTGTGGTGATATTTATCCCTTTGTCTTCATCATGCAGTTTATCCCAAATTCCATACTTTTTAACGCCCACTCACTTTTATTCAAATCTCAGATTGAAGTGTGCGTCTGGTGACCCTAAAGATTCCCAAAACAGAAGGAGTCCCAGAAGTGAACCAGGATGGAATGCCAGCTGCTAAAATGTGGGTCATAACCCAGAAATGAGAAGCTGTTATAACTGAACAGGAGGAAGAGGGAGGTGTGAACTGGCTTTTACAAGATAACAGGAGTCAGAAGAGGAGAAAGATCGTTGGAAGAAGAGCGTAGAATAAAAGATTGAAGAATGAGAGGATAGAAGTTCAAAGAGGAGTGTACATTATGGGTTAATGTAATGACAAACAATACAAGGAAAAAATGTCTGGATGCACTGAGCTGACAGATAATGACGGATGCACTGGGAATGAAGTGTTGCGAGGGTGGACAGCTGACTAGGAGAGGTGTGCAAAGACAAGACGAGGAGGTGAAAAAAGCAGAACAAGAGATGAGCGCAGAAAAACTCTTCTCCCTCTCTTTCACTCAGAGGAACGAATAGATAATAAAAAAGATGTGAGATATTGCTACGACAGTGTTGGCGCCCTGCTCCTCTCAGATGGTGTTTATTCACATGGTGTCTGCTAAAGTGCGCAGAGAGGATTCTGGGTAAAGTTCCTGTCTGGTCTAAGGGAAAATCTTCAGTGCTCATCTCACTGTGGGTTAACTGTAAATGGTCACGCAGTGGCTATAAAAAGGGTTCACCAAGTGCAGCCGGCTGGTGCTTGAAATAGTGGAGCTGCCATCATTGTAGTGGAGTGAGGCAGTCTCAGGGGCCTGTAGTAAAGCCTCTGTTGAGTCAAGTTCACCTGGAAGACTCAGGAACACTGAACATAAAATTGTTAGAGAACACATTGTGACTATTCCTCTTATGCTACACCTGGAAAACTAGTAGTATGTGTTATAAAGAGCTTAAATTTTCATACATTACAAAATTACAGAATCAGTGAAGTCAAACAAAAATATATATTATATATTAGCAATGAGCAACGTCCATTGAAAACTGATGGCGGCCAAGAGTTATTCAGGATCCTGTTTTAATATCCTAGCCCGCCATTTACTTTCCTATTGAAGTGGCTTTGGAACCACTCTCATTTAAATCAGTTTACACAAAAGGAAACCTACTGGACCAAGCCTAACTGTTTTTTTAAATGGAGCGGGCTTTATGCAATCCTTTGTTTCTCTGTTTGGTTGAATGTTCAAATTGCATCCGTCCTGAAGCTACTCCTGCCTCCTGGTTGTATGTCCATCTAGTTGTGTTCAGAGCTTGTTGAATCTGCGCCCATTTGTTATGCCACATGGAAATCCATCTTAAATCAACAGGGACTTAGAACTGCTGAACAGGCTAGGTCTAATAATACATCCATGAAATTATTTATTTATTTGTTATTTATTATACAATAATTTTTTTTGAGGAATTGTGTTCTGTTCTCTTTTCTTGCCAAACCAATGCAGCACAGCATTAAACATTGCTTGGTATTGCTATGAAAGGCAATGACTAGCTGAAGTTATATGAAGATCTGAGACATTATTAAATCTAATGTAACTGATTCTAAAAAATGCCATCACTTTACACTCTGGAGTAAGTCTGCTTAACATTCTGTATTGTTTATTGGTAAGACCTTGACTTGTAAGAAATAGTCAAGTCAAGTATTAAGATGTCAAAATTTGTGACTTCAGTCTGACTAAACTCCACATCATGTGACTCGGGTCCTTTCCAGAGGTGGTGTCAAAACGGATTACGCCTGATGTGGGGGCAGGTGGTACATTCATCAGCCTGAGTGTGACAGTAAGACAGAGTGGGACTCAGAAGCAAAGGAACAATTTGATATTTTATTACTGGGAATAACATGTGTGTGTGTGTTATGAAATTAATATGGTCTAGCCCAGTGTGTGTTGTCTTGTGTCCCTAGTCTTTGTCTCCCTTGTGTGGTCATGTTGTTTTTAGGTCTGGCTGGTGGGTGTGGTCGGCAGGCAGATGGAGCTGTTCATTATTACAACCACAGTATAAAGCCTCCAAGCTTTCCTCCACTCATCACCAGATTGTTCCTTCTACTCAGTGGTAGGACACTACGGCCTAGCAGTGTTTGAGTTTGTGAAGTTTTTTTGCCTTGACGTTTCTAATTTGTTTTTTTGTGCTTTTCCCTCCGGTCTCCTCTGCCTGCCTACGAACTCCTTTGCCAGGACTACGCCACGCTTCAACCACGCCAAATCCTTGACCGTGTTTTTTTTTTTTTTTGTACAATAAACCATCTTCTAAATCTCACTACTTCTGTGTCTGCTTTGGGGTCCTGCCTTTGGCTTTTATAACATTGACGATTTTAATAAAGTGTTTGCCAAAGTGTTCCAAGGTCAGTCTAGGACCACTTTCTGATTCTTCTTAGAATCAAATGCATTTATACTCGTTTCATCTCAGACTTCAGCACAGAGCATTCAGGATGTTAAACTGTACAACACCCCAACATATTTATCTATGAAAAGATAAGAAAAACATTTTCTGATGCAACCAGGTGCATCAATTATTTCCAGATCTAGAACTGGCCTCAGTCATGCCTTGGTTTTGCTTAGAGCGGTCATGACTACACTACTCTGAACTAAAGCTATACCAAAGTGACAGTTATTATTCTAAATACAGGATAAAATGGTCCCAGAAATAAATGAATTCCTATTTAGCAAAATAGAACACAATATTTTCCTGAACAGCAAGTATTATTCTCAATGTGGCCACCTAAAGATAAATGCATGTAGTCCACTCATTCACAATTTAAACTGCACAGGAGACAGTGACAGAAAATAGCATTATATGATGTATGCAACTTCTTCAGTCTCAGAGGCATTACTTATGCAACATTTCAGAGCTCCGGTCACAGAAGTCATATTGACACACAGGTTGATAGTGTATGGTGTGATTTCACAAATAAGGATTCAGTTTTAATCCTTGTTTCACACACCTGCAATAGATCACATGATTACATAGACTCATGGAAGTGACTGGTGCAGGTGAGCATACATGATGAGCACATGCAAAGGTGTATCATATAGATAGCTTCACTTCAAGTTTCATTCAGCTGGTTTGTCTCTTCCGACATATTAATGAATTAGATGACCTGAGGCCTTTTGGAGTTTATTCTTTAAAAGTACACTTGTGTTTTATAATGATTAATATTGTAATGTTGGTCACAGGACTGAAACACATAAGACAGAGCTTTTCTGTTCTTTATTTGAATTCGAGACAAGCAGGTGAATGTGGTGAGGGCCAGAGCAGGAGCAAAGGGCCGGAGCTGAACTGGAATGGTGTAATACCAGGTGCTGGCTGGAACTGGACTGGAGACACCACAGGCAGGAACAGGACTGTGAGCAGGCTGGATATCACAGGTAGGTACAGGAGCATAGGTTTGTACTCACTAAAGTTCTGAACTGAAGACAACAGCAGATTAAAGAGCCCTTGGCTAGCAGGTCAGAAAAAAGGCTGTATGTGCTCTCAATGAGATGGTTGAACAATCTGTCGTAATTGTAATGGGCTGCAGGTGTGGAGACAGGTGTTTGGAACGAGATGATACCGGGAGCAAAAGCTGGACCAGACCATGACAGGAATTTATCAAGGTCATCCACTGAGCTTCCGCTACAATCACTAATCCTCTAGTTCATAACTCTAACCTTCTAACCTTCATAACATCATGGCCCTATACTATGAAGCTGGATTAGGAGGTTAGCGTAGTAAGTTCAGGTTTTACTCTGAGTTTTCAGTATCATGAAGCTGGTTCACTTTCTATCAAGGTAGAGCTCTGGAAAATTTAGGCTGAATGGCTAATCTGCCCTGATTAAGTTTGCAGGTAGACGATAGAAAAACGGACACTGAATAATCAGGAGTGAGAAATAAGCTGCCGGTGTCGAGGCGAAGGGAAAGACGCTGCTCGGAGACAGAAGAAAAGAGAAGTGTCTGCACATGCGACAGGCTGACTGGAGCACAAATGTACAGCAATCTAGCGACACTGGGCTAGTCTTTAACTTTTAAGTATATGCTGTTTATTTAGTCTCTGATGCTGTTCTGTTTTTCAGAAGTTAAGTGTAGCCTACTTAGTGTTTCTCCTCATGTTAACTCTCTCCAACATGTTTCTGTGATTGGTCGTTTAGTTCCGACTCCACCTGTTTCACATTAACGCGCTCTCACTCCACAGAGAAACCTAGGGTTACATTTAGTCATTTAGCTGACGCTTTTATCCAAAGCGACTTACGTAAAGATTCCATTCACCAGTGTTACATTTACATTTTACATTTAGTCATTTTAGCTGACGCTGTCTGGACTACGGCAAACTGTACACGCAAAGGCCTCAACAGGCTCCAGTACGTCCAGAACTGTGCTGCCTGGGACCAGAATACTTTCTATCCTCCATTCGGTATTTGTCTGACTTACATCGGCCAATATCCGTAACTTCCAAAACGTTTAAAAAACTTGCCTCTTTGTTGTTGTTGGATATAGCCATTTGAGGCCTCCTTGACCTTAATGGAAGCTTGGAACCTATAGTCAAGTTTTTTGACCATGTGCGGGCTTTCCAAGCAACTTCTAATGCATGTTTTCAGTCTGTGGAATCTTTGGAATATGTTGTGTATCAACATCATCTTCATCTAACACTCAAAACACAATCAGTCTTTACAGTTGTTTTGTTGTTCATCCCACGAAGACATACGTGCTAAGCTAAAGCTCTGACTGTTATAGTGTCGGACATATTTGGATTTTAAAACAGCCGCTACCAGTTTTTAATTTTTTGCAACACTTTTATCAAACCGCTCTCCATTTTCCTGCAACAAACACATCAACACCAAGGACAAAATGTTCACTCGCTGCCTCATATATCCCACCCATTGACAGGTGCTAGGGTAACACAATAATCAATGGACTTGTAAAGTGCATGTGTTAAGGTCATTCCGATGGCTCATTTGAATTTAAACCTTGAAAAACTGCTCAGATCGCTCACACATTTTGTATTGTCTGGCTCCTCCCCAGAACACTACAGTGGTGAAGCTGAACATCAGTCAAACTAAAGGTCACATTGTCACCAGTTCAGTCATCGGAGATGGCCTTGCATCTATCCGGGATGCTATAGAGCCATTCAATGCAGTGAGCCTGCTGCATTAAGGCGCAGTGGTGCTGTGAGCTAAAATGATCTCTTCAATGGTCAAGGGTGCCATAAAGACATTTTACACACACTGTTCAGAAGATTTATGTGGTGGACAGAGGAGCAGAGTGACATCTTTCATGCCAAATTTCACAGCTCCTGACTTTTAGAGCATGTGAACAGCTATGGTAGCCCGGCAAGCCAGACTGTTTTCTCATTGTACATACAGAGATATTAGTCTGGGATCGCAGGGTTTGAACAGGATTTCAAAGCAGGACCATGGGCGGAACTAACGTTTGCTGAGTAAACCAATCAGAGAAACCCCGGATGTGACGTAAGTAAAGCACCCACCAATATCAAACAATCGCTCCGATGCAGCGCAGCGGACATCTTGACTGTTTTGGTTGAAAAAATTGTTGCGCTCAATGTAATGTGAAACAAAATCCCACCTCCCTCGCTACGATTGGCCCGGGATGTAAGAGCTGAAGTATGAGATGAATACAGAACAGATTGGACAATCCCGGACCAATTTCTTTGTGTATGCAATACAACAAGAAAGTAGGCTGGCCAGGCTACAGCTTTGGTGCCCTGCAGGGACATGTTTTCTATTAAACATTTGAAACAGAATCAGTTTAGTTCATATACGTTAAACACTAATGCATGAATATGTGCTCAAAAAGATGACAACAATGCTGTGTTCTGCTGTGCTGTCCCATCTGGGCTAAAATGGCCCTTACCACTGAGATTTAGATTTGTATTTTTCCAAAACTTATGGGTGATTGTGATGGTACTGTAGCCTACACTATTCAACACATACATTGTGATCAATTATTTTTAAGCTATAGGCTATGCTACAACCATTTTACTTAGTGCATCTTTAAACACAAAGACAGGACTGAACCTTTAAAAAATAACTTGCAACTGTTATAGGCTTCTGTCTCCACATGTCAGCTCTACAGCCCTCTCCCTCCTGTCCCTCCCCCTTTTCCCCTCATTTCCAGTGACATCCAATCGGTCGAACCAACCTGCGCGCGCTCTCCATTGTAGCCAGGCTTCCCCAGCTGTTCTCCTGCCGTACCTTAACGAGCCTGCGCAATGTGTCCAGTATAAACCAATCGCGCGTCTTTCCATCAAGTGACGGGCAGCGAGCGAGAGGCAAACACAGAGTACAGGGGGACGAGGAGAGAGGAAGGAAAGACACGAGCAGCAGCAGCCGCAGCCAGTGAGAGTGCAGACGGGATGACGCTCAACAAGACGAGGCTACTCTGGTAAACAAGCACCGGTCAACTGGACAACCCCGGCGGAGCACAGCAGAGGAGGAGGAGGCGGCGGGGGGATTTCGGGGGACGCAGCCATGGCGACGGGAGGTGGAGGTGGACCGAGGAAGCGTTGGAGGAAAACAGGGCTCCCCGGATTGTGCTGCTACTTTCCAATTTTGTTCTGGGTCGTTTGTGTTTGTGGAGAGGAGAAGACTTTTATCGTGGAGGTAAGCGCCACATGCAAACATGTACAGAAGTGTCCCATCCTTTCCATTCCACGCCCCTTCCACAGTCTTTCTCGTTTTACTCCAACGCACGAGGTTTGTTTGGTGCGCTCTCGGTGCTCGCTGTTGTTGTTGTTCGTCCGTCTGTTATGTTCAAAGTGATACCCAGCATTCCTTGCGTGGAAGAAGGAGGAGAACGAGTGTTAAAGATTCAGGAGACAGTGGAATTAATAAATGAAGAGGTCTGACTATTGTGAATAGTGCTTGTTTTGTTTTCTATAAAGGCATGTCCAGCGTAAAAAACAATACAATCTAAATATGACACTTTTTTATGAGTTGAATATAAAATGTATGTAGTATATTCAACCAAAAGGCATGTTTTACTGTAAACTATAGGATATCAGTCTACTTCTACTTAATGGATAATTGGTGTGTTCAAATCTATATTACATCCTTTAATATGGAAAATGTTGCATCCCAAATGTTCCCAAATGTACATAATAATCTGCATTTTGTCCACGGGGTGATGTGAAACATTTCATTTTCTTTTGTTTCTAAAAGGGAATGTCCAAAAATGATGCCAAATATTAATCCCATTCTTTTTTGTGCACAAGTCAAGGAATAAGAAAGCAGTAATTGATTGCTGGATATGTCCGTAGCCTATTGTCAACACATTAGCATGCACAGCGACTTTGTTGAAGCTGAATGAACGTGGTCTTGTGTTGTGTGGTGTGTGTGTGTGAGCTCGACAGCAGCAGCACCACATTCTTCTCCCCTTTTACCC
The DNA here is from genome assembly GCA_024416835.2 of Perccottus glenii. NCBI lineage: Eukaryota > Metazoa > Chordata > Actinopteri > Gobiiformes > Odontobutidae > Perccottus > Perccottus glenii. The sequence goes on along the minus strand of CM044546.2, from coordinate 52,100,686 downwards.
CGTTCCAAATATAGCCTCCTTCTTCCATAATTTATGGAAATGGCAGGGAGTTAAAGCTGAGAAGAAAGAGGGGAGATGTGAAGAGGCAAACTGAAAGAGGGGTTGGATTTGGGAAACATTTAATAAAAACAGTGATGGAGCGCACCCTGGTTGTTTTTGTAGCAGCCAAACAAAGCCAGATGCTGAGGCAAAGTTACAGTGAGATAAATGCATGCTCAGGTGTGTCAGTGTTGCGTTTATTCTTAACCAATGCATCATTTGTGTAATGGTTTGTCAAGTAAGAGCTGCTGGGTGTATTTAATAACAAGTGCTCGCAGCAGACTTGTACTGTACTCGTGCTTTTAGTCACTGATGTTTTCGTTGCCAGTGACACTTTCATTCAGACAAAGAGAGCGCCTGTGGCTGTGCAGAGCGTGGCTGCAAACAGTCGGCTGTGTCATACGGCACCTGACACAAAGCGCAGTTTTTGATATGAAACCATAAGCTTTGTGCCACACTGTAAACACTATGTCACGCTCGCTTTTTGGAAATGTGTTCTAGACCTACTCGAGAATAAAACCTATGCATATATTTCCATTTATGATATGAGTAATATCAAGAAGAAGACATGTGAAATCTGTTGCTGAAAGACAAAGGCATGAGTCACTTTTATGCTGTCCTGTCCTTGCAGAATGCTTTCCTTCTGTTCCTCGCTGAAGTAAATGTAAAAATGTGCCTCTTAATAAGATATGATGGTTTCATCCTACCTTTTTCCCCACAAAGTGACTGAAATGAAACCATGCCAGGGTAAACAGCCCTGCTTGTCTTTGTAGAAAAGCCACAACACATACATGGCTCACATGATGTCATTTGCATCGTTCAATTGTTCATGTTAATTACACGCATTGATTTATGCAAATTAGCCATGTGAAGTTAAGTTGATGCTATTTTGCACTGTTGATTCTATTCCACAATTAAAGTCAAAGTGGAATTTAGTGTCACATTTTACTACAGAGCATGAAGAGGAATAAAAATGCTACTTCTTTCTTATCTCAGTTTGACAGGACATGAAATATAAGTAGTTTAAACAGCAATAGAAAAGATGATCTTGAAAAATGTAAATTAAACCTATACGCAAAACGGTGGCAGCAGCTGTTGTTTAGCAAATGGTGTCCTGCAAGTGGTCCAAATGGTGCAGAAAACCCACAGTTGTGTAAACGTGGCAGAAGTATTTAGTTGGTCTGAGCTGAGTTCATTTGGTTTGTGTATGTTATATGTCACATAGAAATCAGCTGGGATTGGTCAGTTATCTCAAAATGATCCAAACTGAGCACTGTTTGATAATGAGTCATTTTGACCTCTGATTATGACCACACATTTTCTGCATACACCCTGCTGGTCATACAAATTTTGCATAATCAATCTGGTATTCCTCATTTCAAAATTTTTCACACCAGTGCAGAAAATGTCATGTGTTTCTACACACGCAGATATGTTCTGTTCCTGTTCTCTGCTCATACATCAAAGCAAACTGGAAAAATAGGATGTAGGGATCAATATCATGGACATACATAATACATTATTTCATCAGTTCATTTCCATGTATTGAAACTAATAATCCTTACAATTTCCCATATTTCTGAATCAAACCATGTGATGTTACTGGTGTGAAGTCATACCTAGCCAATCAAAACTCTCAGTTCTCCGCGTCAGTGTTTTCTTTGTGTGCTGTTAACTGTACTCAGTATGAGGTGTTGAAGCCTGCAGTGCTTGTCATAAATCATAGACTAAGACATAAAAATCAATCTGAAATTCTATTTTTAAAGGCCAGGTGACAGGTGGAAAAAGCAGTTATGGTCAAATGTGTAACCAAAACAATCTCCTTGTTTTATAGAAGGCTTTATTTTGTGCATTGTCCTTGTATAAATAAAGAAAATTTGCCGTAGTATGTTCTCTGCAGGTGCCGTGGTGCTTGTGCTCTTTTGTCTGTGTTTTCAACTTGCGTTTGATGGTTGTCAGACAGCGCGGTGCACATCTCGCTTCTCGCTGACATGATTATGTGCACACACGCTGGGCTCCTTTTATGGGAGCTCTGCGGCACGTAACGGGTCGTAACTCCGGTCGCGGGGTCTTGTGCGAAGCTCCCAAAACTGGATTCTGATCAGGATTCATTTGTCATTTGATTCTCTCTGTTGTAGACATAGGTCACATTAAGATATCAGCCTTGATGCTGGTGCGTAATGAGAAATATGTCGCAAGTGAGAGGAAACTGGTGTTTTTGAGTCTTGTGATGTCTGCTGTGTATACTTGCATTGGTGTCATGCCATAGATATACTCTATTTATACAATATTATACTACAACAGGCATGGTGTAGTAGTCTTCTTTGCATCACCACAATCTAATGACACCCCAGTAAAAAGTATTTTATTATAACCATAATAAAGGAATTGGTCTCTTGTCACAAAAGATGCATAGTTCCTTGTCATCACACTTTCGTTGGTAATATACTGATTAAATGAGGGCTATATTGTTCTTGTGTTTAACATTGATTAGATGATAGATGACAACATAATGATAAAATACGCTTATTTGTGTAATTGCTAATTATTAAAGCTTTTTAAATGATTATTTTAAATATGAATAATTATCATCTATTAATCATGGGTTGAAATATATAAATATGCATTTACTTTCAGAGCGTGACAGACAAAATGTATTTGTCCAATTGTTATTGGCTCTACTGTCATTGTTCTGAACAGAGCCTCTCAATGCCTGCACTTACTTATTGTGAATGAAGTGTGACGGATGTGAAACAGCTGAGATTTTAATCGACTTTTCTTTGGTTGACTACAGCTTTAGTAGTTTATGAAAAGATTGGCCGGGTGTAACATTTCCCAGAGAAACATTAACATGCTCTTGAATCTAACTATTTAAGGATCAGCACGATGTTTTTACAAACCCTTTACAAGATCAAAAGTGTGCCGGTTGTCCATTAGTTTACCAGTCCACCCACCAGCCTTGGTACAATCTGTGTGCGCTTCAGGTTGTGGCAGTGACACAGAAACTCCAGCGCTTTGCTTTTGCAGCCTCTGATCTCTGAGGGAAGACAGAGCCGAGCGGCGCTGCTCACTAAACACAGATGGTTGCTTTGCAGACAGGCAGATACCGAAGGTAGGGAGGTGTTTAGTTCTTTGTCTGACTCACTGGACCGTGCTCCTTTGTGTGTTTGGCTGTTTACACAACACAACAGGTCACTATTTTGTGGCTAAACCAAATAACCTGTGTTTTTGAAGGAATGTTGTTTGGCAAGTTGGTATAAAGATCAGTTGTGTAGGCTCCAACTGTTGATACTCAGTGTATGTACTTTTACAGTATCTCGTGACTTTTAAATATGATATAATATTATAAAGTAGATGAATTTGACTTGGTATTTACTATTGGGACATTGTACCTATGTTTACTTCACTACTGGTGTTATGGTCTAGTTTCAATTATAGTTACCTTTTGGGACTGCTATCAGAACCAGTCTAGTCCAAATTCTTTAATATGAAATATGTTCTGACATATTGCAATAATGGCATCATCCCGCTGCCAGTAATAGATACACATTCCTTATTACATGCCTCCACAGTCCTGCTCTTCTCGTCCTCCCTGGGTTTTCACTGTAAATCAGCACACAAACAAGATGAATTGCTGCTTTCTATTTTTGGAGGAAAGAACCCCTGTCTTGCACAACAGGAGTCCTGACTCCTGACTCATATGAGCTACTGCTTCGTTTCATATCATTATCAACATTGTTTTGTTTTGTTTTCAGGTGCACTGAGGTGAGTTTTGCAGGGTTTCCCCGCAAAAACATTTTGTGTAATTGTTGACCTCACAACACAAGTTATTTAAACGTCATTGGAGTATGTCTGTTAAAGGCAAGTATGTTGTGATCAGTGCTGGTTCTGACAGAAATACTGTAAGAGGCTTTTACTTAGCCTTGCATATACACACATCTAAACCTCAAGACCAGAGAAAATAATATAAATGTTGCAAACATTTCTGAAAATGGCAATGTGACTGATGACTTCTTGACAATTGAAAGTGCTGTTTGTTTTAGAGTTTGTATTGCGCTATGTAGTCTCTGTTTAACTACTGTCTGGAATAGATAAATCAAGGCCTGCACTGAAACACATGGAGGTGGAAATAGAGGTACAAAAACAGAGACTGTATCTAAAGATGGACAAAAGTACACAAGTATATCTGTTGATTGTAATGTCCTATGGAGCCTGTGGAGTAAACCTACAAGGGACAATAGTTAACTGCCCACCAATCTGTCCAAGCTTTTTTTCAAGACTGGACTGCAATCGTGAAATTTATAAACAACTTATCTTATAAACAGAGCATTAGACGTTGTTATTGGGCAGTGGTGCAAGAAACATGGATGCAGGGTGGTGGAAAACCCAAAGAAAAACTTGGTAGCAATTGTTGCATCATTCTCTTGTGTCTTTTTGTGACGTTATTTATTTTGGAGGTCCTGCAGACCAGTTGGGATAAGAGATCATGTTCATGTAGTGTGTGTGACCCCTGTTGCCACTTAGTTTCATGATTTGACAAGACCCCCAGCCACAAGAAAGAAAGTTGTGTTGTAAAGTGATCAGATGACCATCAAAACTGTGTAGTCCGAACAAAGCCTAACGTGGATCCCTCTGCCTATGTGGTGAGCATGCTTGATTGATCAAGACTTAATTTGAAGACTTTTGTCTGACTTCTAAAGCACACCTTCTCATAATGTCGGCATGTCTGTGTGAGCATAATGACAACAACATTGGTCTTGAATGTGGCTGTGAGAACAACCATGACAATTAGGGTGTTTATGACATTGAAGGTTGGGACAGGTTTGATGGCAGTAAACAGTGGAAAGCAGGTGATGAATATGAATAGTGATGCCTCTGACGGAGCTGATGATGGCTTTGATGGGAATGATGATGATGGTGCATGGGGCGAGCCTGATGATTTTATAAGATGAAAGTGTTCCAAAGCTCTTTGGGCTTTTTCTGTTTTGTGTTTCCCAGAGGAGGAAAGCAACTGGGAGGAAAAGGCTAGTCCCTCAGCTGCTGTAAACACTACATTAGACCCACGAAATGGGTTAAATGAGGCTGGAACATCACACTTATCGGGGCGATATGTGGGCGGGTGTAAACTCATGGTACTTATAGTGTTCTTAAGCTCCGTCCTGGTTTCCTTTCCAGACTGAAGTGCACACGTGGGGGACCTACGTCAGAGTGGGGTCTATTTTTGAGACTGCCTCCTGCTGTGCGTTCAGAACATGGGAGCGTCTAGATGGACAGCCTCATTGTTGAAGTATCCATCCCCTTGATTGCTCTTTAGTTGTGCGCCTCTGCCAGTCTTGAGCTGTTTTTACTTCCCTCTTCTCCAGCCATTGTCTTTCTCGTCCTCCTACACAGCACACTGAACATTCTGAGGCTGCAAATAAGAGGTGTCACTCTGTTTTTGATGAGTGCATTGTACTCCCAGTGAAAGACAAAATTTACCAGAACACTGTAGCAGAACTTGATCGAACAAACTTTTTGAATTTGTATTGTTTTGTATTATGTAGGGATCGTTATGACTATTGCCTTTTTACACACAATGAAGTCCACATTCTGAGGGTTTCCCTTTTTATCCAAACCAGTGCAATCACGGAAAGTGTGCTTTGAGGTCTAGTACTTCGATGTTAACTGCAGATTATTGAAGCTGCATTATCCAAAATGTTTCTGTTTTATTAAAAGTAAAGCTAAGGGCATCTCACATACCTGAGCGACTCAAGCCGTTACTTGTTTTTTTTGCTTAATGCTTAATGTATTGCATCGCTTGGTGCAAGACAGTTTACCTTTATGTCATTCATAAACTTTAACACATTAATAGTTATCAGTTTTATTTATTATTATTAACCTCGGTGGTGGCTTGGCATCCCTCTACATAGCATCTTTGAAGTTCCGACAAATCATGCCTGGTTGATTTGAGAGATTGCAGCTGACTGTGTGCATCCATCATCATTTTGCTCATGTAATATATTTCAGTGCAGCCGGAGCTGGTTAAATAACTCTGCATATTCCAGTGTGGCATGAAGCTGAAGAGTCGGCGAGTGCTCATCACTTTAAATTTAGCCCGCTCTGTATATCTGAGTTTCACCGTGACAGGATGAAGCCCTGAGTGAGTCAGTCTAGTGTCAGTGTGGTCACGACTTTTTGCAAATTATTCAGCCTGTTACTGCTGTCATTTCTATCTGCCAACATGAAGAAATGTTAATTCTTACATCACATATTCTTTTTTTCCCCTGCAGATTACATTAAGATTAATAGGCAGGAATGATAAAAGAATTATGACAGAGGTCTAAAGGTGTGCATTTGGAAGGAATACTGTACATTCCACTTCTCTGTCCATCAGCTCTCTATCGACCTGTTTATAACTATGTTCGTGTATCAGTCCATCATTCTACATTCAGCAGTCCTTGTTTCTGAGTCTCTTGCACCAGACTGAAAAGGTTCATGAAATGGAAAATTCCAGGAGGTTTTCTGCAGGTACACTTTTCCCAGCAGGCAGCAGAAGTAAAACAAATGTTTTCTTTTTAAGTGGCATTTAACTGGAAAGCTTAAATTGAGAGTGTGAAAGTATGATGTAATGTGCATGGATGTTGTATTGATGATGTCAGTTGGTGTCTGGTTCCTTGTGAACCAGTAGGTAAGGGACTGGGGTCAGGTTGCAGCCCAGTCAGTGCATCAGTGATCCCTCTGACCTGGAATTTATACAAAGCAATATTCAATTTCTTACCATTTTTCACATTGTAAAGCAATGTAACATATGTTAAAAATAATAAATATAAAAATAATAAATGGCATACATTTGTAGAACGTTTTTTTTTATAAGCCTTCTTGGGCACCCAAAGCGCTTTACATCATGCTTCCATTCACACAGGTGGTGGGTGTAAGCTACTCCTAGCCAGGCATACTGACAGAGACGGGCTGCCATAGTAAGTAGTAAAGAAATGGAGAAAGAGCAGGAATTGAACTGCCAACATTCTGGACGCCCTGCTCAACCTCCCGAGCCACTGCTGCCCATATGCGACTGATACAATATAGCACCCAGGAGCGGCTGGTATCAATGGGGTAGGTGGGCTAAGCGCTCCCTGTCATTTTCAATAAAAATCAAATTAAATTATTTTTTAAGTTTTATTTTTTTATATGATAAATATATATTTAGATTGTTAAACATAAGTTAGAACAAGGTGTTTAATTTTTTGTTTTAAAAAACACTATAGAGTCCTGGATAACAGAGCAGGTACATTAGCTAGTGTACGTAGGCTTACAGTGACAATGTTAGTGGCAGAGGCTAAACTTTTGAAGAACATGTCAGTAAATGTAGTTAACGTTAGCTAGAAAGTTTGTTTGGTAGATATTCAATATGATGCTAGTGGATGTAAAAAAATATTGATGAAGTTTGTGAGGATTTTTGCTGGTAGGCTACATGCTTTGCAAACGTACTATGTTCTCAATAAAAGCGCTTCTGCCCTGTTTGTGACTGTGACAGTTGGCTGTGTTTCTGAAAGGCACGGATTAGCATCTATGCTCGGTGTCTCCGGAAGCTTGGTTCTCCTCTTCCAAGCGTCAGAGCACTTAAGTCCGACTCTGCTCACGAAGCGAGTGCGCTGATCTCCGACAGTTTGTGCGCAGCCAACGGGTTTTAAACAGCTTCACTTTAGCTGCTTCAGAGTAAAAGTTACAGGTTCAACTTGTTCACGCTCAGTGTCTGATTTGTCTTTCAGCTACAAATGCTTATTGAAGGAAACTTAGTAAACACTGGCAATAACGTGAGCGGTTGTGGTGATAGATGCGTAATTAGTTTCTGACCACAGTCTGTGTCTTCTCCAGAGGAGGCAGGGTATATTGACAACTGAGATTTTGTGCAGGATGAGATAAAACATTAGAGCTGTTTCTCAGGACCAGCCAAACATTTTGAAACTAATCTCTGCAGCTGTGTGTTGTTGACTGATTACAGCAGCTAATATTTTGATCGGACGTATATCAGCTACATTTATTATTGATTATTAATTAATAGTAGCAAGCTTTTATATGTTTGAATATATATATATATATAATCTTAAGTTGTATGTGCAAGGTGTTGTGTGACAATTTGTCATTAAATTTTATGAACTGTAATGCTGCTGTTGCTATAGTGTGCGCTACTAAATATAACAATGTATCTATAAGCCTCTCCGCCCAATATCACCAGAAGCTTAATATACAACTGTATTTGACGCAACACTAAATGCTATGGTTATTGTTCATTAAATGTTTTATCACAACAAAAACAAAAGAGAAACGAAAGCAAAAAAAAAGTTATACTAGTTGCATGTCTCATTCTCAAATGCAGAATAAGTGAGATGTACTATAGTCTGGGTCTGTGGCCTTCTGCGCTCCACGTCCCGGCACCCATTGATTGGGTGTCCCGCACAAGTTCAGAGATGTGTGTTTTTTACCTAGTGTTTCTCTGATGTGTGGCTTTGTGTTATATGATACTCCAGACATGAGCTCATAGCAGTGAGCCCATCTGTACAACATGTCTCGTGCTTTCAAAGACAGTCACAGAACATTCAACAGTAAATGTGCGTCTTTGTTAAATAATCACAGTCAGTATCTTTGCTGCAAGGATATTTTTATACTTTACCCAAGTCAAGCTAAAAAGAAGTTTAGTTAGTAGCTTCTTCAGGTTCTTCTCCTGACTTATGACGACACACACTTTGTGAGATCCAGCGTGCCTCAGAGCAGCATTGATTTAAAGCCTAGATTGCCCCAGTGGGACTTGAACCCTTCACCTCTGCTTTGTCAGTGCTCTGTTAGTGCAACTCATCATCAGTATTCCTACAGTCAGTACTCAAGTCTATTCCCATTTCAAAAATATTAAAAGATATTGCTGACTCCACAGATATAGCTGCTATCGCATACAATAGAAACATTTGTCTTTATAAGTTTATGTGCTTAATATGACACGTGTCTATTCTTTGTGAATACAAGAACCTTTTAATAATAAGCATGGATTTATATTGTGTAGTACTAATGTTAATCTATGGGCATTTTTAGCATGACTTGTTTAAAAGCAATAATGAAAAATGGCTGGTGTAAAACCTTGATAATATAGCATTGGATATTCTCTAAGACTTATTTTGAAGGAGCCATGAACATTTATCCAAACATTACTTAAACGGTAACCGCATGTTTTGACCAAATTTGCAAACCTCCAAACCTTAAGAAAATGAAGAATAATCTTTGCCAAAATAACTGATATGAAAAATGTAATTATCTGCCACCAGTAAACCCAATATTCATTTCTGATGTGGTATGTGTACAGACATTATAGACTCATGTGAACAAATTTACATTGAATGTATTTGCCATCTGTTGGCTAAAAATATGACATAATATAAGTGTTAACATTTTTTATTCTTTTTGGCTTTGGTTGTATGGGGACTGCTCAAAACCGGGACTTAATAGTGTTTGTACAGACATCTATTGGCACTTGGGACAAAGGGCTTTGAAAGTGGGACAGTCCTGATCAAATAGGGTCATAAGGTCACCTTGGTCTAGACAAGATCTCACTGAGCTGTAGCAAAAGTCAGTGGCGGCTTGTGAATGAGGGAAGGCTATAATAAAAAATATATTATTCCCAAAGTCTGTCTCTACGTTCCACAGTGTTTTCTTAATGTCAGAGCTGTTGCCCGAGTCTTTTGATGAAGTCTGTATCAATATTGATAATTGCAAAATTTGTTCACCTTCTCCCACTGCAGGCTCTGGCTTTGGGCTGATATTATGGCTTATAGACTGGTTATGGCTTGTGGGAAGCAGAAATTTATGATTTTTATGATTTTCAACAGTGTGTGGAAACTCACGCTCGTGAGGAGTATCTGGTCATTACTGAAAAGCTTATACTGTGTTGCGTTTGTTTGTAATGACGCAAAATCGTGTCTTAAAGACCAGCGCCAATTGGTTTTACGCATGAATACGCAGGTGCCTTATGCACATGCCCGACATAAACCCACCACTTATTTTAATTTTAAAGAATATGGCGGATTATATTAAGATTTGTTACATGCTCTCTTTTTCTCACAATGCGGACATTAATTTAGCCTACACTTAGTTGTGGTAGATTTCATACATGGGACAGAAAGAGTAGATAAGTAGGATAATAGTAATAATGAGTAATTGAGTAAATGAGTAAAAGAATTACACAAACTGGCAGTGCTTAGTACTCAACATTTCTACGAGTGATGAAGCATTAGCATCTCCGCTAACAGCAGAGAAACGGTCTTCATTATTGGGATCCCACTGTTAGTCAAGTATCATTGTGCTCTGATTATTGTTCCACAACCAGTAATTAACATTTAAAGAGTGGTTTTGCAAAGAAACAATCAAAATTGCCATATCACGGAATACACAGTAAACGAAACAAGCACTGTATATACTGGGATTTGCACCGCTGCACCGTTTACAGTGTTTACAGTAGTAGCCTACGAGTGATGGGCAATTAAATTGACAAGTTGATTAGTTAATTTTGCACTAGTCTTTTATTTCTCTAAATCTGATTGGTTAATTTGTTTCAGAGATTATCCTACTCTGGGCGAACTTATTATTATTTATTATTATTAATATATATTTTTATTTCATCGCCCGGTGCAGCTCACCAAGCTTTAATGTAACATGCAGACAGACAAAAAACATTATGTGCACACTTTTTAAATATTATATAAATCACATAATATTACTAACATATAATCCTGGATAGATTAGCCTATATTAGTGACTGTATATCTTTCCATTTCTCTTTTTTAAGGGAGGGCGGCACCTTATCGCCCTCCATAGGCCAGCCGCCACTGGACAAAGTCATGACTGAGACCTCATTGACTCTCAAGATGTAAAGTAAAAGCACTTCAAGTTCACGCCTGTGCCGTTTGGTCACAACTAACAACAAGTACATTCAAGTTTTTGGGGTCTTCTTTACAAAAACAGCTAATATAAAAAACAGAGCAAGAAGTCTACAGAGTTAATTGAGCTAAGATGTGTCAAAAAGGAGTGGTCTTAAAAAATAATGTAAATTTATGATGGTATCTCAATTTATTATTGAGGAAACATACGAAGGTAGTGTATGCAATCCTGCTGCCAACTTCCCTCCATATTTTCAGAGAACTGAAAGAGCTTTCACCATTCACATTCATCAATTCCAATCATAGTTAACTGTTCATGGAACTGACGGTGAAGCCCTCCACTCTCTCCTGCTGCTCCTGATTAAATGTTGCAAACCCAGAAATCAAGCCAGCAGTCAGGCTTTTCTAATCTCTGCCGGCGTCTCTTCAGAACCCCCCCGAGCTGCAGCACTGGCAAACGACTGACAGACGAGAAACAATCACAGTAGGCACTGCGCGAGCCCAAGAACTGTTTGAGAGAAAGCCTTTTGAACATTTGTGACAAATGCGTCCCTGACGGCATGGAACTGTTGTTGTTGTTGCTGCCAAGTTGGAAACATGGGGAGCTGTAGAAGGAAGTGAGCTGGGCTTCGGCTTGTTTACTGTACTTTTAAGAAAATGCAAGAGAACGTTTTGCCCAAGTGTTTCTTGGATCTCATTTGTGATGTAGTGTGTCCCAACCACTTGAGCTTAAGTCCTGACCAAGACAACAATGAAGACCATGACAAGATGGACCTCGTTTTCACTAGAATGGTAAGGTTTGGGTTAGTACAGGTACTTTTTTATGCTCTTTGTGAAGGAGGGCAGAGGGGGTTAGTAGTGATTTGAAAAATAATCAAAATTAGCCACGTATTTGGTTGCAATGTAAAGATAGAAGTCTCCTCAAATGCTACAAAATACTCACTCACTGATGTGTAGCCAGCAAAAAACTCCCATCTAATTCAAATGTAAACTTCCTCCACTGAAGATATGAAGGCTTGAGTGCTGAAATAAACGTTATTAGCAAACATCATCTAATCTGCCTCTTCATTCCCTGGCCTCAGCCGAAGGGGGAGTCCTCCTGAACAAAACCCTGCTGACTCCTTTTCATTTTCTGAACAAACAGAAAATTGCAGTAGCGGGAATCCACTCGCTGGGTAGCACACAATTTAATCTCTATCTGTTCCACAAGGCAAGCTGAGTTGACTTACAGATTGTGAAATGTAATGTTAATGTGATGTCTCTAAAACAAAGATAGCCTTGAGGGGAAAATGCTTGGATGTGTTTTGGTTATGCTGGGACGAACCTATTATATATGTTATTTTATAGAATCATCAGGGAATTTGCCAAGTAGCATCAGTGTTTCTATAAGACCCCAAGGTTAAACCAACCAGAGTTCTATGGTTGTTACTTACTAAAAAACACAATGATACCTCAGGAGTTGTAGCCTTCATGTCTAGCTTAAAATATTTCTTATTCTAATTAAAACATATTTCAGGTCTTAGCAAATATTCAAGTTAACATTAGTTTTCATAGTGGGCTATTGACCTATGACCCCAAGGACCAGTAACAATGTGTACTGTCTTTAGCCCTTTTGATACTAACAGTATCCTCTGAACATTATCTGAAGGGTTTGCTTTGAAAGAAAGATATTTTTTTTTTTTTATAACCGAAGGCTATCCTGCTGTCAAGCTAGTGTAATCTCCAGATGGGTGTCATGTACGAATGAGAGTCATACAGCAGTAGGAGTGAGATTGTTGTTCTTCTTTATACTGTCTAACTGGCACTGGAAGTAGTTTTCTTGGTGCATCAGCCTTGTACTCTCTGCATCTATACATTGTTTGGATGGTATAGTAATTACCAGGGCTCATAAAATTTTGATAAGCCTTGGGGCAGGCACTTTTAATCTATACGGTGGTATTTGTCATGTAAAGCACAGATGGTTTAGACACGGACCAAAGCAGCACCTCTTTTGCAGTTTAGCCAATTTGCTAACAGTATTTTTTAGTGGATTACCCCTCTTTTTACGGGACATTTAGTTATTTTTGTAAACATCGGACAGTCAAGTAGGTAAAGCTCCTTAACTCCAGTCTGAACCCACCCCGACAGCGGACTGTGTGCAAAGGTAGAGAGCAACTGTATACAAGTATTTAAACTGACTACTGGAGAAACTCAAACTCTTAAAGGAGTGGCTCAGAAGTAAAAGCCATAGACTCTTGTTGGACTCATAGGGCTGTACTCTGTGTAAGGCCAGTGTTTACAGTGGGACACTGAAACACAGAAAACACAGAATTGTCTCTGCACTCTCTCTCTGTTGACGGATTCACATGATCAGTAACTTTCACCATCGCTTTCCAACAGATAATTAGTTGACACATGCAAATCAAATTAAATTTATTTTAACATTTAAGAAAGCCCGTCAGGCAGGGACCTTTAGCGATTCTGTCCACACGGAAACAGGCTTAGGTGTATCTGCAAAGGATTTATATTGTATGGGCAATTCATCCACACGGAGCCGGTGTTTTGCAAGCCCGAAAACTGTCATTTTTTAAACCGGGTCCCAAAGTAGAAAGATTTCAAAACAATGTTTCCATGTTTCCGCGTTTACAACCAAGTTGCATCTTTTCGGAAACAATGATGCCTTGGCTCCACCTCTTCCTTATACCGCATGTGCTAAACTCTGACAACAACAAGAATGCTGCTTACAGTGTTGCGTTTGTGCTGCAGAAGATTCTTAGCTTGCTTTGGTTTTTACAACAAAATCTTCTGCTATTACTTCCACGAGCAACAAGAGGACACTGAGACTTTCTTTAGTTTACATCGCACGGGTTGTCTGCGCATGCCCCATGTGTTCTTCTCTGTTTTGGTGTGTTTCTGTAGCAGCGTTACAGCGGCACTAACAGGCATACATACAACAGCGTTTTCAGTGGTTTTCTGTGGACCCGTGTGGACACACACATCTGTTGAAACAGTGCCGTATTTACGGAAGACATTTCTGAAAAAAATAGACAGCCTAAGAAAATAGAAGTTCTTAATTACTCAAGATGTGAGCGAAACAACTTCTGGTTATTGCATGGTGTGGAGTTCAGGCAACAGGAGCATCCAGCAGAGTTTGTGTGTGCACTCTGTATCTTTGATGCGAGAGAAAGTTTGTAGGTGATGTGTATTAGATGTGACTGTACCGCCAAAAATAACCAGAAATAAAAGGCACACAAGTCCTTAAAAATACATAAGGATTGTGGTTGGGCAAAAGAACAATAAGTGTAGAAAGAAGAGAAATGTATTTGCTATTGGACAATTCCCTTTCACTCTGTGCTTTGTTGGTACTTTAAAAGACATACTGCAATGCATGGGCAATGCTATTTTGGTAACACTTTAGATCGGGGGCACATTTTATTATACATTAATGCATTAATTCATGCATGACTCATGCATTAGTACATGCATTAAAATCCCATGAATCGCCAGGAATATTTCTTATCCTAACCCTAACTAAACCTCTAACACTAACCCTATGCATGAGTCATCATGAATTCATGATAAAATGTGTTCCTGGCATGTTCGACAAGGAAGAGGCCTTGGGGAAGATCTGGATGAGCTGGAGAAAGTGACTGGGGAGAGGGAAGTCTGTGCATACAGTATCTACGTAGACTGCTACACCTACGACCCAACCCCAGATAAACTAAACCCCCAAATTTAGTGTAAAGTCATTTCTTGTTTATTAGTGATGATGCTTTTTGAGACACTTGCAATGTGATGCCAAGCATTTCGGATGGACCATTTATAAGAAACTTGACTTACTATACAACAACATGTGCTCCCTTTGAGTATCATGTGAATTGTTAAATCTGTATTCACACAAATTCAGATTTACACTGAAAATGTGTGCAGTATAAACAGTGGGCTTATTAGGCATACAGGCAGAATGTGGACCAGGGAGGTGACTTGGACTTGCACTCAAGCTGATAGACAGTAAATAGTTTAGCAAGGGGAGATAAGGTCTATTTTTATCGCAGCAGGCAGACGGAGCTGAGACAGTGGCGAGCTGATGCACAGGTTGAAGTATCATAGTGGGAGCAAAAGACTGGGGCACAGCCAATCAGCTTGACAGACAAGGCAGTGGAGGCAGATGCAAACAGACAGACTGGCAGTGAGGTAGAAGAAGGGGAGCAAGGTGCACCTTTCTTTGCAAGAGCAGACTCAACATTACACCACTTTATGACTGTGGTTATTTAAAAAGATGGATACAAAAGTGAGGGGAAAAAATGAAGAAGCAATGTGAAGAGATGTTGTTGTTGTTCAGGCTGAAAAATGAGGAATGTGTCATTTTATCATTTACCATAGCTGCCAGTGGGCATGGTACGTTAATGGTTTTTAAGGTATACTGCAGTTTCAAAGTTCCATGATAATAGTGGTATTAAAAAACACAAATACTGTGGCAGATCATTCATGTAAAAAGAGCTAAAGAGAGAAGACTAGAAAGTGATTAGGTTCCTGTGTTTGGAAAAATTGTATTGGGATATTCTCTTATTTAACTATTATAACAATCCAAAGATTTGACTATGTCCAATTTACCAGGAATTTAAAACCATTTTAATCGGCATACCGAGATATTTTTCATTCACATTGACACATAGCAACTTGATAAAAACTACAAATCCCAGAAAGGGACTACAACAAAAGCACCTTATCCTCCGCCAAGCGCTGAGTTTAGCGAGGAAACAGGACAGTATAGAGAAATAATCTGAGCAACTCCATTCCAGTAATGTTTGTCTGTTTTGAATAAAGAGCTCTGGACAACACTAAAGGTCATTATTAAATTACAACACACGGTGAACCCCACACAATAGCACAGAGTGAGTGCGTGTAGCCCATTCAATACAGAAAAGACTCACCGACTGTAACATTTTCAACAGCTGTAATCCACCCAAAGTCCTGGTCTGGCCCTGGTCTGGCCAAATAATCCAGCAAAGCCACGTCCTTTCCATTTATTAAGCGTTACACATTAAGCATGACACATGGTGAATGCCATTGTGGCTTTACACAAATGGCTTAAGTTTAGTTTCTTACAAATGTAAACAAATGTGTGCAAAGTAGTGTTTTACTGCAGCAAACATCAGTGTACAATAAAAGTCAAGTATAAGATGCTATGGCTCTAGAGCAGTGTCTTCTATAAACTGTGGCTTATAGAAGCTAGGAACGTCTGGAACCTAATCCTATTGTCTGCTGTGGGCAGTTGTAGAAAAAGGAATTGGAAGAAGTAACACAACTTCCATTGGGTTCTTTGGAGTACTAAAGGTTTATATTTCCAAATCGGCGAATGCATGAATGTTATTTTGATTATACACTTTCCAAACAGTTTGAATGATATGTTCCATTTTGTTCAAATATACAACATTTTACTCAATGCACCTTGAAGTTGAAGTTTTTAGGCCAATGGGAGAAAAAGGGCTATATGTAATTTGGGAACCTGTGCCACACTTCCAAAGGCACATGCATGAGCTCACACACAGACCTTTTGACTAATGCATGTCCTGGGAGAGCACAATGCAGAGTGCTTTATGTTCCAACATGACTGTCTTAAAGCGCTGCATGCTTCACACTGACAATAAATAGGTTACAAGCTTTAGTTCTGTGTCAAACTTTTTACAGCATCCTCTCACTGCCTTTAAGTATTTCAGAAGTAGTCTATTTATTATTTCATTTCCTGGTAGAAACCTGACATGTTTTTATTACAACTCAATATAATCAAGTTGTATTCTTTCCAAAACAAACTCGACAACTGTGGAGATGAATTTCATTTGATTGTGGCCTGGGGCTCTTTGTCTATTTTTTATTTGCATCTGGGTGAAACATAATTCAGTTACAGGAATCAGATTTATGTTATATTGTCAGAGAACGGCGGCGCTGTCAACACGGTAGACATACAACCTTTAATTGGATTGTAAGCGGACATTTTTCCCTTGGCTCACACTGTGTTTACATTTACACTTTGGATTAAGTCAGATTAGGATCACAGCCTAAATAAGTATAAATTAAACAGTGGTGTTATAGAGGAGTGCCGATGAAATGGCTTGTGTCATAAATCATCAGGGGCTGTCTGGGCTCTGACATAATACAGTCTGTAGGTGGTGGGAGTACAGTCTAGTTTTAAAGGATCACTAAACAGCATCTATTAAACGGAGCTACGCAACAGCCCGGTAAATAAAAGCTTTCAGTGACATATGGGAAAAGATGGCTAGACTTTTATTACAAATGTCGGTGCTGAATTGGAGCACCTGTAAATAAATCCTCTGCATATCCTCCCTTTGCTGCTGGGGGTTGTGACTTCCTCACCCCGTCTAAAGACGTGCATGTAAATAAATGAATCTAAATAGCTCATCATAAATGTATGTGAGCGTAAATAGTGTAATTGTGACCTAACTAACCAACAACAAATGTCATTACAGCCTGGAAGTATTTTAAAGGTACCCTGACATAAAAAATAAGTATAACCCTTCTTTGTTTAAGTCAGGATTCATGTCTGTTTATTTAATCTGTCTGTTTTGTTTGGGATGTTATGGTTCTTTTAAGTATCTTAGTGGTTTCTTTATTGTCTGATTTTCAGTTTGGTTTGTGTATCTGATTTTGTTTCAGTTGTATTAGAGTTTTGGTTTTATTGTGAAATGTCTTGACCCTGTCTGTGTCTTTTGATTGACTTCCTGCCTTGTGTCTTTCCCTTCTGTGTGATTGCATGCTCCGCCCTGATGTGTTTCACCTGTCCCTTATTGTCTGTGTCTATTTATACCTGTGTGTTCCTCTGCTCAGTGCCAGGTCGTCTTCTCCCTAACCGTGAGTTTGTTTTGTGTTTCCCAGTGTCTTATCTTTCGTAGTCTGTGTTTTCTGTGGAGGTTCTATTGTTTTCCTTAGTCTGATTTTTGCTTGTATCATATTCCTGGATTATTTCTGCTCGGACCCTAGCCTTGGTTGTTTCCTGTTCCTTGGACTTTGTTTTGTACCTGTTGGACCAATAAACTTTATTTTAACTCTTTGCCTGTGTCTGGGGGTTTTGCATTGGAGTCTTCCGGTTCCTGGGCCATTGGCCATGACAGTTTAGGTTCAAGATAATCAGATACTCCATTGAGTAATGGGGCATGTTACCATCTTGTGAGAACGAATATTTCACAAGATTAAACATCTGTGCAAAGATCTTATATTGCGATTTAACTGCCACACATGAACTTGCTTGCAGTTGAGTTGTAGACCTTTAGAGCGTTCTTTGACCTTTGCAGTGTTCTTGACAGGGTGCAAATCCTGGAAAGTTACATAATGTTGCTTTAAGATTGCTTATATTGGAAACCCAACTGATTAAAAGGGTTTTATTTAGCAAAACTCTGCTTAACTTAACTGAGTTAAATTTTACCTGTACAATACAATTTTATTTAACTTAAAACTGACAATAATCTGGGTTTGAGTTGCATGTTGTAGGTGTAAGTGACTAAGGCAGGGGTGGGCAAACTAAGGCCCGGGGGCCACATGCGGCCCGTTGGACTGTTCAATGTGGCTCGCCAAGCATTAAATTTTATTTAACACAGCATATATTTTTTTAATTATTCCTTTAATATTTTGCAGCTATTAGTTGATTACACTAGACAACATGCTCCAAATGTTAAATACCCTTACTGTAGGGGCAAAAGAGACATGTTTTTATTGAGCATTATTGAGTTCCCTGTGTTGGCCCGGCCCTCCACAAGAGTTCCATGTTCTAATGTGGCCCATGTTCTAATGATTTGTTGCAGAACAATCTGGGAGGGCTTAGAAAGCAGGTGTTTTAGCTGAATACCTGGTTGGTGTTGGCTGAACCACCTGCCAGTAATGGCCAGGTAATTTCATCCAATCTGAGCAATGCCATGTTGTTAATAATAAAACTTAGGTCAAGTATAATTGCATCAAAATTGTAGCGCTCCAGCAGGACAAGATGATTTTTCTGAGTTTGTGATTCCATCTCCTGGTAAGGTAAGGTGTACTTTGCCTTATGCCCTAATCACCTGGGATATGCTCCAGTCCTCTTTGATCTGAGAAAGGCAACAAGTTAATGATTCCTTTTAAAGAAATATGTTTTCCATAACTAAACAAATCAGCACGTTTGAGACACAAAAACACCACAATGGCTTTTCAGCTAGCTGTTTGACTTGTTTGTCAGAAAAATCACAAACAAAAGTTCTATATAAATGATAAACTGCTAATCTAATCTAATGTCTAATCTAATCTTGTACTGAACACATGGGGATATGGACATAAAGCAACACCATGAGAATGTTTGGAAAAATACTGTATGAGTAGCATTCATGTTTTGTTGTATTGTAGCACCACATTGATGCATTTACTGTATTTAGTCCTAAAAAGAACTAACCATTAGGTCAGTCTGTGTCAAAGTCAAAGTGACTATACACGTTCCAAGTTAGAAACTAGGACAGAAATCACCTTATATCCACCTGTTCATGCAAAGCACTTAATAGATTTTTTTTGTTGAAGTGGAAATTTCAGTAACAAGATTTCTCTGGGCCTCTAAAAGTTTCAAATATCAGTACATATCCTCAAAAGTAGGTCGAACTTAACAAGTTTCTGAAATGTATATTAGCTTGAGGTGGAAGAATGAGTATATTTTAACGTAAAATATTCAACATTTTGAAGCACATCACTTTTGTAGTCCATCTTTTTACCCATATAAAATATAGTTTCAAACATCAAAGACCGACCCTGCAGTCTGGTTTCATAACCCTTTCAATGTTCTATTTACATAAACTATTTTGTGTTGTGTGCTGTTTAATGACAGTGCTGATACTAATCTTGGTTTGAACAGATGCCAGAAAAATGAAACCCAGTATGGAGACCTTCATTAGCTGCTGTTGTTCCGGTAAGAGGCTGGTTGTGGGATGTGTGCGTCCCTCTGGTGTCCGTCCTGCTGCTTAGGCGCACGCTCGTATCGCTGCTGAGTGCAGACCCGCCGCTGACTGCGAGACGCTGGCACACACTCTGAAATATTAATGACCCACTGGGAAGAAGCGCTCCCCCTCCCTCTCATTATCTCTCCACACCCTCCTTTGCCTCCCAATCCTTCCTTTTTTATCTTTCACTCTGTCTCTCTTTCAACCACCTTCCTTTATCTCTCCATTCTTCTCCCTTCCTTCTTTTTATCTTCCCTCCGTTCGATCTCAGGAGGCTTATAAGATGCTGTTATGTCATATTAAAGAGATATGAGCGTTGCCCAGTGAAATATACAGTGTATCAGGAATCATTTGTGGAAGTGTGGAGACTCGGCATCGATTCTGGATCAGTGTGAATCAAATTTGGTTGATTTGGTGAAGCGCTCTTCTTTCTGTTTCTCTTTGACAAATTTAATAAATCATGCTGCCCTTTGTGCCTCTCTCTAGTCGGTTTGATTTCCAGTCTTTTTTTGTATCTAATTCTGCTTCCCATTACTATTCTAGTATAATGTTGTCAGAACAAACAGATTGTTCTTTGTAAGAGTTAGTGTGAAAAGTTACACTATGAGAAGTCTAAGGATATGTTCACACCGGAAAGTCCAACAACTCCTAAATCGTAACATTGCATCCATTTGGTTCGGTATCTTTTAGTGGCTAACTGCACTATTTCAAATAAGCATGAGTGTACAGTAAGAATTAACTTTGACTAGTGACACTGTAAATTATACCCTCAAATCAGAATGTCTTCACTATATTAATATCCACTGGTTAATATATTTTGTAATATCTGGATAATGTTCAATTGGCTTCGTACAGGGCCCAGCTGTTTGGTCTGAACCTTGGTTTCACACTCCCACATTTTAGAAAAGTCCTGACCAAAGCAGATGTGAAAGCATGCAGCTGTAAAGAAGGCACTTTCTTAAAAACCAAACAAATAATAAACAATTTTATCAAAGGATGTTTTATAATCCCCAAAGCACCTGCACTGGTAAATAATGTGCTGTTATAAACCTTGTTCACAATCTCTTCTGGCCAGTGCTTGTTACTGAGAGGTTTTCATTAGGAACTAACACAATTAACTTTCCACAGATACTACTACAGATAATTATGTAGATGTTTTTTTCATTTCATTCATTCAAGTGCAAAGTGATTGGTTGCAGATTGAGGGGCTATAAATGAATGTTAAATTTTGAAACATAGGGCAGTCAAATGTGTTCTTTCAATGTACGTATGTGTGCTTCTAATATAACTCAACTGTTGTGTTTGTTTTGCAGACGTGGCTGAAGACTTATGGCTACCTGCTGCCTCACGATGTGCGGACGTCCGACCTGCGGCAGGAGAAATCCATGCAGTCAGCCGTGGCAGCCATGCAACGCTTCTACGGCATTCCAGTGACGGGAATTCTGGACGAGAGGACTATAGAGTGAGTCCACATATGGTACTAAGAAGTTTGGTTGTTTAGCTGCATCTCCAGTTGTGTCAATATGAGAATAGGTATATATTTAGAAACTGTGTTGGCTATATGGCATAATGCATAGTATACTTACTTATTACAACTGTGACTGTGTTGTGAGCAGATGGATGAGGAGGCCTCGTTGTGGAGTCCCAGACCATCCTCATCAGAGTCGGAGGCAGAGGAACAAACGCTATGCTCTGACGGGACAGAAATGGAGGGACAAAAAAATCTCTTACAGGTATTTAGCCATCTGTAGTGTCCAGAGGATGTCTACTTATTCAGAGGTAAAAAAAAAAACAAAAACAGAAACACAGCAGCTCAATAATAGTAGTGTACAGCTAGATGTTTGGATAGTATTCTATGGGGCTGTGCAGGAATTGTAAATGTAATGTATGTCATGTATATCAGGGCTGGACTGGGACAAAAAAAAGGCCCTGGCATTTTTGCTTAGACCGGCCCACCACAATCGGTCAGACACAACCAACTAGTACACCATCCTTGTGGTCCCTGTAGATATGCATATCTACTGTTCCATTCCAAAAACCCCTACAAAGCTGAGAACTAAGTGCCATGGACCAGTGTACCAGTGCAAGTGGACCAGTGTACTCACTCTCTCTTGACAGACTCCCTGGTGATCAAAGGTTCCTCCCTGTCTCTCTCCTCCACTGCTAACTCAACCTGGCTTGACTATACATAAGGACAGAGAGAGAGAGGATTACAATTATTTGGAAGAGTTATTAAAAGTACACTTAGTAAGGATCCATTTTGGTTATATAGTCCTGTATTCTTGAAGAGCAGGATTTCTAGATGGACAAAGTGCTCCATGTTATAAAAGCTAGTTAACCCTTTAGAACCCAATATAATGTGGATGTAGAATACTGCTAATTCTAAAAAGAAAGTTTTTTTTTTGTTTTTTTCCAATGAACCAGACAGCAGAAAAACTAGTTTACAATTGCAAGTATAGGCTACTTTGTTTTAAAGAGCACAAACCCCTCTTTAATATGACACCAAACAAGATTTACCTCTCATTGTTGAGATACTCCCCTTAAAAAAAAAAAGAAAACCAACCTATACTACCAAATTAATCGCACAAAACGTCCTAAAAATATATGATATTCATATTATTCACTCAGCGTAAATATTGCATATTAATGATGTTGGAAATTCATTAGAAACATGAGCAAATATCTACTTCGTTGAATATACAGCTAAACAAAAATATACAGCTTTCAAAATGCAAGGCGGGTTTTAATCCCCAAATAGCATGCGTTACTCGTCGTGGGCGCTTTGACGCAGCCATTCTGAGTAATAATTAAAATAATCAAATGGCATCATTTAAGTTTTTCTAGAGAAGGGCTGTACGGGCATTATGGGTATTAAAGTTAACATTAGAATAGTCAGCCAAAGTTGCAATTGAATAAGTTAACTCTGCTAACCTATCTACAAAAACAATGCAAAATAGCTTATGCTGTGGTATTTGACTTTAGCTGACTGAGTGGCTAGTGCAGTGGGTGACAATCTGACAGACTATATAATGGCAACAACGATTAAGTTGTCTTATTATAATATTCATTAATTTAGGTAAATCATCATGTTTGTCGTGGCCCAACCAGGCCCACACACACACACACTTTCCTCCTGCACCCGCCCTGATTAACACTCCCTCCCTGTTAATCATGTAGCTAACATGCTTACCGTTTCAATTACACTCTCCATGTTTCTGCAAAATGTCGTCAGGTACTGTAGGCTTGGATACTGAAGCTACAGCACTAAACATGTCTGTTATTTTTGCACATGTTGAGGCATCAACCTCTAGCATTTTTATTTTTTTGGCCCGCAACTTCTCCGCAACCCCTTGCACTTTTGTTTCTCCATCCTAAATCCACAGATTTCTGAGCTCTGAGCCACTAACTGCATCTGACACAAGAAACAGAGGAGGAGGGGTGGAGCCTGTTAAGAGATGATTGGGCCAGCCCAGTGTCAGTATGAAAAATGAACCAATGGGCCGCTGTCCCTGCTTTATGGGCCGGTCATTGGCCAATTAAAAAAAAAAAAGAAAAAAAATCATATTATATGGACCGGCCCCAAAGTGCGTCGGCCCACCAGGCATTTGCCCGGTATGCCAGATTACCAGTCCAGCCCTGATCTATATCAAGATACAGATCACATAAATCCCTACTACCTAATGTACCTGACCCGTTTGGCACAGTCGTCCTACTGCCTGGGGTCAATGTTCAACGTGCAGTAAGCTACTTCTCTCAGGAAACCATCTAATAACATATTGTTGTAAGCAGGGGCGGATTAAGGTGGTAAGGGGCCCCTAGGCTGCTGTTTGTGTGAGGCCCCTCCCCCCATAAGCATAATACATACAAAAAAAAATTATTTAGTGCCATACATGGCCCACACACACACAGGGGCGGTTTAATGTAGTCAGGGTCCCCTAGGCTGCTCTTTGTGGGATCCCACAGCGAGTGTTTCATCCGCAGTACCGATGTTAGCCAATGCTATCTTGGCCTAGCAGTCCTCCTGCTGTGGATTTTCTGTTTGGCTTTGTGAAGATTCAGCAGCCTTGAAATCTCCAGTATATTTAGTGATTTTTTTTATCAGTATATCTTTGTTACGCTGTTCTTTTAACTGTTTTATTTTCCATTTTTGTTTTGTTTTACCGTAATGCTGTCTGGCAATAGCAGTGACGTTGACATAAAAGAAAATGGTTGACATGACAAACAGCTGATTGAACAGAAATGTCACATCTATCCAATAAACACCTGCTTATATTTTATGTTTCTAATGGGCCAGTGAGGCAGTGGTGTCTGCAGAATTTTTTTATTCAAAAGAGCATTTTTAGTATAGCTATTGTATGGTATTTTGTGTTTTTATTTTCAACTTTCGCTTAGTTAAATCCTCATCGTAAGGGGTCCAGAAATTTTAAATAAAAGAAAATCACATTTATTGCACACCTACAGCCTCTGTGGAGATAAGTGTAGGTAATCCACTGTCCTCTTGTTTACATGAGTAGGGATTGAAACTGAGCTGAGTATTTAGCTTTCACCAGACACCGCTCACAGAAGGAAGGAAAATGCTACAAAATCAAAGAGGCTAGTGATCATTAAAAGCCTCAATAAAACTGAATTTGACAGAAAGAGTAAGTCTCAGGACCAGGTTTTTTATTAACCTCAGCCTGAAATCCTGCATATTATGCCATTAATACTGCTTCATAAATGTGTGAGAACATTTTACATGCAAAACCACCAACTCAAGCAAAAACATATTTGTTAAACAAACACGACAAAGGTGGAGCTATAATTCATCTCTTTCTATTGTTTTTATTCTGAGAACAACAGCACAAGGAAAAATGCTCTGAGCTTTTCTTAAACATTAGTTGTTGCCAATAACTCAAAAGTTATTCCGGGTTCATCTTAAAAATTGTTCAAAATTTGTTTTCACCATGTGGTTTTAATTAAAATGTTCATGATTAGTTCTGTAACAGTATTTAGAATTCTCACAGAAACTGACACTGAACTTGAGACAGACTCTTTTAGCACACTGTGTGAATAATACAGACTTATGTAATTGTCACTCATCTCCAACAGTCTTTTACACCTTTTCAGATTTTTAATCACCCAAATTAACATATGTTAGGTGCAATTGAACGTGAATGTCGCAAACTATTTACTCGCATCGTTCGCGAGTTTAAAGAAGGTCAAACGATTCAAGTAACTTTAAACTTTAATAAAGAAGTTGACAAATGCACAACTCACCACATTTTTAGACGTCCTCATTGCCCTCTGAGCTAGAGTTTTTTTAATCCTGACATGATATCTGTCTTCTCTGATTATCACAGCAGCCCGAGCTGGATGATAAAGTCCTTTTTTTTTTTTTATTTTTTTTTTTTTTATCAAGGACACTTGCTTGGATACACAGTGTTAGGGTTGTCCCATGTTGAATTAAGGAATGCTCCCATTGGCTGTTTAGTCTGCACGGCTTGTCAACAGTAAATCAAAGGCAGTTGAAAAAACCTACTGGGAAAGAGTCTATTCCAGCACTGGCTGCTCACACAAAGACACAGCACAAAAAAAATTAAAAACAACAACAACAGAGAAAAATAAAAGATCAGCAACCTATTCACTGAGGCAGAGTCTCAGAGTAACTTATTGTTATGTATTGGTTTTTGGCAGTGGTAAATTGTTTTAATGAAATTGATTAATAAACTAAAGTTAGGCAGGAGTAAGGACTTTTCAGTTATGACAGCTTTAAATTCAGAGCATCATCATCATAATGACATTGCAGTTTAACAAATCAACAAAGCATATTTTTATGTTGTTGAATACTGAGCTGCACTACTTCAGTTCAGCTGTGGTATTTGTTACATTTTGGCATGCAAAGGTATTACTAAACACCCTATTAATTCAGCTGTGGTATGATATTACGTATCTGGTGTCAGCTCACACACAAAGGCCAGAAATCCGTTTTAAAAAGCAATCCTAGCTACACATTACTAGTTAACCTGTAAAATCCATCCCTCTCTGGCTTCTTCTTTTTTATTCACTTTTATTGTAAGTTATTTCACCTACCTCTCAGAGTGTGGACTTGGCTCAGAGCCTAATGTAAATAAGTCCACTCCCCGAGGTCTACAGTGCTTCCCATTTCCTTGCATTACATCCACCCTCTCGTCTTTGTCTCTCTGTTATCCCGCCTTGTTCTATTGTATCCCACTCTCTCCGTACAGTAATACCCTCCACTGTAGGCTGTGATGATGGAGCCTGCAGCTGGCCTGTGAAATGTACGTAGCCTAATGCAGATTAGAGCCGTCCCGCGAGACACAGAACACATCCTGGCTCCTCGTGTTGTTTCTGCCCACTACATCCTCTCCCAGTCTCTCTTCGTTTCTCTTCAGGCTCGTCTCCTTTGTTTTCCCACTCGGTCTCTCTCCTTCCCTCAAATTTATATTCAAATTCAAAATCAGCTTTAGCCGCAGTCATTAAAAAGAAAATATTTGAACAGTGTATCCTAACACGCACTCAGCTGCTTTAATTGTGTAACAGTGATTTAATGAGGGGTAGAAGGAACGATTGGACACTCCAAATTCAACAGTGGTCACTCTTGGAATATCAATTTGATAAAAAAACAAACGCCAACATAAAAACCCTTATGAAATGACCTACAATTTCCCAGGAGTATATTGCTGTTGTGAAGATGACTCAGACGTGACTCAGCGTTACACAACATTGGTGTTTTTTTTTTTTAAATCTGCAGTTACAGGGATACGCTTAACTACAGAAAATGCTGTGGTGTGTACAGAACGCGAAGTGTGTGAATACCACCACCACCACCGGCACCTCAGTGATGGGGCGCTATAGTGACCAGGGACTGTAGTGTCAGAAGCAGTGGAAAGGGCACTTACAAAGCAGGACTTTCACCATGCTTTTTTTTCAGTGGAACATCATCATGTTTTGTTTGTTTCAGAAAAAATAAATAAAAATACAAATAGTTTTACATATAAGTGTGTTTGTAAATGTTAGTATCTTAGGAGCCTGAAAACACTGTTCTTTAATGCATGAGTAGCTTAAAGTTTTTTGCTGCCATGTAAACAGCACCTTAACAATAGAACAGCCATTTGGACCTTTTGAATGTTTTTATGATACGAAACTGTAATTAGAGATTACAGGGCTTTAACTACATATTGTATGTGTCTGTTTTCATTTTTAGGTCATTTATCAACACTAAACAAACATAAAAGAAAAATGTTTGAAAACGAGTTGATGCATTTCCATTTCAGTCAAAAACAAGAGTTTATTTATGAGAATTCATTTATTTTATTAATTTCCACAAAGAAAAAAAAAGGTGTGCTTTATTATATTCAAGAGAAAATCATAATAAAAGTGGATAGAATTATTGTTTTACAGATGACGATTGTGACTTCTTACATTTAAGCATATTTAGAACAGTGTAAAGGGCTATGACTGAAAGTTATGAGTTAAAGTCTGACTAGACGTTATCCGCTTTATTATAACAGATTTGTGATACAACCTGTCTTTTTGTTCATTGATAGTTACAAATCTATTTTGTTCACTAATTTAGTAAGGACTATTTATTTACATCGTTTGTAAAAGTCTGTCTGTAAAAATCTCTGAATTAAATGCATTGACATTGTCACTGGCTGTTCTAGTGTTAATGAGGTTTTCTCTATGTCACACTAAATATCTAACTACTCAAGGCAATCGTAGTCTTTATTACAATGATAGTTTTACAATATACCCCTTAATATATTATACTCATTCAGTCTGATCTGAAGACTTCTTTGTATAATAGTCCACTCACACATTGGCGCTAATTAGAAGAAAATAGACCTTAAAGAGCCGTGCTTAATGGTGTGCCCACATATATCTGGAGGAATCATGTGTAGACAGACAACCTCCTGATTTATTAATGATTCTGTTCAATTTCTTTAACTAAACTAAGGCTTTTGAATAATTTTTCATCTTTGCTCTTGCTATTGTAGTTACACTGTTTTTGTTCTATTTTTTTCTCTTCATCCTACTCTGAGCTTTGTAGGTCTAATGTAAATTACACCTCTCCCACGAGACACTGAAGGCATCCCAGCGCCCTGCATTCCATCTCCCTGCTCCAGAGCGTTACATAAAACCTACAGCGTGAGATCACACTCCTATTGTGTTGCCTCTTACTGTACTTGAATGTCTCCGAGCTGCTGATTGTCTTTCACCTGCTTTCACCCGTCACGGTCAGGCTGTGTTCACAACCATAATCATATTTAACATCTCTGTTCCTTTTACCAAGGCGCCAAGGCATCTTCAAAGTAAAGCCTGTCTCCAATGAGCGGCGTTATATGTTTCACAAAGAAATGCAAGATGCAATGAATACATAATTCTCATGCTTATGTTCCATGGAAGCTTTTTGTTCCAGGATATTTAAAGGTTGCCATCATTCATTAGGTCTATCATTGATTAATATGACAGTGTATAGGAGCCTTTGGCAGTTTAACTCTTTCTCATGTTTTAATTTTGTTGGAATAAATTTGATACCAAAATAAGCTTCCAATTTGTTGGTGGGGATTGTGGTGAAAGTACTGACTTTGTCCACCATACTGCCACAGCATCTAGACTGTCCAGTTCTAGTCAAACAACACATTTTGGCTCGTTCAGCTTGTAACATATGCTAGCCCTAATGGCACTCTTCAGCCCCTCATCCTAGGTGGCACGCTGGCAGAGTGGTTAGCACTCCTGCCTCACAGCAAGAACATGTACAATAGTCCCCCCATCCTCCCCCCTCACCGTGTCTCTCATTTCTCCTTCAACTTACTTTGAAGACTTTAAAATCAGTCCTTGATTGGCTTCATGTTTAGAAAGAGGCAAGCAACTGTAATTACTTAATGCTACTGGTGAGTACTTACTTAATTAGATGTTAAAGCTAATATTTTGAGGTGAAAACATTGCATAGTGCTGTTTTATTCAACATTAGTCATGCCAAATTATACAGAAGACCCTTTCAACCATTATTCATTCCTAGTGATAAAAGCCAGTGTTATTTCCATTTGAACACTTTGCTTTTGATCCTGGGAAATATACTGCATTTGACATTCTGCATTGTGTTCATTAAATGTAATCTAATCTCTTTCTCTACTGCAAACCAAATAAATTCCTGGTTTGAACTGTCTGTCTTCCACTATCTGGAAAGACTGCGTAGAGAAAAGCAGGGTTATTCATGTTTTAATTGTGACCCTAGTCAGTGTCTTATAACTGTCTTTAGTGCCACTGACACAACACTTGAGGTGATGTAACGGGACACACAGGAATCGTAGGGCTCCTGTTCGCTTTAAATGACCACCAGCTGCTGGTGCTGAAGCTGCAAGATTATGCAACCGTGCATCTTTAAATGAGAATTTCCACTGACGCCTCGGGACAGGAACATGGGTATTTTTGAGAAGAAATAAGAACATTTAACTCTAGGGTGGATGCTTTAGAAACAGTTCCTGCTAACTAAGCATATTTGATCGGAATAGCATTATAAGGCATGTTCTGGTAACTTGTTTCAATTCTTCCTGGGATTGTTTTTGCTTTGTATCAGATTTATCCATCCTGTTTAATTTATGGCTCACACCGTTTGTCATAATTTATCCCACGTTGCTGTTTTAGGAGTTCTTTAGTCACTATAACTACATCTTTTGCCTTCAGGACAATATCCAAAATTACAGATTTAAGTAGACTTAGACAGTCATGCTCAAATAAATTGAAAATCTTGCAAAAGTTCCTCTTCACTCATTTTTTTATATTCTATGATTTCTACCACGAAAAGTAGTTGTTACAAGCTGAACTGTGATTCCAAAGTGGATATTACTCTGTAGGTGAATGGAAATGTTATTCTTTCATGGCCATATAGTTCCTTCTACCCATATATTCATTGCAAAGCACTTCTCAACAAGCCGAGCAAATATACTTAGATTCTGTCTGTAAAGTATTGAACACAACCGCAGGTGTTTTTAGTGAAGAAGGCCAGTCTTTGGGTTGGTGTGTAGACTGGAAAGATGGCATTCTTTGTGACAATCATCACATCTCTGCTATTGGCAGCTAGTAACTCACTGCAAGTAGAACAACAAAATCAATAGGCAATGTTTTTGTATTTCATAAAAAGTTGTGTTGTGATGCTGTCATACTTGCATACTGTATATAGATTAGTAATACGCCTATAGTGTTTATCTACAACTTTAAAGCTCAACTCTGCTGTTACTTGTTCTTGTGTGTTATCTAGCTGCTGCTTCTTCTCTACTCCCCCTACTGGTCTGACAGACATGCTACAGTGTTTCCTACAGCTGAGAAAATATTTTAATGTATATATTTAATGTATATTTCTGGACAAAAATAAAGCATTAGCCCCTGGCTGAGAGACAGACTCGTTTTTTTTTTTGTTTCACCATGTTTCTCTTCATCCCGCACTCATGTTTTTTTTCCTTTTCCATACCCCCTTTACTTCATCTGCTCCTCTTCAGCTCAGTCAGAAAGTGATAGCAGAGGTTCAAAAGGTTTAAGACACTACATGAAAGTATTTCCTCCCGGAGAAGAGACTGATGAAACGTGTAATGATGTACCTTAACCTCTCTCGAAGCAAAATAGAAATGGATGACTTCTTCTCCGCAATTACTCTGTAATGACCTCTGCCTCATTTCTCCTCTTATAGCTGTATGCCGAACACAGCAGTGAACAAAAAAAGGTTTAAAGTGTGGTGCTGTGGCCATCTCAAACTTTCACTTCAGTCAATAGAATGTTAAAGCTCTCGGTGTGCTCATGATTGGATTCTATGCTGACTCAATAAGCTATAAAGCCCTATTCAACCCTGTCTTTTCCTGTTTAATTAGTTGATCCATATTAAACTTAAGTTAATTGTTTTTTTATTATTATTAAAAAAGGATTCCAAAGAAACAAGCTGAGGGAGTATTAAAGATTTAAAAGTAATCAAACAATGAAATGTATTTTAGTCCCTTCTTTTATCTATATTATGATAAAGAGCTAGAGAGATTAATGCATTTTAGGGATTACTTGAAGGTTCAGAACAGGCCCAGAGCTGTAACAAAAACACTTTTACCATGGCATGATACGGCTTGGGTCAGAACAGGTCAGTTTGTTACAGACTACTTGGGTAAACACTTTAGGTTTCAGCAGTGTAGTAAAAGCATATCAAAGGGTCAAAATAACCCCTGCAGTCCTAAGATTGTAGGATGGGAAGTCCTCACTTAATCGGCAAGCAAAACAAAACAATGGTCATAGTCCTTGAAGAAACACTGCTAAATAATGCAGCCTACTCCGTCTCAAAAACAAAGCTAGCAATTACTGACCTAACAATTTTGAGTTATATGAAACTCAGAATAAACATTCACTGCTCCAACCTGCTCTTAACTATTTTTTATAATGGGAAAGCAATGCTGAAGTTTCTATCTAGACACAGCTCGGATTGACTATGCGGAGTGGACCTTGCAGCTACACGTCCTACTACGGGCGCAGTGGCGAACGTTCTATAACCGGAAGGTTGGCGGTTTGATTCCTTCTCTCCCCAGTTCTGTTGTATGAACCGGGTGAACCGTTTAGTGTCTTACTACAGCATTGGTGTATGAATGTGTGTGAATGTAGAGGTGAGTTAGGTGGTGGTTGGAGAAGGTGTGAGCACCGTATGTATGGCAGCCCCCCCTCTGTCTGCCCCAGGTGTGAATGAGGTGAATGTAAGCATAATGTAAAGGGTACGCTACCATTTACCATCCTCTTTACTAATTCCTACCTTCCTTGTTCCTCTCTTGCAGCATATCTAACTTCACCCCTAAAGTGGGAGAGAAGGATACCCAGAGAGCCATACGACAAGCCTTCAACGTGTGGCAGGCCGTCACGCCGCTCTCCTTCCAAGTCAGAGAACTGCACATTTCAAACCAGAAAAAAGTCAATGCTCTCTAAGCCTTTTACTTGACTGCTTTGTTGACTCGTCTCTTGCAGGAGGTGCCCTACTCAGAGATCAAAAATGAGGGCAAAGAAGCCGACATCATGATCTTTTTTGCCTCTGGTTTCCATGGCGACAGCTCTCCGTTTGATGGAGAGGGGGGTTTCCTGGCTCATGCCTACTTTCCTGGGGCTGGCATTGGAGGAGACACACACTTTGACTCAGATGAGCCCTGGACTCTGGGGAACGCCAACCACGATGGTAACACACTTATTTAAATACTACTCTCTATATCACTTTTTAGAGAGTCCTTATAAAAGATTCTGCTTCCGGCTGTAGTTTTGATAAAGTCACGTTACTAGTTGTGTTTATAAATTTTGAATTTTTAAGTAAAAATCTGATATGTTGCAATGGAAATATGGCAGAAGAAGCAGTCCCTGACACATGAAAATCAGAACCCACTTAATTCTGACTTATAGATTGCATTTTAGGGACTAAACAAGCTCCCTCAGTGAACTGCAACATGCAAAATGATGAATATTGAATGGACTCGAAAGGAGGTTTGGTGACTCATGAAAAAGTTGGACGGATGATTATGTAAGCTCTAAACTTTCAACAACACTTAGTCAAATTAAATGCACTTATCACAAACAATGAGGTGTCACTTAGAGAAAGACTCTGCTGCAATGCAACTGTGTGAAACACATTAGGTATTAAGTCTTCGATAAGGCAACGCATATTCTGCTCTGTCGAACCAGTGGTCTCTTGCGGTATTGTTTTCAAATAAGAAAAAAGTTTTTTCCTAAAGCCTTTGATGTTAAAGAGAAGTCTGATATCTGGTTCACGTGGTACATATGTCTTTTAAAGTGGTTGACTATTGTACTGATTACTCTTCTTTTTCACGCTTACTTTTCACATCCTAAACTTTTTTGTTCGGCCTTTTGAGCCCATTTTTAAGAACAAATTTTTTGTAATGAAACGTTTATTGAAAGTTTGGTTTGTGATCAAGCTCTTTACAGTAGGTCAAACAGGTTTATAAAGTGTATGTTACCATCAGAACTTATCCAATTGTTGACCGGTCTCTTGAATTAATTAGCATTACAACATCTAATGCATTGACTGTACCATTGCGTTCTGTCAGCACCCCACTATCTTTGAACGCCACGCTGTTTGGACTTGGGAAGAAAAATTAACTTAAAATCCCACTTGACTTTGTGGTTTTCCTTCTTTCTTCCTACTAAGTTTGACAAATGACTCGTGCCAGATTGCCTCCCTTTGACAAACGAACGTGGTGATAGAGAGAAAAAAGTGGAGAAAAGAAAAGGACAATGATAGAGCGGGAGAGGCGTCTGGTTTGAGAGATTAGCAGAAGAAACAATTAGTTTGGACAAAGCAGTACCTATAGTCTTTTTACCCCATTCCAGCAAGGCTCTTATGTAAGATCCATTTTCTCAGTGAGTAATTTCTAAATATATACCAAGAGCAGTTTTAGTTGAATGCACTGTGGTGCCTTATGAATTATACAGTACATGCATTTTTATCTTCTCCCCATGTTAAATCGCTAATTGTTCAATATGTGTACAGTAGAGACTTATCTGTGAATTAATTATTTATGCCCTCAATATATGGGAATATCAGCAGTGTATGCAGACACTTACCAATGTCTCTTTATCTCCTAAATCCCTGCACACACACTCAGAACCACACACTCAGAGTAATTGAAAGATTGGAGACAAGATAGACGACAGACTTCTCAGACACAAAAAAAAAGTCATACTGTCGGATTCCGAAAGGCTTCAGAAGGACAAGGACGCAAAAGTATAACCTTGGTTTCTCTGACACCTTCAATTTATATACTTTTTAATATTCTGAAACAAAATAAATTATGCTTTTATGCACAAATATTTTCTTTCTTTCAGTGATAATTTAAGTTGTTCTCAGCGGTTGCACTTTGTATAGTGCTTAGTTTTGGGGCACACTATTACTTACTTTGGTCAAACAGAACTATCCAAAGGATCTATTCATATGACAGTCAGCATAAACAGTTGTGTTCATAAGCTGGGCAGAATTTGTGATTTATTTATTTGGCCATTTTTCAGAGAATATGAATGATAACACAAAAACGTTTCTTTCACTAATAGTCAAACAACTGTGTTTACTCTTTTTAAATCATAATGACAACAGAAACTACCCAAAAGACCCTAAGCAAAAGTTTACACGCTCCAGTTCTAAATACTCAGCTTGAAGTCTTTTGTGGTAGTTGTGGATGAGGATCTTTAGATGGTAAAGCTGCCCATTCTTCTTGGCAAAAAGCCTCCAGTTCCTGTAAATTCTTAGGGTGTCTTGCATGAACTGCATGTTTGAGATCTCCCCAGAGTGGCTCAACGATATTGAGGTCAGGAGACTGAGATCAGTCCAGAACCTTCACTTTATGCTGCTGTAGCCAATGACAGGTCAACTTGGTCTTGTGCTTTGGATTGTTGTCATATTGGAACATTCAAGTACGTCCCATGTGCAGCTTCTGGGCTGATGAGTGCAAATTTTCATTTTCCTTCAGTATTTTCTGATAACATGCTGCATTCATCCTTTCCTTTGTAGCTCACACATCCCCAAAACAATAGAGATCCATCTCCATGTTTCACAGTAGGTGTGCTGACAAACTGCCTGGGAGCTCCTCAGTGGTGAAACTCCTCCTCCTTCAATCAGTGGTGAACCAGGTGGAACAAATCTTCCAGGTAATTTGAACCACCAGTACCTGGCTCTGTTATTGTGTTTAGACCGCAGTCAAAGGAGCATTTAAAGCACCACAAGACCAAGGAAACCATCTTTGTCATCAAAGAACTGTGCAAGACCAAGCCTTCCACAATACTGTGAAGGACAGCCGTTAAGCGCCATATTGGCCATGTTTGACTAGATTGACTTAAGCAGTGCAGTGCTAATGATACTCTGGAAAAACAAACTCTTTAACTTTTGTCTACTTTGATAGGACTTTTGCAGTGGTATTTGTAACTTTAAATGTTGGTTGTGGGGTATAAAGGAAAAGTAAGAAAATACATATTCATTGTTTGACAAAGACTGTTTGAAATTGTTAAAAGTAATTTCAACTTTGTACAAATCTTAACCTAGTTCTTAATTCAGTTAAAATGCATAGTCTAAAATTATTTGGCTAAAGATACTTGGTTTAAAGATAAGAAAATTCTGAAAGTTAAAATAACAATTGATTGTTTTGTAAAGGATAGTTGTGTGGCTAGAATGATGCCTTAGAATAATTAACTATGAAAATACTTCTTAAAAATGGAAACCTTGTATTTTGTAATGACAGTACTGTGTTTATCTGAGGTGGATGTGAAGAATTGTTTAGTTGGCTGTTAACTCAAATAATAACTGGTATTTGTCATTTCTTTCGAGGTTTTTCACCTGTTTACTGCTATCAAGGAATGGAAAATAAAAGACAAAAAACTGTTCCCATGGCTTTTTATTGAGTGAAATCCAGTTAAAAACTTAATGTGGAGGGATTGTCCTTTTCAAGTGGGGAATTGCACAAGGCAGAGATCAAAACTTGACAGTAGGAATGATGTAACTTTCATCATAGGCCTTGTTGACTCCTCTCCAAATGTAACGTTTATGGTTGTGGCCAAAAAGTTAAATTTTGGTCTCATCACGCTAAATGAAATTCTGAGGCTTCTCTCTGCGCTGTTGGGCATATTGTAAGCGGGATGCTTTGTGGCATTTGGGGCTCTGTGGTAGAGGGGTCGTCCTTTAACTGGAAAGTTGGCGGATCGATTCCCGCTCTCCTCACAGTTCATACTGTTGTCATGTCCATGGGCAAGACACTTTGACACCACCTGGCTTCCAGAGGTGTTCCAGCTGTAACACTGGTGACTGTAAGCCACTTTGGATGAAAGCATCTGCTAAATGTAAATGTAAATTTAGTAATGGCTTTCTTCTGGCAACTTCGAACATGCAGCCCATTTTTCTTCAAGTGCCTCCTTAATGTGCATCTTGAAACAGCCACACCAATTTTGTTTAGAGAGTCCTGTATTTCAGCTGAAACCTGGTTTGGTTTAAACAGAATCATTTTCCACTTCTTTTGAACACTGCTGATTGGCATTCTCAATTCCTTGGATATCTTTTTATATTCTATTTATATATTCTGTTTTATACAGTTCAGTTACCTTTTTTCCTACAGATTCTTTGACAATTCTTTTGCTTTCCCCATGACTCAGAATACAGAAACATTAGTGCAGCACTGGATGAAAGATCTGTCAGGAGCCCAGAAACTCACTGAACTTTTATACACACACACTGATTACAAGCAAACAGATCCCAGGTGAGGATGGTTACCTTTAGGAGCCATTCAAACTTGTTTGTGTCAACTTGTGTGCATTTTATCAGGCCAAAATATGTAAACTTTTGATCAGGGTCATTTTGATTTTAAAAGAGTAAACACAGTTGTTTGACAATAAATGGCTTAGTTTTTGTGTTATCATTCATATTCTCTGAAAAATTGCCAATATCACAAATTCTCCCAGGGTAACTTATGAGCACAACTGTATCTATTCTAGTAGGTGAGAGCAACACTGTGTAACTTTTTGCCCTGAAATAAAGTGAATGAATATCATTAATATGACAATAGCCTCAATATAATTGTAATTGTATTAAGGAAACTGAACCTTCTTTTAAGGAGAAAGGGCACTTGGTTTGACAGACTCTCCATTATTAAACTGTAAGTTGCTGGTCACACTCTCATCTTATCAGAACCCATATCTAGCCAGAACAGGTCACATCAAGTTTTGCAACAGCGTTTGTGTCCGTTCCTCTGTGTCTTCTCTCATCATCATAAACTTTTTTTAAGAAATAACCTGCTGTAATGATGTATATGTGAAAAATAAGGTATGTTTAACAGTGAATTTTCTGTGTTGTGTGCCATTTCCTTCTCTGAGCCTCACCCAGTTGAAACTAGGCGCCTCCGGGTACTCCAGTTTCCCCCACCAACATCAAAAACAAAACGAAAAGGTTGTGAGTTCAAATGAGGATAAGGAGTCTTTATGTCCTCTCCGTCTACATGTCCTCCCTGTGTACTCTCCAGGTTCTCCGTCTTCCCCCCACTGTCCAAAACCAAATTGGAACCAAACCTAAGGCCCAAAGCTAATGGGATAGGCTCCAGTCACCCGCGACCCCTAATAGGGGGGCTTTCCTGCTCAAAACCAAGTTGCAGATATTTATTCAAGATTACTTTTTTGCACTTTAGTAAATGTGTCTGGTAAAAAGGTAAGTAGTGCTGCATTCTTTAATGTGTCACTTTAATGTTGACATTATTTTGCAAACTATTTTGTAAGGTTGCTTTCATTTACCATTTTCAAGGAGAATTGTGGTGTAAAGTTGCTCAATGTAACATACAACTAAATGCCTCCTCCTAATAATATGGCTATATTTGCATAAATTGTGAATAATGCAATCTTAGTTGTAATGATACTGTGGAATATTTTATCTACGCCACTGCACACAGCCCTTCTTTCATGAGCTCTGTATCACTCGGTTCATGATCTCATTCACTTTGCTTTCCATCAGCATATTTCCCCTTCATTTCTGTCTGCCTCCAAGCAGTGTTCCTCACACAAGAACCTCTCGTGTTAAATCCAGGTCATGACTTTTGTCACATACTTGCTTCAGGCCTTTCACTGAGTAGAACATTTTGTCAACATTTGCTTTGTTTCTGCTCATTGTACATATCACGTTTATGTAGACAGCTTGACACAGTTTGCACTCTTCCAGCCTTGGAACCAAATACATTGAAGCTATGAAAACAGTAGAAAAGACCATAATCCCTTGGAAAGGCAGTGGAGACACAGAGGGAGTTGAGGACAAAGTATATGTGTCTGCAGCTCTGATGTTTGAAAACAGATCTATGGCAAAATGGGATCAAGATTCAAATTATAGTGCCAGCAATAGAAACATGTCCAAGAAAATTGTCTACTAAGTGTAGTAGGGTTAAAGCAAGCCATAGTGAGTACACGCTATGGAATACAGGAAACAAGAAACCTGGAGCAAGTTAACCATTGCCCTGTGTTACCATAAGGTTTGTGTTGTTTGTTGTGCACGTATGGTCTGTCTCTGCCATCTTAGACAGCTATGGCATCTATGGCAGCTACCACTTGAACAAAGAAATTAGATTGGCACCACTCACCTTGTCTGTGGATGTTTTAATGAATCGAGGCAATGATATAATTAAAATTCTTGGGTAAGAGATGAAATAGGTAAAGCATGTCTAGTTGCTCACTCTAGTATAACTGAATTGAGATCAGGTTTTAAAGTAAGACCATCATTGTCTCCAACTTAATATTTACTAGATTTTGGCACTATATTTTTTACCCTATAGCTCACAATATATCACAAATGTATTGTTATTGTGATATTATCGATTGTAATAGCGTATTGCAAAGAATGACTAGTATTGCAATAAAGCTTCATTCATTTTATAGATTTTAACCATCCAAAATTGTCCAAACAAAGCTTTAACTTAAATTGAGGTGTGTCTAAATAAACATATCCGGGATTAGATCTGGGTCTTTCTAACATTTAGTCTTAGTTTAGTCTGGGGGTGTATGTGCCTTTCTTAGGGACAATATTCTTATCCAGAAGTTATCACATCGAGAGTTTTCATAATTTCAGTATGTGTCATTCAAAATGGAGTTGATGTTTTCTCTATCTATATTATACATAGTTCTTTGCAAACCGCCCCAACAATGTCATGATTGTATTGATGAGTTTACTGAAATGCTTTTGGTTTACCAGCACAGAATTTGAACAAGTAGTCATATCAGGTTATTTTAATGTGCATGTGTTGTTTCTGTGTTGTGACAGAAATGCCAAAGAACAAAGAAAATTTGTTTTTTAACGACAAGGTTCAAGGTACTGTCCACAGAGCATAAAACAACACTGCAACCATCTAGGAGACACTTGGTTGGGTTAACACATTTTACACCCATTAATGATCCACTAGATTTCTAAAATTAGTACTAAGCAGTTTGTTACCACAACTCACTGATATAGTCAATAATTCCTTTACAAGGGCCTTAAAACTGCTGTCATTAAGCCTCTCCTAAAGAAGAGCAGTCTTGATGCTACAGTGCTCAACAACTATCGGCCCATATCAAACCTGACATTTTTAGGGAATGTCATTGAAAAAGTCATATCAGCAACTTAATGACTTTCTATTGCTTAACAACTGCTTTGATCCTTTTCAGTCAGGATTCAGGTTCCATCACAGCACTGAGACTGCACTTATCAAAGTCACAAATGACATCCGTCTAAACACTGACTCTGTCTTAGTTCTGTTGGATTTGAGTGCTGTGTTTGATACAGTGGACTTTGAATCCGGTCACAAAGATTAGAGGAATGGATAGGTATCACTGGAACTGCTCTTAAATGGTTTCAGTCCTATCTTGAACTTTGTTTCGGTTGGGAACTGTGTATCAAACCATATGGCCCTGACATGTGGGGTTCCACAGGGGTCTATCTTGGGACCCCTATTATTCAATCTTTACATGCTGCCTTTAGGCCAGTTAATATGCAGCTGTGACAAATTCTACTATAAATATGCAGATAACACTCAGATTTACGAGAGTTAAGACAGCTGCAGCGCATTTAGCTCGGGTTTAGTATAATCTTTGACACTGATTTAACTCTGCTGTGATGGGTGGAAGTTGGTCAATTAGATTTCTTTTTCTTACTTAAAAGAGCATTCAAATATCACAGGTATTATTGTTATCACATTACAAATGGTCAAATCATACTGTATATTGCACATTTTTTCGATATTGTGCAGCCTTATTTTTCACATAAAACGTTAAATAGGCAGGGTCTATTAGTATTGTTTGGTCTCTGCATTGAGGTGGATATCATTTAATTATGTCGGTAAATGTGATGGCAGAGCTGTTAGCAATGCAAATCAGGTAGTGATAATGTTTGGTGTGAAAGACAGACAGTTGCAGAACCAGTAACCTCTAGGCAAATTGCTCTTTAATTATTTCCCATTGTTATGTATGCATATTTGCAAATGTGATTTGATGTATAAAAAAAAATATGAGCTAATATGCTCTTTAAATACAATAAGAAAACCAAAAAAGATATAATTGATCTGATAGTCTACCTCCCTGCAAAGTCATTTCATTGGCATCATGTTTTTGGTGAAAGGGTAACAACCCCACAAACCCCGGAAATTTTCTTAGGCCTATGTTTTGTAACGCAAAAACATCAACAATTAAACATTGCCATGGCATAAAAAAGCAGCCAAACCGATCAACACACGTATCTGTGGCCTGTGCACTGTCCATCATTAACTGGCTCTACAGCTCGTGTGTAACCACCCTTGAGTCGGTGCCCTTGTGCCTTTAGTGTGCATCTGAGCTGTGGTTAGCTGGAGTTCTCCTACTGCAGTCTACAAGACCGCTTAAAACTGAAGCCCACATTAAAAGGTCTGTGCCACATAAAGGATCAGGTCAAAGGTGAAAGCTCTCCTGCAGTTTCAGGTCTGTGAGTGTTGCCTGAGCACTTCCGTCTCTTTCTTGTGATGAGAGAAAAGTAGCTTCTGTCAGAAATAGAGCTCATAAACATCGAGCATTTATAAATAAACCACGTTTTGAACGATGGTTTCCGGATTAAAGCATGTGCAGGTGTTTTTCTTCCTTTTGCAGTAGTTCTATGCTCTTTCTGTTGTTCTAGTGATGGTTAAAGCTGGTTGACTGTGACTTTTAAAAATGTAGAGCTAAGTCCTGACCTCAGAGAGGGGCCACTGCCCTTAACTATCAATATTTCCTACAAAGGCCTGTAAAGAGGCTAGAGCTGCAGCCTGCTACATACATACATACATACATACATACATACATACATACATACATACATACATACATACATACATACATACATACATACATACATACATACATACATACATATCTGCAGAGGCTCCACTTGTGCTTGCTGCTGACGTGTGGCAGTACACTTCACCACAGACCCTAAAATAAACTGAATTTAGAGTCAACGTGACAAATGTTAACCTTATTCTAAATTGCGAGACCAGTAAATGGGATTTAAACTGAAATTTTCTTTTAGTACAATAAACAGACAACAGTAATCTGACATGAATATAACGAAGCAAACAATGATAACAATTACATCCTATATTACATCCTGGCAAAATTTATAAAGTTGTCAACGTAAGTCTGAATGAAAAGAGTCCCTGATGAAGTCTAACTTCAAAATGCTGCTTTGTAAAGACATTTGAGTCAGGCTCATAAAACACATAAAACACAAGCATGCTGACCAGGGATTGAGTTACCCTTTAAAGCATTTCTTATATGAACAGTGACATGAGAAATGGGTGA
The DNA here is from genome assembly GCA_024416835.2 of Perccottus glenii. NCBI lineage: Eukaryota > Metazoa > Chordata > Actinopteri > Gobiiformes > Odontobutidae > Perccottus > Perccottus glenii. Next base: position 52,059,483 of record CM044546.2, on the reverse strand, counting down.
ACTGGCATCTGTATATTCAATACAACAAAACTATATCTAACAAAATTTCTCCTTATTTAGCTCATTGTTAATCGTGTATCTTTTTATTGACACTGGTTGGCAGAAAGCCAAGTGTACGGGATGTGGCTAAATTGATTGTCTTCTGTTGAAGACTTAACGGTCACTTTTGGTGTGACAGTGTGTGTGACAGTTGTCTTGTACCTGACAAGGGAACCTAAAAGTTCAATTTAGACATTTATGTTACAAATAGAACGTGGCAAACTCATCTTCTTAAAATGAGCACTACGTGAGAGAAGGCTCAGCGGGCACACCAACACGGGAGTTCTTCAGAGACCGGTTTCATCACGGCAATATCAAACATAATCTTTATCGCGCGCAGGCAGACGTCTGGAGGGGCAAACATGATAGAAAGAAGGCGTTATTGTCGCCGCGGGATGTCTAGGCGGACTATAGACCAACCGCAATGGGAGTGACACTCACTTAGAGACAACCCACTGGGAATTTCCTCAAGCTGTTGTACATGAAGAGTATATCTTGGGCTGCTGTAAAAAAAAAAAAACTATTTCATCTTTATCTATTTCAGCGACGTGTGGAGAGAGGGGCTATAAAGACTGGCTGAGGGTGCGGGGGATGAGGTGAGGACAAGAAATGAAGAGGAGGAGAGGGATAAAAGAAAGAGCAGCTTGCGCAGAAGAGTGTATCTGACTCTGTCAAGGTGTGAGAAAAGAGGATATAAGTCAGCAAAATTAGAGACAAAACACGTGAAAATGGAGGAATATGGTTTAGTCCTTGTTTAGTTTGGTAATCCTTAGGCTTTTATAAAGTGCCCGTTTGCCTATGTCTTTCATTATTGTTCCATTTCATTTTGTGCTTACTCCTCTTTATATTCTGCTATGAGGTCACATTAAGTCCAGCCAGGTCAGCATGATATAAATATTGCAATGTTCATAGTTCCATAGCCAGCAAATTAATACCTTCACTTATTACAGTTCACAACTGCTGTTAACTGCATAAGTAATGTAACCCACATATAAGATGAGGATACATACACATTGTGTTTAATGGCCCTTCCCACTATTCCTGGTTCAGATAAAACTTCCCTTCTATTTATTGAGCTGAGCAAAAATACAATTATAACTTTGCAGCAGAGGCCTCCAATGGCCTTTTACATCACCAGTACACCAGACTATACTTATGAGCTAAACTGTGATTTTAAAAATCCTCCTTGAGCATGCACATGGAAACAGAGAATAAATGCATATTATAATATTCTGGGGGTTTTACACAATAATGTAGAAAGTGCAAGTAACGTTGTACTGGAGATGACTTTGACGCATCATTTAGAAAAAGTTAAGATAACACCTAAAAGCCAGTACTTTGTATACTAATGTGCAAACAAGGTTAAGATCTTATAACTAAACTTCCACCTGAATACAACAAATGAAACCCAACCAAGGAGACGGAGAAATGCCTCAGGCTGTTAGCATTAGCACATGCTAACAATAGTTTAAGTCTGCTGCAGTCAGCCACAAATAGCACAAAAAACACTAAACTGAAATACTTTGTCAGAGCTAAAAATTATGAAAAAAATAAAATAAAATAAAAAAGAAAACGGTTCTGTCAAAGTCAAATCTCTTATTTTTTTCATGGTACCTCTCTGACAAGATTCCTTTCATCTTAATTTACAAATCCCTTTTTTTCTTAGTTCTGACTAGTTTTGATGAATCAAATGCTTATAAAAACGTAGTTAAAGTTTAGAATCAGCTTTATTGGTCAAGTATAGCACATACAAAGGAATTTGGTTCCGGCAGCTGTTGTCCCTCTGGTACAAGACAAATTACAATTGGAGATAAACTTAAACATAAACTTAAATACAAAAAATACAATATACTATATAAAAGTATGATATATACAATTTAAACAGTGTTATTGTAGATATGGTTCAGTTCTGTTAACTATTCAGGATTAAGGATACATTTTCTTGTTGGCAGGTCAATATACCAAGAACAAGATTTTAAACGTTTTCTAGGTTTTTCTAAAAGACTGAAATGACAAAATTATTTCTGGATTAAATGTTGCCACTGTCTCCATAGCCATTTGTTTTTCTCTTTACTTACAGACAGTGGAAACCCAAATAGCTATTGTGTAAGTGTTACAAAGTCAGTTTTGAAAGTTTGCTAAACCTTCTAAGAATGAGAGAGAATCCACTTCCTCTTCCCACGCATAGCTCCTACTGTAACATTTGTCTATAAGCCCGTCTGGCCAAAAAGGCTCCAATCCTCAAACAGAAAAAAGATAATTATGTTGTGTAATTAGGTTCAAAAAGAGTCAAACCCATTACAGAGCTGATGAAATGTATTAATTTAAGCTCTGCGTTCAGATCGTACAGAATCATTAAGGGTCTGACAGCAGCTCACATCCCCAGCTCTGAAGATTAGAACAGAGAGGCGGCTTTGTAGAAGGCCCCCAGGAATACGTGACATTCAGCAAAACACTGGCCACTATTCTCTCTTAAACTTGTTTTACTTTTTCCATTTAATCTAATAGAAGTACAGAATGTAAAAGTGTAAATATGAGAACAGAAGATGTAAATAATGGTAGCATTTAATGTGACAGTTACAACACGCATTACTTTTAAAATCTATTATACTACTGAAAGGTTGATAATAGAAGAATCTTTTTTTTGTTGCTTTGTTGTAGATAATTTAATGGTGATTGGAAAGAGAAATCAACTCCGGCCTCATTTAACAACATTATACAGACTTTTGTACTACTGTGACACTAAAATGTAATAGTTGAACACACTGTAGAATGTTTTAAATGGTTTGAGGTGCTGCATTAGCACTATCATGTAGTGGTTAGCATTCTATTAGCGTAAATACAGTATAAAATATCTTGAATATATGAACTGTGCGGCAGTAGCTCAGTGGTAGAGCGGCCGTCCTTCAACCGAAAGGTAGTAGGATCGATTCCCGCTCGCCCCACAGTTCATACTGTCGTTGTGTCCTTGGGCAAGACACTTAACCCACCTTGCCTCCAGTGACTGTAACACTGGTAATGTAATGTAAGTCGCTTTGGATAAAAGCGTCTGCTAAATGAATAAATGTAAATGTAAATGTAACTATACGGGTATCAATATATAAATAAAATGAGTAAAAAAGAATATAAGTGAAATAAGTCATATCAACATTTGTTTTTGTTTTATGATTACACACATACAGTTATTACGTAGGTTTTTATTAGGATAAACATTGTCCAACTGTGCTGCGCTAGCATGGTTTGACTTTAGCTGCTGGTAGCTGCTAACAGAGAAAGACCTTGTTAAACTATTTCTTATAATTGCAACTAAGTTATCAATATTAGACTATTATTAGACTAGGATGACTGACAGAAATTGGTTTCTCCTAAAATGCTTAGTAACATGACAAAACTAGATTTGGATACGCTAATATAAGTATGCTAATAATAGGCACACTACCAACATGCTAAGGTGCTTAGAAAACATTTATTACCTAAAATTATTAAAAAACAACTCAGCAAATATAAGCATTACTATTGCGTTACTTTTACTAAAACAGAAGTGTTTATTCTGACCTATTGGTGGTGAAAAAATGTTCTTTGGTGCAGGCTTGAAGCATTTTTTTTTCCATTTTCCCCATCTATAATTCTCCATCTATTTGCTGTAAAGAACATCATGTGTATTTTTGGCATATTGTAGGCGTTGTTTTTGTAACAAAATCAGATCTAGGCTTATAACATTCTGAAAGCTTTCACTGAGCATGAAATGTTGATGCCCAGACATTTAATTTGAAAGTCTGTGCCATTTCCTCTGCACTTGATAAGCCGTCTGAGTGGAAACATCCAAACAATGACTCATCAGATTAAGGGAGTGTATTCGCTTGTTGCAGTGGTAGCAGGGGCGCAACTACCCAGTGACAGAGGGGTATGCAGCATCATCCCCCCCCCCCCCCCCCCCCCACCCCCACCACCACCACCACCATTAACATACGGTATTATTAACAAGGTTAACAAATAAAAAAGAAAAAATGACAAGCATTAACGTTATGATCAGATTCCAATAAAGAACCGAAAAGAAGGAAAAGTGAAAAGCTCAGCTGGTAAGGACAGGACTTTTCACACGAGTGACCCAGGTTCGAATCCCTCTCAGGACGATATGAACAAACCATTGTGAATTAGTTGTTTTGTAATTTATTGTACATGGCATGCTGCCTTATATTTTCCAGTTTTCAGCTTAGTAACCTCAGTTTTGCATATTAAGATAGCCTTAATTTAATCCCCATTTGGCTGCTACATTCCCAGTGTTAGCATACGCTAGCTACTCTGTTAACATGAATATTACAAGCCTCCAAGCACAGAGGTCTCACTTTAAATCCTACCTGTTGCCTGTTTAGCCCCAAAGACAACTGTGTGCTTACTGTGACAAGTAGCTAACACATAACGTTACCTGCTCGCTCAGCGTGCTCACAGCACCCCCGACAGCCACGCCCACTCGAGATATTCCATTAATTCTATTTATGGAATCTAATGAGAGCGCCTACTGTAGCCTGTTAGTCCTCTAAAATGTTATATAGTATTGAGGAAATACTGAAATGATTTAGAAACGCACAACAGCTAAGCTACATTTTAATACCATCGCTTTGGCGCCCCCCAAGGTGCGCCCCTATGCGCCGCATATGCCGCATACCCCCTTTTTGTGCCACTGAGTGGTAGCCTATTTTTAAACTTCCTTGCTATAACATATTTATGCAATAGCAAGTTATACTGTATGAACTTGAAATCTTGTTTTGTTGAAGTTTGAACATATTTTTTTTCTTTCAAGTAATCTCCAGTGGGCTACGGAGTTTCAACAGGGATCATGCTGGACTTTCTAATCGGCAGCTGCCTAAAGCTTGGGATTCACTCACTGTTGGTGCTTCTTTTTGCCCCAAAAGCTGCATTTGATGTGAGATTCATATTACACTGGCGATGAGACAACTGAATCAGAGGCTTTAGCCGACTTTCTTAGTGCGTTAGAATGTGCGCCTTTGGTCTTTTTCAGTTGTGTTTACACTGGGGAGCCTTTGTTACTTTTCAAACAAGTTTGAAAATGTTGGGGATTTTGTTGAACTTTGAACAAAGTCAGTCGAGACTGTGTCAGAGAATGCATGTTGTTTCCAGTTGTAGGCCATTCTTTGATTTTATGACTGTAGGTTTTATAAGTATAAAAATTATTTTAACTTTAAAATGTAATTCTATCTGGTCTCTTTTCTTCTCTCTTTAGGTAATGATTTGTTCCTAGTGGCTGTCCATGAGCTGGGCCATGCGTTGGGTTTGGAGCACTCCAATGACCCCAGTGCCATAATGGCTCCATTCTATCAGTACATGGACACACACAACTTCAAACTGCCTTTGGACGACTTGCAGGGCATTCAGAAAATCTACGGTAATTGACCATTTCTTTTATATAAGAAGTGTCTGAAAATTTCCTGCTGTATAATAACTTTTTTTTAGTTGGGTCCTTGTCCATCTTAGTTGCATTATTGTTTTATTTTGGAAAGCTGCTGCTACATAATTACTGGTACAAACAGTCCATGTTACTGCTAAAACCAGTCGCTAGACCTACAGTATATGGTGTTGTGTCCTTGGTGCTGGTAATGGAGTATGCATCACTTAAGATCACTCTATTTAATCTGGTTTTAACAGTTTAACTACATGGTTGCATTTTATTTAATAATAAAATGTTTATGACTCTGTATCTAAATAGTCAGAATATGCTAAATATTCCATTATCTGTTTTAATTAGATTTGCTTTAGTGTTTTGTGCATTATGTATAGAGTTTTGGAGACGCTTCTCATTGTGGAATGCACGCTCGATCTTTAAGACAAAGAAATAGAAAAAAAATACTAAATTAAATTAGATTTAATGGGTGGTGATAAAATTCTTTAGTTGTACTTAAGTATGTTAGCTGTGTGTTGTTTACCATTAGTAAATGCAGCAAAAATGCTAAGAAGCTATATTCTTGAGATATTTTTGGGTAGCACTAAAGCTGCTTGTGCATGTTACTTTACTTAAAATATGTCTGTGTCCAAAATGGCTACTTGCTTTTAACTTTATAGTAAGATTGGCAGCTTTGTTTGACAGTCATTGATGAGGAAACATGAGTCCGAAATGTGCCGTTCTTTGGCTTTTTTTTTTTTCCAGCCTAAACGTTTCTATAAGTAGAGCAGCAAATTATTAACCACTCGCTAATGTTCTCTACCTACTCATTCAGTCAGTCAGGTTGCCATTTGCCAAAATCATCTTGTTATTGCAGAAAATGCTATTATGGCACGTGTGAGAATGCATTCCAAAATCCTATTTCCAAATAGGCTAATCTTTGCTTGTAAGTTGATACCTTTCCTTGCTTCATTAGATGCAAAACAGTAGCTTGTATTTACCACTTTGATTCTCCTCACTTTGAAAAACTATTTATGTATTTATTTTCAACCCTACAGACAGACATACAGGAAGTCTAAAACCTCATTTCAGATTGCACTTGTCTAAAAGCAAGACTTTTAAGTTGGCCCTAAAAGCAAAAACTTGCAAGAGCAAAAACCCAGAAACCTCAGTTGTTAATTATTAATTGTAATACCCAGAGTGAAGCTGAATTATGAAACACTATGGTCTGGTGGCCAACAGAGCGTTACATTGTGTGAAAAAGTATTACAAGGACTTGGGGAAATATAAAGGAGATATTAAGAAACATAAATGCAGAAATGGCTTATTTTTTCCTCACAGTTTTGTGTTCTTCTTTATTTACACCAGGGACACTTTGTTCTCTTCAAACAAGAAAAAAAAACCTCCTTGTCATTTCCGTAAACTTTAAAAGAGAGAACAAAGAACAATGAAGGCTTGTCAGAGGCATAAACATTTCCTGTCTAGTCCCTAATAATCATGACAGCTTTGGTTGAAATAAAAGTCTAGAGTTTATGTGTCACACTGAGGAAGAAAGGCGCTAGAAAGAAACATAAAGATGAGAGTATATGTAGCATCTATACAGCAGCGGTCATTGGATTTAGGACGAGAGTTACTACGATCAGTTTCCTTTAAGTTGCAGCAGCAGGGGTACACAGCATCTAATCATTAAAGGTCATGATACATGGCTAACATTTAGATAATGTTAAAGGGGAATACAGGCCAACATTTTTCCACCGTAGTTCTGTGAGGTATTGGTAACTAAGGATGTGGAGGGCCTATCCTATTTGTATCAATGCTTAGTTAAGGAAAGAATCAAGAAAATCATTCAGTCAAAACTGGCAAACCCCATTTACAGACTAATGCTGGATAGCTACAGTAGTTAGTTAGAACCAGATCAATTATTTCATGTCACATTTTGTTTCTCTGTAAAATGACTGTTATGGATGTTATTTACCAGGTGTCCCCACAGCCATGCTGGAACCCACCAGACCCTTACCCACTCTACCTTCACGGCGAACACACTCCACATCCGAACGCAAACACCCCCGTCCAGCACGTCCCCCTGGTGACCGGCCGGCGCTGCCTGGAAACGGCAAGCCCAACATCTGCGACGGCAACTTCAACACAGTGGCCTTTTTCAGACGAGAAATGTTTGTCTTCAAAGTAAGTGCAGACAGTATTCATATCTTTTAAAAGCCAATGTCTAAAGGTCTTGTTTTTTCTACATATCATTCTCATTACTAGTGTGAATCTTATGGTAGTAAACAGTAATAAACAATGTTTCTTTTAATTTGTATATGTGGAAAAAGTGGATGCTCGCAAGTCCAGGAGTAAACAAATGTGGAGCCCCTTGTAAAGGATCAGTTCCTCACATCATAAAGCTAGATCACATAGTACACCTTTAGAGGTCTAGTGGAATGCCTGTTTTAATAAGCCTGTGCTATTTTGGGGCAAAGAGTACAAGGACATACCATATCTAAGACTTAAAGATATCCACTGAAAGACAATCACTCCTACATATAATCAATTTCACTAATGAAGTTTCCCCATGGTGTTAATAAAGGGATAATAAATAAAATAAAATTGAACCCATGACCCTCTTGCACTTCTGCTACTTTATTTGCGTGGAATGCAATCGAAAGAGTTTAAAGCATCGAAATGAGTGGTATTAGTGCCATTTGTGTTGCCTGCTCCAAGTACTTAGTGAATGCAACATAACACACACATAATATAAATTTATTGTAATAGATACCTTAGACAACAGCATAAAAGAATCAAAACAGGCATTTTTCCTGTAAATGGATAAATGGCTCTTGTAATAGGGACACAAGCCCACTGTAGGTTTGTGTTGTGAGTGTAATTACCGGAGGTTTGCTCCTACAGACGGTGAGTCATGCGGCCGTGGGCTGCTATATAAAACGGAGCGACACCGGGGGATTGAGATAAGGCTTAATTGAACATTAAGTGGAGGATGAAGGGCCTGAGTGGCTGTGAGGAGGAATATGGCTCTGTTGCTTCGGACATAAAAACAGCTTCCACACACTGTCAAAGCAAAGATTCATGCTGGAGTTTTACACTAAAAATGTGCATCTTTATAGCCCCTCTGTTGTATCATATTTTATATTTTCCAAAGTGCCCCTGGAACCAAAAGACTTTCCTCAAAGAAAAAGATTTGTCCAAATAGGAAAGATCCTAATCCCAATAAAAAGGGTTATTAA